>JAAAWK010001164.1:0-600000 GCA_022496015.1 Hordeum marinum | reverse complement strand
AAAACCCAAATACTTCGAAAGAGATTGTCTGTTTTGTACACGATGTGCATCCTGCTTTTGATGTAACCCTCTTATCCTTTTATAACATGCTATGTGGGTGAAATGATGATACCATGCCAACTTTTGACGTTTTCAGAGTTCATTTGTAATGCTTTTCAATTGGAGGGTCATTTAGTTCTCAAAAATCAGTAAATGCATGAAAAATACCAAACGAAGTCAGAAAGGGTTAAATATTGATGATGTCGCTTTGAATGGTGCATTTTGAACACACAAAAAGTCTCGAGTTCAAATAAGTTGAAAAAAATGAAATCACTTTGTAACAGATCAATTTTCGTCTAAAACTCTTGTATTTTGTAAGAGATTGTCTGTTGTGTACACGAAGTGCATCCAGTTTTTGCTGTAACCCTCTCAACATTTTATAACATGGTATGTGGGTGAAATGATGATACCATGCCAACTTTCGACCACTTCAGAGTTCATTTGTAGTGCCTTCCAATTTCAGTGTCATTTTGCTCAAACAAATAAGTAAATGCATGAAAATACCCAATGAAGTCAGAAAGGGTTGAAAATTCATGATGTGGCTTTGAATGGTGCATTTTGAACACACAAAAAGTCTCGAGTTCAAATAAGTTGAAAAATGAAATCCCTTTGTAACAGATCAGTTTTCATCTAAAACTCTTGTATTTTGTAAGAGATTGTCTGTTGTGTACACGAAGTGCATCCAGTTTTTGCTGTAACCCTCTCAACATTTTATAACATGGTATGTAGGTGAAATGATGATACCATGCCAACTTTCGACGTTTTCAGAGTTCATTTGTAATGCTTTTCAATTGGAGGGTCATTTAGCTCTCAAAAATCAGTAAATGCATGAAAAATACCAAACGAAGTCAGAAAGGGTTAAATATTGATGATGTCGCTTTGAACGGTGCATTTTGAACACACAAAAAGTCTCGAGTTCAAATAAGTTGAAAAAAATGAAATCACTTTGTAACAGATCAGTTTTCGTCTAAAACTCTTGTATTTTGTAAGAGATTGTCTGTTCTGTACACGAAGTGCATCCAGTTTTTGCTGTAACCCTCTCAACATTTTATAACATGGTATGTGGGTGAAATGATGATACCATGCCAACTTTCGACGTTTTCAGAGTTCATTTGTAATGCTTTTCAATTGGAGGGTCATTTAGTTCTCAAAAATCAGTAAATGCATGAAAAATACCAAACGAAGTCAGAAAGGGTTAAATATTGATGATGTCGCTTTGAATGGTGCATTTTCAACACCCAAAAAAGTCTGGACTTCAAATAAGTTCAAGAAAATGAAATCCCTTTGTAATAGATGAGTTTTTGTCCGAAACCCTCATACTTTGAAAGAGATTGTCTGTTTTGTACGCGAAGTGCATCTAGTTTTTGCGCTAACCCTCTCAACTATTTATAACATGCTATGTGGGTGAAATTATGATACCATGCCAACTTTCGATCTTTTCAGAGTTCATTTGTAGTGCTTTTCAATTGCAGGGTCATTTAATTCTCAAAAATCAGTAAATGCATGAAAAATACCAAACGAAGTCAGAAAGGGTTAAATATTGATGATGTGGTTGGAATGGTGCATTTTGAACACACAAATAAGTTTGGAGTTCAAATAAGTTCAAGAAAATGAAATCCCTTTGTAATAGATGAATTTTCATCCAAAACCCTGATGCTTCGAAAGGGATTGTCTGTTTTGTACATGAAGTGCATCTAGTTTTTGCCATAACACTCTCAACTTTTTATACCATGCCAACTTTCGACCTTTTCAGAGTTCATTTGTTGTGATTTTCAATTTCAGTGTCATTTAGCTCAAAAAATCAGTAAATGCATGAAAATACCAAATAAAGCTAGAAAGGGTTGAAAATTGATGATGTGGCTTTGAATGTTGCATTTTTACCACACAAAAATTCTGGAGTTCAAATAAGTTTAAAAATGGAATCCCTTTGTAGCAGATTAGTTTTCGTCCAAAACCCAAATACTTCGAAAGAGATTGTCTGTTTTGTACACGATGTGCATCCTGCTTTTGATGTAACCCTCTTATCCTTTTATAACATGCTATGTGGGTGAAATGATGATACCATGCCAACTTTCGACCTCTTCAGAGTTCATTTGTAGTGCTTTTCAATTTCGGTGTCATTTTGCTTAAAAAAATAAGTAAATGCATGAAAATACCAAATGAAGTCACAAAGGGTTTAAAATTCATGATGTGGCTTTGAATGGTGCATTTTGAACAGACAAAAAGTCTCGAGTTCATAAAAATTCAAAAAATGTAATCCCTTTGTAAGAGATGAGTTTTAGTCCGAAACCCTCACACTTTGAAAGAGATTGTGTGTTTTGTACGCGAAGTGCATCTAGTTTTTGCCGTAACCCTCTCAACTTTTTATAACATGCTATGTGGGTGAAATGATGATACCATGCCAACTTTCGACCTCTTCACAGTTCATTTGTAGTGCTTTTTAATTTTAGTGTCATTTTTCTCAAAAAAATAAGTAAATGCATGAAAATACCAAATGAATTCAGAAAGGGTTGAAAATTGATGATGTGGCTTTGAATGTTGCATTTTGACCACACAAAAAGTCTGCAGTTCAAATAAGTTAAAACATGGATTCCCTTTGTAATAGATGAGTTTTCGTGCGAAACCTGATACTTCGAAACAGATTGTCTCTTTCATACACGAAGTGCATACAGCTTTTGATGTAACGCTCTTATCCTTTCATAGCTTGCTATGTGGGTGAAATGATGATACCATGCCAACTTTCGACCTCTTTAGAGTTCATTTGTAGTGCTTTTCAATTTCAGTGTCATTTAGCTCAAAAAAGCAGTAAATGCATGAAAATACCGAATGAAGTCAAAAAGGGTTGAAAATTGATGATTTGGCATTGAATGCTGCATTTTGAACACGCAAAAATTCTGGAGTTTAAATAAGTTAAAAAATGAAATACCTTTGTAAGAGATGAGTTGCCGTCTGAAACCCACATACTTCGAAAGAGATTGTCTAGTTTGTACACGAAGAGCATTCAGCTTTTGCCATAACCCTCTCAACTTTTTATAACATGCTATGTGGGTGAAATGATGATACCATGCCAACTTTCGACCTCTTCAGTGTTCATTTGTAGTGTATTTCAATTCAGTGTCATTTTGCTCAAAAAATCAGTAAATGCATGCAAAATACCAAATGAATTCAGAAAGGGTTAAAAATTCATGATGTGGCTTTCAATGGTGCATTTTGAACACACAAAAAGTCTCAAGTTCAAATAAGTTGAAAAAATGAAATTGCTTTGTAACAGATCAGTTTTCGTCTAAAACTCTTGTATTTTGTAAGAGATTGTCTGTTCTGTACATGAAGTCCATCCAGTTTTTGCTGTAACCCTCTCAACATTTTATAACATTCTATGTGGGTCAAATGATGATACCATGCCAACTTTCGACCTTTTCAGAGTTGATTTGTAGTGCTTTTCAATTGGAGGGTCATTTAGCTCTAAAAACAGTAAATGCATGAAAGATACCAAATGAAGTTAGAAAGGGTTGAATATTGATGATGTTGCTTTGAATGGTGCATTTTGAACTCACAAAAAGTTTGAAGTCCAAATAAGTGCAAAAAAAATGAAATCCCTTTGTAATAGATGAGTTTTCTTCCGAAACCCTGATGCTTCGAAAGGGATTGTCTGTTTTGTACACGAAGTCCATCTAGTTTTTTACGTAACACTCTCAACTTTGTATAACATGCTATGTGGGTGAAATGATGATACCATGCCAACTTTCAACCTTTTCGGAGTTCATTTGTTGTGATTTTCAGTTTCAGTGTCATTTAGCTCAAAAAATCAGTAAATGCCTGACAATACTAAATGAAGTCAGAAAGGCTTGAAAATTGATGATGTGGCTTTAATGTTGCATTTTTACCACACAAAAATTCTGGAGTTCAAATAAGTAAAAAAATGGAATCCCATTGCAACAGATCAGTTTTCGTCCAAAACCAGATACTTCGAAAGAGATTGTCTGTTTTGTACACGAAGTGCATCCAGCTTTTGATGTAACCCTCTTATCCCTTGATAACATGCTATGTGGGTGAAATGATGATACCATGCCAACTTTCGACCTCTTCAGAGTTCATTTGTAGAGCTTTTTGATTTTAGTGTCATTTTGCTCAAAAAAATAAGTAAATGCATGAAAATACCAAATGAACTCAGAAAGGGTTGAAGATTGATGATGTGGCTTTCAATGTTGCATTTTGACCACACAAAAAGTCTGCAGTTCAAATAAGTTAAAACATGGATTCCCTTTGTAATAGACGAGTTTTCGTCCAAAACCTAATACTTTGAAACAGATTGTCTCTTTCATACACGAATTGCATACAGCTTTTGATGTAACCCTCTAATCCTTTCATAGCATGCTATGTGGGTGAAATGATGATACCATGCCAACTTTCGACCTCTTCAGAGTTCATTTGTAGTGCCTTCCAATTTCAGTGTCATTTTGCACAAACAAATAAGTAAATGCATGAAAATAGCCAATGAAGTCAGAAAGGGTTGAAAATTCATGATGTGGCTTTGAATGGTGCATTTTGAACACACAAAAAGTTTCGAGTTCAGATAAGTTGAAAAAATGAAATCCCTTTGTAACAGATCAGTTTTCATCTAAAACTCTTGTATTTTGTAAGAGATTGTCTGTTGTGTACACGAAGTGCAGCCAGTTTTTGCTGTAACCCTCTCAACATTTTACAACATGGTATGTGGGTGAAATGATGATACCATGCCAACTTTCGACGTTTTCAGAGTTCATTTGTAATGCTTTTCAATTGGAGGGTCATTTAGTTCTCAAAAATCAGTAAATGCATGAAAAATACCAAACGAAGTCAGAAAGGGTTAAATATTGATGATGTCGCTTTGAATGGTGCATTTTGAACACACAAAAAGTCTCGAGTTCAAATAAGTTGAAAAAAATGAAATCACTTTGTAACAGATCAGTTTTCGTCTAAAACTCTTGTATTTTGTAAGAGATTGTCTGTTCTGTACACGAAGTGCATCCAGTTTTTGCTGTAACCCTCTCAACATTTTATAACATGGGATGTGGGTGAAATGATGATACCATGCCAACTTTCGACGTTTTCAGAGTTCATTTGTAATGCTTTTCAATTGGAGGGTCATTTAGTTCTCAAAAATCAGTATATGCATGAAAAATACCAAACGAAGTCAGAAAGGGTTAAATATTGATGATGTCGCTTTGAATGGTGCATTTTGAACACACCAAAAGTCTCGAGTTCAAATAAGTTGAAAAAAATGAAATCACCTTGTAACAGATCAGTTTTCGTCTAAAACTCTTGTATTTTGTAAGAGATTGTCTGTTCTGTACACGAAGTGCATCCAGTTTTTGCTGTAACCCTCTCAACATTTTATAACATGGGATGTGGGTGAAATGATGATACCATGCCAACTTTCGACGTTTTCAGAGTTCATTTGTAATGCTTTTCAATTCGAGGGTCATTTAGTTCTCAAAAATCAGTATATGCATGAAAAATACCAAACGAAGTCAGAAAGGGTTAAATATTGATGATGTCGCTTTGAATGGTGCATTTTGAACACACCAAAAGTCTCGAGTTCAAATAAGTTGAAAAAAATGAAATCACTTTGTAACAGATCAGTTTTCGTCTAAAACTCTTGTATTTTGTAAGAGATTGTCTGTTCTGTACACGAAGTGCATCCAGTTTTTGCTGTAACCCTCTCAACATTTTATAACATGGTATGTGGGTGAAATGATGATAGCATGCCAACTTTCAACGTTTTCAGAGTTCATGTGTAATGCTTTTCAATTGGAGGGTCATTTAGTTCTCAAAAATCAGTAAATGCATGAAAAATACCAAACGAAGTCAGAAAGGGTTAAATATTGATGATGTCGCTTTGAATGGTGCATTTTGAACACACAAAAAGTCTCGAGTTCAAATAAGTTGAAAAAATGAAATCACTTTGTAACAGATCAGTTTTCGTCTAAAACTCTTGTATTTTGTAAGAGATTGTCTGTTCTGTACACGAAGTGCATCCAGTTTTTGCTGTAACCCTCTCAACATTTTATAACATGGTATGTGGGTGAAATGATGATACCATGACAACTTTCAACGTTTTCAGAGTTCATGTGTAATGCTTTTCAATTGGAGGGTCATTTAGTTCTCAAAAATCAGTAAATGCATGAAAAATACCAAACGAAGTCAGAAAGGGTTAAATATTGATGATGTCGCTTTGAATGGTGCATTTTCAACACCCAAAAAAGTCTGGAGTTCAAATAAGTTCAAGAAAATGAAATTCCTTTGTAATAGATGAGTTTTTGTCCGGAACCCTCATACTTTGAAAGAGATTGTCTGTTTTGTACGCGAAGTGCATCTAGTTTTTGCGCTAACCCTCTCAACTATTTATAACATGCTATGTGGGTGAAATGATGGTACCATGCCAACTTTCGATCTTTTCAGAGTTCATTTGTAGTGCTTTTCAATTGCAGGGTCATTTAATTCTCAAAAATCAGTAAATGCATGAAAAATACCAAACGAAGTCACAAAGGGTTAAATATTGATGATGTGGCTTGGAATGGTGCATTTTGAACACACAAATAAGTCTGGAGTTCAAATAAGTTCAAGAAAATGAAATCCCTTTGTAATAGATGAATTTTCATCCAAAACCCTAATGCTTCGAAAGGGATTGTCTGTTTTGTACACGAAGTGCATCTAGTTTTTGCCATAACACTCTCAACTTTTTATAACATGCCAACTTTCGACCTTTTCAGAGTTCATTTGTTGTGATTTTCAATTTCAGTGTCATTTAGCTAAAAAAATCAGTAAATGCATGAAAATACAAAATAAAGCTAGAAAGGGTTGAAAATTGATGATGTGGCTTTGAATATTGCATTTTTACCACACAAAAATTCTGGACTTCAAATAAGTTTAAAAATGGAATCCCTTTGTAACAGATCAGTTTTCGTCCAAAACCCAGATACTTCGAAAGAGATTGTCTGTTTTGTACACGATGTGCATCCAGCTTTTGATGTAACCCTCTTATCCTTTTATAACATGCTATGTGGGTGAAATGATGATACCATTCCAACTTTCGACCTCTTTAGAGTTCATTTGTAGTGCTTTTCAATTTCGGTGTCATTTTGCTTTAAAAAAAAATAAGTAAATGCATGAAAATACCAAATGAAGTCACAAAGGGTTTAAAATTCATTATGTGGCTTTGAATTGTGCATTTTGAAAAGACAAAAAGTCTCGAGTTCAAATAAGTTCAAAAAATGTAATCCCTTTGTAACAGATGAGTTTTAGTCCGAAACCCTCACACTTTGAAAGAGATTGTGTGTTTTGTACGCGAAGTGCATCTAATTTTTTCCGTAACCCTCTCAACTTTTTATAACATGCTATGTGGGTGAAATGACGATACCATGCCAACTTTCGACCTTTTCAGAGTTCATTTGTAGTGATTTTCAGTTTCAGTGTCATTTAGCTCAAAAAATTAGTAAATGCATGAAAATACCAAATGAAGTCAGAAAGGGTTGAAAATTTATGATGTGGCTTTGAATGTTGCATTTTTACCACACAAAAAGTCTGGAGTTCAAATAAGTTAAAAATGGAATCCCTTTGTAACAGATGAGTTTTCGGCTGAAACCCTGCTACTTCGAAAGAGATTGTCTGTTATGTACACGAAGTGCATCCAGCTTTTGATGTAACCCTCTTATCCTTTTATAACATGCTATGTGGGCGAAATGATGATACCATGCCAACTTTCGACCTCTTCAGAGTTCATTTGTAGTGCTTTTCAATTTCAGTGTCATTTTGCTCAAAGAAATAAGTAAATGCGTGAAAATACCAAATGAAGTCAGAAAGGGTTGAAAATTCATGATTGGGCTTTGAATGGTGCATTTTGAACACACAAAAAGTCTCGAGTTCAAATAAGTTGAAAAAAATTAAATCACTTTGTAAGAGATCAGTTTTCGTTTAAAACTCTTGTATTTTGTAAGAGATTGTCTGTTCTCTACACGAAGTGCATCCGGTTTTTGCTGTAACCCTCTCAACATTTTATAACATGGTGTGTGGGTGAAATGATGATACCATGCCAACTTTCGACCTCTTCAGAGTTCATTTGTAGTGCCTTCCAATTTTAGTGTCATTTTGCACAAACAAATAAGTAAATGCATGAAAATAGCCAATGAAGTCAGAAAGGGTTGAAAATTCATGATGTGGCTTTGAATGGTGCATTTTGAACACACAAAAAGTTTCGAGTTCAGATAAGTTGAAAAAATGAAATCCCTTTGTAACAGATCAGTTTTCATCTAAAACTCTTGTATTTTGTAAGAGATTGTCTGTTGTGTACACGAAGTGCAGCCAGTTTTTGCTGTAACCCTCTCAACATTTTACAACATGGTATGTGGGTGAAATGATGATACCATGCCAACTTTCGACGTTTTCAGAGTTCATTTGTAATGCTTTTCAATTGGAGGGTCATTTAGTTCTCAAAAATCAGTAAATGCATGAAAAATACCAAACGAAGTCAGAAAGGGTTAAATATTGATGATGTCGCTTTGAATGGTGCATTTTGAACACACAAAAAGTCTCGAGTTCAAATAAGTTGAAAAAAATGAAATCACTTTGTAACAGATCAGTTTTCGTCTAAAACTCTTGTATTTTGTAAGAGATTGTCTGTTCTGTACACGAAGTGCATCCAGTTTTTGCTGTAACCCTCTCAACATTTTATAACATGGTATGTGGGTGAAATGATGATACCATGCCAACTTTCGACGTTTTCAGAGTTCATTTGTAATGCTTTTCAATTGGAGGGTCATTTAGTTCTCAAAAATCAGTATATGCATGAAAAATACCAAACGAAGTCAGAAAGGGTTAAATATTGATGATGTCGCTTTGAATGGTGCATTTTGAACACACCAAAAGTCTCGAGTTCAAATAAGTTGAAAAAAATGAAATCACTTTGTAACAGATCAGTTTTCGTCTAAAACTCTTGTATTTTGTAAGAGATTGTCTGTTCTGTACACGAAGTGCATCCAGTTTTTGCTGTAACCCTCTCAACATTTTATAACATGGTATGTGGGTGAAATGATGATAGCATGCCAACTTTCGACGTTTTCAGAGTTCATTTGTAATGCTTTTCAATTCGAGGGTCAGTTAGTTCTCAAAAATCAGTATATGCATGAAAAATACCAAACGAAGTCAGAAAGGGTTAAATATTGATGATGTCGCTTTGAATGGTGCATTTTGAACACACAAAAAGTCTCGAGTTCAAATAAGTTGAAAAAAATGAAATCACTTTGTAACAGATCAGTTTTCGTCTAAAACTCTTGTATTTTGTAAGAGATTGTCTGTTCTGTACACGAAGTGCATCCAGTTTTTGCTGTAACCCTCTCAACATTTTATAACATGGTATGTGGGTGAAATGATGATACCATGACAACTTTCAACGTTTTCAGAGTTCATGTGTAATGCTTTTCAATTGGAGGGTCATTTAGTTCTCAAAAATCAGTAAATGCATGAAAAATACCAAACGAAGTCAGAAAGGGTTAAATATTGATGATGTGGTTGGAATGGTGCATTTTGAACACACAAATAAGTTTGGAGTTCAAATAAGTTCAAGAAAATGAAATCCCTTTGTAATAGATGAATTTTCATCCAAAACCCTGATGCTTCGAAAGGGATTGTCTGTTTTGTACATGAAGTGCATCTAGTTTTTGCCATAACACTCTCAACTTTTTATACCATGCCAAATTTCGACCTTTTCAGAGTTCATTTGTTGTGATTTTCAATTTCAGTGTCATTTAGCTCAAAAAATCAGTAAATGCATGAAAATACCAAATAAAGCTAGAAAGGGTTGAAAATTGATGATGTGGCTTTGAATGTTGCATTTTTACCACACAAAAAGTCTGGAGTTCAAATAAGTTAAAAATGGAATCCCTTTGTAACAGATGAGTTTTCGGCTGAAACCCTGCTACTTCGAAAGAGATTGTCTGTTATGTACACGAAGTGCATCCAGCTTTTGATGTAACCCTCTTATCCTTTTATAACATGCTATGTGGGCGAAATGATGATACCATGCCAACTTTCGACCTCTTCAGAGTTCATTTGTAGTGCTTTTCAATTTCAGTGTCATTTTGCTCAAAGAAATAAGTAAATGCGTGAAAATACCAAATGAAGTCAGAAAGGGTTGAAAATTCATGATTGGGCTTTGAATGGTGCATTTTGAACACACAAAAAGTCTCGAGTTCAAATAAGTTGAAAAAAATTAAATCACTTTGTAAGAGATCAGTTTTCGTTTAAAACTCTTGTATTTTGTATGAGATTGTCTGTTCTCTACACGAAGTGCATCCGGTTTTTGCTGTAACCCTCTCAACATTTTATAACATGGTATGTGGGTGAAATGATGATACCATGCCAACTTTCGACATTTTCAGAGTTCATTTGTAATGCTTTTCAATTGGAGGGTCATTTAGTTCTCAAAAATCAGAAAATGCATGAAAAATACCAAACGAAGTCAGAAAGGGTAAATATTGATGATGTCGCTTTGAATGGTGCATTTTGAACACACAAAAAAGTCTGGAGTTTAAAAAAGTTCAAGAAAATGAAATCCCCTTGTAATAGATGAGTTTTCATCCGAAACCCTCATACTTCGAAAGGGATTGTCTATTTTGTACACGAAGTGCATCTAGTTTTTGCCATAACAATCTCACCTTTTTATAACACGTTTTGTGGGTGAAATGATGATACCATGCCAACTTTCGACCTTTTCAGAGTTCATTTGTTGTGATTTTCAATTTCAGTGTCATTTAGCTCAAAAAATCAGTAAGTGCATGAAAATACCAAATGAAGTCACAAAGGGTTCAAAATTCATGATGTGTCTTTCAATGGTGCGTTTTTAACAGACAAAAAGTCTCGAGTTCAAATAAGTTCAAAAAATGTAATCCCTTTGTAACAGATGAGTTTTAGTCCGAAACCCTCACACTTTGAAAGAGATTGTGTGTTTTGTACGCGAAGTGCATCTAGTTTTTGCCGTAACCCTCTCAACTTTTTATAACATGCTATGTGGGTGAAATGATGATACCATGCCAACTTTCGACCTCTTCAGAGTTCATTTGTAGTGCTTTTTAATTTTAGTGTCATTTTGCTCAAAAAATTAAGTAAATGCATGAAAATACCAAATGAACTCAGAAAGGGTTGAAAATTGATGATGTGGCTTTGAATGTTGCATTTTGACCACACAAAAAGTCTGTAGTTCAAATAAGTTAAAACATGGATTCCCTTTGTAATAGATGAGTTTTCGTCCGAAAATTGATACTTCGAAACAGATTGTCTCTTTCATACATGAAGTGCATACAGCTTTTGATGTAACCCTGTTATCCTTTCATAGCATGCTATGTGGGTGAAATGATGAGACCATGCCAACTTTCGACCTCTTCAAGGTTCATTTGTAGTGCGTTTCAATTTCAGTGTCATTTTGCTCAAAGAAATAAGTAAATGCATGAAAATACCAAATGAAGTCAGAAAGGGTTGAAAATTCATGATGTGGCTTTGAATGGTGCATTTTGAACACATAAAAATTCTCGAGTTCAAATAAGTTGAAAAAAATGAAATCACTTTGTAACAGATCAGTTTTCGTCTAAAACTCTTGTATTTTGTAAGAGATTGTCTGTTCTCTACACGAAGTGCATCCAGTTTTTGCTGTAACCCTCTCAACATTTTATAACATGGTATGTGGGTGAAATGATGATACCATGCCAACTTTCGACGTTTTTAGAGTTCATTTGTAATGCTTTTCAATTGGAGGGTCATTTAGTTCTCAAAAATCTGTAAATGCATGAAATATACCAAATGAAGTCAGAAAGGGTTAAATATTGATGATGTCGCTTTGAATGGTGCATTTTCAACACACAAAAAAGTCTAGAGTTTAAATAAGTTCAAGAAAATGAAATCCCCTTGTAATAGACGAGTTTTCATCCGAAACCCTCATACTTTGAAAGAGATTGTCTGTTTTGTACGCGAAGTGCATCTAGTTTTTGCGCTAACCCTCTCAACTCTTTATAACATGCTATGTGGGTGAAATGATGATACCATGCCAACTTTTGACCATTTCAGAGTTCATTTGTAGTGCTTTTCAATTGCAGGGTCATTTAGTTCTCAAAAATCAGTAAATGCATGAAAAATACCAAACGAAGTCAGAAAGGGTTAAATATTGATGATGTGGCTTGGAATGGTGCATTTTGAACACACAAATAAGTCTGGAGTTCAAATAAGTTCAAGAAAATGAAATCCCTTTGTAATAGATGAGTTTTCATCCAAACCCCTGATGCTTCGAAAGAAATTGTCTATTTTGTACACGAAGTGCATCTAGTTTTTGTCATAACAATCTCAACTTTTTATAACATGCTTTGTGGGTGAAATGATGATACCATGCCAACTTTCGACCTTTTCAGAGTTCATTTGTTGTGATTTTCAATTTCAGTGTCATTTAGCTCAACACATCAGTAAATGCATGGAAATACCAAATGAAGTCACAAAGGGTTTAAAATTCATGATGTGTCTTTCAATGGTGCGTTTTTAACAGACAAAAAGTCTCGAGTTCAAATAAGTTCAAAAAATGTAATCCCTTTGTAACAGATGAGTTTTAGTCCGAAACCCTCACACTTTGAAAGAGATTGTGTGTTTTGTACGCGAAGTGCATCTAGTTTTTGCCGTAACCCTCTCAACTTTTTATAACATGCTATGTGGGTGAAATGATGATACCATGCCAACTTTCGACCTCTTCAGAGTTCATTTGTAGTGCTTTTTAATTTTAGTGTCATTTTGCTCAAAAAAATAAGTAAATGCATGAAAATACCAAATGACCTCAGAAAGGGTTGAAAATTGATGATGTGGCTTTGAATGTTGCATTTTGACCACACAAAAAGTCTGTAGTTCAAATAAGTTAAAACATGGATTCCCTTTGTAATAGATGAGTTTTCGTCCGAAACCTGATACTTCGAAACAGATTGTCTCTTTCATACATGAAGTGCATACAGCTTTTGATGTAACCCTGTTATCCTTTCATAGCATGCTATGTGGGTGAAATGATGATACCATGCCAACTTTCGACCTCTTCAAGGTTCATTTGTAGTGCGTTTCAATTTCAGTGTCATTTTGCTCAAAGAAATAAGTAAATGCATGAAAATACCAAATGAAGTCAGAAAGGGTTGAAAATTCATGATGTGGCTTTGAATGGTGCATTTTGAACACATAAAAATTCTCGAGTTCAAATAAGTTGAAAAAAATGAAATCACTTTGTAACAGATCAGTTTTCGTCTAAAACTCTTGTATTTTGTAAGAGATTGTCTATTCTCTACACGAAGTGCATCTAGTTTTTGCTGTAACCCTCTCAACATTTTATAACTTGGTATGTGGGTGAAATGATGATACCATGCCAACTTTCGACGTTTTTAGAGTTCATTTGTAATGCTTTTCAATTGGAGGGTCATTTAGTTCTCAAAAATCAGTAAATGCATGAAATATACCAAATGAAGTCAGAAAGGGTTAAATATTGATGATGTCGCTTTGAATGGTGCATTTTCAACACACAAAAAGGTCTAGAGTTTAAATAAGTTCAAGAAAATGAAATCCCCTTGTAATAGATGAGTTTTCATCCGAAACCCTCATACTTTGAAAGAGATTGTGTGTTTTGTACGCGAAGTGCATCTAGTTTTTGCGCTAACCCTCTCAACTCTTTATAACATGCTATGTGGGTGAAATGATGATACCATGCCAACTTTTGACCATGTCAGAGTTCATTTGTAGTGCTTTTCAATTGCAGGGTCATTTAATTCTCAAAAATCAGTAAATGCATGAAAACTACCAAACGAAGTCAGAAAGGGTTAAATATTGATGATGTGGCTTGGAATGGTGCATTTTGAACACACAAATAAGTCTGGAGTTCAAATAAGTTCAAGAAAATGAAATCCCTTTGTAATAGATGAGTTTTCATCCAAACCCCTGATGCTTCGAAAGAAATTGTCTATTTTGTACACGAAGTGCATCTAGTTTTTGCCATAACAATCTCAACTTTTTATAACATGCTTTGTGGGTGAAATGATGATACCATGCCTACTTTCGACCTTTTCAGAGTTCATTTGTTGTGATTTTCAATTTCAGTGTCATTTAGCTCAGAACATCAGTAAATGCATGGAAATACCAAATGAAGTCACAAAGGGTTTAAAATTCATGATGTGTCTTTCAATGGTGCGTTTTTAACAGACAAAAAGTCTCGAGTTCAAATATGTTCAAAAAATGTAATCCCTTCGTAACAGATGAGTTTTAGTCCGAAACCCTCACACTTTGAAAGAGATTGTGTGTTTTGTACGCGAAGTGCATCTAGTTTTTGCCGTAACCCTGTCAACTTTTTATAACATGTTATGTGGGTGAAATGATGATACCATGCCAACTTTCGACCTCTTCAAAGTTCATTTGTAGTGCTTTTTAATTTTAGTGTCATTTTGCTCAAAAAAATAAGTAAATGCATGAAAATACCAAATGACCTCAGAAAGGGTTGAAAATTGATGATGTGGCTTTGAATATTGCCTTTTGACCACAGAAAAAGTCTGTAGTTCAAATAAGTTAAAACATGGATTCCCTTTGTAATAGATGAGTTTTCGTCCGAAACCTGATACTTCGAAACAGATTGTCTCTTTCATACATGAAGTGCATACAGCTTTTGATGTAACCCTGTTATCCTTTCATAGCATGCTATGTGGGTGAAATGATGATACCATGCCAACTTTCGACCTCTTCAAGGTTCATTTGTAGTGCTTTTCAATTTCAGTGTCATTTTTCTCAAAGAAATAAGTAAATGCATGAAAATACCAAATGAAGTCAGAAAGGGTTGAAAATTCATGATGTGGCTTTGAATGGTGCATTTTGAACACACAAAAAGTATCGAGTTCAAATAAGTTGAAAAAATGAAATCCCTTTGTAACAGATCAGTTTTCGTCTAAAACTCTTGTATTTTGTAAGAGATTGTCTGTTCTGTACACGAAGTGCATCCAGTTTTTGCTGTAACCCTCTCAACATTTTATAACATGGTATGTGGGTGAAATGATGATACCATGCCAACTTTCGACGTTTTCAGAGTTCATTTGTAATGCTTTTC
Organism: Hordeum marinum; assembly: GCA_022496015.1. Taxonomy (NCBI): domain Eukaryota; kingdom Viridiplantae; phylum Streptophyta; class Magnoliopsida; order Poales; family Poaceae; genus Hordeum; species Hordeum marinum. The sequence goes on along the minus strand of JAAAWK010001164.1, from coordinate 584,828 downwards.
AATTGGAGGGTCATTTAGTTCTCAAAAATCAGTAAATGCATGAAAAATACCAAACGAAGTCAGAAAGGGTTAAATATTGATGATGTCGCTTTGAATGGTGCATTTTGAACACACAAAAAAGTCTGGAGTTTAAATAAGTTCAAGAAAATGAAGTCCCTTTGTAATAGATGAGTTTTCGTCCGAAACCCTCATACTTTGAAAGAGATTGTCTGTTTTGTACGCGAAGTGCATCTAGTTTTTGCGCTAACCCTCTAAACTCTTTATAACATGCTATGTGGGTGAAATGATGATACCATGCCTACTTTCGACCTTTTCAGAGTTCATTTGTAGTGCTTTTCAATTGCTGGGTCATTTACTTATCAAAAATCAGTAAATGCATGAAAAATACCAAACGAAGTCAAAAAGGGTTAAATATTGATGATGTGGCTTGGAATGGTGCATTTTGAACACACAAATAAGACTGGAGTTAAAATAAGTTCAAGAAAATGAAATCCCTTTGTAATAGATGAATTTTCATCCAAAACCCTGATGCTTCGAAAGGGATTGTCTGTTTTGTACACGAAGTGCATCTAGTTTTTGCCATAACACTCTCAACTTTTTATAACATGCTTTGTGCGTGAAATGATGATACCATGCCAAGTTTCGACCTTTTCAGAGTTCATTTGTTGTGATTTTCAATTTCAGTGTCATTTAGCTCAAAAAATCAGTAAATGCATGAAAATACCAAATAAAGCTAGAAAGGGTTGAAAATTGATGATGTGGCTTTGAATGTTGCGTTTTTACCATACAAAAATTCTGGAGTTCAATAAGTTAAAAAATGGAATCCCTTTGTAACAGATTAGTTTTCGTCCACAATCCGGATACTTCGAAAGAGATTGTTGTTTTGTACACGAAGTGCATCCACCTTTTGACGTAACCCTCTTATCCTTTTATAACATGCTATGTGGGTGAAATGATGATACCATGCCAACTTTCGACCTCTTTAGAGTTCATTTGTAGTGCTTTTCAATTTCAGTGTCATTTTGCTTTAAAAAAATAAGTAAATGCATGAAAATACCAAATGAAGTCACAAAGGGTTTAAAATTCATTATGTGGCTTTGAATGGTGCATTTTGAACAGACAAAAAGTCTCGAGTTCAAATAAGTTCAAAAAATGTAATCCCTTTGTAACACATGAGTTTTAGTCTGAAACCCTCACACTTTGAAAGAGATTGTGTGTTTTGTACGCGAAGTGCATCTAGTTTTTGCCGTAACCCTCTCAACTTTTTATAACATGCTATGTGGGTGAAATGATGATACCGTGCCAACTTTCGACCTTTTCAGAGTTCATTTGTAGTGATTTTCAGTTTCAGTGTCATTTAGCTCAAAAAATCAGTAAATGCATGAAAATACCAAATGAAGTCAGAAAGGGTTGAAAATTTATGATGTGGCTTTGAATGTTGCATTTTTACCACACAAAAAGTCTGGAGTTCAAATAAGTTAAAAATGGAATCCGTTTCTAACAGATGAGTTTTCGTCTGAAACCCCGCTACTTCGAAAGAGATTGTCTGTTTTGTACACGAAGTGCATCCAGCTTTTGATGTAACCCTCTTATCCTTTTATAACATGCTATGTGGGCGAAATGATGATACCATGCCAACTTTCGACCTCTTCAGAGTTCATTTGTAGTGCTTTTCAATTTCAGTGTCATTTTGCTCAAAGAAATAAATAAATGCCTGAAAATACCAAATGAAGTCAGAAAGGGTTGAAAATTCATGATGTGGCTTTGAATGGTGAATTTTGAACACACAAAAAGTCTCGAGTTCAAATAAGTTGAAAAAAATGAAATCACTTTGTAACAGATCAGTTTTCGTCTTAAACTCTTTTATTTTGTAAGAGATTGTCTGTTCTCTACACGAAGTGCATCCAGTTTTTGCTGTAACCCTCTCAACATTTTATAACATGGTATGTGGGTGAAATGATGATACCATGCCAACTTTCGACGTTTTCAGAGTTCATTTGTAATGCTTTTCAATTGGAGGGTCATTTAGTTCTCAAAAATCAGTAAATGCATGAAAAATACCAAACGAAGTTAGAAAGGGTTAAATATTGATGATGTCGCTTTGAATGGTGCATTTTGAACACACAAAAAAGTCTGGAGTTTAAATAAGTTCAGGAAAATGAAATCCCTTTGTAATAGATGAGTTTTCATCCGAAACCTTCATACTTTGAAAGAGATTGTCTTTTTTGTATGCGAAGTGCATCTAGTTTTTGCGCTAACCCTCTCAACTCTTTATAAGATGCTATGTGGGTGAAATGATGATACCATGCCAACTTTTGACCTTTTCAGAGTTCGTTTGTAGTGCTTTTCAATTGTAGGGTCATTTAGTTCTCACAAATCAGTAAATGCATGAAAGATACAAAACGAAGTCAGAAAGGGTTAAATATTGATGATGTGGCTTGGAATGGTGCATTTTGAACACACAAATAAGACTGGAGTTAAAATAAGTTCAAGAAAATGAAATCCCTTTGTATTAGATGAATTTTCATCCAAAACCCTGATGCTTTGAAAGGGATTGTCTGTTTTGTACACGAAGTGCATCTAGTTTTTGCCATAACACTCTCTACTTTTTATAACATGCTTTTTGGGTGAAATGATGATACCATGCCAACTTTCGACCTTTTCAGAGTTCATTTCATGTGATTTTCAATTTCAGTGTCATTTAGCTCAAAAAATCAGTAAATGCATGAAAATACCAAATAAAGCTAGAAAGGATTGAAATTTTTTGATGTGGCTTTCAATGTTGCATTTTTACCACAAAAAATTCTGGAGTTCAATAAGTTTAAAAATGGAATCCCTTTGTAACAGATCAGTTTTCGTCCAAAACCCGGATACTTCGAAAGAGATTGTTGTTTTGTACACGAAGTGCATCCAGCTTTTGATGTAACCCTCTTATCCTTTTATAACATGCTATGTGGGTGAAATGATGATACCATGCCAACTTTCGACCTCTTTAGAGTTCATTTGTAGTGCTTTTCAATTTTAGTGTCATTTTTCTTTAAAAAATAAGTAAATGCATGAAATTACAAAATGAAGTCACAAAGGGTTTAAAATTCATGATGTGGCTTTGAATGGTGCATTTGGAACAGACAAAAAGTCTCGAGTTCAAATAAGTTCAAAAAATGTAATCCCTATGTAACAGATGAGTTTTAGTCCGAAACCCTCACACTTTTAAAGAGATTGTGTGTTTTGTACGCGAAGTGCATCTAGTTTTTGCCGTAACCCTCTCAACTTTTTATAACATGCTATGTGGGTGAAATGATGATACCATGCCAACTTTCGACCTTTTCAGAGTTCATTTGTAGTGATTTTCGGTTTCATTGTCATTTAGCTCAAAAAATCAGTAAATGCATGAAAATACCAAATGAAGTCAGAAAGTGCTGAGAATTTAGGTTGTGGCTTTGAATGTTGCATTTTTACCACACAAAAAGTCTGGAGTTCAAATAAGTTAAAAATGGAATCCCTTTGTAACAGATGAGTTTTCGTCTGAAACCCTGCTACTTCGAAAGAGATTGTCTGTTTTGTACACGAAGTGCATCCAGCTTTTGATGTAACCCTCCTATCCTTTTATAACATGCTATGTGGGCAAAATGATGATACCATGCCAAATTTCGACCTCTTCAGAGTTCATTTGTAGTGCTTTTCAATTTCAGTGTCATTTTGCTCAAAAAAATTAGTAAATGCATGAAAATACCAAATGAAGTCAGAAAGGGTTCAAAATTCATGATGTTGCTTTGAATGGTGTATTTTGAACACACACAAAAGTCTTGACTTTAAGTAAATTGAAAATGAAATACCTTTGTGACAGATGAGTTTTCGTCCGAAACCCAGATACTTCGAAAGAGATTGTCTAGTTTGTACACGAAGTGCATCCAGTTTTTGCCATAACCCTCTCAACTTTTTATAACATGCTATGTGGATGAAATGGTGATACCATACCAACTTTTGACCTTTTTAGAGTTCATTTGTAGTGCTTTTAAGTTTCAGTTTCATTTAGCTCAAAAAATCAGTAAATGCATGAAAAATACCAAATAAAGTCAGAAAGGGTTGAAAATTGATGAAATGCCTATGAATGTTGCATTTTGACCACACAAAAAGTCTGGAGTTCAAATAAGTTAAAAAATGCAATCCCTTCGTAATAGATGAGTTTTCGTCCGAAACCCTGATACTAGGAAAGAGATTGTCTATTTTTTACACGAAGTGCATCCAGTTTTTGCCGTAACCCTCTCAACATTTTATAACATGCTATGTGGGTGAAATGATGATACCATGCGAACTTTCAAACTTTTCAGATTTCATTTATAGTGCTTTTCAATTGGAGGGTCATTTAGCTCTAAAAACACTAAATGCATGAAAGATACCAAACGAAATCAGAAAGGGTTGAATATTGATGATGTTGCTTTGAATGGTACATTTTGAACTCACAAAAAGTTTGGAGTCCAAATAAGTTCAAAAAAATGAAATCCCTTTGTAATAGATGAGTTTTTGTCCGAAACCCTCATACTTTGAAAGAGATTGTCTATTTTGTACGCGAAGTGCATCTAGTTTTTCCGCTAACCCTCTCAACTTTTTATAACATGCTATGTGGGTGAAATGATGATACCATGCCAACTTTCGACCTTTTCAGAGTTCATTTGTAGTGCTTTTCAATTATAGGGTCATTTAGTTCTAAAAAATCAGTAAATCCATGAAAAATACCAAACAAAGTCAGAAAGCATTAAATATTGATGATGTGGCTTTGAATTGTGCATTTTGAACACAAAAAAAAGTATGGAGTTGAAATAAGTTCAAGAAAATGCAATCCCTTTGTAATAGATGAGTTTTCGTCCCAAACCCTAATGCTTCGAAAGGGATTGTCTGTTTTGTACACGAAGTGCATCTTGTTTTTGCCGTAACACTCTCAACTTTTTATAATATGCTATGTGGGTGAAATGATGATACCATGCAAACTTTCGACCTTTTCAAAGTTTATTTGTTGTGATTTTCAATTTCAGTGTCATTTAGCTCAAAAAATCCGTCAATGCATGGAAATACCAAATGAAGTCAGAAAGGGTTGAAAATTGATGATATGGCTTTGAATGTTGCATTTTACCACACAAAAAGTCTGGAGTTCAAATAAGTTAAAAAATGGAATCCCTTTGTAACAGATGAGCTTTCGTCTGAAACCCTGCTACTTCGAAAGAGATTGTTTGTTTCGTACACGAAGTGCATCCAGCTTTTGATGTAACCCTCTTATCCTTTTATAACATGCTATGTGGTTGAAATGATGAGACCATGCCAACTTTCGACCTCTTCAGAGTTCATTTGTAGTGCATTTAAATTTCAGTGTCATTTTGCTCAAAGAAATAAGTAAATGCATGAAAAGACCAAATGATGTCAGAAAGGGTTGAAAATTCATGATGTGGCTTTGAATGGTGCATTTCGAACAGACAAAAAGTCTCGAGTTCGAATAAGTTCAAAAAATGTAATCCCTTTGTAATAGATGAGTTTTCGTCTGAAACCCTCATACTTTGAAAGAGATTGTTTGTTTTGTACGCGAAGTGCATCTAGTTTTTGCCGTAACCCTCTCAACTTTTTATAACATGCTATGTGGGTGAAATGATGATGCCATGCCAACTTTCGACCTTTTCACTGTTCATTTGTACTGCTCTTCAATTGCAGGGTCATTTAGTTCTAAAAAATTAGTAAATGCATGAAAAATACCATACGAAGTCACAAATTGTTAAATATTGATGATGTGGCTTTGAATGGTGCATTTTGAACACGCAAAAAGTCTGGAGTTTAAATAAGTTAAAAAATGAAATACATTTGTAACAGATGAGTTTTATTCCGAAACCCAGATACTTCGAAAGAGATTGTCTAGTTTGTACATGAAGTGCATTTAGTTTTTGCCAGAACCCTCTCAACTTTTTATAACATGCTATGTGCATTAAATGGTGATAGCATACCAACTATTGACCTTTTGAGAGTTCATTTGTAGTGCTTTTCAGTTTCAGTGTCATTTAGCTCAAAAAATCAGTAAATGCATGAAAAATGCCAAATGAAGCCAGAAAGGGTTGAAAATTGATGATGTGGCTTTCATTGTTGCATTTTAACCACACAAAAAGTCTGGAGTTCAAATAAGTTAAAAAATGGAATCCATTTGTAACAGATGAATTTTCGTCCGAAATCCTACTACTTCGAAAGCGATTGTCTGTTTTGTACACGAAGTGCATCCAGCTTTTGAGATAACGCTCTTATCCTTTTATAACATGCTATGTGGGTGAAATCATGATACCATGCCAACTTTCGACCTCTTCAGAGTTCATTTGTAGTGCTTTCCAATTTCAGTGTCATTCAGCTCAAAAAAATAAGTAAATGCATGAAAAATACCAAATGAAGTCAAAAAGGGTTGAAAATTGATGATGTGGGTTTGAATGGTGCAATTTGAACACACAAAAAGTCTAGAGTTCAAATAAGTTCAAAAAAATGAAATCCCTTGGTAACAAATGAGTTTTCGTTTGAAACCCTTGTACTTCCAAAGAGATTGTCTCTTTTGTACCCGAAGTGCATCCAGTTTTTGCCGTAACCCTCTCAACTATTTATAACATGCTATGTGGGTGAAATGATGATACCATGCAAAGTTTCGACCTTTCAGTGTTCATTTGTAGTGCTTTTCAATTTCTGGGTCATTTAGTTCTAAAAAATCAGTAAATGCATGAAAAATACCAAACGAAGTCTGAAAGGGTTAAGTATTGATGATGTGGCTTTGAATGGTGCATTTAGAACACAGAAAAAATCCTGGAGTTCAAATAAGTTCAAGAAAATGAAATCCCTTTGTAATAGATGAGTTTTCGTCCGCAACCGTGATACTTCGAAAGGGATTGTCTACTTGTACACGAACTGCATCTATTTTTTGTCGTAACACTCTCAAATTTTATAACATGCTATGTGGCTGAAATGATGAGACCATGCCAACTTTCGACCTTTTCAGAGTTCATTTGTAGTGATTTTCAATTTCAGTGTCATTTAGCTCAAAAAAGCAGTAAATGCATGAAAATACCGAATGAAGTCAAAAAGGGTTGAAAATTGATGATTTGGCATTGAATGGTGCATTTTGAACACGCAAAAAGTCTGGAGTTTAAGTAAGGTAAAAAATGAAATAACTTTGTAAGAGATGAGTTGCCGTCTGAAACCCACATACTTCGAAAGAGATGGTCTAGTTTGTACACGAAGAGCATCCAGTTTTTGCCATAACCCTCTCAACTTTTTATAACATGCTATGTGGATGAAATGGTGATACAATACCAATTTTTGACCTTTTTAGAGTTCATTTGTAGTGCTTTTCAGTTTTAGTATCATTTAGCTCAAAAAAATCAGTAAATGCATGAAAAATACCAAATGAAGTCAGAAAGGGTCGAAAATTGATGATGTGGCTTTGAATGTTGCATTTTGACCACACAAAAAGTCTGGAGTTCAAATAAGTTTAAAAATGGAATCGCTTTGTAATAGATGAGTTTTCGTCCGAAACCGTGATACTTCGGAAGAGATTGTTTGTTTTTTACACGAAGTGCATCTAGTTTTTGCCATAACCCTCTTAACTATTTATAACTTGCAATGTGGGTGAAATGATGATACCATGCCAACTTTCGAACTTTTCAGGGTTCATTTGTAGTGCTTTACAATTGCAGGGTCATTTAGTTCTAAAAAATCAGTAAATGCATGAAAAATACCAAACAAAGTCAGAAAGGGTTAAATATTGATGATGTGGCTTTGAATGGTGCATTTTGAAAACGCAAAAATCCGGAGTTTGCAACCCTTGTACTACGAAAGAAATTGTATCTTTTGTACACGAAGTGCATCCAGTTTTTGCCATAACCCTCTCAACTTTTTATAACATGCTATGTTGGTGAAATGATGATACCATGCCAACTTTCGACCTTTTCAGACTTCATTTGTAGTGCTTTTCAATTTTAGTGTCATTTAGCTCAAAAAAATCAGTAAATGCATGAAAAATACCAAATGAAGTCAGAAAAGGTTGAAAATTTATGATGTGCCTTTGAATGGTGCATTTTGAACACACAAAAATTCTCGAATTCAACTAAGTGCCAAAAATGAAATCCCTTTGTAGGAGATGAGTTTTCATCCGAAACGCTGCAACTACGAAAGAGATTGTCTGTTTTGTACACGAACTGCATCCAGCTTTTGCCATAACAATCTCAACTTTTTATAACATGCTACGTGGGTGAAATGATGATACCATGCCAACTTTCGACCTTTTCAGACTTCATTTGTAGTGCTTTTCAATTTCAGTGTCATTTAGCTCAAAAAAATCAGTAAATGCATGAAAAATACCAAATGAAGTCAGAAAGGGTTGAAAATTGATGATGTGCCTTTGAATGGTGCATTTTGAACACATAAAAATTCTCGAATTCAACTAAGTGCAAAAAATGAAATCCCTTTGTAGGAGATGAGTTTTCATCCGAAACGCTGATACTTCGAAAGAGATTGTCTGTTTTGTACACGAAGTGCATCCAGTTTTTTCCGTAACCCTCTCAACTTTTTATAACATGCTATGTGGGTGAAATGGCGATACCATGCCAACTTTCGACCTTTTTAGTGTTCATTTGTAATGCTTTTCAATTTCAGTGTCAATATGCTAAAAAAAATCAGTAAATGCATGAAAAATACCAAATGAAGCCAGAAAGGGTTGATAATTGATGATGTGCCTTTGAATGGTGCATTTGGAACACACAAAAAGTCTCGAATTCAACTAAGTGCAAAAAATGAAATCCCTTTGTAGGAGATGAGTTTTCCTCCGAAACCCTGATACTTCGAAAGATAAAGTGCATCCAGTTTTTGCCGTAAGCCTCACAACTTTTTATAACTCGCTTTGTGGGTGAAATGATGATGCCATGCCAACTTTCGACCTTTTCAGAGTTCATTTGTAGTGCTTTTCAATTCACGGTCATTTATCTCTAAAAATCAGTAAATGAATGAAAAATACCATATGAATTCAGAAAGGGTTGAAAATTGATGATGTGGCTTTGAATGGTGCATTTTGAACACACAAAAAGTGTAGAGTTCAAATAACTTCAAAAAAAATGAAATCCCTTGGTAACAGATGAGTTTTCGTTTGAAACCCTCATACTTCGAAAGAGATTGTTTGTTTTTTACGCGAAGTGCATCCAGTTTTTGCCGTAACCCTCTCAACTTTTTATAACATGCTAGGTGGGTGAAATGATGATACCATGCCAACTTTTGACCTTTCAGACTTCATTTTTAGTGTTTTTCAATTTCAGTGTCATTTAGCTCAAAAATCAGTAAATTCATGAAAAACACCGAATGAAGTCAAAAAGGGTTGAAAATTGATGATGTGACTTTGAATGGTGCATTTTGAACACGCATAAAGTGTGGAGTTCAAATGAGTTCAAAAAAATGAAATCCTTTTTGTCATAGATGAGTTTTCGTCCGAAACCCTGATACTTCGAAAGAGATTGTCTGTTTTGTACACGAAGTGCATCCACTTTTTGCCATTACCCTCTCAACTTTTTATAACATGCTATGTGGGTGAAATGATGATACCAAGCCAACTTTCGACCTTTTTAGAGTTCATTTGTAGTGCTTTTCAATTGCAGGGTCATTTAGATCTAAAAAACAGTAAATGTATGAAAGATACCAAATGAATTCAGAAAGGGTTGAAAATTTATCATGTGGCTTTGAATGGTGCATTTTGAACTCGCAAAAAGTCTGGAGTTTAAAAAAGTTAAAAAATGAAATACCTTTATAATAATGAGTTTTCGTCCGAAACCGAGATACTTCGAAATAGATTGTCTACTTTGTACACAAAAGGCATCCAGTTTTTGCCATAATCCTCTCAACTTTTTATAACATGCTATGTCGATGAAATGGTCATACCATACCAACTTTCAACCTTTTCAGAGTTCATTTGTAGTGCTTTTTAGTTTCAATAGCATTTAGCTCAAAAAATCAGTAAATGCACGAAAAATACCAAATGAAGTCGGAAAGGGTTGAAAATTGATGATGTGACTTTGAATGTTGCATTTTGACCACACAAAAATCTGGAGTTAAAATAAGTTAAAAAATGGAATCCCTTTGTAACAGATGAGTTTTCGTTCGAAACCCCGATACTTCGAAATAGATTGTCTAGTTTGTACAGGAAGTGCATCCAATTTTTTCCATAACCCTCTCAACTATTTATAACATGCTATGTGGATGAAATGGTGATACCATACCAACTTTTGACCTTTTTAGAGTTCATTTGTAGTGCTTTTCAGTTTCAATGTCATTTAGCTAAAAAAATCAGTAAATGCATGAAAAATACCGAATGAAGTCAGAAAGGGTTGAAAATTGATGATGTGGCTTTGAATGTTGCATTTTGACCACACAAAAAGTCTGGAGTTCAAATAAGTTAAAAAATGGAATCCCTTTGTAACAGATGAGTTTTCGCCCGAAACCCTGATACTTCGAAAGAGATTGTGTGTTTTTCGCACGAAGTCAATCCAGTTTTTGTCGTAACCCCCTCAAATTTTTATAACATGCTATGCGGATGAAATGGTGATACCATACCAAGTTTCGACCTTTTCACAGTTCATTTGTAGTGCTTTTCAGTTTCACTGTCATTTAGCTCAAAAAAATCAGTAAATGCATGAAAAATACCAAATGAAGTCAGAAAGGGTTGAAAATTAATGATGTGGCTTTGAATTTTTCATTTTGACCACACAAATATTTTGGACCTCAAATAAGTTAAAAAATGGAATCCCTTTGTAACAGATGAGTTTTCGTCCGAAACCATGATACTTCGAAATTGATTGTCTGTTTTTTGCACAAAGTGCATCCAGTTTTTATCGTAACCCTCTCAACTTTTTATAACATGCTATGTGGGTGAAATGATGATGCCATGCCAACTTTCGACCTTTTCAGAGTTAATTTGTAGTGCTTTCCAATTTCAGTGTCATTTAGCTCAAACAAAATCATTAAATGCACGAAAAATACCAAATGAAGTCAGAAAGGGTTGAAAATTGAGGATGTGGCTTTGAATGTTGCATTTTGACAACACAAAAAGTCTAGAGTTGAAATACGTTAAAAAAATGGAATCCCGTTGTAACAGAAGTGTTGTCGTTCGGAATCCTGATACTTTGAAAGAGATTGTCTGTTTTGTACATGAAATGCATCCAATTTTTTATGTAACCCTCTCAGCTTTTTATAAAGTGCTATGTGGGTGAAATGATGTTACCATGCAAACTTTTGACCTTTTCAGAGTTCATTTGTAGTGCTTTTCAATTTTAGTGTCATTTTGCTCAAAAAATCTATAAATGCATGAAAGTACCAAATGAAGTCAGAAAGGGTTGAAAATTGCTGACGTGGCTTTGAATGGTGCATTTTGAACACACAAAAAGTCTCGAGTTCAAATAATTTAAAAAAATGAAATCCCTTTGTAACAGATCAGTTTTCGTTTGAAACCATTGTACTTCGAAAGAGATATTCTGGTTTGTACACGAAATGCATCCAGTTTTTGCCGTAACCCTCTCAACTTTTTATAACATGCTATGTGGGTGAAATGATGAGACGATGCCAACCATCCACCTTTTCAGATTTCAGTTGTAGTGCGTTTCAATTGCAGGGTCATTTAGCTCTAAAAAATCAGTAAATGCATGAAAAATACCAAATGAAGTGAGAAAGGGTTGAAAATTGGTGATGTGGCTTTGAATGGTGCATTTTGAACACACAAAAAGTCTGGAGTTCAAATAAATTAAAAAGTTGGAATCCCTTTGTACTAGATGAGTTTTCGTCTGAAACCCTAATACTTCAAATGAGATTGTCTTTTTTGCTCACGGAGTGCATCTAGTTTTTGCCTTAACCCTCTCAACTTTTTATAACATGCTATGTGGGGTGAAATGATGATACCATGCCAACTTTCAACCTTTTCAGAGTTCATTTGTAGTGCTTTTCGATTTTAGTGTCATTTAGCTCAAAAATATCAATAAATGCATGAAAAATACCAAATGACGTTAGAAAGGGTTGAAAACTAATGACATGGATTTGAATGTTGCATTTTGACCACAAAAAATTCTGGAGTTTAAATAAATTAAAAAATGGAATCCCTTTGTAACAGATGAGTTTTTGTCCGAAACCCTGATACTTCGAAAGACGTTGTCTGTTTTGTACAGGAAGTGCATCGAGTTTTTGCCATAACCCTCCCAAAATTTTAGAACATGCTATGTGGGTGAAATGATGATACTGTTGGAAATATTCCCTAGAGGCATTAATAAATTAGTTATTATAATATTTCTTTGTTCATGATAATCGTTTATTATCCATGATATAATTATATTGATCGGAGACTTACATGCATGTGTGGATACATAGACAAAACCATTTCCCTAGTATGCCTCTAATAGACTTGCTCATTGATCATAGATGGTTAAGGTTTCCTAGCCATTGACATGAGATGTCATTTGATAATGGACAAGACCCAAACTACAAACATAGCATATGATCGTCTCAGTTTATTGCTACTATTTTCTGCATGTCAAGTATGTTTTCCTATGACCATCTAATCATGCAACTCACAAACATCGGAGGAGTGCCTTGTGTGTATCAAACGTCGCAACGTAATTGGGTGACTATAAAGGTGCTCTACATGTATCTCCGAGGGTTTCTGTTGAGTTGGCATGGATAAAGACTGGGATTTGTTACTCCGTGTGACGGACAGGTATCTCAGGGCCCCCTCGGTAATACAACATCACAACAAGACTTGCAAGCAATGTGACAAAGTGTTAGTCATGGGATCTTGTGTTACGGAATGAGTAAAGAGACTTGCCGGTAACGAGGTAGAACTAGGTATGCAGATACTGACGATCGAATCTCGGGCAAGTAACATACCGAAGAACAAAGGGAACATCACACGGGATTAACTGAATCCTTGACATAGAGGTTCGACCGATAAAGATCTTTTTAGACTATGTAGGAACCAACGTGGACATCTAGGTCCTGCCATTGGTTGTTGACCGTAGAGGTGTCTCGGTCATGTCTACAAAGTTCTCGAACCCGCAGGGTCTGCACACTTAAGGTTTGGTGACGTTTTGGTAGTATAGAGTTATGTATGGTGGTGACCGAAGTTTGTTCGGAGTCCCGGATGAGATCCTAGACATCATGAGGAGCTCCATAATGGTCCGGAGGTAAAGATTCATATATAGGAAGTCCTCTTTTGGTTGCCGGAAAAGTTCTGGGCTTATCTGTAGTGTACCGAGAGTGCCGGTAGTGTATCGGGAGTCCTCCGGGAGGGATATTTCGACCCAAGAGGCTTGATAGTCTGTGGGAAAGTAATAACCAGCCCTTAGTGGGCTGGTGGAACAACCACAATAGGCCCATGTGGCTGGAAGAAAGAAACCCAAAGGAAAAATGTGGAAAAAAAGGCAAAAAGGAAGAGTCCTAGTCCTACTAGGAGTGGAGGAGGAGAGTCCTCCTCCACCTCCCAATTTGGCCGAACCAAGGGCTGGATTTTTGGCAGCCAAGCCTCCTCCTCCTCCTCTCCTATATATACTAGAGGATTTTAGGGTTTTGGCACAAGTTTTTCAGCCACGTGCAACCCTAATCTCTATTGCATAGTTTCTCCTCTAGATTGGATTTCTGGAGTGCTTGGGCGAAGCCCTACCGGAATTGCTCCACCACAATTGGCGGAGCGCCGTTAGGCTGCCGGAGAACTCTTCTTCCTCTCCACTCCTTCTTGCTGGATCAAGACGGTGGAGATCGTCATCAATCTGTACGTGTGCTAAACGCAGAGGTGCCGTCCGTTCAGCGCTAGATCGGAAGGATCGTGATCAAGTTCATGGGACTGAGCGTGATCAAGTTCGTGGGACGGATCATGATCGGATCGCGGGACGGATTGTGATTGGATCGAAGGATGGATCGCGGGACGCATGGCGATTTGGATCGCGAAGACGTTCGACTACACCAACCGCGTTTCCTAACACTTCCCGCTTAGCGATCTACAAGGATAAGTAGATCCACTCCCCCTCTGATACATGCTCATCACCATGGATAGATCATCGTGTGCGTAGGAAATTTTTTGTTTCCCATGCAACGTTCCCCAACAGTGGCATCATGAGCTAGGTCTATGTGTAGATGAGATCTTGAGTAGAACATACAGAGTTTGTGGGCGTTGATGCTTAGATTGCTTCCTCCATTGGTCGGATTTTGGTTCGGCGGTATTGTGAGATGAAGCGGCCCGGACCAACATTACTCGTACGCTTAAGAGAGACCGGTTCCCTCGACTGCAACTTGTTGCATAGATGGCTTGCGGGTGCCAGTTTCTCTCACTTTAGTTGGATCGGATTCGACAAAGGTGGTCCTTGAGAAGGTTGAAAAGCAAATTATGTATCACCGTTGTGGTTTATGCATAGGTGAGAATTGTTCTTGCTAGAAAGCCATAGCAGCCACGTAAAACATGCAACAACAATTACAGGAAGTCTAACTTGTTTTTGCAGGGTATGTTGTGATATGATATGGCCAATTACATGATGTGATATATGTGATGTATGAGATGATTATGTGATGTATAGATTTTCATGACTTGCATTTCGATGACTACGGCAACCGGCAGGAGCCATAGGGTTGGCTTTAATTATTGTATGACCTGCATGTGAATTATTAAGAGCTATGTAATGCTTTACTTTATCGCTACGGTAGCAATAGTAGTAGAAGCATGTTGGGCGCGACAACTCCGATGGCGACACGTTGATGGAGATCAAGATGATGGAGATCATGGTGTCATGCCGGTGATGATGGAGATCATGCCGGTGCTTTCATGATGGAGATCAAAAGCACAAGTTCATGGCCATATCATGTCACTTATGATTTGCATGTGATGTTAATCGTTTTATGCACCTTGTTTTTCTTAGGACGGCTGTAGCATTATAAGGTGATCCCTCACTTAATTTCAAGATAAATTGTGTTCTCCCCGAGTGTGCACCGTTGCGAAAGTTTGTCGTGTCGAGACACCACGTGATGATTGGGTGTGATAGACTCTACGTTCACATACAATGGGTGCAATCTAGTGTTGCACGTGCAGAACACTCGGGTTAATCTTGACGAGGCTAGCATGTACATACATGGCCTCGGAACACAAGATACCGAAAGGTCGAACATGAGTCATATAGTAGATATGATCAACATGATGATGTTCACCATTGCAGCCACCTCAACTCACGTGATGATCATACTTGAGTTGGTGAATTTGGATCATATATCACTCGGATGACTGGAAGGATGTCAATTTGAGTGGGAGTTCTTAAGTAATATGATTAATTGAACTCATTATCATGAGCATAGTCAGTAGTGTCTTTGCAAAATTATGTTGTAGATTACTAGCTCACGCTGTAGCTCCCTTGAAATGTTTATATGTTCCTATAGAAATAGAGTTGAAAGATGATGGTAGCAATATTGCGGACTGGCTCTGTGATCTGAGGATTGTCCTCATTGCTGCACAGAAGGCTTATGTCCTTAGTGCACCGCTCGGTGCGCCAACCCCTCTAGCGTCGTTTGTAGATGTTGCGAACATCTGACAGGCACGTTCTGATGACTACTTGATAGTTTAGTGCGTCATGCATTACGTCTTACAATTGAGGCACCGAAACGTTTTGAACGTCACGGAACATATGAGATGTTCTAAGAGATGAAATTAGGATCTCAGGCTCATGCCCGTATTGCGAGATATGAGATCTCCAACAAGATTCTTTGCCTGCAAGATGAAGGAGAATAGCTCAATCGTTGAGCAAATCCTCAGATTGTCTGGGTGCTACAATCGCTTGAATTGAGTGGGAGTTGACCTTCGGGATAAGGTAGTGATTGATATAGTTCTCCAAATCCCTGTCACTAAGCTACTAGAACTTGGTGATGAACTATAAAATGCCAGGGATAGAAATAATGATCCCTGAGCTCTTCGCGGTGTTTGACACCATCAATGTAGAAATCAAGAAGGAGCGTCAAGTGTTGATGGTTAGTCAAACTAGTAGTTTCGAGAAGGGCAAGAGCAAGGAGGGAAACTTCATGGATAGCAAGTCAGCTGCTGCTCCAGTGAAGCAAACCAAAGTTGAACTCAAACCCGAGACTAAGTGCTTTGATTATGAGGAGAGCGGTCGCTGAAGCGGAACAACCCTAGATACTTGGTAGATAAGAAGGCTAGCAACGTCAACAGAAGTATATTTGATATACGTGTTATTGATGTGTACCTTGCTAGTACTCCTAGTAGCACCTAGGTATTGGATACCGGTTCGGTTGCTAAATGTTAGTAACTCGAAATAAAAGCTACGGAATAAACAGATAACTAGCTAACGGTGAGGTGAAGATGTGTATTGGAAGTGTTTCCAAGGTTGATGTGATCGACATCGCACGCTCTCTCTACCTTCGGGATTAGTAACTAACCTAAATAAGTGTTATTTGGTGTTTTGCATTGAGCATGAACATGATTAGATCATGTTTATTGCAACACGGTTATTCATTTATGTTAGAGAATAATGGTTATTCTATTTACATGAATAATACCTTCAATGGTCATGCACCCAGTGAGAATGGTTTGTTGAATCTTGATCGTAGTAATACACATGTTCATAACATTGATGCCAAAAGATGCAAAGTTAATAATGATAGTACCACATACTTGTGGCACTGCCGCTAAATTTCATATTGGTATAAAACGAATGAAGAAACTCCATGGTGATGGATCTTTGGACTCTTTCGATTTCGAATGGGTTGAAACATGCGAACCATGCCTCTTGGTCAAAGATGACTAAGGACCCCGTTTTCTGGTTTGACGGAGCGGTCAAGTGATTTATTGGAAATGATACATGTTGATGTATGCAATCCAATGAGTCTTGTAGCGTGCGGTGGATATCGTTATTTTCTTACCTTCACTGATGATTTGGGTAGATATAGTGTATGTTTACTTAATGAAACACAAGTCTGAATCGTTTGCAAAGTTCAAGCATATTCAGAGTGAAGTTTATGATCATCGTGTCAAGAAGATAAAAATATCTTCGATATGATCGTGAGGTGAATATCTGAGTGACGAGTTTGGCATACAACTTTAGACAATGTGAAAGTTGTTTCACAACACACGCCACCTGGAACACCATAGTGTGATGGTATGTCCGAACGTCATAGTCATGCTCTATTGGATATGGTGCATGTTATGATGTCTCTTATCGTTTTGCTACTATAATTTTCGGGTTGTGCATTAGAGACCACTACATTCACTTTAAATAGGGCACCATCTACTTGAGATGACACCATGTGAATTATTGTTTGATAGAAACCTAAGCTGTCATTTCTTGATGTTTGGGGCTGCGACGCTTGTGTGGAAAATGTTTTCACCTAATGAGCTCGAACCCAAAGCCGACAAATGCATCTTCGTAGAATACCCTAAGAATAGTTGGGTGAACCTTCTATCTCAGATCCAAGCATAAAGTGTTTGTTGTTGAAACGGGTCCTTTCCCGAGAAAAGGTTTGTCTCGAAAGAATTGAGTGGGAGGAAGATAGAACTTGATGAGGTTGTTGAAGCTTTGTTTCAACCACAGAGTAGTGCAACGCAGAAAGTTGTTTGTGTGAAGCCTACGTTAGTTGAAGAGGAAGTCAATGATGATGATCATGAAGCTTCGGATCAAGTTACTATCAAACCTCGTAGGTCGACAA
Source organism: Hordeum marinum (assembly GCA_022496015.1). Taxonomy (NCBI): domain Eukaryota; kingdom Viridiplantae; phylum Streptophyta; class Magnoliopsida; order Poales; family Poaceae; genus Hordeum; species Hordeum marinum. The sequence goes on along the minus strand of JAAAWK010001164.1, from coordinate 567,098 downwards.
GGACGTGTACTGCTCCTGAGCGGTATGACAACCCTATCTTGGAGGTCATGTTATTGGACAATGATGAACCAACGAACTATAGAGAAGCGATGATGGGCCCGGATTCCGACAAATGGTTAGATGCCATGAAATCCGAGAAAGGATCCATATATGAAAACCAAGTATAGACTTTGGTAGATTTGCTCGTTGGACGGCAGGTCATTGAGTACAAATGGATCTTTAAAATGAAGACAGACGCTGATGTTGAATGTCACAATTTATAAAGCTCGACTTGTCGCAAAGAAGTTTCCAGCAAGTTCAAGGAGTTGACTGCGATGAGACTTTCTCACTCGTAGCGATGCTAAAGTCTGTTAGAATTATGTTAGCAGTTGCTGCATTTTTCAATTATGAAATCTGGCAGATGGGTGGCAAAACATCGTTTCCTTTCTTGAGGAAAGGTTGTATGTGATACAACCAGAAGTTTTTGTCAGTCCTAAGGATGCTTAAAGGTGTGCAAGCTTCAGTGATCCTTCTATGAACTGAAGCAAGCATCTCGGAGTTGGAATATACACTTTGATGAGGTGATTAAAGTTTTTGAAATTTATACAAAGTTTACGAGAAACTTGTATTTACAATAAAGTGAGTGGGAGCACTATAGAATTTCTGATAAGTATATGTGGATGACATATTGTTGATCGGAAATAACGTAGAATTTCTAGAAAGCATAAACGGTTGTTTGAAAAGTGTTTTTCAAAGTAAGACCTGGATAAAGCTACGTAATTGTTGAGCATCAAGATCTATAGAGATAGATCAAGATACTTGATGAGACTTTCAATGAGTACATACCTTGATAAGATTTTGAAAGAGTTCAAAATGGATCAGTTAGAGAAAGAGTTCTTGCCTGATTTGTAAGGTACAAAGTTGAGTAAGACTCAATGCCCAGTGACTACAGAAGATAGAGAAAAGATGAGTGTCATCCCCTATGCTTCAGCCATAGGTTCTATCATGTATGCAATGTTGTGCACAAGACCCGATGTCAGCCTTACCATAAGTATGGCCGGAAGGTTTCAAAGTAATCCTGGAATGGAGCACTGGACAGCAGTCAAGATTATCCTTAGTAACTAAAAGACTAAGGAGATGTTTCTCGATTATGGAGGTGATAAAGTGTTCGTCGTAAAGAGTTATGTCGATGCAAGCTTTAACACCAATCCAGATGACTCTTAGCAGCAATCCGGATACGTATAGTGGAGCAGCCATTTGGAATAGGTCCAAGTGGAGTGCGGTAGCAGTATTTATAGTTTAACATAAAGATTTGCAAAGTACACACGGATCTGAATGTCGCAGAACCGTTGACTATAAGACCTTTCTCACATGCAAAGCATGATCGAGCCCCAAAACTCATTGGGTGTTAGATTCATAACAGTGCAAATCACATGGTGATGTGAACTAGATTATTGACTCTAGTGCAAGTGGGAGACTGTTGGAAATATGCCTAGAGGCAATAATAAATTAGTTATTATCACATTTCCTTGTTCATGTTAATCGTTTATTATCCATGCTATAATTGTATTGATCGGAGACTCAGATGCATGTGTGGATACATAGACAAAACCATGTCCCTTGTATGCCTCTAATAGACTAGCTCGTTGATCAAAGATGGTTAAGGTTTCCTATCCATTGACATGAGATGTCATTTGATAACGGGATCACATCATTAGGAGAATGATGGGATGGACAAGACCCAAACTACAAACGTAGCATATGATCGTGTCAGTTTATTGCTACTATTTTCTGCATGTCAAGTATGTGCTCCTATGACCATGAGATCATGCAACTCAAGAACATTGGAGGAGTGCCTTGTGTGTATCAAACATCGCAACATAACTAGGTGACTATAAAGGTGCTCTACAGGTATGTTCGAGGGTGTCTGTTGAGTTGGCATGGATCAAGACTTGGATTTGTTACTCCGTGTGACAGAGAGGTATCTTAGGGCCCACTCGGTAATACAACATCACAACAAGCCTTGCAAGCAATGTGACCAAGTGCTAGTCATGGGATCTTGTGTTACGGAATGAGTAAAGAGACTTGCCGATAACAAGGTAGAACTAGGTATGGAGATACCGACGATCGAATCTCGGGCAAGTAACATACTGAAGAACAAAGGGAACATCATACGGGATTAACTGAATCCTTGACATAGAGGTTCGACCAATAAAGATCTTTGTAGAATATGTAGCAACCAATGTGGACATACAGGTCCCACCATTGGTTATTGACCGTAGAGGTGTCTCGGTCATGTCTACAAAGTTCTCGAACCCGCAGGGTCTGCACACTTAAGGTTTGGTGACGTTTCGGTAGTATAGAGTTATGTACGGTGGTGACCGAAGTTTGCTCGGAATCCCGAATGAGATCCTAGAAATCACGAGGATCTCTAGAATGGTCCGTAGGTAAAGATTCATATATAGGAAGTCCTGTTTTGGTCACCGGAAAAGTTCCGGGCTTATCGGTAGTGTACCGGGAGTGCCGGTAGTGTATCGGGAGACCTCCGGGAGGGGTATTTCGACCCAAGAGGCTTCATGGGCTGTGGTAAAGTATAACCAGCCCTTAGTGGGCTGGTGGAACAACCACAATAGGCCCATGTGGATGGAATAAAGAAACCCAAAGGAAAAAGGTGGAAAAAAAGGCGAAAAGGAAGAGTCCTAGTCCTACTAGGAGTGGAGGAGGAGAGTCCTCCTCCACCTCCCACTTTGGTCGACCCAAGGGCTGGATTTTTGCCAGCCAAGCCTCCTCCTACTCTCCTCCTATATATACTAGAGGATTTTAGGGTTTTGGCACAAGTTTTTCAGCCACGTGCAACCCTAATCTCCAGTGCATAGTTTCTCCTCTAGATTGGATTTCTGCAGTGCTTAGGCGAAGCCCTGCCGGAATTGCTCCACCACCATCGCCGGAGCGCCGTTAGGCTGCCGGAGAACTCTTCTTCCTGTCCACTCCTTCTTTCTGGATCAAGACCGTGGAGATCGTCATCAAGCTGTACGTGTGCTGAACACGGAGGTGTCGTCCGTTCGGCGCTAGATTGGAAGGATCGTGATCAAGTTCGTGGGACTGATCATGATCAAGTTCGTTGGACGGATCGTGATCGGATCGCCGGACGGATCGTGATTGGATCGCGGGACGGATCGTGATTGGATCGCAGGATGCAGGGCGATTTTGATCAAGAAGACGTTCGACTACACCAACCGCGTTTCTTAACGCTTCCCGCTTGGCAATCTACAAGGGCACATAGATCCACTCTCCCTCTCGTAGATGCTCATCACCATGGATAGATCTTCATGTGCGTAGGAAAATTTTTGTTTCCCATGCAACGTTCCCCAACAGATACCGTGCCAACCTTCGACCTTTTTAGAGTTCATTTGTAGTGCTTTTCAATTTCAGTGTCATTTTGCTCAAAAAAATCAGTAAATGCATGAAAAATACCAAATGAAGTCAGAAAGGGTTGAAAATTGATGATGTTCCTTTGAATGGTGCATTTGAACATGCAAAAAGTCTGGAGTTCACAAAAGTTCAAAATAATGAAATCCCTTTGTAACATATGAGTTTTCGTCAGGATCCCAGATACTTCGAAAGAGATTGTTTGTTTTGTACACGAAGTGCATCCAGTTTTTGCCGTAACCCTCTCAACTTTTTATAACATCCTATGTGGGTGAAATGATGATACCATGCCAACTTTCAACCTTTTCAGAGTTCATGTAGTGCTTTTGAATTACAGTGTCATTTAGCTCAAAAAATCAGTAAATGCATGAAAAATACCAAATGAAGTCAAAAAGGGTTGAAAACTGATGACGTCGCTTTGAATGTTGCCTTTTGACCACAAAAAAAAGTCCGGAGTACAAGTAAGTTAAAAAATGGGACCCCTTTGTAACAGATGAGTTTTCGTCCGAAACCCTGATCCTTTCAAAGACATTGTCTGTTTGTACTCGAAGTGCATCCAGTTTTTGCTGTAACCCTCTCAAATTTATAGCACAAGCTATGTGGGTGAACTGATGATACCATGCCAACTTTCGACCTTTTGTGAGTTAATTTGTAGTGGTTTTTAATTTCAGTGTCATTTTGCTCAAAAAAATCAGTAAATGCATGAAAAATACCAAATGAAGTTAGAATGGGTAGAAAATTGATGATGTGACTTTGAATGGTGAATTTTGAACACGCAAAAAGTCTGGAGTTCAAATAAGTTCAAAAAAATGGAACCCCTTTGTAAGAGATGAGTTTTCGTCCCAAACCCTGATACTTCGAAAGACATTGTCTGTTTTGTACACAAAGTTCAGCCAGTTTTTGCCGTAACCCTCTAAAATTTTTAGAACATGCTATGTGGGTGATATGATGATACCATGCCAACTTTCGACCTTTATAGAGTTCATTTCTAATGCTTTTCAATTTCAGTGTCATTTAGCTCAAAAATCATAAATTCATGAAAAATACCAAATTAAGTCAGAAAGGGTTGAAAATTGATGATGTGTCTTTGAATGGTGCATTTTGAACACGCAAAAAGTCTAGAGCTCAAATAAGTTCAAAAAAATGAAATCCCTTTGTAACAGATGAGTTTTCATCCGAAACACTGATACTTCGAAGGAGATTGTCTATTTTGTACATGAAGTGCATCCAGTTTTTGCCGTAACCCTCTCAACTTCTTATAACATGCGTTGTGGTGAAATGATGATACCATGCAAACTTTCGACCTTTTCAGAGTTCATTTGTAGTGCTTTTCAATTTCAGTGTCATTTTGCTCAAAAAATCCGTAAATGCATGAAAGTACCAACTGAGGTCAGAAAGGGTTGAAAAAAGATGATGCGGCTTTGAATGGTGCATTTTGAAAACACAAAAAGTCTCGAGTTCAAATAAGTTAAAACATGAAATCCCTTTGTAACAGATCGATTTTCGTTTGAGACCATTGTACTTCGAAAGAGATTGTCTGGTTTGTACATGAAGTGCATCCAGTTTTTGCTGTAACCCTCTCAACTTTTTATAACATGCTATGTGGTTAAAATGATGAGACGATGCCAACTGTCGACCTTTTCAGATTTCATTTGTAGTGCCTTTCAATTGCAGGGTCATTTAGCTCTCTAAAATCAGTAAATGCATGAAAAATACCAAATTACGTGAGAAAGGGTTGAAAATTGGTGATGTGGCTTTGAATGGTGCATTTTTAACATGCAAAAAGTCTGGAGTTCAAATAATTTCAAACAAATTAAATCCCTTTGTAACATATGAGTTTCCGTTCGAAACATTGATACTTCGAAAGAGATTGTCTGTTTTGTACACGAAGTGCATCCAGTTTTTGTCGTAACCCTCTCAACTGTTTATGACATGCTATGTGGGAGAAATGATGATACCATGCCATCTTTCGACCATTTCAGAGTTTATTCGTAGTGTCGTTCAATTTCAGTGTCATTCAGCTCAAAAAAATGAGTAAATGCATGAAAAATACCAAATGATGTCAGAAAGGGTTGAAAACTGATGACGTGGCTTTCAATGTTGCATTTTGACCACAAAAAAAGTCTGGAGTTCAAATAAGTTAAAAATGGAATCCCTTTGTAACAGATGAGTTTTCGTCCCAAAGCCTGATACTTCGAAAGACATTGTCTGTTTTGTACACAAAGTGCAGACAATTTTGGCCGTAACGCTGAAATTTTTAGAAAATGCTATGTGGGTGAAATTATGATACTATGCCAACTTTCGACTATTTCAGAGTTCATTTGTAGTGCTTTTCAATTTCAGTGTCATTTAAATCAAAAATCAATAAGTGCATGAAAAATACCAAATGAAGTCTGACACGGTTGAAAATTGATGATGCGGCTTTCAATGTTGCATTTTGAACACGCAAAAAGTCTGGAGTTCAAATAAGTTCAATAAAATGAAATCCCTTTGTAACAGATGAGTTTTCATCCGGAACAATGATACTTCGAAGGAGATTGTCTATTTTGTACACGAAGTGCATCCAGTTTTTGCCGTAACCCTCTCAATTTCTTATAACATGCGTTGTGGGTGAAATGATGATACCATGCAAACTTTCGACCATTTCAGAGTTCATTTGTAGTGCTTTTCAATTTCAGTGTCGTTTTGCTAAAAAAATCCGTAAATGCATGAAAGTACCAACTGAAGTCAGAAGGGTTGAAAAAAGATGATGCGGCCTTCAATGGTGCATTTTGAACACACAAAAAGTCTCGAGTTCAAAGAAGTTAAAACATGAAATCCGTTTGTAACAGATCGATTTTCGTTTGAAACAATTGTACTTCGAAAGAGATTGTCTGGTTTGTACCTGAAGTGCATCCAGTTTTTGCTATAACCCTCTCAACTTTTTATAACATGCTATGTGGTTCAAAAGGACTGGAGTTCAAATAAGTTCAAAAAATGAAATCCCTTGTAACAGATGAGTTTTCGTCCGAAAGCCTGAAACTTTGAAAGACATTGTCTGTTTTGTACACGAAGTGCATCCAGTTTTTGCCGTAACCCTATCAAATTTTTAGAACATGCTATGTGGGTGAAATGATGTTAGCATGCAAACTTTCGACCTTTTCAGAGTTCATTTGTAGTGCTTTCCAATTTCAGTGTCATTTAGCTCAAAAATCAGTAAATGCACGACAAATACCAAATGATGTCAGAAAGGGTTGAAAATTGATGATGTGGCTTTGAATGGTGCATTTTGAACACTCTAAAAGTCTGGAGTTCAAATAATTTGAAAAAAACAAAATCCCTTTGTAACATACGAGTTTTCGTCCGAAACACTGATACTTCGAAAGAGATTATCTGTTTTGTACACGAAGTGCATCCAGTTTTTGCCGTAACCCTCTCAACTTTTTATAACATGCTATGTGGGTGAAATGATGATACCATGCCAACTTTCGACCGTTTCAGAGTTCATTCATAGTACCGTTCAATTTCAGTGTCATTCAGCTCAAAAAATGAGTAAATGCATGAAAAATACCAAATGAAGTCAGAAAGGATTGAAAACTGATGACGTGGCTTTCAATGTTTCATTTTGACCACAAAAAAAGTCCGTAGTTCAAATAAGTTAAAAATGGAATCCCTTTGTAACAGATGAGTTTTCGTCCCAAACCCTGATTCTTCGAAAGACATTGTCTGTTTTGTACACAAAGTGCACACAATTTTGGCTGTAACCCTCTCAAATTTTTAGAAAATGCTATGTGGGTGAAATGATGATACCACGCCAACTTTCGACCTTTTCAGAGTTCATTTGTAGTGCTTTTCAATTTCAGTGTCATTTAAATCAAAAATCAGTAAATGCATGAAAAATACCAAATGAAGTCTGACAAGGTTGAAAATTGATGATGTGGCTTTCAATGTTGCATTTTGAACACACAAAAGGTCTGGAGTTCAAATAAGTTCAAAAAATGAAATCCCTTTGTAACAGATGAGTTTTCGTCCGAAAGCCTGAAACTTCGAAAGACATTGTCTGTTTTGTACACGAAGTGCATCCAGTTTTTGCCGTGACCCTCTCAAATTTTTAGAACATGCTATGTGGGGGAAATGATGTTTCCATGCCAACTTTCGACCTTTTCAGAGTTCATTTGTAGTGCTTTTCAATTTTAGTGTCATTTAGCTCAAAAATCAGTAAATGCACGACAAATACCAAATGATGTCAGAAAGGGTTGAAAATTGATGATGAGGCTTTGAATGGTGCATTTTGAACACGCTAAAAGTCTGGAGTTCAAATAAGTTCAAATAAATGAAATCCCTTTGTAAGAGATGAGTTTTCGTCCGAAATCGTGATACTTCGAAAGACATTATCTGTTTTGTACACGAAGTGCATCCAATTTTTGCCTTAACCCTCTAAATTTTTTTGAACATGCTATGTGGGTGAAATGATGATAACATGCAAAGTTTCGACCTTTTCAGAGTTCATTTGTAGAGCTTTTCAATTTCAATGTCATTTAGCTCAAAAATCATTAAATGCATGGAAAAGACCAAATGAAGTCAGAATGGGTTGAAAATTGATGATGTGTCTTTGAATTGCGCATTTTGAACACGCAAAAAGTCTGGAGTTAAAATAAGTTCAGAAAAATGAAATCCCTTTGTAATAGATGAGTTTTCGTCCGAAACCCTGATACTTCCAAAGAGATTGTATGTTTTGTACACGAAGTGCATCAAGTTTTTGCCGTAACCCTCTCAACTTTTTATAACATGCTATGTGGGTGAAATGATGATGCCATGAAAATTTTCGACCTTTTCAGAGTTCAATTGTAGAGCTTTTCAATTTCAGTGTCATTTAGTTCAAAAATCATTAAATGCATGAAAAATACCAAATGAAGTCAGAAAGGGTTGAAAATTGATGATGTGGGTTTGAATGGTGCATTTTGAACATGCTAATAGTCTGGAGTTCAAATAAGTTCAAAAAAATGAAATCCCTTTGTGACACATGAGTTTTCGTCTGAAACCCTGATACTTCGAAAGCGATTGTCTGTATTGTACACGAAGTGCATCCAGCTTTTGCCATAAACCTCTCAAATTCTTATAACATTCTATGTGGGTGAAATGATGATACCATGCCAACTTTCGACCTTTTCAGAATTCATTTGTAGTGCCGTTCAATTTTAGTGTCATTCAGCTCAAAAAAATGAGATAATGCATGAAAAATACCAAATGAAGTCAGAAAGGTTTGAAAACTGATGACGTGGCTTTCAATGTTATATTTTGACCACAAAAAACTCCGGAGTTCAAATAAGTTAAAAATAAAATCCCTTTCTAACAGATGAGTTTTTGTCCCAAACCCTGATACTTCGAAAGACATTGTCTGTTTCGTACAAAAAGTGCATACAATTTTGGCCGGAACCCTCTCAAACTTTTAGAAAATGCTATGTGGGTGAAATGATGATACCATGCCAACTTTCGACCTTTTCAGAGTTCATTTGTAGTGCTTTTCAATTTCAGTGTCATTTAAATCAAAAATCAGTAAATGCATGAAAAATACAAAATGAAGTCAGACAGGGTTGAAAATTGATGATGTGGCTTTCAATGTTGCATTTTGAACACACAAAAGGTCTGGAGTTCAAATAAGTTAAAAAAATGAAATCTCTTTGTAACAGATGAGTTTTCGTCCGAAAGCCTGAAACTTCGAAAGACATTGTCTGTTTTGTACACGAAGTGCATCCAGTTTTTGCCGTAACCCTATCAAATTTTTAGAACATGCTATGTGGGTGAAATGATGTTAGCATGCAAACTTTCGACCTTTTCAGAGTTCATTTGTAGTGCTTTCCAATTTCAGTGTCATTTAGCTCAAAAATCAGTAAATGCACGACAAATACCAAATGATGTCAGAAAGTGTTGAAAATTGATGATGTGGCTTTGAATGGTGCATTTTGAACACTCTAAAAGTCTGGAGTTCAAATAATTTGAAAAAAATGAAATCCCTTTGTAACATACGAGTTTTCGTCCGAAACACTGATACTTCGAAAGAGATTATCTGTTTTGTACACGAAGTGCATTCAGTTTTTGCCGTAACCCTCTCAACTTTTTATAACATGCTATGTGGGTGAAATGATGATACCATGCCAACTTTCGACCGTTTCAGAGTTCATTCATAGTACCGTTCAATTTCAGTGTCATTCAGCTCAAAAAATGAGTAAATGCATGAAAAATACCAAATGAAGTGAGAAAGGATTGAAAACTGATGACGTGGCTTTCAATGTTTCATTTGGACCACAAAAAAAGTCCGGAGTTCAAATAAGTTAAAAATGGAATCCCTTTGTAACAGATGAGTTTTCGTCCCAAACCCTGATACTTCGAAAGACATTGTCTGTTTTGTACACAAAGTGCATACAATTTTGGCTGTAACCCTCTCAAATTTTTAGAAAATGCTATGTGGGTGAAATGATGGTACCACGCCAACTTTCGACCTTTTCAGAGTTCATTTGTAGTGCTTTTCAATTTCAGTGTCATTTAAATCAAAAATCAGTAAATGCATGAAAAATACCAAATGAAGTCTGACAAGGTTGAAAATTGATGATGTGGCTTTCAATGTTGCATTTTGAACACACAAAAGGTCTGGAGTTCAAATAAGTTCAAAAAATGAAATCCCTTTGTAACAGATGAGTTTTCGTTCGAAAGCCTGAAACTTCGGAAGACATTGTCTGTTTTGTACACGAAGTGCATCCAGTTTTTGCCGTGACCCTCTCAAATTTTTAGAACATGCTATGTGGGGGAAATGATGTTTCCATGCCAACTTTCGACCTTTTCAGAGTTCATTTCTAGTGCTTTTCAATTTCAGTGTCATTTAGCTCAAAAATCAGTAAATGCACGACAAATACCAAATGATGTCAGAAAGGGTTGAAAATTGATGATGTGGCTTTGAATGGTGCATTTTGAACACGCTAAAAGTCTGGAGTTCAAATAAGTTCAAATAAATGAAATCCCTTTGTAAGAGATGAGTTTTCGTCCGAAATCGTGATACTTCGAAAGACATTGTCTGTTTTGTACATGAAGTGCATCCAATTTTTGCCGTAACCCTCTAAATTTTTTTGAACATGCTATGTGGGTGAAATGATGATAACATGCAAAGTTTCGACCTTTTCAGAGTTCATTTGTAGAGATTTTCAATTTCAATGTCATTTAGCTCAAAAATCATTAAATGCATGGAAAAGACCAAATGAAGTCAGAATGGGTTGAAAATTGATGATGTGGCTTTGAATGGCGCATTTTGAACACACAAAAAGTCTGGAGTTAAAATAAGTTCAGAAAAATGAAATCCCTTTGTAATAGATGAGTTTTCGTCCGAAACCCTGATACTTCCAAAGAGATTGTATGTTTTGTACACGAAGTGCATCAAGTTTTTGCCGTAACTCTCTCAACTTTTTATAACATGCTATGTGGGTGAAATGATGTTGCCATGAAAATTTTAGACCTTTTCAGAGTTCAATTGTAGAGCTTTTCAAATAAGTTCAAAAAATGAAATCCCTTTGTAACAGATGAGTTTTCGTCTCAAACCCTGATACTTCGAAATCGATTGTCTGTTTTGTACACGAAGTGCATCCAGTTATTGTCGTAACCCTCTCAACTTCTTATAACATGCTATGTGGGTGAAATTATGATACCATGCCCACTTTCGGCCTTTTCAGAGTTCATTTGTAGTGCCTTTCAATTTCAGTGTCATTCAGCTCAAAAAAATCAGTAAATGCATGAAAAATACCAAATGAAGTCAGAAAGGCTTGAAAACTTATGACGTGGCTTTGAATGTTGCATTTTGACCACAAAAAAAGTCCGGAGTTCAAATAAGTGAAAAATGGAATCCCTTTGTAACAGATGAGTTTCGTCCCAAACCCTAATACTTCAAAAGCGATTGTCCGTTTTGTACACGAAGTGCATCCAATTTTTGTCGTAACCCTCTCAACCTTTTATAACATGCTATGTGGGTCAAATCATGATACCATGCCACCTTCGACCTTTTCAGAGTTCATTTGTAGTGCTTTTCAATTGTAGGGTCATTTAGCTCTAAAAATCACTAAATGCATGAAAAATACCAAATGAAGTCAAAATGGGTTGAAAATTGATGATGTGGACTTGAATGGTGCATTTTGAACACACAAAAAGTCTGGAGTTCAAATAAGTTCAAAAACATGAAATCCCTTTTTAATAGATGAGGTTTCGTCCGAAACCCTGATACTTCGAAAGAGATTGTATGTTTTGTACACAAAGTACTTCTAGTTTTTGCTCTAACCCTCTCAACTTTTTATAACATGCTATGTGGGTGGAATGATGATACAATGCAAACTTTTGACCTTTTCAGAGTTCATTTGTAGTCCTTTTCAATTTCAGTGTCATTTAGCTCAAAAATCAGTAAATGCATGAAAAATACCAAATGAAGTCAGAAAGGGTCAAAAATTGATGATGTGGCTTTGAATGGTGCATTTTGAATAGACAAGAAGTCTGAAGTACAAATAAGTTCAAAAAAATGAAATCCCTTTTTAATAGATGAGTTTTCATCCGAAACCCTGATACATCGAAAGCTATTGTCTGTTTTGTACACGAAGTGCATCCAGTTTATGTCGTAACCCTCTCAACTTTTTATAACATGTTATGTGGGTCAAATCATGATACGATGCCAACTTCGACCTTTTCAGAGTTCATTTTTAGTGCTTTTCAATTTCAGTGTCATTTAGCTCAAAAATCAGTAAATGCATGAAAAATACAAAATGAAGTCGGAAAGGGTTGAAAATTGATGATGTGGCTTTGAATGGTCCATTTTGAACACGCAAAAAGTCTAGAGTTCAAATAAGTTCAAAAAAATGAAATCCCTTTGTAAGAGATGAGTTTTCGTCCAAAACCCTGATACTTCGAAAGAGATTGTCTGTTTGTACACGAAGTGCATCCAGTTTTTGCCGTAACCCTCTCAACTTCATATAACATCCTATTTGCGTGAAATGATGATACCATGACCACTTTCGACCTTTTCAGAGTTCATTTGTAGTGCCTTTCAATTTCAGTGTTATTCAACTCAAAAAAATCAGTAAATGCATGAAAATTACCAAATGAACTCAGAAAGGGTTGAAAACTTATCACGTGGCTTTGAATGTTCAATTTTGACCACGAAAAAAGTCCGGAGTTCAAATAAGTTAAAAATGGAATCCCTTTGTAACAGATGAGTTTTCGTCAGAAACCCTGATACTCCATAAGGGATTGTCTGTTTTGTACACGAAGTGCATCGTGTTTTTGCCGTAGCCCTCTCAACTTCTTATAACATGCTGTGTGGGTGAAATGATGATACCATGCAAACTTTCGACCTTTTCAGAGTTCATTTGTAGTCCTTTTCAATTTCAATTTCATTTAGCTCAAAAATCATTAAATGCATGAAAAATACCAAATGAGGTCAGAAAGGGTTGAAAATTGATGATGTGGCTTTGAATGGTGCATTTTGAACACGCAAAAAGTCTGGAGTTCAAATAATTTGAAAAAAATGAAATCCCATTGTAACAGATGAGTTTTCGTCCGAAACCCTCATACTTCCAAAGAGATTGTATGTTTTGTACACGAAGTGCGTCCAGGTTTTGCCGTAACCCTCTCAACTTTTTATAACATGCTATGTGGGAGAAATGATGATGCCATGTAAACTTTCGACCTTTTCAGAGTTCATCTCTTGTGCTTTTCAATTTCAGTGTCATTTAGCTCGAAAGTCATCAAATGCATGAAAGATACCAAATGAAGTCAGAAAGGGTTGAAAATTTATGATGTGGCTTTGAATGGTGCATTCTCAACACAGAAAAAATCTTGAGTTCAAATAAGTTAAAAAATAAAATCCCTTTGTAATAAATGAGTTTTCGTGCGAAACCCTAATACTTCGAAAGAGATTGTTTGTTTTGTACACGAAGTGCATCCAGTTTTGGTCGTAACCCTCTAAAATTTTTAGAGCATGCTATGTGGGTGAAATGATGATACCATGCCAAGTTTCGACCTTTTCAGAGTTCATTTGTAGTGCTTTTCAATTTCAGTGTCATCTAGCTCAAAAATCAGTAAAGGCATGAAAAATACCAAATGAAGTCAAAAAGGGTGGAAAATTGATGATGTGGCTTTGAATAGTGCATTTTTAACACACAAAAACTGTGGAGTTCAAATAAGTTCAAAAAAATGAAATCCCTTTGTGACACATGAGTTTGTGTCCGAAACCCTGATACTTCGAAAGAGATTGTCTATTTTGTACACGAAGTTCATCCAGTTTTTTCCGTAACCCTTTCAAATTTTTAGAACATGCTATGTGGGTGCAATGATGATACCATGCCAAGTTTCGACCTTTTCAGAGTTCATTTCTAGTGCTTTTCAATTTCAGTGTCATTTAGCTCAAAAATCTGTAAATGCATGAAAAATACCAAATGAAGTGAGAAAGGTTTGAAAATTAATGATGTGGCTTTGAATGGTGCATTTTGAACACGCAAAAAGTCAGGAGTTCGAATAAGTTCAAAAAATGAAATCCCTTTCTAATAGATGAGTTTTCGTCCGAAACCCTAGTACTCGAAAGAGATTGTCTGTTTTGTACACGAAGTGCATCCAGTTTTTGCCGTAATCCTCTCAACATTGTATAACATTCTATGTGGGTGAAATGATGATACCATGCCAACTTTCGACCATTTCAGAGTTCGTTTGTAGTGCTTTTCAATTTCAGTGTTATTTAGCTCAAAAAGTCAGTAAATGCATGAAAAATACCAAATGAAGTCAGAAAGGGTTGAAAACTGATGACGTGGTTTTGAATGTTGCATTTTGACAACAAAAAAGTCCAGAGTTCAAGTAAGTTAAAAATGGAATCCCTTTGTAATAGATGAGTTTTCGTCCGGAACCTTGATACTTCGAAAGAGATTATATGTTTTGTACAGGAAGTGCATCTAGTTTTGGTCGTAACCCTCTCAAATTTTTAGAGCATGCTATGTGGGTGAAATGATGATACCATGCCAAGTTTCGACCTTTTAAGAGTTCATTTGTAGTGCTTTTCAATTTCAGTGTCATCTAGCACAAAAATCAGTAAAGGCATGAAAAATACCTAATGAAGTCAAAAAGGGTGGAAAATTGATGATGTGGCTTTGAATGGTGCATTTTGAACACGCAAAAAGTCTGGAGTTCAAATAAGTTCTACAAAATGAAATCCCTTTGTAACAGATGAGTTTGTGTCGGAAACCCTGATACTTCGAAAGATATTGTCTATTTTGTACACAAAGTGCATTGAGTTTTGGGCGTAACCCTCTCAAATTTTTAGAACATGCTATGTGGGTGAAATGATGATACCATGCCAACTTTCGACCTTTTAAGAGTTCATTGGTAGTGCTTTTCAATTTCAGTGTCATTTAGCTCAAAAAAAATCAATAAATTCATGAAAAATACCAAATGAAGTCAGAAAGGGTTGAAAACTGATGACGTGGCTTAGAATGTTGCATTTTAACCACAAAAAAGTCTCGAGTTCAAATAAGTTAAAAAATGGAACCCCTTTGTAACAGATGAGTTTTTGTCCGAAACCGTGATACTTCGAAAGACACTGTCTGTTTTGTACACGAAGTGCATCCAGTTTTTCCCGTAACCCTCTCAAATTTTTAGAACATGCTTTGTGGGTGAAATGATGATACCATGCGGACTTTCAACCTTTTCAGAGTTTATTTGTAGTACTTTTCAATTTCAGTGTCATTTTGCTCAAAAAATCAGTAAATGCTTGAAAAATACTAAATGATGTCAGAAGGGGTTGACAATTGCTGATGTATCTTTGAATGGTGCATTTTGCACACACAAAATGTCTCGAGTTCAAATAAGTTCAAGAAATGAAGTCCCTTTGTGACAGATGAGTTTTCTTGTGAAACCCAGATACTTCGAAAGAGATTGTATGTTTTGTCACGAAGTGCATCCAGTTTTGGCCGTAACCCTCTCAACTTTTTGTAATATGCTATGTGGGTGAAATGATGATACGATGATGTGGCTTTGAATGGTGCATTTTGAACACTTAAAAAGTCTGGAGTTCAACTAAGTTCAAAAAATGAAATCTCTTAGTAATAGATGAGTTTTCATCCGAAACCCTCATACTTCAAAAGAGATTGTATGTTTTGTACACGAAGTGCATCCAGTTTGTGCCATAAGCCTCTCAACTTTTTATAACATGCTAAGTGGGTGAAATGATGATACCATGGCAAATTTTGACCTTTTCAGAATTCATTTGTAGTACTTTTCAATTGCAGGGTCATTTAGCTCAAAAATCAGTAAATGCATGAAAAATACCAAATGAAGTCAGAAAGGGTTGAAAATTTACGATATGGCTTTGAATGGTGAATTTTCAACACACAAAAAGTCCGGAGTTCAAATAACTTCAAAAAAGGAAATCGCTCTGTAACAGATGAGTTTTCGTCCAAAACCCTGATACTTCGAAAGACATTGTATATTCTGTACACGAAGTGCATCAATTTTTTTTCGTAACCCTCTAACATTTTTCGAACATGCTATGTGGGTGCAATGATGATACCATCCCAACTTTCAACCTTTTTGAGAGTTCATTTGTAGTGCTTTTCAATTTCGGTGTCATTTTGCTCCAAAAAATCAAAAAATCATGAAAAATACCAGATGAAGTCAGAAAGGGTTGAAAATTGATGATGTGGCTTTGAACGGTGCATTTTGAACACACAAAAAGTCGCGATTTAAAATAAGTTCAAGAAATGAAATCCCTTTGTAACAGATGAGTTTTCGTCTGAAACCCTGATACTTCGAAAGCGATTGTCCGTTTTGTACACTAAGTGTATCCAGTTTTTGCCGTAACCCTCTCAACTTTTTACAACATGCTGTGTTGGTGAAATGAAGATACCGTGCCAACTTCGACCTTTTCAGAGCTCATTTGTAGTGCTTTTTAATTGCAGGGTCATTTAGCTATAAAAATCATTAAATGCATGAAAAATACCAAATGAAGTCAGAAAGGGTTGAAAATTGATGATGTGGCTTTGAATGGTGCATTTTGAACACTTAAAAAGACTGGAGTTCAAATAAGTTCAAAAATGAAATCCCTTAGAAATAGATGAGTTTTCATTCGAAACCCTCATACCTAGAAAGATATTGTATGTTTTGTTCACGAAGTGCATCCAGTTTTTGCCGTAAGCCTCTCAACTTTTCATAACATTCTATGTGGGTGAAATGATGATACCATGGAAACTTTCGACCTTTTCACATTTCATGTGTAGTGCTTTTCAATTTCAGTGTTATTTAGCTCAAAAATACATAAATGCATGAAAAATGACAAATGAAGTTAGAAAGGGTTGAAATGCTTTGAATGGTGCATTTTGAACAGACAAAAAGTGTCGAGTTCAAATAAGTACAAAAAATGAAATCCCTTTGTAGGAGATCAGTTTTCGTCCGAAACCCTCATACTTCAAAAGAGACTGTCTATTTTTACACCAAGTGCGTCCAGTTTTCGTCGTAACCCTGTCAACTTTTTATAACATCCTATGTGGGTGAAATGATGATACCATGGCAACTTTCGACTTTTTCGGAGTTTGTTTGTAGTGGTTTTCAATTTCAGTGTCAATTTGCTTAGAAAATTAGCAAATGCATGAAAAATACCAAATGAAGTCAGAAAGGGATGAAAATTGATGATGTGGCTTTGAATGGTGCATTTTGAACACACAAAAAGTCTCGAGTTCAAATAAGTTCAAGAAATGAAATCCCTTTGTAACACATGTGTTTTCGTCTAAAACCTTGATACTTCAAAACCCACTTCGAAAGCGATTGCCTGTTTTGTACACGAAGTGCAACCAATTTTTACCGTACCCCTCTCATCTTTTTATAAAATGCTATGTGGGTGAAATGATGATACCATGCCAACTTGGACCTTTTCACAGTTCATTTGTAGTGCTTTTCAATTGCAGGGTCATTTAGCTCTAAAAAATCACTAAATGCATGAAAAATACGAAATGAAGTCAGAAAGGTTTGAAAATCGATGATCTAGCTTTGAATGTTTCATTTTGAACACACAAAAAGTCCGGAGTTCAAATAAGTTCAAAAAATGAAATCCCTTTGTAATAGATGAGTTTTCGTCCGAAACCCTGATACTTCGAAGGAGATTGTATGTTTTGTACACGAAGTGCATCGAGTTTTTGCCGTAACCCTCTCAAATTTTTATAACATGCTATGTGGGTGAAATGATGATACCATGCAAACTTTCGACCTTTACAGATTTCATCCGTAGTCCTTTTCAATTTCAATGTCATTTTGCTCAAAAATTCAGTAAATGCATAAAAATACCAAATGAAGTCAGAAAGGGTTGAAAATTGATGATGTGGCTTTGAATGGTGCATTTTGAACACACAAAAAGTCTCAAGTTAAAATAAGTTCAAAAAATGAAATCCCTTTCTATGAGATGAGTTTTCATCCGAAACCCTGATACTTCGAAAGATATTGTCTGTTTTGTACACGAAGTGCATCCAATTTTTTTTGTAACCCCCTTAACTTTTTGTAACATGCTACGTGGGTGAAATGATGATACCATGCCAAATTTTGACCTTTTCATAATTCATTTGTAGTGCTCTTCAATTGAAGGGTTATTCAGCTATAAAATCAGTAAATTCATGAAAAATACCAAATGAAGTCAGAAAGGGTTGAAAATTGATGATGTGGCTTTGAATGGTGCATTTTGAACACACAAAAAGTCTGGAGTTCATATAAGTTCAAAAAAATGAAATCCCTTTATAATAGATGAGTTTTCGTCTGAAACCCTGATACTTCGAAAGAGATTGTTTGTTTTCTACACGAAGTGTATCCAGTTTTTGCCGTAACCCTCACAACCTTTTATCACATGCCATGTGGGTGAAATGATGATACCATGCAAACTTTTGACCTTTTCAGATTTCATGTGTAGTGCTTTTTTACTTTCAGTGTCATTTTGCTAAAAAAATCTGTAAATGCATGAAAAATACGAAATGAAGTCAGAAAGGGTTGAAAATTGATCATGTGGCTTTGAATGGTGCATTTTGAACACACAAAAATTCTCGAGTTCAAATAAGTTCATAAAAATCAAATCCCTTTGTAACAGATGATTTTTCGTCTGAATCCCTGATACTTCGAAAGAGATTGTCCGTTTTGTACACGAAGTGCATCTAGTTTTTGTCGTAACCCTCTCAACTTTTTATAACATGTTGTGTGGGTGAAAGGATGATACCATGCAAACTTTTGACCTTTTCAGAATTCATCTATAGTGCTTTTCAATTGCTGGGTCATTTAGCTCAAAAAATTCAATAAATGCATAAAAATACCACATGAAGTCAAAAAGGGTTCAAAATTGATGATGTGGCTTTGAATGGTGCATTTTGAACACACAAAAAGTCTCGAGTTCAAATAAGTTCAAAAAAATGAAATCCCTTCGTATGAGATGAGTTTTCGTCCGAAACCCTCATACTTCGAAAGATATTGTTAGTTTTGTACACGAAGTGCATCCAGTTTTTGTCGTAACCCTCTTAACTATTTATAACATGTTACGTGGGTGAAATGATGATACGATGCCAAATTTTGACCTTTTCCGAATTCATTTGTAGTGCTTTTCAATTGCAGGGTCATTTAGCTAAAAAATCAGTAAATGCATGAAAAAAACCTAGTGAAGTCAGAAAGGGATGAAAATTGATGATGTGGCTTTGAATGGTGCATTTTGAACACCCCAAAAGTCTCGAGTTCAAATAAGTTCAAGAAATGAAATCCCTGTGTAACAGATGTGTTTTCGTCTAAAACCCTGATACTTCGAAACCCACTTCGAAAGCGATTGTCTGTTTTCTACACGAAGTGCATCCAATTTTTGCCGTAACCATCTCATCTTTTTGTAACATGCTATGTGGGTGAAATGATGATACCATGCCAACTTCGACCTTTTCAGAGTTCATTTGTAGTGCTTTTCAATTGCAGGGTCATTTAGCTCTAAAAAAACACTAAATGAATAAAAAATACCAAATGAAGTCAAATAGGGTTGAAAATTAATGATGTGGCTTTGAATAGTGCATTTTGAACACGCAAACAGTTTCGAGTTCAAATAAGTTCAAAAAACGAAATCCCTTTGTAATAGATGAGTTTTCGTCCGAAACCCTGATACGTCGAAGGAGATTGTATGTTTTGTACACGAAGTGCGTTGAGTTGTTGCTGTAACCCTCTCAAATTTTTATAACATGCTATGTGGGTGAAATGATGATACCATGCAAACTTTCGACCTTTACAGATTTCATCCGTAGTCCTTTTCAATTTCAGTGTCATTTTGCTCAAAAATTCAGTAAATGCATAAAAATACCAAATGAAGTTAGAAAGGGTTGAAAATTGATGATGTGGCTTTGAATGGTGCATTTTGAACACACAAAAAGTCTCGAGTTCAAATAAGTTCAAAAAATGAAATCCCTTTGTATGAGATGAGTTTTCATCCGAAACCCTGATACTTCGAAAGATATTGTCTGTTTTGTACACGAAGTGCATCCAGCTTTTTCGTAACCCCCTTAACTTTTTTTAACATGCTACGTGGGTGAAATGATGATACCATGCCAAAATTTGACCTTTTCAAAATTCATTTGTAGTGCTCTTCAATTGCAGGGCCATTTAACTATAAAATCAGTAAATTCATGAAAAATACCAAATGAAGTCAGAACGGGTTGAAAATTGATGATGTGGCTTTGAATGGTGCATTTTGAACACACAAAAAGTCTGGAGTTCATATAAGTTCAAAAAAATGAAATCCCTTTATAATAGATGAGTTTTCGTCTGAAACCCTGATACTTCGAAAGAGATTGTTTGTTTTGTACACGAAGTGTATCCAGTTTTTGCCGTAACCCTCACAACTTTTTATCACATGCGATGTGGGTGAAATGATGATACCATGCAAACTTCCAACCTTTTCAGATTTCATCCGTAGTGCTTTTTTACTTTTACTGTCATTTTGCTAAAAAAATCTGTAAATGCATGAAAAATACCAAATGAAGTCAGAAAGGGTTGAAAATTGATCATGTGGCTTTGAATGGTGCATTTTGAACACACAAAAATTCTCGAGTTCAAATAAGTTCATAAAAATCAAATCCCTTTGTAACAGATGAGTTTTCGTCCGAATCGCTCATACTTCGAAAGAGATTGTCCATTTTGTACACGAAGTGCATCTAGTTTTTTTCGTAACCCTCTCAACTTTTTATAACATGCTGTGTGGGTGGAAGTATGATACCATGCAAACTTTTGACCTTTTCAGATTTCATCTGTAGTGCTTTTCAATTGCTGGGTCATTTAGCTCAAAAAATTCAGTAAATGCATAAAAATACCACATGAAGTCATAAAGGGTTCAAAATTGATGATGTGGCTTTGAATGGTGCATTTTGAAGACACAAAAAGTCTCGAGTTCAAAGTAGTTCATAAAAATGAAATCCCTTCATATGAGATGAGTTTTCATCCGAAACCCTCATACATCGAAAGATATTGTTTGTTTTGTACAAGAAGTGCATCCAGTTTTTGTCGTAACCCTCTTAACTTTTTATAACATGCTACGTGGGTGAAATGATGATACGATGCCAAATTTTGACCTTTTCCGAATTCATTTGTAGTGCTTTTCAATTGCAGGGTCATTTAGCTAAAAAATCAGTAAATGCATGAAAAAAACCAAGTGAAGTCAGAAAGGCATGAAAATTAATGATGTGGCTTTGAATGGTGCATTTTGAACACACAAAAAGTCTCGAGTTCAAATAAGTTCAAGAAATGAAATCCCTTTGTAACAGATGTGTTTTCGTCTAAAACCCTGATACTTCGAAACCCACTTCGAAAGTGATTGTCTGTTTGGTTCACGAAGTGCATCCAATTTTTGCCGTAACCCTCTCATCTTTTTGTAACATGCTATGTGGGTGAAATGATGATACCATGCCAACTTCGACCTTTTCAGAGTTCATTCATAGTGCTTTTCAATTGCAGGGTCATTTAGCTCTAAAAAGTCACTAAATGCATGAAAAATACCAAATGAAGTAAGAAAGGTTTGAAAATCGATGATCTAGCTTTGAATGGTGCATTTTGAACACACAAAAAGTCCGGAGTTCAAATAAGTTCAAAAAATGAAATCCCTTTGTAATAGATGAGTTTTCGTCCGAAACACTCATACTTCGAAGGAGATTGTATGTTTTGTACACGAAGTGCGTCGAGTTTTTGCCGTAACCCTCTCAAATTTTTATAACATGCTATGTGGGTGAAATGATGATACCATGCAAACTTTCGACCTTTACAGATTTCATTCGTAGTCCTTTTCAATTTCAGTGTCATTTTGATCAAAAATTCAGTAAAGGCATAAAAATACCAAATGAAGTTAGAAAGCGTTGAAAATTGATGATGTGGCTTTGAATGGTGCATTTTGAACACACAAAAAGTCTCGAGTTCAACTAAGTTCAAAAAATGAAATCCCTTTGTATGAGATGAGTTTTCATCCGAAAACCTGATACTTCGAAAGATATTGTCTGTTTTGTACATGAAGTGCATCCAGTTTTTTTCGTATCCCTCTTAACTTTTTGTAACATGCTACGTGGGTGAAATGATGATACCATGCCAAATTTTGACCTTTCCAAAATTCATTTGTAGTGCTCTTCAATTGCAGGGTCATTTAGCTATAAAATCAGTAAATTCATGAAAAATACCAAATGAAGTCAGAAAGGGTTGAAAATTGATGATGTGGCTTTGAATGGTGCATTTTGAACACACAAAAAGTCTGGACTTCATATAAGTTCAAAAAAATGAAATCCCTTAATAATAGATGAGTTTTCGTCTGAAACCCTGATACTTCGAAAGAGATTGTTTATTTTGTACACGAAGTGTATCCTATTTTTGCCGTAACCCTCTCAACTTTTTATCACATGCTATGTGGGTGAAATGATGATACCATGCAAGCTTTCGATCTTTTCAGATTTCATCTGTATTGCTTTTTACTTTCAGTGTCATTTTGCTAAAAAAATCTGTAAATGCATGAAAAATACCAAATGAAGTCAGAAAGGGTTGAAAATTGATCATGTGGCTTTGAATGGTGCATTTTGAACACACAAAAATTCTCGAGTTCAAATAAGTTCATAAAAATCAAATCCCTTTGTAACAGATGATTTTTCGTCTGAATCCCTGATACTTCGAAAGAGATTGTCCGTTTTGTACACGAAGTGCATCTAGTTTTTGTCGTAACCCTCTCAACTTTTTATAACATGTTGTGTGGGTGAAAGGATGATACCATGCAAACTTTTGACCTTTTCAGAATTCATCTATAGTGCTTTTCAATTGCTGGGTCATTTAGCTCAAAAAATTCAATAAATGCATAAAAATACCACATGAAGTCAAAAAGGGTTCAAAATTGATGATGTGGCTTTGAATGGTGAATTTTGAACACACAAAAAGTCTCGAGTTCAAATAAGTTCAAAAAAATGAAATCCCTTCGTATGAGATGAGTTTTCGTCCGAAACACTCATACTTCGAAAGATATTGTTAGTTTTGTACACGAAGTGCATCCAGTTTTTGTCGTAACCCTCTGAACTTTTCATAACATGCTACGTGGGTGAAATGATGACACGATGCCAAATTTTGACCTTTTCCGAATTCATTTGTAGTGCTTTTCAATTGGAGGGTCATTTAGCTAAAAAATCAGTAAATGCATGAAAAAAACCAAGTGAAGTCAGAAAGGCATGAAAATTGATGATGTGGCTTTGAATGGTGCATTTTGAACACACAAAAAGTCTCGAGTTCAAATAAGTTCAAGAAATGAAATCCCTTTGTAACAGATGTGTTTTCGTCTAAAACCCTGATACTTCGAAACCCACTTCGAAAGCGATTGTCTGTTTTGTTCACGAAGTGCATCCAATTTTTATCCTAACCCTCCCATCTTTTTGTAACATGCTATGTGGGTGAAATGATGATACCATGCCAACTTCGACCTTTTCAGAGTTCATTTGTAGTGCTTTTCAATTGCAGGGTCATTTAGCTCTAAAAAATCACTAAATGCATGAAAAATACCAAATGAAGTAAGAAAGGTTTGAAAATCGAAGATCTAGCTTTGAATGGTGCATTTTGAACACACAAAAAGTTCGGAGTTCAAATAAGTTCAAAAAATGAAATCCCTTTGTAATAGATGAGTTTTCGTCCGAAACCCTCATAATTCGAAGGAGATTGTATGTTTTGTACACGAAGTGCGTCGAGTTTTTGCCGTAACCCTCTCAAATTTTTATAACATGCTATGTGGGTGAAATGATGATACCATGCAAACTTTCGACCTTTACAGATTTCATCCGTAGTCCTTTTCAATTTCAGTATCATTTTGCTCAAAAATTCAGCAAATGCATAAAATACCAAATGAAGTTAGAAAGCATTGAAAATTGATGATGTGGCTTTGAATGGTGCATTTTGAACACACAAAAAGTCTCGAGTTCAAATAAGTTCAAAAAATGAAATCCCTTTGTATGAGATGAGTTTTCATCCGAAAACCTGATACTTCGAAAGATATTGTCTGTTTTGTACATGAAGTGCATCCAGTTTTTTTCGTATCCCTCTTAACTTTTTGTAACATGCTACGTGGTTGAAATGATGATACCATGCCAAATTTTGACCTTTTCAAAATTCATTTGTAGTGCTCTTCAATTGCAGGGTCATTTAGCTATAAAATCAGTAAATTCATGAAAAATACCAAATGAAGTCAGAAAGGGTTGAAAATTGATGATGTGGCTTTGAATGGTGCATTTTGAACACACAAAAAGTCTGGACTTCATATAAGTTCAAAAAAATGAAATCCCTTTATAATAGATGAGTTTTCGTCTGAAACCCTGATACTTCGAAAGAGATTGTTTATTTTGTACACGAAGTGTATCCATTTTTTGCCGTAACCCTCTCAACTTTTTATCACATGCTCTGTTGGTGAAATGATGATACCATGCAAACTTTCGACCTTTTCAGATTTCATCTGTAGTGCTTTTTATTTTCAGTGTCATTTTGCTAAACAAATCTGTAAATGCATGAAAAATACCAAATGAAGTAAGAAAGGGTTGAAAATTCATCATGTGGCTTTGAATGGTGCATTTTGAACACACAAAAATTCTTGAGTTCAAATAAGTTCATGAAAATCAAAGCCCTTTGTAACAGATGAGTTTTCGTCCGAGTCCCTGATACTTCGAAAGAGATTGTCCGTTTTCTACACGAAGTGCATCTAGTTTTTGTCGTAACCCTCTCAACTTTTTATAACATGCTGTGTGGGTGAAAGGATGATACCATGCAAACTTTTGACCTTTTCAGAATTCATTTGTAGTGCTTTTCAATTGCTGGGTCATTTAGCTCAAAAAATTCAATAAATGCATAAAAATACCACATGAAGTCAAAAGGGGTTCAAAATTGATGATGTGGCTTTGAATGGTGCATTTTGAACACACAAAAAGTCTCGAGTTCAAATAAGTTCAAAAATATGAAATCCCTTCGTATGAGATGAGTTTTCGTCCGAAACACTCATACTTCGAAAGATATTGTTTGTTTTGTACACGAAGTGCATCCAGTTTTTGTCGTAACCCTCTTAACTTTTCATAACATGCTACGTGGGTGAAATGATGACACGATGCCAAATTTTGACCTTTTCCGAATTCATTTGTAGTGCTTTTCAATTGCAGGGTCATTTAGCTAAAAAATCAGTAAATGCATGAAAAAAACCAAGTGAAGTCAGAAAGGCATGAAAATTGATGATGTGGCTTTGAATGGTGCATTTTGAACACACAAAAAGTCTCGAGTTCAAATAAGTTCAAGAAATGAAATTCCTTTGTAACAGATGTGTTTTCGTCTAAAACCCTGATACTTCGAAACCCACTTCGAAAGCGATTGTCTGTTTTGTTCACGAAGTGCATCCAATTTTTATCGTAACCCTCCCATCTTTTTGTAACATGCTATGTGGGTGAAATGATGATACCATGCCAACTTCGACCTTTTCAGAGTTCATTTGTAGTGCTTTTCAATTGCAGGGTCATTTAGCTCAAAAAAATCACTAAATGCATGAAAAATACCAAATGAAGTAAGAAAGGTTTGAAAATCGAAGATCTAGCTTTGAATGGTGCATTTTGAACACACAAAAAGTCCGGAGTTCAAATAAGTTCAAAAAATGAAATCCCTTTGTAATAGATGAGTTTTCGTCCGAAACCCTCATACTTCGAAGGAGATTGTATGTTTTGTACACGAAGTGCGTCGAGTTTTTGCCGTAACCCTCTCAAATTTTTATAACATGCTATGTGGGTGAAATGATGATACCATGCAAACTTTCGACCTTTACAGATTTTATCCGTAGTCCTTTTCAATTTCAGTGTCATTTTGCTCAAAAATTCAGCAAATGCATAAAAATAGCAAATGAAGTTAGAAAGCGTTGAAAATTGATGATGTGGCTTTGAATGGTGCATTTTGAACACACAAAAAGTCTGGACTTCATATAAGTTCAAAAAAATGAAATCCCTTTATAATAGATGAGTTTTCGTCTGAAACCCTGATACTTCGAAAGAGATTGTTTATTTTCTACACGAAGTGTATCCATTTTTTGCCGTAACCCTCTCAACTTTTTATCACATGCTCTGTTGGTGAAATGATGATACCATGCAAACTTTCGACCTTTTCAGATTTCATCTGTAGTGCTTTTTATTTTCAGTGTCATTTTGCTAAACAAATCTGTAAATGCATGAAAAATACCAAATGAAGTAAGAAAGGGTTGAAAATTCATCATGTGGCTTTGAATGGTGCATTTTGAACACACAAAAATTCTTGAGTTCAAATAAGTTCATGAAAATCAAAGCCCTTTGTAACAGATGAGTTTTCGTCCGAGTCCCTGATACTTCGAAAGAGATTGTCCGTTTTCTACACGAAGTGCATCTAGTTTTTGTCGTAACCCTCTCAACTTTTTATAACATGCTGTGTGGGTGAAAGGATGATACCATGCAAACTTTTGACCTTTTCAGAATTCATCTGTAGTGCTTTTCAATTGCTGGGTCATTTAGCTCAAAAAATTCAATAAATGCATAAAAATACCACATGAAGTCAAAAGGGGTTCAAAATTGATGATGTGGCTTTGAATGGTGCATTTTGAACACACAAAAAGTCTCGAGTTCAAATAAGTTCAAAAATATGAAATCCCTTCGTATGAGATGAGTTTTCGTCCGAAACACTCATACTTCGAAAGATATTGTTTGTTTTGTACACGAAGTGCATCCAGTTTTTGTCGTAACCCTCTTAACTTTTCATAACATGCTACGTGGGTGAAATGATGACACGATGCCAAATTTTGACCTTTTCCGAATTCATTTGTAGTGCTTTTCAATTGCAGGGTCATTTAGCTAAAAAATCAGTAAATGCATGAAAAAACCAAGTGAAGTCAGAAAGGCATGAAAATTGATGATGTGGCTTTGAATGGTGCATTTTGAACACACAAAAAGTCTCGAGTTCAAATAAGTTCAAGAAATGAAATCCCTTTGTAACAGATGTGTTTTCGTCTAAAACCCTGATACTTCGAAACCCACTTCGAAAGCGATTGTCTGTTTTGTTCACGAAGTGCATCCAATTTTTATCGTAACCCTCCCATCTTTTTGTAACATGCTATGTGGGTGAAATGATGATACCATGCCAACTTCGACCTTTTCAGAGTTCATTTGTAGTGCTTTTCAATTGCAGGGTCATTTAGCTCAAAAAAATCACTAAATGCATGAAAAATACCAAATGAAGTAAGAAAGGTTTGAAAATCGAAGATCTAGCTTTGAATGGTGCATTTTGAACACACAAAAAGTCCGGAGTTCAAATAAGTTCAAAAAATGAAATCCCTTTGTAATAGATGAGTTTTCGTCCGAAACCCTCATACTTCGAAGGAGATTGTATGTTTTGTACACGAAGTGCGTCGAGTTTTTGCCGTAACCCTCTCAAATTTTTATAACATGCTATGTGGGTGAAATGATGATACCATGCAAACTTTCGACCTTTACAGATTTTATCCGTAGTCCTTTTCAATTTCAGTGTCATTTTGCTCAAAAATTCAGCAAATGCATAAAAATAGCAAATGAAGTTAGAAAGCGTTGAAAATTGATGATGTGGCTTTGAATGGTGCATTTTGAACACACAAAAAGTCTGGACTTCATATAAGTTCAAAAAAATGAAATCCCTTTATAATAGATGAGTTTTCGTCTGAAACCCTGATACTTCGAAAGAGATTGTTTATTTTCTACACGAAGTGTATCCATTTTTTGCCGTAACCCTCTCAACTTTTTATCACATGCTCTGTTGGTGAAATGATGATACCATGCAAACTTTCGACCTTTTCAGATTTCATCTGTAGTGCTTTTTATTTTCAGTGTCATTTTGCTAAACAAATCTGTAAATGCATGAAAAATACCAAATGAAGTAAGAAAGGGTTGAAAATTCATCATGTGGCTTTGAATGGTGCATTTTGAACACACAAAAATTCTTGAGTTCAAATAAGTTCATGAAAATCAAAGCCCTTTGTAACAGATGAGTTTTCGTCCGAGTCCCTGATACTTCGAAAGAGATTGTCCGTTTTCTACACGAAGTGCATCTAGTTTTTGTCGTAACCCTCTCAACTTTTTATAACATGCTGTGTGGGTGAAAGGATGATACCATGCAAACTTTTGACCTTTTCAGAATTCATCTGTAGTGCTTTTCAATTGCTGGGTCATTTAGCTCAAAAAATTCAATAAATGCATAAAAATACCACATGAAGTCAAAAGGGGTTCAAAATTGATGATGTGGCTTTGAATGGTGCATTTTGAACACACAAAAAGTCTCGAGTTCAAATAAGTTCAAAAATATGAAATCCCTTCGTATGAGATGAGTTTTCGTCCGAAACACTCATACTTCGAAAGATATTGTTTGTTTTGTACACGAAGTGCATCCAGTTTTTGTCGTAACCCTCTTAACTTTTCATAACATGCTACGTGGGTGAAATGATGACACGATGCCAAATTTTGACCTTTTCCGAATTCATTTGTAGTGCTTTTCAATTGCAGGGTCATTTAGCTAAAAAATCAGTAAATGCATGAAAAAACCAAGTGAAGTCAGAAAGGCATGAAAATTGATGATGTGGCTTTGAATGGTGCATTTTGAACACACAAAAAGTCTCGAGTTCAAATAAGTTCAAGAAATGAAATCCCTTTGTAACAGATGTGTTTTCGTCTAAAACCCTGATACTTCGAAACCCACTTCGAAAGCGATTGTCTGTTTTGTTCACGAAGTGCATCCAATTTTTATCGTAACCCTCCCATCTTTTTGTAACATGCTATGTGGGTGAAATGATGATACCATGCCAACTTCGACCTTTTCAGAGTTCATTTGTAGTGCTTTTCAATTGCAGGGTCATTTAGCTCAAAAAAATCACTAAATGCATGAAAAATACCAAATGAAGTAAGAAAGGTTTGAAAATCGAAGATCTAGCTTTGAATGGTGCATTTTGAACACACAAAAAGTCCGGAGTTCAAATAAGTTCAAAAAATGAAATCCCTTTGTAATAGATGAGTTTTCGTCCGAAACCCTCATACTTCGAAGGAGATTGTATGTTTTGTACACGAAGTGCGTCGAGTTTTTGCCGTAACCCTCTCAAATTTTTATAACATGCTATGTGGGTGAAATGATGATACCATGCAAACTTTCGACCTTTACAGATTTCATCCGTAGTCCTTTTCAATTTCAGTATCATTTTGCTCAAAAATTCAGCAAATGCATAAAAATACCAAATGAAGTTAGAAAGCATTGAAAATTGATGATGTGGCTTTGAATGGTGCATTTTGAACACACAAAAAGTCTCGAGTTCAAATAAGTTCAAAAAATGAAATCCCTTTGTATGAGATGAGTTTTCATCCGAAAACCTGATACTTCGAAAGATATTGTCTGTTTTGTACATGAAGTGCATCCAGTTTTTTTCGTATCCCTCTTAACTTTTTGTAACATGCTACGTGGTTGAAATGATGATACCATGCCAAATTTTGACCTTTTCAAAATTCATTTGTAGTGCTCTTCAATTGCAGGGTCATTTAGCTATAAAATCAGTAAATTCATGAAAAATACCAAATGAAGTCAGAAAGGGTTGAAAATTGATGATGTGGCTTTGAATGGTGCATTTTGAACACACAAAAAGTCTGGACTTCATATAAGTTCAAAAAAATGAAATCCCTTTATAATAGATGAGTTTTCGTGTGAAACCCTGATACTTCGAAAGAGATTGTTTATTTTCTACACGAAGTGTATCCATTTTTTGCCGTAACCCTCTCAACTTTTTATCACATGCTCTGTTGGTGAAATGATGATACCATGCAAACTTTCGACCTTTTCAGATTTCATCTGTAGTGCTTTTTATTTTCAGTGTCATTTTGCTAAACAAATCTGTAAATGCATGAAAAATACCAAATGAAGTAAGAAAGGGTTGAAAATTCATCATGTGGCTTTGAATGGTGCATTTTGAACACACAAAAATTCTTGAGTTCAAATAAGTTCATGAAAATAAAAGCCCTTTGTAACAGATGAGTTTTCGTCCGAGTCCCTGATACTTCGAAAGAGATTGTCCGTTTTCTACACGAAGTGCATCTAGTTTTTGTCGTAACCCTCTCAACTTTTTATAACATGCTGTGTGGGTGAAAGGATGATACCATGCAAACTTTTGACCTTTTCAGAATTCATCTGTAGTGCTTTTCAATTGCTGGGTCATTTAGCTCAAAAAATTCAATAAATGCATAAAAATACCACATGAAGTCAAAAGGGGTTCAAAATTGATGATGTGGCTTTGAATGGTGCATTTTGAACACACAAAAAGTCTCGAGTTCAAATAAGTTCAAAAATATGAAATCCCTTCGTATGAGATGAGTTTTCGTCCGAAACACTCATACTTCGAAAGATATTGTTTGTTTTGTACACGAAGTGCATCCAGTTTTTGTCGTAACCCTCTTAACTTTTCATAACATGCTACGTGGGTGAAATGATGACACGATGCCAAATTTTGACCTTTTCCGAATTCATTTGTAGTGCTTTTCAATTGCAGGGTCATTTAGCTAAAAAATCAGTAAATGCATGAAAAAACCAAGTGAAGTCAGAAAGGCATGAAAATTGATGATGTGGCTTTGAATGGTGCATTTTGAACACACAAAAAGTCTCGAGTTCAAATAAGTTCAAGAAATGAAATCCCTTTGTAACAGATGTGTTTTCGTCTAAAACCCTGATACTTCGAAACCCACTTCGAAAGCGATTGTTTGTTTTGTTCACGAAGTGCATCCAATTTTTATCGTAACCCTCCCATCTTTTTGTAACATGCTATGTGGGTGAAATGATGATACCATGCCAACTTCGACCTTTTCAGAGTTCATTTGTAGTGCTTTTCAATTGCAGGGTCATTTAGCTCAAAAAAATCACTAAATGCATGAAAAATACCAAATGAAGTAAGAAAGGTTTGAAAATCGAAGATCTAGCTTTGAATGGTGCATTTTGAACACACAAAAAGTCCGGAGTTCAAATAAGTTCAAAAAATGAAATCCCTTTGTAATAGATGAGTTTTCGTCCGAAACCCTCATACTTCGAAGGAGATTGTATGTTTTGTACACGAAGTGCGTCGAGTTTTTGCCGTAACCCTCTCAAATTTTTATAACATGCTATGTGGGTGAAATGATGATACCATGCAAACTTTCGACCTTTACAGATTTCATCCGTAGTCCTTTTCAATTTCAGTATCATTTTGCTCAAAAATTCAGCAAATGCATAAAAATACCAAATGAAGTTAGAAAGCATTGAAAATTGATGATGTGGCTTTGAATGGTGCATTTTGAACACACAAAAAGTCTCGAGTTCAAATAAGTTCAAAAAATGAAATCCCTTTGTATGAGATGAGTTTTCATCCGAAAACCTGATACTTCGAAAGATATTGTCTGTTTTGTACATGAAGTGCATCCAGTTTTTTTCGTATCCCTCTTAACTTTTTGTAACATGCTACGTGGTTGAAATGATGATACCATGCCAAATTTTGACCTTTTCAAAATTCATTTGTAGTGCTCTTCAATTGCAGGGTCATTTAGCTATAAAATCAGTAAATTCATGAAAAATACCAAATGAAGTCAGAAAGGGTTGAAAATTGATGATGTGGCTTTGAATGGTGCATTTTGAACACACAAAAAGTCTGGACTTCATATAAGTTCAAAAAAATGAAATCCCTTTATAATAGATGAGTTTTCGTCTGAAACCCTGATACTTCGAAAGAGATTGTTTATTTTGTACACGAAGTGTATCCATTTTTTGCCGTAACCCTCTCAACTTTTTATCACATGCTCTGTTGGTGAAATGATGATACCATGCAAACTTTCGACCTTTTCAGATTTCATCTGTAGTGCTTTTTATTTTCAGTGTCATTTTGCTAAACAAATCTGTAAATGCATGAAAAATACCAAATGAAGTAAGAAAGGGTTGAAAATTCATCATGTGGCTTTGAATGGTGCATTTTGAACACACAAAAATTCTTGAGTTCAAATAAGTTCATGAAAATCAAAGCCCTTTGTAACAGATGAGTTTTCGTCCGAGTCCCTGATACTTCGAAAGAGATTGTCCGTTTTCTACACGAAGTGCATCTAGTTTTTGTCGTAACCCTCTCAACTTTTTATAACATGCTGTGTGGGTGAAAGGATGATACCATGCAAACTTTTGACCTTTTCAGAATTCATCTGTAGTGCTTTTCAATTGCTGGGTCATTTAGCTCAAAAAATTCAATAAATGCATAAAAATACCACATGAAGTCAAAAGGGGTTCAAAATTGATGATGTGGCTTTGAATGGTGCATTTTGAACACACAAAAAGTCTCGAGTTCAAATAAGTTCAAAAATATGAAATCCCTTCGTATGAGATGAGTTTTCGTCCGAAACACTCATACTTCGAAAGATATTGTTTGTTTTGTACACGAAGTGCATCCAGTTTTTGTCGTAACCCTCTTAACTTTTCATAACATGCTACGTGGGTGAAATGATGACACGATGCCAAATTTTGACCTTTTCCGAATTCATTTGTAGTGCTTTTCAATTGCAGGGTCATTTAGCTAAAAAATCAGTAAATGCATGAAAAAAACCAAGTGAAGTCAGAAAGGCATGAAAATTGATGATGTGGCTTTGAATGGTGCATTTTGAACACACAAAAAGTCTCGAGTTCAAATAATTTCAAGAAATGAAATCCCTTTGTAACAGATGTATTTTCGTCTAAAACCCTGATACTTCGAAACCCACTTCGAAAGCGATTGTCTGTTTTGTTCACGAAGTGCATCCAATTTTTATCGTAACCCTCCCATCTTTTTGTAACATGCTATGTGGGTGAAATGATGATACCATGCCAACTTCGACCTTTTCAGAGTTCATTTGTAGTGCTTTTCAATTGCAGGGTCATTTAGCTCAAAAAAATCACTAAATGCATGAAAAATACCAAATGAAGTAAGAAAGGTTTGAAAATCGAAGATCTAGCTTTGAATGGTGCATTTTGAACACACAAAAAGTCCGGAGTTCAAATAAGTTCAAAAAATGAAATCCCTTTGTAATAGATGAGTTTTCGTCCGAAACCCTCATACTTCGAAGGAGATTGTATGTTTTGTACACGAAGTGCGTCGAGTTTTTGCCGTAACCCTCTCAAATTTTTATAACATGCTATGTGGGTGAAATGATGATACGATGCAAACTTTCGACCTTTACAGATTTTATCCGTAGTCCTTTTCAATTTCAGTGTCATTTTGCTCAAAAATTCAGCAAATGCATAAAAATAGCAAATGAAGTTAGAAAGCGTTGAAAATTGATGATGTGGCTTTGAATGGTGCATTTTGAACACACAAAAAGTCTCGAGTTCAAATATGTTCAAAAAATGAAATCCCTTTGTATGAGATGAGTTTTCATCCGAAAACCTGATACTTCAAAAGATATTGTCTGTTTTGTACATGAAGTGCATCCAGTTTTTTTCGTATCCCTCTTAACTTTTTGTAACATGCTACGTGGGTGAAATGATGATACCATGCCAAATTTTGACCTTTTCAAAATTCATTTGTAGTGCTCTTCAATTGCAAGGTCATTTAGCTACAAAATCAGTAAATTCATGAAAAATACCAAATGAAGTCAGAAAGGGTTGAAAATTGATGATGTGGCTTTGAATGGTGCATTTTGAACACACAAAAAGTCTGGACTTCATATAAGTTCAAAAAAATGAAATCCCTTTATAATAGATGAGTTTACGTCTGAAACCCTGATACTTCGAAAGAGATTGTTTATTTTGTACACGAAGTGTATCCATTTTTTGCCGTAACCCTCTAAACTTTTTATCACATGCTATGTTGGTGAAATGATGATACCATGCAAACTTTCGACCTTTTCAGATTTCATCTGTAGTGCTTTTTATTTTCAGTGTCATTTTGCTAAACAAATCTGTAAATGCATGAAAAATACCAAATGAAGTAAGAAAGGGTTGAAAATTCATCATGTGGCTTTGAATGGTGCATTTTGAACACAAAAAATTCTTGAGTTCAAATAAGTTCATGAAAATCAAAGCCCTTTGTAACAGATGAGTTTTCGTCCGAGTCCCTGATACTTCGAAAGAGATTGTCCGTTTTCTACACGAAGTGCATCTAGTTTTTGTCGTAACCCTCTCAAGTTTTTATAACATGCTGTGAGGGTGAAAGGATGATACCATGCAAACTTTTGACCTTTTCAGATTTCATCTGTAGTGCTTTTCAATTGCTGGGTCATTTAGCTCAAAAAATTCAGTAAATGCATAAAAATACCACATGAAGTCAAAAAGGGTTCAAAATTGATGATGTGGCTTTGAATGGTGCATTTTGAACACACAAAAAGTCTCGAGTTCAAATAAGTTCAAAAAAATGAAATCCCTTCGTATGAGATGAGTTTTCGTTCGAAACCCTCATACTTCGAAAGATATTGTTTGTTTTGTACACGAAGTGCATCCAGTTTTTGTCATAACCCTCTTAACTTTTTATAACATGCTACGTGGGTGAAATGATGATACGATGGCAAATTTTGACCTTTTCCGAATTCATTTGTAGTGCTTTTCAATTGCAGGGTCATTTAGCTAAAAAAAATCAGTAAATGCATGAAAAAAACAAAGTGAAGTCAGAAAGGCATGAAAATTGATGATGTGGCTTTGAATGGTGCATTTTGAACACACAAAAATTCTCGAGTTCAAATAAGTTCAAAAAAATGAAATCCCTTTGTAATAGATGAGTTTTCATCTGAATCCCTGATACTTCGAAAGAGATTGTCTGGTTTGTACACGAAGTGCATCTAGTTTTTTTGTAACCCTCTCAACTTTTTATAACATGTTGTGTGGGTGAAATGATGATACCATGCCAAATTTTGATGTTTTCAGAATTCATTTGTAGTGTGTTTCAATTGCAGGGTCATTTAGCTCAAAAATCAGTAAATCCATGAAAAATACCAAATGAAGTCAGAAAGGGTTGAAAATTTATGATATAGCATTGAATGGTGAATTTTGAACACGCAAAAAGTCTGGAGTTCAAATAACTTCAAAAAATGAAATCCCTTTGGAACACATGAGTTTCCGTCCGAAATTCCTGATACTTCGAAAGAGATTGTCTGTTTGTACATGAATTGCATCCAGTTTTTGCCTTAACCCACTCAACATTCTGTAACATGCTATGTGGGTGAAATGACGAAACCATGGCAAGTTTTCACCTTTTGAAATTTCATTTTGTAGTGCTTTACAATTGCGGGATCATTTAGCTCTAAAAATATCAGTAAATGCATGAAAAATACCAAATGAAGTCAGAAAGTGTTGAAAATTGACGATGTTGCTTTGAATGGTGCATTTTGCAGAAACCAAATTATCGAGTTCAAATAAGTTCAAAAAAATGAAATCCCTTTGGAACAGATGAGTTTTTGTCCGAATCCTTCATACTTCGAAAGAGATTGCCCGTTTTGTACACGAAGTGCATCGAGTTTTTGCCGTAACCCTCTCAAATTTTTATAACATGCTATGTGGGTGAAATGATGATACCATGCAAACTTTCGACCATTTCAGATTTCATCCATAGTCCTTTTAAATTTCAGTGTCATTTTGCTCAAAAATTCAGTAAATGCATAAAAATACCAAATGAAGTCAGAAAGGGTTGAAAATTGATGATGTGGCTTTGAATGGTGCATTTTGAACACACCAATGTCTCGAGTTCAAATAAGTTCAAAAAAATGTAATCCCTTTGTATGAGATGAGTTTTCATCCGAAACCCCGATACTTCGGAAGATATTGTCTGTTTTGAACACGAAGTGCATCTAGTTTTTTTCGTAACCCTCTTAACTTTTTGTAACATGCTACATGGGTGAAATGATGATACCATGCCAAATTTTGACCTTTTCAGAATTCATTTGTAGTGCTCTTCAATTGCAGGGTCCTTTAGCTATAAAATCAGTAAATTCATGAAAAATAACAAATGAAGTCAGAAAGGGTTGAAAATTGATGATGTGGCTTTGAATGGTGCATTTTGAATAGACAAAAATTCTGGAGTTCATATAAGTTCAAAAATATGAAATCCCTTTATAATAGATGAGTTTTCGTCTGAAACCCTGTTACTTCGAAAGAGATTGTTTGTTTTGTACACGAAGTGTATCCAGTTTTTGCCGTAACCCTCTCAACTTTTTATAACACGCTATGTGCGTGAAATGATGATACCATGCAAACTTTCGACCTTTTCAGATTTCATCTGTAGTGCTTTTTACTTTCAGTGTCAATTTGCTAAGAAAATCTGTAAATGCATCAAAAATACCAAATGAAGTTAGAAAGGGTTGAAAATTGATCATGTGGCTTTGAATGGTGCATTTTGAACACACAAAAATTCTCGAGTTCAAATAAGTTCATAAAAATCAAATCCCTTTGTAACAGATGAGTTTTCGTCCGAATCCCTGATACTTCGAAAGAGATTGTCCGTTTTGTACACGAAGTGCGTCTAGTTTTT
This sequence comes from Hordeum marinum, assembly GCA_022496015.1. Classification (NCBI taxonomy): domain Eukaryota; kingdom Viridiplantae; phylum Streptophyta; class Magnoliopsida; order Poales; family Poaceae; genus Hordeum; species Hordeum marinum. The sequence continues at coordinate 530,650 of JAAAWK010001164.1, read as the reverse complement.
GTCGTAACGCTCTCAACTTTTTATAACATGTTGTTTGGGTGAAATGATGATACCATGCCAAGTTTTGACGTTTTCAGAATTCATTTGTAGTGTGTTTCAATTGCAGGGTCATTTAGCTGAAAAATTAGTAAATGCATGAAAAATACCAAATGAAGTCAGAAAGGGTTGAAAATTGATGATGTAGCTTTGAATGGTGAATTGTGAACACGCAAAAAGTCTGGAGTTCAAATAACTTCAAAAAATGAAATCCCTTTGGAACACATGAGTTTCCGTCCGAAACTCCTGATACTTCGAAAGAGGTTGTCTGTTTGTACACGAATTGCATCCGGTTTTTGCCTTAACCCACTCAACATTCTATAACATCCTATGTGGGTGAAATGACGAAACAATGGCAAGTTTTCACGTTTTGAGATTTCATTTTGTAGTGCTTTACAATTGCAGGATCATTTAGCTCTAAAAAAATCAGTAAATGCATGAAAAATACCAAATGAAGTCAGAAAGGGTTGAAAATTGATGATGTTGCTTTGAATGGTGCACTTTGCAGAAACCAAATTCTCGAGTTCAAATAAGTTCAAAAAAATGAAATCCCTTTGGAACAGATGAGTTTTCATCCGAATCCTTGATACTTCGAAAGAGATTGTCCGTTTTGTACACGAAGTGCATCGAGTTTTTGCCGTAACCCTCTCAAATTTTTATAACATGCTATGTGGGTGAAATGATGATACCATGCAATCTTTTGACCATTTCAGATTTCATCCATAGTCCTTTTCAATTTCAGTGTCATTTTGCTCAAAAATTCAGTAAATGCATAAAAATACCAAACGAAGTCAGAAAGGGTTGAAAATTGATGATGTGGCTTTGAATGGTGAATTTTGAACACACCAAAGTCTCGAGTTCAAATAAGTTCAAAAAACTGAAATACCTTTTATTGAGATGAGTTTTCATCCGAAACCCCGATACTTCGAAATATATTGTCTGTTTTGTACACGAAGTGCATCCAGTTTTTTTCGTAACCCTCTTAACTCTTTGTAACATGCTATGTGGGTGAAATGATTATATCATGCCAAATTTTGACCTTTTCAGAATTCATTTGTAGTGCTCTTCAATTGCAGGGTCATTTAGCTATAAAATCAGTAAATTCATGAAAAATACCAAATGAAGTCAGAAAGGGTTGAAAATTGATGATGTGGCTTTGAATGGTGCATTTTGAACACACAAAAAGTCTGGAGTTCATATAAGTTCAAAAAAATGAAATCCCTTTATAATAGATGAGTTTTCTTCTGAAACCCTGATACTTCGAAAGAGATTGTTTCTTTTGTACATGAAGAGTATCCAGTTTTTGCCGTAACCCTCTCAACTTTTTATAACATGCTATGTGGGTGAAATGATGATACCATGCAAACTTTCGACCTTTTCAGATTTCGTCTGTAGTGCTTTTTACTTTCAGTGTCATTTTGCTCAAAAAATCTGTAAATGCATGAAAAATACCAAATGAAGTCAGAAAGGGTTGAAAATTGATCATGTGGCTTTGAATGGTGCATTTTGAACACACAAAAATTCTCGAGTTCAAATAAGTTCATAAAAATCAAATCCCTTTGTAACAGATTAGTTTTCGTCTGAATCCCTGATACTTCGAAAGAGATTGTCCGTTTTGTACACGAAGTGCATGTAGTTTTTGTCATAACGCTCTCAACTTTTTATAACATGCTGCGTGGGCGAAAGGATGATACCATGCAAACTTTTGACCTTTTTAGATTTCATCTGGAGTGCTTTTCAATTGCAGGGTCATTTAGCTCAAAAATTTCAGTAAATGCATAAAAATAACATACGAAGTCAAAAAGGGTTCAAAATTGATGATGTGGCTTTGAATGGTGCATTTTGAACACACAAAAAGTCTCGAGTTCAAATAAGTTCGAAAAAATGAAATCCCTTCGTATGAGATGAGTTTTCGTCCGAAACCCTCATACTTCGAAAGATATTGTCTGTTTTGTACACGAAGTGCATCCAGTTTTTGTCGTAACCCTCTTAACTTTTTATAACATGTTACGTGGGTGAAATGATGATACTATGCCAAATTTTGACCGTTTCCGAATTCATTTGTAGTGCTTTTCAATTGCAGGGTCATTTAGCTAAAAAAATAAGTACATGCATGAAAAAAACCAAATGAAGTCAGAAAGGGTTCAAAATTGATGATGTGGCTTTGAATGGTGCATTTTGAACACACAAAAATTCTCGAGTTCAAATAAGTTCAGAAAAATGAAATCCCTTTGTAATAGATGAGTTTTCGTCCGAATCCCTGATACTTCGAAAGAGATTGTCCGTTTTGTACATGAAGTGCATCCAGTTTTTTCGTAACCCTCTCAACTTTTTATAACATGTTGTGTGGGTGAAATGATGATACCATGCCAAATTTTGACGTTTTCAGAATTCATTTGTAGTGTGTTTCAATATGCAGGGTCATTTAGCTCAAAAATCAGTAAAAGCATGAAAAATACCAAGTGAAGTCAGAAAGGGTTGAAAATTGATGATGTAGCTTTGAATGGTGAATTTTGAACACGCAAAAAGTCTGGAGTTCAAATAACTTCAAAAAATGAAATCCCTTTGGAACACATGAGTTTCCATCCGAAACTCCTGATACTTCGAAAGAGATTGTCTGTTTGTACACAAATTGCATCCAGTTTTTGCCTTAACCCACTCAACATTCTATAACATGCTATGTGGGTGAAATGACGAAACAATGGCAAGTTTTCACCTTTTGAAATTTCATTTTGTAGTGCTTTACAATTGCAGGATCATTTAGCTCTAAAAAATCAGTAAATGCATGAAAAATACCAAATGAAGTTAGAAAGGGTTGAAAATTGATGATGTTGCTTTGAATGGTGCATTTTGCAGAAACCAAATTCTCGAGTTCATATAAGTTCAAAAAAATGAAATCCCTTTGGAACAGATGAGTTTTCGTCCGAATCCTTGATACTTCGAAAGAGATTGTCCGTTTTGTACACGAAGTGCATCGAGTTTTTGCCGTAACCCTCTCAAATTTTTATAACATGCTATGTGGGTGAAATGATGAAACCATGCAAACTGTCGACCATTTCAGATTTGATCCGTAGTCCTTTTCAATTTCAGTGTCATTTTGCTCAAAAATTCAGTAAATGCATAAAAATACCAAATGAAGTCAGAAAGGGTTGAAAATTGATGATGTGGCTTTGAATGGTGCATTTTGAACACACCAAAGTCTCGAGTTCAAATAAGTTCAAAAAAATGAATTCCCTTTGTATGAGATGAGTTTTCATACGAAACCCCGATACTTCGTAAGATATTGTCTGTTTTGTACACGAAGTGCATCCAGTTTTTTTCGTAACCCTTACTTTTTGTAACATGCTACGTGGGTGAAATGATGATACTATGCCAAATTTTGACCTTTTCAGAATTCACTTGTAGTGCTCTTCAATTGCAGGGTCATTGACCTATAAAATCAGTAAATTCATGAAAAATACCAAATGAAGTCAGAAAGGGTTCAAAATTGATGATGTGGCTTTGAATGGTGCATTTTGAACACACAAAAATTTTGGAGTTCATATAAGTTCAAAAAAATGAAATCCCTTTATAATAGATGAGTTTTCGTCTAAAACCCTGATACTTCGAAAGAGATTGTTTGTTTTGTACACGAAGTGTATCCAGTTTTTGCCGTAACCCTCTCAACTTTATATAACATGCTATGTGGGTGAAATGATGATACCATGCAAACTTTCAACCTTTTCAGATTTCGTCTGTAGTGCTTATTACTTTCAGTGTCATTTTGCTAAAAAAATCTGTAAATGCATGAAAAAAACCAGATGAAGTCAGAAAGGGTTGAAAATTGATCATGTGGCTTTGAATGGTGCATTTTGAACACACAAAAATTCTCGAGTTCAAATAAGTTCGAAAAAATGAAATCCCTTCGTATGAGATGAGTTTTCGTGCGAAACCCTCATACTTTGAAAGATATTGTCTGTTTTGTACACGAAGTGCATCCAGTTTTTGTCGTAACCGTCTTAACTTTTTATAACATGCTACGTGGGTGAAATGATGATACGATGCCAAATTTTGACCTTTTCCGAATTCATTTGTAGTGCTTTTCAATTGCAGGGTCATTTAGTTAAAAAGAAGTAAATGCATGAAAAAAACCAAATGAAGTCAGAAAGGGTTGAAAATTGATGATGTGGCTTTGAATGGTGCATTTTGAACACACAAAAATTCTCGAGTTCAAATAAGTTCAAAAAAATGAAATCCCTTTGTAATAGATGAGTTTTCGTCCGAATCCCTGATACTTCGAAAGAGATTGTCCGTTTTGTACATGAAGTGCATCCAGTTTTTTCGTAACCCTCTCAACTTTTTATAACATGTTGTGTGGGTGAAATGATGATACCATGCCAAATTTTGACGTTTTCAGAATTCATTTGTAGTGTGTTTCAATTGCAGGGTCATTTAGCTCAAAAATCAGTAAAAGCATGAAAAATACCAAATGAAGTCAGAAAGGGTTGAAAATTGATGATGTAGCTTTGAATGGTGAATTTTGAACACGCAAAAAGTCTGGAGTTCAAATAACTTCACAAAATGAAATCTCTTTGGAACACATGAGTTTTCGTCCGAAACTCCTGATACTTCGAAAGAGATTGTCTGTTTGTACACGAATTGCATCCAGTTTTTGCCTTAACCCACTCAACATTCTATAACATGCTATGTGGGTGAAATGACGAAACCATGTCAAGTTTTCACCTTTTGAGATTTCATTTTGTAGTGCTTTACGATTGCAGGATCATTTAGCTCTAAAAAATTAGTAGATGCATGAAAAATACCAAATGAAGTCAGAAAGGGTTGAAAATTGATGATGTGGCTTTCAATGGTGCATTTTGTAGAAACCAAATTCTCGAATTCAAATAAGTTCGAAAAAATGAAATCCCTTTGGATCAGATGAGTTCTCTTTCGAATCCTTGATACTTCAAAAGAGATTGTCCGTTTTGTAAACGAAGTGCATCGATTTTTTGCCGTAACCCTCTCAAATTTTTATAACATGATATGTGGGTGAAATGATGATACCATACAAACTTTCGACCATTTCAGATTTCATCCGTAGTCCTTTTCAATTTCAGTGTCATTTTGCTCAAAAATTCAGTAAATGCATAAAAACACCAAATGAAGTCGGAAAGGGTTGAAAATCGATGATGTGGCTTTGAATGGTGCATTTTGAACACACCAAAGTCTCGAGTTCAAATAAGTTCAAAAAAATGAAATCCCTTTGTATGAGATGAGTTTTCATCCGAAACCCCGATAGTTCGAAAGATATTGTCTGTTTTGTACATGAAGTGCATCCAGTTTTTTTTGTAACCCTCTTAACTTTTTGTAACATGCTACGTGGGTGAAATGATGATGCCATGCAAATTTTGACCTTTTCAGAATTCATTTGGAGTGCTCTTCAATTGCAGGGTCATTTAGCTATAAAATCAGTAAATTCATGAAAAATACCAAATGAAGTCAGAAAGGGTTGAAAATTGATGATGTGGCTTTGAATGGTGCATTTTGAACACACAAAAAGTCTAGACTTCAAATAAGTTCCAAAAAATGAAATCCCTCTGTAATAGATGAGTTTTCGTCTGAAACCCTCATACTTTGAAAGAGATTGTCTGTTTTGCACACGAAGGGCATCCAGTTTTTGCCCTAACCCTCTCAACTTTTTATAACATGCTATGTGGATGAAATGATTATACCATGATAACTATCGACCTTTTCAGAGTTCATATGTAGTGCTTTTCAATTTTAGGGTCATTTTGCTAAAAAAACAGTAAATGCATGAAAAATACCAAAAGAAGTCAAAAAGGGTTGAAAATTGACGACGTGTCTTCAAATGGTGCATTTTGAACACACAAAAAGTCTTGAGTTCAAATAAGTTCAAAAACAATGAAATCCCTTTTTAAAAAATGAGTTTTCGTCAAAACCCTGATACTTCGAAAGAGATTGTCTGTGTTGTACACGAAGTACATCCAGTTTTTGCCGTAACCCTCTAAACTTTTTATAACATGCTATGTGGGTGAAATGATGATACCATGACAAAATTTGACCTTTTTAGGATTCATTTGTACTGCTTTTCAATTGCAGGGTGAGTTAGCTGAAAAATCAGTAAATGCATGAAAAATACCAAATGAAGTCAAAGGGGCTGAAAATTGATGATGTGGCTTTGAATGGAGTATTTTGAACACACAAAAAGTCTCGACTTCAAATAAGTTAAAAAATGAAATCCCTTTGTAACAGATAAGTTTTCACCTGAAACCCTTGTACTTCGAGAGAGATTGTCTGTTTTGTACACGAAGTGCATCCAGTTTTTGCCGTAACCCTGTCAACTTTTTTAACATGCTATGTGGGTGAAATGATGATACCATGCCAACTTTCGACCTTTTCAGAGTTCATTTGTAGTGCTTTTGAATTGCAGGGTCATTTAGCTCTAAAAAATCACTAAATCCATGAAAAATACCAAATGAAGTTAAAAAGGGTTGAAAATTGATGATGTAGCTTTGAATGGTGAATTTTGAACATGCAAAAATTCTGGATTTCAAATAACATCAAAAAATGAAATCCCTTTGTAACACATGAGTTTTCGTCCGAATCTCCTGATACTTCGAAAGAGATTGTCTGTTTGTACACGAAGTGCATCCAGTTTTTGTCGTAAGCCTCTCAACTTTTTATAACATACTATGTGGGTGAAGTGATGAAACATGCCAAGTTTTCACATTTTGAGAGTTCATTTGTAGTGCTTTACAATTGCAGGATCATTTAGCTCTCAAAATAATAAGTAAATGCATGAAAAATACCAAATGAAGTCAGAAAGGGTTGAAACTTGATGATGTGGCTTTGAATGGTGCATTTTGAAAACACAAAAAGTCTAGACTTCAAAGAAGTTCAAAAAAATGAAATCCCTTTGAAATATATGAGTTTTCATCTAAAAACCCCCATACTTTGAAAGAGATTGTCTATTTGCACACGAAGGATATCCAGTTTTTGCCGTCAGCCTCTCAACTTTTTATAACATGCTATGTGGGTGAAATGATGATACCATGCCCACTTTCGACCTTTTCAGAGTTAATTTATAGTGCTTTTCAATTTCATTGTCATTTTGCTAAAAAAATAAGTAAATGCATGAAAAATACCAAATGAAGTCACAAAGGGTTGGAAATTGATGATGTGGCTTTAAGTGGTGCATTTTTAACACACAAAAACTCTCGATTTCAAATAAATTCAAAAAAATGAAATCCCTTTGTAACATATGAGTTTTCGTCATGAACCCTGATACTTCGAAAGAGATTGTCTGTGTTGGACAGGAAGTGCATCTAGTTTTTGCCGTAACTATCTCAATTTTTTATAACATGCTATGTGGGTGAAATGAAGATACCATGCCAAAATTTGACCTTTTCAGGATTCATTTGTAGTGCTTTTCAATTATAGGGTCAGTTAGCTCAAAAATTAATAAATGCATGAAAAATACCAAATGATGTCAAAAGGGTTGAAAATTGATGATGTGGCTTTGATTGGTGCATTTTAAACACACAAAAAGTCTCGACTTCAAATAAGTTAAAAAAATGAAATCGCTTTGTAACAGATAAGTTTTCGCCTGAAGCCCTTATACTTGGAAGAGATTGTCTGTTTTGTACATGAAGTGCATCCAATTTTTGCCGTAACCCTTTTAAATTTTTATAACATACGATGTGGATGAAATGATGATACCATGCCACCTTTCAACCTTTTCAGAGTTCATTTGTAGTGCTTTTCAATTGTAGGGTCATTAAGCTCTAAAAAATCAGTAAATGCATGAAAAATACCAAATGAAGTCGGAAAGGGTTGAAACTTGATGATGTGGCTTTGAATGGTGCATTTTGAAGACACAAAAAGTCTCGACTTCAAATAAGTTAAAAAAATGAAATCCCTTTGTAACAGATAAGTTTTCGTCTGAAAGCCTTGTACTTCGAAAGAGATTGTCTGTTTTGTACATGAAGTGCATCCAGTTTTTGCCGTAACGCTCTCAACTTTTTATAACATGCCATGTGGGTGAAATGCTGAGACCAAGCCAACTTTTGACATTTTCAGAGTTCATTTATAGTGCTTTTCAAATTGTAGTTCAAAAAATTGAAATCCTTTGTAATAGATGAGTTTTCATCTGAAACCCTCATACTTTGAAAGAGATTGTCCGTTTTGCACACGTAGTGCATGCAATTTTTGCCGTAAGCCTCTCAACTTTTTACAACATGCTATGTGGGTGAAATGATGATACCATGCCAACTTTCGACCTTTTCACAGTTCATCTGTAGTGCTTTTCAATTTCAGTATCATTTTGCTAAAAAAATCAGGAAATGGATGAAAAATACCAAATGAAGTCAGAAAGGGTTCAAAATTGATGACGTGGCCTTAAATGGTGCATTTTAACACACAAAAAGTCTCGAGTTCAAATAAGTTCAAAAAAAAGAAAATCCCTTTGTGTTAGACACGAAGTGCATCCTGATTTTTCCGTAACCCTCTCAACTTTTTATAACATCTTATGTGGGTGAAATGATGAGACCATGCCAAAATTTGACATCTTCAGGATTCATTTGTAGTGCTTTTCAATTGCAGGGTCAGTTAGCTCAAAAATCAGTAAATGCATGAAAAATACCAAATCAAGTCAAAAGGGTTGAAAATTGATGATGTGGCTTTGAATGGTGCATTTTGAACACACAAAAAGTCTCCACTTCAAATAAGTTAAAAAAATGAAATCCCTTTGTAACAGATAAGTTTTCGTCTGAAACCCTTATACTTCGAAGAGATTGTCTGTTCTGTACATGAAGTCCATCCAATTTTTGCCGTAACACTTTCAAATTTTTTTACAATACTATGTGGGTGAAATGATGATACCATGCCAACTTACGACCTTTTCAGAGTTCATTTGTAGTGCTTTTCAATTGCTGGGTCATTTAGCTCTAAAAATCACTAAATGCATGAAAAATACCAAATGAAGTCAGAAAGGGTTGAAAATTTGTGATGTAGATTTGAATGGTGAATTTTGAACACGCAAAAAGTCTCGAGTTCAAATAACTTCATAAAATGAAATCCCTTTGTAACACATGTGTTTTTGTCTGAAAGTCCTGATACTTCAAAAGAGATAGTCCATTTGTACACAAAGTGCATCCAGTTTTTGCCAGAACCCTCTCCAGTTTATATAACTTGCTATATGGGTGAAATGATGAGACCATGCCAACTTTCGACCTTTTCCGTGTTCATTTGTAGTGCTTTTCAATTGCAGGGTCATTTAGTTCTAAAAAATCAGTAAATGCAGGAAAAGTACCAAATGAAGTCAGAAAGGGTTGAAAATTGATGATGTAGCTTAGAATGTTGAATTTTGATCCTGCAAAACGTTTGTAGTTCAAATAACTTCAAAAAATGAAATCCCTCTGTAACACATGAGTTTTCATCCGAAACTCCTGATACTTCGAAAGAGATTGTCTGTTTGTACACGAAGTGCATCCACTTTTTGCCATAACCCTCTCAACTTTTTATAACATGCTATGTGGGTGAAATGATGAAACATTCCAAGTATTCACCTTTTGAGAGTTCATTTGTAGTGCTTTACAATTGCATGATCATTTAGCTCTCAAAATAATTAGTGAATGCATGAAAAATACCAAATGAAGTCACAAAGGGTTCAAACTTGATGATGTGGCTTTGAATGGTGCATTTTGAACACACAAACAGTCTAGACTTCGAATAAGTTCAAAAAATTCAAATCCTTTGTAATAGATGAGTTTTCATCTGAAACCCTCATACTTTGAAAGAGATTGTCCGTTTTGCACACGTAGTGCATGCAATTTTTGCCGTAAGCCTCTCAACTTTTTATAACATGCTATGTGGGTGAAATGATGATACCATGCCAACTTTCGACCTTTTCACAGTTCATCGGTAGTGCTTTTCAATTTCAGTATCATTTTGCTAAAAAAATCAGGAAATGCATGAAAAATACCAAATGAAGTCAGAAAGGGTTGAAAATTGATGACGTGGCCTTAAATGGTGCATTTTAACACACAAAAAGTCTCGAGTTCAAGTAAGTTCAAAAAAAATAAAATCCCTTTGTAACATATGAGTTTTCGTCATAAACCCTGATACTTCGAAAGAGATAGTTTGTGTTAGACACGAAGTGCATCCTGATTTTTCCGTAACCCTCTCAACTTTTTATAACATCTTATGTGGGTGAAATGATGATACCATGCCAAAATTTGACATTTTCAGGATTCATTTGTAGTGCTTTTCAATTGCAGGGTCAGTTAGCTCAAAAATCAGTAAATGCATGAAAAATACCAAATCAAGTCAAAAGGGTTGAAAATTGATGATGTGGCTTTGAATGGTGCATTTTGAACACACAAAAAGTCTCCACTTCAAATAAGTTAAAAAAATGAAATCCCTTTGTAACAGATAAGTTTTCGTCTGAAACCCTGATACTTCGAAGAGATTGTCTGTTTTGTACATGAAGTCCATCCAATTTTTTCCGTAACACTTTCAAATTTTTATACAATACTATGTGGGTGAAATGATGATACCATGCCAACTTACGACCTTTTCAGAGTTCATTTGCAGTGCTTTTCAATTGCTGGGTCATTTAGCTCTAAAAATCACTAAATGCATGAAAAATACCAAATGAAGTCGGAAAGGGTTGAAAATTTGTGATGTAGATTTGAATGGTGAATTTTGAACACGCAAAAAGTCTCGAGTTCAAATAACTTCATAAAATGAAATCCCTTTGTAACACATGAGTTTTTGTCCGAAAGTCCTGATACTTTGAAAGAGATAGTCTATTTGTACACAAAGTGCATCCAGTTTTTGCCAGAACCCTCTCCAGTTTATATAACTTGCTATATGGGTGAAATGATGAGACCATGCCAACTTTCGACCTTTTTAGTGTTCATTTGTAGTGCTTTTCAATTGCAGGGTCATTTAGCTCTAAAAAATCAGTAAATGCATGAAAAGTACCAAATGAAGTCAGAAAGGGCTGAAAATTGATGATGTAGCTTAGAATGTTGAATTTTGATCATGCAAAAAGTTTGTAGTTCAAATAACTTCAAAAAATGAAATCCCTTTGTAACACATGAGTTTTCGTCCGAAACTCCTGATACTTCGAAAGAGATTGTCTGTTTGTACACGAAGTGCATCCAGTTTTTGCCATAACCCTCTCAACTTTTTATAACATGCTATGTGGGTGAAATGATGAAACATTCCAAGTATTCACCTTTTGAGAGTTCATTTGTAGTGCTTTACAATTGCATGATCATTTAGCTCTCAAAATAATTAGTGAATGCATGAAAAATACCAAATGAAGTCAGAAAGGGTTGAAACTTGATGATGTGGCTTTGAATGGTGCATTTTGAACACACAAAAATTATACACTTAAAATAAGTTCAAAAAATGAAATCCCTTTGAAATAGATGAGTTTTCATATGAAACCCCCATACTTTAAAAGAGATGGTCTGTTTTGCACACGAAGTGCATCCAGTTTTTGCCGTAACCCTCTCAACTTTTTATAACACGCTATGTGGGTGAAATGATGATACCATGCCAACTTTCGACCTTTTCAGAGTTAATCTGTAGTGCTTTTCAATTTCAGTGTTATTTTTGTAAAAAAATAAGTAAATGCATGGAAAATACCAAATGAAGTCAGAATGGGTTGGAAATTGATGATCTGGCTTTAAATGGTGCATTTTGAACACACAAAAAGTCTCGATTTCAAATAAGTTCAAAAAAATAAAATCCCTTTGTAACATATGAGTTTTCGTCATAAACCCTGATACTTCAAAAGAGGTTGTCTGTGTTGGACACGAAGTGCATCTAGTTTTTGCCGTAACCCTCTCAACTTTTTACAGCATGCTATGTACGTGAAATGATGATACCATGCCAAAATTTGACCTTTTTAGGATTCATTTTTAGTGCTTTTCAATTGCAGGGTCAGTTAGCTCAAAAATCAGTAAATGCATGAAAATTACCAAATGAAGTCAAAACGGTTGAAAATTGATGATGTGGCTTTGAATGGTGAATTTTGAACACACAAAAATTCTCGACTTCAAATAAGTTAAAAATGAAATCCCTTTGTAACAGATAAGTTTTCGTCTGAAACCCTTATACTTCGAATAGATTGTCTGTTTTGTACATGAAGTGCATCCAATTTTTGCAGTAACCCTTTCAACTTTCTATAACATACTATGTGGGTGAAATGATGATACCATGCCAACTTTCGACCTTTTCAGAGTTCATTTGTACTGCTATCAATTACAGGGTCATTTAGCTCCAAAAAATCACTAAATGCATGAAAAATACCAAATGAAGTCAGAAAGGGTTGAACATTTGTGATGTAGCTTTGAATGGTGAATTTTGAACACGCAAAAAGTATGGAGTTCAAATAACTTCAAAAAATGATATCCCTTTGTAACACATGAGTTTTTGTCCGAAAGTCCTGATACTTCGAAAGAGATTGTCTGTTTGTACACGAAGTGCATCCGGTTTGTGCCGTAACCCTCTCAACTTTTTATAACACGCTATGTGGGTGAAATGACGAAACATGACAAATATTCACCTTTTGAGAGTTCATTTGTAGTGCTTTACAATTGCAGGATCATTTAGCTCTCAAAATAATCAGTTAATGCATGAAAAATACCAAACGAAGTCAAAAAGGGTTGAAACTTGATGATGTGGCTTTGAATGGTGCATTTTGAACACACAAAAGTCTACACTTAAAATAAGTTCAAAAAAATGAAATCCCTTTTAAATAGATGAGTTTTCATCTGACACCCCCATACTTTGAAAGAGATTGTCTGTTTTGCACATGAAGTGCATCCAGTTTTTGCCGTCACCATCTCAACTTTGTATAACATGCTATGTGGGTGAAATGATGATGCCATGCCAACTTTCGACCTTTTCAGAGTTAATCTGTAGTGCTTTTCAATTTCAGTGTCATTTTGGTAAAAAAATAAGTAAATGCATGAAAAATACCAAATGAAGTCAGAATGGGTTGGAAATTGATGATGTGGCTTTAAATGGTGCATTTTGAAACCACAAAAAGTCTCAATTTCAAATAAGTTCAAAAAAATGAAATCCCATTGTAACATATGAATTTTCGTCATAAACCCTGATACTTCGAAAGAGATTGTCTGTGTTGGACGCGAAGTGCATCTATTTTTTGCCGTAACCCTCTCAACTTTTTATAACATGCTATGTGGGTGAAATGATGATACCATGCCAAAATTTGACTTTTTCAGGATTCATTTGTAGTGGTTTTCAATTGCAGGGTTAGTTAGCTCAAAACTTAATAAATGCATGAAAAATACCAAATGAATTCAAAAATGGTTGAAAATTGATGATTTGGCTTTGAATGGTGCATTTTGAACACACAAAAAGTCTCGACTTCAAATAAGTTAAAAAAATGAAATCCCTTTGTAACAGATAAGTTTTCGTCTGAAACCCTTATACTTCGAAGAGATTGTCTGTTTTGTACATGAAGTACATCCAATTTTTGCCGTAACCCTTTTAGCTTTTTATAACATACTATGTGGGTGAAATGATGATACCATGCCAACTTTCGACCTTTTCAGAGTTCATTTGTAGTGCTTTTCAATTGCAGGGTCATTTAGCTCTAAAGAAACACTAAATGCATGAAAAATACGAAATGAAGTCAGAAAGGGTTGAAAATTGATGATGTAGCTTTGAATGGTGAATTTTGAACATGCAAAAAGTCTGGAGTTCAAATAACTTCAAAAAATGAAATCCCTTTGTAAGACATGAGTTTTCGTCCGAAACTCCTGATACTTCGAAAGAGATTGTCTGTTTGTACACGAAGTGCATCAAGTTTTTGCCGTAACCCTTTCAACTTTTTATAACATGCTATCTGGGTGAAATGATGATACCAAGCCAACTTTTGACCATTTCAGAGCTCATCTATAGTGCTTTTCAATTTCAGTGTCATTTTGCTAAAAACATCAGTAAATGCATGAAAAATACCAAATGAAGTCACAAAGGGTTGAAAATTGATGACGTGGCTTTAAATGGTACATTTTGAACACACAAAAAGTCTTGAGTTCAAATAAGTTCCAAATAATGAAATCCCTTTGTAACGTATGAGTTTTCGTCAGAAACCATGATACTTCGAAAGAGATTGTGTGTGTTGTACACGAAGTGCATCTAGTTTTTTCCGTAACACTCTCAACTATTTATAACATGCTATGTGGGTGAAATGAGGATACCATGCCAAAATTTGACCTTTTCAGGATTCATTTGTACTGCTTTTCAATTGCAGGGTCAGTTAGCTGAAAAATCCGTAAATACATGAAAAATACCAAATTAAGTCAAAAGGGTTGAAAATTGATGATGTGGCTTTGAATGGTGCATTTTGAACACACAAAAAGTCTCGACTTCAAATAAGTTAAAAAAATGAAATCCCTTTGTAACAGATAAGTTTTCGTGTGAAACCCTTGTACTACGAAAGAGATTGTCTGTTTTGTACACGAAATACATCCAGTTTTTACCGTAACCCTTTCAACCATTTATAACATACTATGTGGGTGAAATGATGATACCATGCCACCTTTCGACCTTTTTGAGAGTTCATTTATAGTGCTTTTCAATTGCAGGGTCATTTAGCTCTAAAAATCATTAAATGTATGAAAAATACCAAATGAAGTCAGAAAGGGTTGAAAATTGATGATGTAGCTTTGAATGGTGAATTTTGAACGTGCAAAAAGTCTGGAGGTCAAATTATCTTTGTAACACATGAGTTTTCGTCTGAAACTCCTAATACTTCGAAAGAGATTGTCTGTTTGTACACGAAGTGCATCCAGTTTTTGCCGTAACCCTCTCAACCTTTTATAACATGCTATGTGGGTGAAATGATGATACCATGCCAACTTTCGACCTTTTCAGAGCTCATCTATAGTGCTTTTCAATTTCAGTGTCATTTTGCTACAAAAATCAGTAAATGCATGAAAAATACCAAATAAAGTCAGAAAGGGTTGAAAATTGATGATGTGGCTTTAAATGGTGCATTTTTAACACACAAAAAGTCTCGAGTTCAAATAAGTTCCAAAAAATTGAAATCCCTTTGTAACATATGAGTTTTCGTCAGAAACCCTGATACTTCGAAAGAGATTGTCTGTGTTGTACACGAAGTGCATCCAGTTTTTGCCGTCACCATCTCAACTTTTTATAACATGCTATGTGGGTGAAATGATGATACCATGCCAACTTTCGACCTTTTGAGTGTTTATCTATAGTGCTTTTCAATTTCAGTGTGATTTTGGTAAAAAAAATAAGTAAATGCATGAAAAATACCAAATGAAGTCAGAATGGGTTGGAAATTGATGATGTGGCTTTAAATGGTGCATTTTGAAACCACAAAAAGTCTCAATTTCAAATAAGTTCAAAAAAATGAAATCCAATTGTAACATATGAATTTTCGTCATAAACCCTGATACTTCGAAAGAGATTGTCTGTGTTGGACATGAAGTGCATCTATTTTTTGCCGTAACCCTCTCAACTTTTTATAACATGCTATGTGGGTGAAATGATGATACCATGCCAAAATTTGACTTTTTCAGGATTCATTTGTAGTGGTTTTCAATTGCAGGGTTAGTTAGCTCAAAACCTTATAAATGCATGAAAAATACCAAATGAAGTCAAAAATGGTTGAAAATTGATGATTTGGCTTTGAATGGTGCATTTTGAACACACAAAAGTCTCGACTTCAAATAAGTTAAAAAAATGAAATCCCTTTGTAACAGATAAGTTTTCGTCTGAAACCCTTATACTTCGAAGAGATTGTTTGTTTTGTACATGAAGTACATCCAATTTTTGCCATAACCCTTTCAGCTTTTTATAACATACTATGTGGGTGAAATGATGATACCATGCCAACTTTCGATCTTTTCAGAGTTCATTTGTAGTGGTTTTCAATTGCAGGGTCATTTAGCTCTAAAGAAACACTAAATCCATGAAAAATACGAAATGAAGTCAGAAAGGGTTGAAAATTGATGATGTAGCTTTGAATGGTGAATTTTGAACATACAAAAAGTCTGGAGTTCAAATAACTTCAAAAAATGAAATCCCTTTATAAGACATGAGTTTTCGTCCGAAACTCCTGATACTTCGAAAGAGATTGTCTGTTTGTACACGAAGTGCATCCAGTTTTTGCCGTAACCCTCTCAACTTTTTATAACATGCTATCTAGGTGAAATGATGATACCAAGCCAACTTTCGACCATTTCAGAGCTCATCTATAGTGCTTTTCAATTTCAGTGTCATTTTGCTAATAACATCAGTAAATGCATGAAAAATACCAAATGAAGTCAGATAGGGTTGAAAACTGATGACGTGGCTTTAAATGGTACATTTTGAACACACAAAAAGTCTTGAGTTCAAATAAGTTCCAAATAATGAAATCCCTTTGTAACGTATGAGTTTTCGTCAGAAACCCTGATACTTCGAAAGAGATTGTCTGTGTTGTACACGAAGTGCATCTAGTTTCTTTCGTAACACTCTCAACTTTTTATAACATGCTATGTGGGTGAAATGATGATACCATGCCAAAATTTGACCTTTTCAGGATTCATTTGTTGTGCTTTTCAATTGCAGGGTCAGTTAGCTCAAAAATCCATAAATACATGAAAAATACCAAATTAAGTCAAAAGGGTTGAAAATTGATGATGTGGCTTTGAATGGTGCATTTTGAACACACAAAACGTCTCGACTTCAAATAAGTTAAAAAAATGAAATCCCTTTGTAACAGATAAGTTTTCGTGTGAAACCCTTGTACTACGAAAGAGATTGTCTGTTTTGTACACGAAATGCATCCAGTTTTTCCGTAACCCTTTCAACTATTTCTAACATACTATGTGGGTGAAATGATGATACCATGCCACCTTTCGACCTTTTTGAGAGTTCATTTATAGTGCTTTTCAATTGCAGGGTCATTTAGCTCTAAAAATCACTGAATGTATGAAAAATACCAAATGAAGTCAGAAAGGGTTGAAAATTGATGATGTAGCTTTGAATGGTGAATTTTGACCGTGCAAAAAGTCTGGAGTTCAAATTATCTTTGTAGCACATGAGTTTTCGTCTGAAACTCCTGATACTTCGAAAGAGATTGTCTGTTTGTACACGAAGTGCATCCAGTTTTTGACGTAACCCTCTTAACTTTTTACAACATGCTATGTGGGTGAAATGATGATACCATGCCACGTTTCGACCTTTTCAGAGTTCATTTGTAGTGCTTTTCAATTGCAAGGTCATTTAGCTCTAAAAAATCACTAAATGGAAGAAAATACCAAATGAAGTCAGAAAGGGTTGAAACTTGATGATGTGCCTTTGAATGGTGCATTTTGGACACACAACAAGTCTGGAGTTCAAATAAGTTCAATAAAATGAAATCCCTTTGTAACACATGAGTTCTCGTTCGAAACTCCTGATACTTCGACTGAAATTGTCTGTTTGTACACGAAGTGCCTCGTGTTTTTGCCGTAGCCCTCTCAACTTTTTATAACATGCTATGTGGGTGAAATGATGATACCATGCCAGGTTTCGATCTTTTCAGAGTACATTTGTAGTCCTTTTCAATTGCAAGGTCATTTAGCTCTAAAAATCAGTAAATGCAAGAAAAATTCAAAATGAAGTCAGAAAGGGTTGAAACTTGATGATGTGACTTTGAATGGTGCATTTTTAACACACAAAATATGGAGTTCAAATAAGTTTAAAAAATGAAATCCCTTTGTAATAGATCAGTTTTCGTTCGAAACCCTCATACTTGGAAAGAGATTGTTCTTTTTGTATGCGAAGTGCATCCAGTTTTGTCCTAACCATCTCAACTTTTTATAACATGCTATGTGGGTGAAATGATGATACCATGCGAACTTTCGACCTTTTCAGAGTTCCTTTGTAGTGTTTTTCAATTTCACGGTCATTTAGCTCAAAAATTAGTAAATGCATGAAAAATACCAAATGAAGTCAAAAAAGGGTTAAAAAATGATGTGTCTTTGAGTGGTGCGTTTTGAACATGCAAAAAGTCTGGAGTTCAAATAAGTTCAAAAATGGAATCCCTTTGTAACAGATGAGTTTTCGTTCGAAACCCTGATACTTTGAAAGAGATTGTCTGTTTTGTACACGAAGTGCATCCAGTTTTTGCCGTAACCCTCTCAAATTTTTATAACATGCGATGTGGGTCAAATGATGATACCATGCCAACTTTCGACCTTTTGAGAGTTCATTTGTAGCGCTTTACCATTGCAGGATCATTTAGCTCTAAAAATAATCAGTAAATGCATGAAAAATACCAAATGAAGTCACAAAGGGTTGAAACTTGATTATGTGGCTTTGAATGGTGCATTTTGAACACACAAAAAGTCTAGACTTCAAATAAGTTCAAAAAATTGAAATCCCTTTGTAATAGATGAGTTTTCATCTGAAACCCTCATACTTTGAAATAGATTGTCTATTTTGCACACGAAGTGCATCCAATTTTTGCCTTAACCCTCTCAACTTTTTATAACATGCTATGCGGGTGAAATGATTATACCATGCAAACTTTCGACCTTTTCAGAGTTCATCTGTAGTGCTTGTCAATTTCAGGGTCGTTTTGCTAAAAGAATCAGTAAATGCATGAAATATACCAAATGAAGGTAGAAAGGGTTGAAAATTGATGACGTGGCTTGAAATGGTGCATTTTGAACACACAAAAAGTCTCGAGTTCGAATAAGTTCAAAAAAACGAATTCCCTTTGTAACATATAAGTTGTCGGCTGAAACCCTTGTACTTCGAAAGAGATTGTCTGTTTTGTACCCGAAGTGCATCCAGTTTTTGCCGTAACCCTCTCAACTTTTTATAAGATGCTATGTGGGTCAACTCATGCGTCCATGCCAACTTTTGGCCTTTTCAGAGTTCATTTGAAGTGCTTTTCAATTGCAGGGTCATTTAGCTCTAAAAAATTAAAAAATGCATGAAAAATACCAAATGAAGTCAGAAAGGGTTGAAAATTGATGATGTTGCTTTGAATCATGCATTTTGAACACACAAAATGTCTGGAGTTCAAATAAGTTAAAAAAATGAAATCACTTTGTAATAGATGAGTTTTCATCTGAAACCCTAATACTTCAAAAGAGATTCTCTGTTTTGTACATGAAGTGCATCCAGTTTTTGCCGTAACCCTCTCAACTTTTTACAACATGCTATGTGGGGTGAAATGATGATACCATGCCAACTGTCGACCTTTTCATAGTTCATTTGGAGTGCTTTTCAATTTCAGTGTCATTTAGCTCAAAAATCTGTAAATGCAAGAAAAATACCAAATGAAGTCACAAAGGGTTGAAAATTGATGACGTAGCTTTTATGGTGCATTTTGAACACAAAAATTGTCCGGAGTTCAAATAAGTAAAAAAATGGAATCCCTTTGTAAAAGATAAGTTTTCATCCGAAACCCTGATACTTCGAAAGACATTGTTTGTTTTGTACATGAAGTGCATCCAGTTTTTGCCATAACACTCTCAAATTTTTAGAACACGCTATGTGGGTGAGATGATGATACCATGCCAACTTTCGACCTTTTCAGAGTTAATTTGTTGTGCTTTTCAATTTCGATGTCATTTTGGTTAAAAAAATAGTAAATGCATGAAAAACACCAAATGAAGTCAAAAAGGGTTGAAAATTGATGATGTGGCTTTGAATGGTGCTTGTTGAACACACAAAAAGTCTCGTGTTCAAATAAGTTCAAGAAATGAAATCCCTTTGTAATAGATGACTTTTCATCAAAAACCCTAATACTTCGAAAGAGATTGTCTGTTTTGTGCACGAAGTGCATCCAGTTTTTGTCATAACCCTCTCAACTTTTTATAACATGCTATGTGGGTGAAATGATGATACCATGCAACCTTCCGACCTTTTCAAAGTTCATTTGTAGTGCTTTTCAATTTCAGCGTCATTTAGCACAAAAAAACAGTAAATGCATGAAAAATACCAAATGAATACAGAAAGGGTTGAATATTGATGACGCGGCTTTGAATGGTGCTTTTTTAAAACACAAAAAGTTTGGAGTTCAAATAAGTTCAAATAAATGAAATCCCTTTGTGATTGATGAGTTTTCGTCCGAAACACTGATACTTCGAAAGAGATTGTATGTTTTGTACACGAAGGCCATCTAGTTTTTGCCGTAACTCTCTCAACTTTTTATAACATCCTATGTGGGTGAAATGATGATACCATGCAAACTTTCGACCTTTTCAGATTTCATCTGGAGTGCTTTTAAATTTCAATGTTATTTTGCTCAAAAAAATCAGTAAGTGCACAAAAAATACCAAATGAAGTCAGAAATATTTGAAAATTGATGATGTGGCTTTGAATGGTGCATTTTGAACACACAAAAAGTCTGTAGTTCAAATAAGTTAAAAAAAATAAATCCCTTTGTGATAGATGAGTTTTCGTCCGAAACCCTCGTACTTCGAAAGAGATTGTCTGTTTTGTACATGAAGTGCATCCAGTTTTTGTCGTAACCCTCTCAACTTTTATAACATGATATGTGGGTGAAATGATGATACCATCCAAGGTTTCGATCTTTTCAGAGTACATTTTTAGTGCTTTTCAATCGCAGGGTCATGTAGCTCTAAAAATTAGTAAATGCAAGAAAATTCCAAATGAAGTCAGAAAGGGTTGAAACTTGATGATGTGACTTTGAATGGCGCATTTTGAACACACAAAATATGGAGTTCAAATAAGTTTAAAAATTGCAATCCCTTTGTAATAGATGAGTTTTCGTTCGAAATCCTGATACGTCGAAAGAGATTGTTCATTTTGAATGCGAAGTGCATCCAGTTTTTTCCTAACCATCTCAACTTTTCATAACATGCTATGTGGGTGAAATGATGATACCATGCGAACGTTCGACCTTTTCAGAGTTCATTTGTAGTGTTTTCAAATTTCACGGTCATTTAGCTCAAAAATTAGTAAATACATGAAAAATACCAAATGAAGTCAAAAAGGGTTAAAAATTGAAGATGTGTCTTTGAGTGGTGCATTTTGAACACGCAAAAAGTCTGGAGTTCAAAAAAGTTCAAAAATGGAATCCCCTTGTAACAGATGAGTTTTCGTTCGAAACCCTGATACTTTGAAAGAGATTGTCTGTTTTGTACACGAAGTGCATCCAGTTTTTGCCGTAACCCTCTCAACTTTTTATAACATGCTATGTGGGTCAAATGATGATACCATGCCAACTTTCGTCCTTTTTAGAGTTCATCTGTAGTGCTTTACCATTACAGGATCATTTAGCTCTAAAAATAATCAGTAAATGCATGAAAAATACCAAATCAAGTCACAAAGGGTTGAAACTTGATGATGTGGCTTTGAATGGTGCATTTTGAACACACAAAAAGTCTAGACTTCAAATAAGTTCAAAAAATTGAAATCCCTATGTAATAGATGAGTTTTCGTCTGAAATCCTCATACTTTGAAAGAGATTGTCTGTTTTGCACACGAAGTGCATCCAATTTTTGCCTTAACCCTCTCAACTTTTTATAACATGCTATGCGGGTGAAATGATGATACCATGCGAACTTTCGACCTTTTCTGAGTTCATCTGTAGTGCTTTCCAATTTCAGGCTCGTTTTGCTAAAAAAATCAGTAAATGCATGAAAAATACCAAATGAAGTCAGAAAGGGATGAAAATTGATGACGTGGCTTTAAATGGTGCATTTTGAACACACAAAAAGTCTCGTGTTCACATAAGTTCAAAAAAATGAATTACCTTTGTAACATATAAGTTTTCGTCTGAAACCCTTGTACTTCGAAAGAGATTGTCTGTTTTGTAGACGAAGTGCATCCAGTTTTTGCCGTAACCCTCTCAACTTTTTATAACATCCTATGTGGGTCAACTGATGAGTCCATGCTAACTTTCGACCTTTTCAGAGTTCATTTGAAGTGCTTCTCAATTGCAGGGTCATTTAGCCCTAAAAAATCAGTAAATGCATGAAAAATACCAAATGAAGTCAGAAAGGGTTGAAAATTGATCATGTTGCTTTGAATCGTGCATTTTGAACACACAAAATGTCTGGAGTTCAAATAAGTTAAAAAAATGAATTCCCTTTGTAATAGATGAGTTTTCATCTGAAACCCTAATACTTCAAAAGAGATAGTCTGTTTTGTACACGAAGTGGATCCAGTTTTTGCCGTAACCCTCTCAACTTTCTACAACATGCTATGTGGGGCGAAATGATGATACCATGCCAACTTTCGACCTTTCCAGAGTTCATTAGTAGAGCTTTTCAGTTTCAGTGTCATTTAGCTAAAAAATCTGTAAATGCATGAAAAATACCAAATGAAGTCACAAACGGTTGAAAATTGATGACGTGGCTTTTCCGGTGCATTTTGAAGACAAAAATAGTCCGGAGTTCAAATAAGTAAAACAAAATGGAATCCCTTTGTAAAAGAGAAGTTTTCGTCCGAAACCCTGATACTTCGAAAGACATTGTTTGTTTTGTACATGAAGTGCATCCAGTTTTTGCCATAACACTCTCAAATTTTTAGAACACGCTATGTGGGTGAGTTGATGATACCATGCCAACTTTCGACCTTTTCAGAGTTAATTTGTTGTGCTTTTCAATTTCAATGTCATTTTTCTTAAAAAAATACTAAATGCATGAAAAACACCAAATGAAGTCAAAAAGGGTTGAAAATTGATGATGTGGCTTTGAATGGTGCTTGTTGAACACACAAAAAGTCTCGAGTTCAAATAATTTCAAGAAATGAAATCCCTTTGTAATAGATGACTTTTCATCAGAAACCCTAATACTTCGAAAGAGATTGTCTGTTTTGTGCACGAAGTGCATCCAGTTTTTGTCGTAACCCTCTCAACTTCTTATAACATGCTATGTGGGTGAAATCATGATACCATGCAACCTTCCGACCTTTTCAAAGTTCATTTGTAGTGCTTTTCAATTTTAGTGTCATTTAGCTCTAAAAAACAGTAAATGCATGAAAAATAACGAATGAATACAGAAAGGGTTGAAAATTGATGATGCGGCTCTGAATGGTGCATTTTGAAAACACAAAAAGTTTGGAGTTCAAATAAGTTCAAATAAATGAAATCCCTTTGTCATAGATGAGTTTTCGTCTGGAACCCTTATACTTCGAAAGAGATTATATGTTTTGTACACGAAGGCCATCTAGTTTTTGCCGTAACTCTCTCAACTTTTTATAACATCCTATGTGGGTGAAACGATGACCTTTTCAGATTTCATCTGGAGTGCTTTTCAATTTCAATGTCATTTTGCTCAAAAAAATCAGTAAATGCATAAAAAGTACCAAATGAAGTCAGAAAGGGTTGAAAATTGATGATGTGGCTTTGAATGGTCCATTTTGAGCACACAAAAAGTCTCGAGTTAAAATAAGTTCAAAAAATGAAATCCTTTTGTAACTGATGAGTTTTCATCCGAGACCCTGACACTTCGAAAGAGATTGTCTATTTTGTACACGAAGTGCATCCAGTTTTGGTCGTAAACCTCTCATCTTTTTATAACATGATATGTGGGTGAAATGATGATACCATGCCAGGTTTCGACCTTGTTAGAGTTCATTTGTAGTGTGTTAGATTGCAGGGTTACTTAGCTCTAAAAAATCAGTAAATGCAAGAAAAATACCAAGTGAATTCAGAAAGGGTTGAAACTTGATGATGTGACTTTGAATGTTGCATTTTGAATACACAAAAAGTCTGGAGTTCAAATAAGTTCAAGAAAACGAAATCCCTCTTGTAATAGATGACTTTTCATCCGGAACTCTGATACTTCGAAAAAGATTGTTCTTTTTGTACAGGAAGTGCATCAAGTTTTTGCCTAACCCTCTCAACTTTTTATAACATGCTATGTGGGTGAAATGATGATACCATGCCAACTTTCCACCTTTTCAGAGTTCATTTGTAGTGCTTTCCAATTTCAAGGTCATTTTGCTCAAAAATGTGTAAATGCATGAAAAATACCAAATGAAGTAAGAAAGGGTTGAAAATTAATGATGTGTCTTTGACTGGTGCATTTTGAACACTTAAAAAGTCTAGAGTTCAAATAAGTTCAAAAATGGAATCCATTTGTAACATATGAGCTTTTGTTCGAAACCCTGACACTTCGAAAGAGACTGTTCTTTTTTACACGAAGTGCATCGAGTTTTTGCCTAACCCTCTCAACTTTTTATAACATGCTATGTGGGTCAAATGATGATACCATGCCAACTTTCCACCTTTTCAGAGTTCATTTGTAGTGCTTTTCAATTGCAGGGTCATTTAGCTCTAAAAAATGACTAAATGCACGAAAAATAATAAATGAAGTCAGAAAGGGTTGAAAATTGATGATGTGGCTTTGAATGGTGTATTTTGAACAAACAAAAAGTCTGGAGTTCAAATAAGTTAAAAAAATGAAATCCCTTTGTGATAGATGAGTTTTCGTCCGAAACCGTGATACTTCGAATGAGATTGTCTGTTTTGTACATCAATTGCATCCAGCTTTTCTCGTAACCATCTCAACTTTTTATAACATGCTATGTGGGTGAAATGATGATACCATGCTAGGGTTCGACCTTTTCAGAGTTCATTTATAGTGCGTTTAATTCCAGGGTCATTTAGCTCTAAAAAATCAGTAAATGCAAGAAAAATACCAAATGAAGTGAGAAAGGGTTGAAACTAGATGATGTGACTTTGAATGGTGCATTTTGAACACACAAAAATTCTGGACTTCAAGTAAGTTAAAAAAAATGAAATCCCTATTGTAATAGATGAGTTTTCGTCCAAAACTCTGGTACTTCGAAAGAGATTGTTCTTTTTGTACACGAAGTGCATCCAGGTTTTGCCTAACCCTCTCAGCTTTTTATAACATGCTATGTGGCTGACATGATGATACCATGCCAACTTTCCACCTTTTCAGAGTTCATTTGGAGTGCTTTTCATTGTCAGGGTCATTTTGCTCAAAAATCTGTAAATGCATGAAAATTACCAAATGAAGTCAAAAAGGGTTGAAAATTAATGATGTGTCTTTGAGTGGTGCATTTTGAACAGGCAACAAGTCTAGAGTTCAAATAAGTTAAAAATTGGAATCCCTTTGTAGCATATGAGTTTTCGTTCGAAACCCTGATACTTCGAAAGAGATTGTTTGTTTTGTACACGAAGTGCATACAGTTCTTATCGTAACCCTCTCAACTTTTTATAACATGCTATATGGGTGAAATGATGAGACCATGCAGGCTTTTGACCTTTTCAGAGTTCATTTGTAGTGCTTTTCAATTGCAGGGTCAGTTAGCTCTAAAGAATCACTAAATGCATGCAAAATAACAAATGAAGTCAGAAAGGGTTGAAAATTGATGATGTGGCTTTGAATGGTGCATTTTCAATACACAAAAAGTCTGGAGTTCAAATAAGTTAACAAAATGAAATCCCTTTGTGATAGTTGAGTTTCCGTCCGAAACCCTGATACTTCGAAAGACATTGTCTATTTTGTACACGAAGTGCATCCAGTTTTTGTCGTAACCCTCTCAACTTTTTATAACATGCTATGTGGGTGAAATGATGATGCCATGCAAGGGTTCGACCTTTTCAGAGTTCATTTGTAGTGCGTTCAATTCCAGGGTCACTTAGCTCTAAAAAATAAGAAAATGCAAAAAAATACCAAATGAAGTCAGAAAGGGTTGAAACTTGATGATGTGACTTTGAATGGTGCATTTTGAACACACAAAAAGTCTGGAGTTCAAATGAGTTCATAAAAATGAAATCCCTTTTGTAATAGATGAGTTTTCGTCCGAAAGGGAATGTTCCTTTTGTACACGAAGTGCATCCAGTTTTTGCCTAACCCTCTCAACTTTTTATAAGATGCTATGTGGGTGAAATGATGATACCATGCCAACTTTCCATCTTCTTAGAGTTCATTTGTAGTGCTTTTCAATTTCAGGGTCATTTTGCTCAATAATCTGTAAATGCATGAAAAATACCAAATGAAGTCAACAAGGGTTGAAAATTAATGATGTGTCTTTGAGTGGTGCATTTTGAACACTCAAAAAGTCTAGAGTTCAAATAAGTTCAAAAATGGAATCCCTTTGTAACATATTAGTTTTCGTTCGAAACCCTGATACTTCGAAAGAGATTGTTTGTTTTGTACACGAAGTGCATACAGTTCTCATCGTCACCCTCTCAACTTTTTATAACATGCTATGTGGGTGAAATGATGAGACCATGCCGGCTTTTGACCTTTTCAGAGTTCATTTGTAGTGCTTTTCAATTGCAGGGTCTGTTAGCTCTAAAAAGTCACTAAATGCATGAAAAATAACAAATGAGGTCAGAAAGGGTTGAAAATTGATGATGTGGCTTTGAATGGTGCATTTTCAACACACAAAAAGTCTGTAGTTCAAATAAGTTAAAAAAATGAAATCCCCTTGTGATAGATGAGTTTTCGTTCGAAACCCTCATACTTCGAAAGAGATTGTCTGTTTTGTACACGAAGTGCATCCAGTTTTTGTCGTAACCCTCTCAACTTTTTAGAACATGCTATGTGGGTGAAATTATGATACCACGCTAGGGTTCGACCTTTTCAGAGTTCATTTGTAGTGCGTTCAATTCTAGGGTCATTTAGCTCTAAAAATGAGTAAATGCAAGAAAAATTCCAAATGAAGTCAGAAAGGGTTGAAACTTGATGATGTGACTTTGAATGGTGCATTTTGAGCACACAAAAAGTCTGGAGTTCAAATAAGTTCAAAAAAATGAAATCCCTTTTGTGATAGATGAGTTTTCCCCCAAAACTCTGATACTTCGAAAGAGATTGTTCTTTTTGTACATGAAGTGCATCCAGTTTTTTCCTAACCCTCTCAACTTTTTATAAGATGCTATGTGGGTGAAATGATGATACCATGCCAACTTTCCACCTTTTCAGAGTTCATTTGTAGTGCTTTCCAATTTCAGGGTCATTTTGCTCAATAATCTGTAAATGCATGAAAAATACCAAATGAAGTCAAAAAGGGTTGAAAATTAATGATGTGTCTTTGAGTGGTGCATTTTGAACACGCAAAAAGTCTAGAGTTCAAATAAATTCAAAAATGCAATCCCTTTGGAACATATGAGTATTCGTTCGAAACCCTGATACCTCGAAAGAGATTGTCTGTTTTGTACAAGAAGTGCATACAGTTTTTGTCTTAACCCTCTCAAATTTTTATAACATGCTATGTGGGTGAAATGATGGGACCATGCCAGCTTTTGACCTTTTCAGAATTCATTTGTAGTGCGTTTCAATTGCAGGGTCATTTAGCTCTTAAAAATCACTAAATGCATGAAAAATAACAAATGAAGTGAGAAAGGGTTGAAAAAAGATGATGTCGCTTTGAATGGTGCATTTTGAATACACAAAAAGTCTTGAGTTAAAATAAGTTAAAAAAATGAAATCCCTTTGTGATAGATGAGTTTTCGTCCGAAACCCTGATACTTCGAAAGAGATTGTCTGTTTTGTACACAAAGTGCATCCAGTTTTTGTCGTAACCCTCTCAAATTTTTATAACATGCTATGTGGGTGAAATGATGATTCCATGCTAGGGTTCGACCTTTTTAGAGTTCATTTGTAGTGTGTTCAATTCCAGGGTTATTTAGCTCTAAACAATTAGTAAATGCAAGAAAAATACCAAATGAAGTCAGAAAGGGTTGAAACTTGATGATGTGTCTTTTAATGGTGCATTTTCAACACACAAAAAGTCTCGAATTAAAATAAGTTCAAAAAATGAAATCCTTTTGTAACAGATGAGTTTTCGTCCGAAACCCTGATACTTCGAAAGAGATTGTCTATTTTGTACACGAAGTACATCCAGTTTTTGTCGTAACCCACTCAACTTTTTATAACAAGCTATGTGGGTGAAATGATGGTACCATGCCAGGTTTTGACCTTTTCGGAGTTCATTTGTAGTGCGTTCAATTGCAGGTTCATTTAGCTCTAAAAAATCAGTAAATGCAAGAAAATACCAAATGAAGTCAGAAAGGGTTGAAACTTGATGATGTGACTTTGAATGGTGCATTTTGAACACACAAAAAGTCTGGAGTGCAAATAAGTTCAAAAAAATGAAATCCCTTTTGTAATAGATGAGTTTTCGTCCAAAACTCTGATACTTCGAAAGAGATTGTTCTTTTTGTACACGAAGTGCATCTAGTTTTTGCCTAACCCTCTCAACTTTTTATTAGATGCTATGTGGGTGAAATGATGATACCTTGCCAACTTTCCACCTTTTCAGAGTTCATTTGTAGTGCTTTTAAATTTCAGGGTCATATTGCTCAAAAATCTGTAAATGCATGAAAAATACCAAATTAAGTCAAAAAGGGTTGAAAATTAATGATGTGTCTTTGAGTGGTGCATTTTGAACACGCAAAAATTCTGGAGTTCAAATAAGTTCCAAAATGGAATCCCTTTGTAACATATCAGTTTTCGTTCGAAACCCTAATACTTCGAAAGAGATTGTCAGTTTTGTACACGAAGAGCATTCAGTTTTTGTCGTAACCCTCTCAACTTTTTATAACATGCTATGTGGGTGAAATGATGAGACCATGCCAGCTTTTGACCTTTTCAGAGTTCATTTGTAGTGCTTTTCAATTGCATGGGTCATTTAGCTCTAAAAAATCACTAAGTGCATGAAAAATAACAAATGAAGTCAGAAAGGGTTGAAAATTGTTGATGTGGCTTTGTATGGTGCATTTTGAACACACAAAAAGTCTGGAGTTCAAATAAGTTAAAAAAATGAAATCCTATTGTGATAGATTAGTTTTCGTTCGAAACCCTCATACTTCGAAATAGATTGTCAGTTTTGTACACGAAGTGCATCCAGTTTTTGTCGTAACCCTTTCAAATTTTTATCACATGCTATGTGGGTGAAATGATGATACAATGCTAGGTCTCGACCTTTTCAGAGTTCATTTGTAGTGCGTTCGATTGCAGGGTTATTTAGCTCTCAAAAATTAGTAAATGGAAGAAAAATACCAAATGAATTCAGAAAGGGTTGAAACTGGATGATGTGACTTTGAATGGTGCATTTTGAACACACAAAAATTCTGGAGTTCAAATAAGTTCAAGAAAATGAAATCCCTTTTGAAATAGATGAGTTTTCGTCCGAAACTCTGATACTTCGAAAGAGATTGTTCTTTTTGTACACGAAGTGCATCCAGTGTTTCCCTAACCCTCTCAACTTTTTATAACATGCTATGTGGGTCAAATGATGCTGCCATGCCAACTTTCCACCTTATCAGAGTTCATTTGTAGTGCTTTTCAATTTTAGGGTCATTTTGCTCAAAAATGTGTAAATGCGTGAAAAATAACAAATGAAGTCAGAAAGGTTTGAAAATTAATGATGTGTCTTTGAGTGGTGCATTTTGAACACGCAAAAAGTCTAGAGTTCAAATAAGTTCAAAAAGGAATCCCTTTGCAACATATTAGTTTTCGTTCGAAACCCTGACACTTCGAAAGAGATTGTCTATTTTGTACACGAAGTGCATACAGTTCTTATCGTAACCCTCTCAAATTTTTATAACATGCTATGTGGGTGAAATGATGAGACCATGCCGGCTTTTGACCTTTTCAGAGTTCATTTGTAGTGCTTTTCAATTGCAGGGTCACTTAGCTCTAAAAAATCACTAAATGCATGAAAAATAACAAATGAAGTCAGAAAGGGTTGAAAATTGATGATGTGGCTTTGAGTGGTGCATTTTGAACACACAAAATGTCTGTAGTTCAAATAAGTTAAAAAAAATGAAATCCCTTTGTGATAGATGAGTTTTCGTTCGAAACCCTCATACTTCGAAAGAGATTGTATGTTTTGTACACGAAGTGCATCCAGTTTTGGTCGTAACCCTCTCAACTTTTTATAACATGCTATGTGGGTGAAATTATGATACCACGCTAGGGTTTGACCTTTTTAGAGTTCATTTGTAGTGCGTTCAATTCCAGGGTCATTTAGCTCTAAAAAAACAGTAAATGCAATAAAAATACCAAATGAAGTCAGAAAGGGTTGAAACTTGATGATGTGACTTTGAATGGTGCATTTTGAACACACAAAAAGTCTGGAGTTCAAATAAGTTCAAAAAAATGAAATCCCTTTTGTAATAGATGAGTTTTCGCCCGAAACTCTGATACTTCGAAAGAGATTGTTCTTTTTGTACACGAAGTGCATCGAGTTTTTTCCTAACCCTCTCAACTTTTTATAACATGCTATGTGGGTGAAATGATGATACCATGCCAACTTTCCACCTTTTCAGAGTTCATTTGTAGTGCTTTCCAATTTCAGGGTCATTTTGCTCAATAATCTGTAAATGCACGAAAAATACCAAATGAAGTCAAAAAGGGTTGAAAATTAATGATGTGTCTTTGAGTGGTGCATTTTGAACACGCAAAAAGTCTAGAGTTCAAATAAGTTCAAAAATGGAATCCCTTTGTAACATATGAGTTTTCGTTCGAAACCCTGATACCTCGAAAGAGATTGTCTGTTTTGTACACGAAGTGCATACAGTTTTTGTCTTAACCCTCTCAAATTTTTATAACATGCTATGTGGGTGAAATGATGGGACTATGCCAGCTTTTGACCTTTTCAGAGTTCATTTTTAGTGCGTTTCAATTGCAGGGTCATTTAGCTCTAAAAAATCACTAAATGCGTGAAAAATAACAAATGAAGTGAGAAAGGGTTGAAAAAAGATAATGTGGCTTTGAATGGTGCATTTTGAATACACAAAAAGCCTCGAGTTAAAATAAGTTAAAAAAATGAAATCCCTTTGTGATAGATGAGTTTTCGTCCGAAACCTTGATACTTCGAAAGAGATTGTCTGTTTTGTACACGAAGTGCATCCAGTTTTTGTCGTAACCCTCTCAACTTTTTATAACATGCTATGTGGGTGAAACGATGATTCCATGCTAGGGTTCGACCTTTTCAGAGCTCATTTGTAGTGCGTTCAACTCCAGGGTCATTTAGCTCTAAAAAATCAGTAAATGCAACAAAAATACCAAATGAAGTCAGAAAGGGTTGAAACTTGATGATGTGGCTTTGAATGGTGCATTTTGAACACACAAAAAGGCACGAGTTAAGATAAGTTCAAAAAATGAAATCCTTTTGTAACAGATGACTTTTCGTCCAAAACCCAAATACTTCGTAAGAGATTGTCTGTTTTGTACACGAAGTGCATCCAGTTTTTGTCGTAACCCTCTCAACTTTTTATAACATGCTATGTGGGTGAAATGATGATTCCATGGTAGGGTTCGACCTTTTCAGAGTTCATTTGTAGTGCTTTTAAATTTAAGGGTCATATTGCTCAAAAATCTGTAAATGCATGAAAAATACCAAATGAAGTAAAAAAGGGTTGAAAATTAATGAGGTGTCTTTGAGTGGTGCATTTTGAACACGCAAAAACTCTGGAGTTCGAATAAGTTCAAAAATGGAATCCCTTTGTAAATATGAGTTTTCGTCCGAAACCCTAATACTTCGAAAGAGATTGTTAGTTTTGTACACGAAGTGCATACAGTTTTTGTCGTAACCCTCTCAACTTTTTCTAACATTCTATGTGGGTGAATTGATGAGACCATGCTAGCTTTTGACCTTTTCAGAGTTCATTTGTAGTTCTTTTCAATTGCAGGGACATTTAGCTCTAAAAAATCACTAAATGCATGAAAAATACCAAACAAAGTCAGAAAATGTTGAAACTTGATAATGTGACTTTGAATGCTGCATTTTGAACGCACAAAAAGTCTGGAGTTCAAATAAGTTCAAAAAAATGAAATCCCTTTCGTAATAGATGAGTTTCGTCCAAAACTCTAATACTTCGAAAGAGATTGTTCTTTTTGAACACGAAGTGCATCCAGTTTTTGCCTAACCCTCTCAACTTTTGTAACATGCTATGTGGGTGAAATGATGATACCATGCCAACTTTCCACCTTTTCAGAGTTCATTTGTAGTGCTTTTAAATTTAAGGGTCATATTGCTCAAAAATCTGTAAATGCATGAAAAATACCAAATGAAGTAAAAAAGGGTTGAAAATTAATGAGGTGTCTTTGAGTGGTGCATTTTGAACACGCAAAAACTCTGGAGTTCGAATAAGTTCAAAAATGGAATCCCTTTGTAAATATGAGTTTTCGTCCGAAACCCTAATACTTCGAAAGAGATTGTTAGTTTTGTACACGAAGTGCATACAGTTTTTGTCGTAACCCTCTCAACTTTTTCTAACATTCTATGTGGGTGAATTGATGAGACCATGCTAGCTTTTGATCTTTTCAGAGTTCATTTGTAGTTCTTTTCAATTGCAGGGACATTTAGCTCTAAAAAATCACTAAATGCATGAAAAATAACAAATGAAGTCAGAAAGGGATGAAAATTGATAATGTGCCTTTGAATGGTGCATTTTGAACACACAAAAAGTCTGGAGTTCAAATAAGTTAAAAAAATGAAATCCCTTTGTGATAGATTAGTTTTCGTCCGCAACCGTGATACTTCGAAAGAGATTGTCTGTTTTGTACACGAAGTGCATCCAGTTTTTGTCGTAACCCTCTCAACTTTTTATAACATGCTTTGTGGGTGAAATGATGATTCCATGCTAGGGTTCGACCTTTTCAGAGCTCATTTGTAGTGCGTTCAACTCCAGGGTCATTTAGCTCTAAAAAATCAGTAAATGCAACAAAAATACCAAATGAAGTCAGAAAGGGTTGAAACTTGATGATGTGGCTTTGAATGGTGCATTTTGAACACACAAAAGGCTCGAGCTAAGATAAGTTCAAAAAATGAAATCCTTTTGTAACAGATGACTTTTCGTCCGAAACCCTGATACTTCGTAAGAGATTGTCCGTTTTGTACACGAAGTGCATCCAGTTTTTGTCGTAACCCTCTCAACTTTTTATAACATGCTATGTGGGTGAAATGATGATTCCATGGTAGGGTTCGACCTTTTCAGAGTTCATTTGTAGTGCGTTGAATTCCAGGGTCATTTAGCTCTAAAAAATCAGTAAATGCAAGAAAAATACCAAATGAAGTCAGAAAGGGTTGGAACTTGATGATGTGGCTTTGAATGGTGCATTTTGAACACACAAAAAGTCACGAGTTAAAATAAGTTCAAAAAATGAAATCCTTTTGTGACAGATGAGTTTTCGTTTGAGACCCTGATACTTCAGAAGAGATTGTTCGTTTTGTACACGAAGTGCATCCAGTTTTTGTCGTAACCCACTCAACTTTTTACAACATGCTATGTGGGTGAAATGATGATACCATGCTAGGTTTTGACCTTTTCAGAGTTCATTTGTAGTGCGTTCAATTGCAGGGTCATTTAGCTCTATAAATACAGTAAATGCAAGAAAAATACCAAATGAAGTCAGAAACGGTTGAAACTTGATGATGTGACTTCGAATGGTGCAGTTTGAACACACAAAAAGTCTGGAGTTCAAATAAGTTCAAAAAATGAAATCCCTTTGTGATAGATCAGTTTTCGTCCGTAACCCTGATACTTCGAAAGAGAATGTCTGTTTTGTACACGAAGTGCATCCAGTTTTTATCGTAACCCTCTCCACTTTTTATAACATGCTATGTGGGTGAAACGATGATTCCATGCTAGGGTTCGACCTTTTCAGAGCTCATTTGTAGTGCGTTCAACTCCAGGGTCATTTAGCTCTAAAAAATCAGTAAATGCAACAAAAATACCAAATGAAGTCAGAAAGGGTTGAAACTTGATGATGTGGCTTTGTATGGTGCATTTTGAACAAACAAAAAGGCTCGAGTTAAGATAAGTTCAAAAAATGAAATCCTTTTGTAACAGATGACTTTTCGTCCGAAACCCTGATACTTCAAAAGAGATTGTCTGTTTTGTACACGAAGTGCATCCAGTTTTTGTCGTAACCCTCTCAACTTTTTATAACATGCTATGTGGGTGAAACGATGATTCCATGCTAGGGTTCGACCTTTTCAGAGCTCATTTGTAGTGCGTTCAACTCCAGGGTCATTTCGCTCTAAAAAATCAGTAAATGCAACAAAAATACCAAATGAAGTCAGAAAGGGTTGAAACTTGATGATGTGGCTTTGTATGGTGCATTTTGAACAAACAAAAAGGCTCGAGTTAAGATAAGTTCAAAAAATGAAATC
The DNA here is from genome assembly GCA_022496015.1 of Hordeum marinum. Taxonomy (NCBI): domain Eukaryota; kingdom Viridiplantae; phylum Streptophyta; class Magnoliopsida; order Poales; family Poaceae; genus Hordeum; species Hordeum marinum. The sequence continues at coordinate 496,486 of JAAAWK010001164.1, read as the reverse complement.
CTTTTGTAACAGATGACTTTTCGTCCGAAACCCTGATACTTCAAAAGAGATTGTCTGTTTTGTACACGAAGTGCATCCAGTTTTTGTCGTAACCCTCTCAACTTTTTATAACATGCTATGTGGGTGAAACGATGATTCCATGCTAGGGTTCGACCTTTTCAGAGCTCATTTGTAGTGCGTTCAACTCCAGGGTCATTTAGCTCTAAAAAATCAGTAAATGCAACAAAAATACCAAATGAAGTCAGAAAGGGTTGAAACTTGATGATGTGGCTTTGAATGGTGCATTTTGAACACACAAAAAGGCTCGAGCCAAGATAAGTTCAAAAAATGAAATCCTTTTGTAACAGATGACTTTTCGTCCGAAACCCTGATACTTCGTAAGAGATTGTCCGTTTTGTACACGAAGTGCATCCAGTTTTTGTCGTAACCCTCTCAACTTTTTATAACATTCTATGTGGGTGAAATGATGATTCCATGGTAGGGTTCGACCTTTTCAGAGTTCGTTTGTAGTGCGTTGAATTCCAGGGTCATTTAGCTCTAAAAAATCAGTAAATGCAAGAAAAATACCAAATGAAGTCAGAAAGGGTTGGAACTTGATGATGTGGCTTTGAATGGTGCATTTTGAACACACAAAAAGTCACGAGTTAAAATAAGTTCAAAAAATGAAATCCTTTTGTGACAGATGAGTTTTCGTTTGAGACCCTGATACTTCAGAAGAGATTGTCCGTTTTGTACACGAAGTGCATCCAGTGTTTGTCGTAACCCACTCAACTTTTTACAACATGCTATGTGGGTGAAATGATGATACCATGCTAGGTTTTGACCTTTTCAGAGTTCATTTGTAGTGCGTTCAACTCCAGGGTCATTTAGCTCTAAAAAATCAGTAAATGCAACAAAAATACCAAATGAAGTCAGAAACGGTTGAAACTTGATGATGTGACTTCGAATGGTGCAGTTTGAACACACAAAAAGTCTGGAGTTCAAATAAGTTCAAAAAATGAAATCCCTTTGTGATAGATCAGTTTTCGTCCGTAACCCTGATACTTCGAAAGAGATTGTCTGTTTTGTACACGAAGTGCATCCAGTTTTTATCGTAACCCTCTCCACTTTTTATAACATGCTATGTGGGTGAAACGATGATTCCATGCTAGGGTTCGACCTTTTGAGAGCTCATTTGTAGTGCGTTCAACTCCAGGGTCATTTAGCTCTAAAAAATCAGTAAATGCAACAAAAATACCAAATGAAGTCAGAAAGGGTTGAAACTTAATGATGTGGCTTTGTATGGTGCATTTTGAACAAACAAAAATGCTCGAGTTAAGATAAGTTCAAAAAATGAAATCCTTTTGTAACAGATGACTTTTCGTCCGAAACCCTGATACTTCGAAAGAGATTCTCTGTTTTGTACACGAAGTGCATCCAGTTTTTGTCGTAACCCTCTCAACTTTTTATAACATGCTATGTCGGTGAAATGATGATTCCATGCTAGGGTTCGACCTTTTCAGAGTTCATTTGTAGTGCGTTGAATTCCAGGGTCATTTAGCTCTAAAAAATCAGTAAATGCAACAAAAATACCAAATGAAGTCAGAAAGGGTTGAAACTTGATGATGTGGCTTTGAATGGTGCATTTTGAACACACAAAAAGTCACGAGTTAAAATAAGTTCAAAAAATGAAATCCTTTTGTGATAGATGAGTTTTCGTTTGAGACCCTGATACTTCAGAAGAGATTGTCCGTTTTGTAGACGAAGTGCATCCAGTTTTTGTCGTAACCCACTCAACTTTTTACAACATGCTATGTGGGTGAAACGATGATTCCTTGCTAGGGTTCGACCTTTTCAGAGTTCATCTGTAGTGCGTTCAACTCCAGGGTCATTTAGCTCTAACAAATCAGTAAATGCAACAAAAATACCAAATGAAGTCAGAACGGGTTGAAACTTGATGATGTGGCTTTGAATGGTGCATTTTGAACACACAAAAAGGCTTGAATTAAGATAAGTTCAAAAAATGAAATCCTTTCGAATAGATGAGTTTTCGTCCGAAACCCTGATACTTCGAAAGAGATTGTCTGTTTTGTACACGAAATGCATCCAGTTTTTGTCGTAACCCACTCAACTTTTTACAACATGCTATGTGGGTGAAATGATGATACCATGCTAGGTTTCGAACTTTTTAGAGTTCATTTGTAGTGCGTTCAATTGCAGGGTCATTTAGCTCTATAAAATCAGTAAATGGAAGAAAAAGACCAAATGAAGTCAGAAACGGTTGAAACTTGATGATGTGACTTCGAATGGTGCATTTTGAACACACAAAAAGTCTGGAGTTCAAATAAGTTCAAAAAAATGAAATCCCTTTTGAAATAGATGAGTTTTCGTCCGAAACTCTGATACTTCGAAAGAGATTGTTCTTTTTGTACACGAAGTGCATCCAGTTTTTCTTCGAAACCCTCATACTTCGAAAGAGATTGTCTGTTTTGTACACGAAGTGCATCCAGTTTTTGTCGTAACCCACTCAAGTTTTTATAACATCCTATGTGGGTGAAATGATGATACCATGCCAGGTTTCAACCTTTTCAGAGTTCATTTGTAGTGCATTCAATTGCAAGGTCATTTAGCTCTGAAAAATTAGTAAATGCAAGAAAAATACCCAACGAAGTCAGAAAATGTTGAAAATTGATGTTGCGACTTTGAATGGTGCATTTTGAACGCACAAAAAGTCTGGAGTTCAAATAAGTTCAAAAAAATGAAATCCCTTTTGTAATAGATGAGTTTTCGTCCAAAACTCTAATACTTCGAAAGAGATTGTTCTTTTTGAACACTAATTGCATCCAGTTTTTGCCTAACCCTCTCAACTTTTTATAACATGCTATGTGGGTGAAATGATGATACCATGCCAACTTTCCACCTTTTCAGAGTTCATTTGTAGTGCTTTTAAATTTCAGGGTCATATTGCTCAAAAATCTGTAAATGCATGAAAAATACCAAATGAAGTGAAAAAGGGTTGAAAATTAATGAAGTGTCTTTGAGTGGTGCATTTTGAACACGCAAAAAGTCTGGAGTTCAAATAAGTTCAAAAATGGAATCCCTTTGTAAATATGAGTTTTCGTTCGAAACCCTAATACTTCGAAAGAGATTGTCAGTTTTGTACACGAAGTGCATACAGTTTTTGTCGTAACCCTCTCAACTTTTTCTAACATTCTATGTGGGTGAAATGATGAGACCGTGCTAGCTTTTGACCTTTTCATAGTTCATTTGTAGTTCTTTTCAATTGCAGGGTCATTTAGCTCTAAAAAATCACTAAATGCATGAAAAATAACAAATGAAGTCAGAAAGGGTTGAAAATTGATGATGTGGCTTTGAATGGTGCATTTTGAAGACACAAAAAGTCTGGAGTTCAAATAAGTTAAAAAAATGAAATCCCTTTGTTATAGATCAGTTTTCGTCCGTAACCCTGATACTTCGAAAGAGATTGTCTGTTTTGTACATGAAGTGCATCCAGTTTTTGTCGTAACCCTCTCAACTTTTTATATCATGCTATGTGGGTGAAATGATGATTCCATGCTAGGGTTCGACCTTTTCAGAGTTCATCTGTAGTGCGTTCATCGAGGGTCATTTAGCTCTAACAAATCAGTAAATGCAACAAAAATACCAAATGAAGTCAAAAAGGTTTGAAACTTGATGATGTGGCTTTGAATGATGCATTTTGAACACACAAAAAGGCTCGAGTTAAGATAAGTTGAAAAAATGAAATCCTTTTGTAACAGATGACTTTTCGTCCGAAACCCTGATACTTCGAAAGAGATTGTCTGTTTTGTACATGAAGTGCATCCAGTTTTTGTCGTAACCCTCTCAACTTTTTATAACATGCTATGTGGGTGAAATGATGATTCCATGCTAGGGTTCGACCTTTACAGAGTTCATGTGTAGTGCGTTGAATTCCAGGGTCATTTAGCTCTAAAAAATCAGTAAATGCAACAAAAATACCAAATGAAGTCAAAAAGGGTTGAAACTTGATGATGTGGCTTTGAATGGTGCATTTTGAACACACAAAAAGTCACAAGTTAAAATAAGTTCAAAAAATGAAATCCTTTTGTGATAGATGAGTTTTCGTTTGAGACCCTGATACTTCAGAAGAGATTGTCCGTTTTGTACACGAAGTGCATCTAGTTTTTGTCGTAACCCACTCAACTTTTTACAACATGCTATGTGGGTGAAACGATGATTCCTATCTAGGGTTCGACCTTTTCAGAGTTCATCTGTAGTGCGTTCAACTCCAGGGTCATTTAGCTCTATAAAATCAGTAAATGCAACAAAAATACCAAATGAAGTCAGAAAGGGTTGAAACTTGGTGATGTGGCTTTGAATGGTGCATTTTGAACACACAAAAAGGCTTGAATTAAGATAAGTTCAAAAAATGAAATCCTTTCGAACAGATGAGTTTTCGTCCGAAACCCTGATACTTCGAAAGAGATTGTCTGTTTTGTACACGAAATGCATCCAGTTTTTGTCGTAACCCACTCAACTTTTTACAACATGCTATGTGGGTGAAATGATGATACCATGCTAGGTTTCGACCTTTTTAGAGTTCATTTGTAGTGCATTCAATTGCAGGGTCATTTAGCTCTATAAAATCAGTAAATGGAAGAAAAAAACCAAATGAAGTCAGAAACAGTTGAAACTTGATGATGTGACTTCGAATGTTGCATTTTGAACACACAAAAAATCTGGAGTTCAAATAAGTTCAAAAAAATGAAATCCCTTTTGTAATAGATGAGTTTTCGTCCAAAACTCTAATACTTAGAAAGAGATTGTTCTTTTTGAACACGAAGTGCATCCAGTTTTTGCCTAACCCTCTCTACTTTTTATAACAGTCTATGTGGGTGAAATGATGATACCATGCCAACTTTCCACCTTTTCAGAGTTCATTTGTAGTGCTTTTAAATTTTAGGGTCATATTGCTCAAAAATCTGTAAATGCATGAAAAATACCAAATGAAGTGAAAAAGGGTTGAAAATTAATGATGTGTCTTTGAGTGGTGCATTTTGAACAGGCAAAAAGTCTGGAGTTCAAATAAGTTCAAAAATGGAATCCCTTTGTAAATATGAGTTTTCGTTCGAAACCCTAATACTTCGAAAGAGATTGTCAGTTTTGTACACGAAGTGCATACAGTTTTTGTCGTAACCTTCTCAACTTTTTCTAACATTATATGTTGGTGAAATGATGAGACCGTGCTAGCTTTTGACCTTTTTAGAGTTCATTTGTAGTTCTTTTCAATTGCAGGGTCATTTAGCTCTAAAAAATCACTAAATGCATGAAAAATAACAAATGAAGTCAGAAAGGGTTGAAAATTGATGATCTGGCTTTGAATGGTGCATTTCGAACACACAAAAAGTCTGGAGTTCAAATAAGTTAAAAAAATGAAATCCCTTTGTGATAGATTAGTTTTCGTCCGTAACCCTGATACTTCGAAAGAGATTGTCTGTTTTGTACACGAAGTGCATCCAGTTTTTGACGTAACCCTCTCAACTTTTTATAACATGCTATGTGGGTGAAACGATGATTCCATGCTAGGGTTCGACCTTTTCAGAGTTCATCTGTAGTGCGTTCAACTCCAGGGTCATTTATCTCTAAAAAATCAGTAAATGCAACAAAAATACCAAATGAAGTCAGAAATGGTTGAAACTTGATGATGTGGCTTTGAATGGTGCATTTTGAACTCACAAAAAGGCTCGAATTAAGATAAGTTCAAAAAACGAAATCCTTTTGTAACAGATGAGTTTTTGTCCGAAACCCTGATACTTCGAAAGAGATTGTCTGTTTTGTACACGAAGTGCATCCAGTTTTTGTCGTAACCCACTCAACTTTTTACAACATGCTATGTGGGTGAAATGATGATACCATGCTAGGTTTCGACCTTTTCAGAGTTCATTTGTAGCGCGTTCAATTGCGGGGTCATTTAGCTCTATAAAATCAGTAAATGCAAGAAAAAGACCAAATGAAGTCAGAAACGGTTGAAACTTGATGATGTGACTTTGAATGGTGCATTTTGAACACACAAAAAGTCTGGAGTTCAAATAAGTTCAGAAAAATGAAATCCCTTTTGAAATAGATGAGTTTTCGTCCGAAACTCTGATATTTCGAAAGAGATTGTTCTTTTTGTACACGAAGTGCACCCAGTTTTTGTCCGAAACCCTCATACTTCGAAAGAGATTTTCTGTTTTGTACACGAAGTGCATCCAGTTTTTGTCGTAACCCACTCAACTTTTTATAACATGCTATGTGGGTGAAATGATGATACCATGCCAGGTTTCGACCTTTTCAGAGTTCATTTGTAGTGCATTCAATTGGAGGGTCATTTAGCTCTAAAAAATTAGTAAATGCAAGAAAATACCCAACGAAGTCAGAAAATGTTGAAACTTGATGTTCTGACTTTGAATGGTGCATTTTGTACGCACTAAAAGTCTGGAGTTCAAATAAGTTCAAAAAAATGAAATCCCTTTTGTAATAGATGAGTTTTGAACACACAAAAAGGCTCGAATTAAGATAAGTTCAAAAAATGAAATCCTTTTGTAACAGATGATTTTTCGTCCGAAACCCTGATACTTCGAAAGAGGTTGTCTGTTTTGTACACGAAGTGCATCCAATTTTTGTCGTAACCCACTCAACTTTTTATAACATGCTATGTGGGTGAAATGATGATACCATGCCAGGTTTCGAACTTTTCAGAGTTCATTTGTAGTGCGTTCAATTGCGCGGTCATTTAGCTCTAAAAAATCAGTAAATGCAAGAAAAATACCAAATGAAGTCAGAAACGGTTGAAACTTGATGATGTGACTTTGAATGGTGCATTTTGAACACACAAAAAGTCTGGAGTTCAAATAAGTTCAGAAAAATGAAATCCCTTTTGAAATAGATGAGTTTTCGTCCGAAGCTCTGATACTTCGAAAGAGATTGTTCTTTTTGTACACGAAGTGCATCCAGTTTTTGTCCGAAACCCTCATACTTCGAAAGAGATTGTCTGTTTTGTACACGAAGTGCATCTAGTTTTTGTCGTAACCCACTCAACTTTTTATAACATGCTATGTGGGTGAAATGATGATACCATGCCAGGTTTCGACCTTTTCAGAGTTCATTTGTAGTGCATTCAATTTGAGGGTCATTTAGCTCTAAAAAATTAGTAAATGCAAGAAAAATACCCAACGAAGTCAGAAAATGTTGAAACTTGATGTTCTGACTTTGAATGGTGCATTTTGTACGCACAAAAAGTTTGGAGTTCAAATAAGTTCAAAAAAATGAAATCCCTTTTGTAATAGATGAGTTTTCGTCCAAAACTCTAATACTTCGAAAGAGATTGTTCTTTTTGAACACGAAGTGCATCTAGTTTTTGCCTAACCCTCTCTACTTTTTATAACAGTCTATGTGGGTGAAATGATGATACCATGCCAACTTTCCACCTTTTCAGAGTTCATTTGTAGTGCTTTTAAATTTCAGGGTCATATTGCTCAAAAATCTGTAAATGCATGAAAAATACCAAAGGAAGTAAAAAAGGGTTGAAAATTAATGATGTGTCTTTGAGTGGTGCATTTTGAACACGCAAAATGTCTGGAGTTCAAATAAGTTCAAAAATGGAATCCCTTTGTAAATATGAGTTTTCGTTCGAAACCCTAATACTTCAAAAGAGATTGTCAGTTTTGTACACGAAGTGCATACAGTATTTGTCGTAACCCTCTCAACTTTTTCTAACATTCTATGTGGGTGAAATGATGAGACCGTGCTAGCTTTTGACCTTTTCAGAGTTCATTTGTAGTTCTTTTCAATTGCAGGGTCATTTAGCTCTAAAAAATCACTAAATGCATGAAAAATAACAAATGAAGTCAGAAAGGGTTGAAAATTGATGATCTGGCTTTGAATGGTGCATTTCGAACACACAAAAAGTCTGGAGTTCAAATAAGTTAAAAAAATGAAATCCCTTTGTGATAGATTAGTTTTCGTCCGTAACCCTGATACTTCGAAAGAGATTGTCTGTTTTGTACACGAAGTGCATCCAGTTTTTGACGTAACCCTCTCAACTTTTTATAACATGCTATGTGGGTGAAACGATGATTCCATGCTAGGGTTCGACCTTTTCAGAGTTCATCTGTAGTGCGTTCAACTCCAGGGTCATTTATCTCTAAAAAATCAGTAAATGCAACAAAAATACCAAATGAAGTCAGAAATGGTTGAAACTTGATGATGTGGCTTTGAATGGTGCATTTTGAACTCACAAAAAGGCTCGAATTAAGATAAGTTCAAAAAACGAAATCCTTTTGTAACAGATGAGTTTTTGTCCGAAACCCTGATACTTCGAAAGAGATTGTCTGTTTTGTACACGAAGTGCATCCAGTTTTTGTCGTAACCCACTCAACTTTTTACAACATGCTATGTGGGTGAAATGATGATACCATGCTAGGTTTCGACCTTTTCAGAGTTCATTTGTAGCGCGTTCAATTGCGGGGTCATTTAGCTCTATAAAATCAGTAAATGCAAGAAAAAGACCAAATGAAGTCAGAAACGGTTGAAACTTGATGATGTGACTTTGAATGGTGCATTTTGAACACACAAAAAGTCTGGAGTTCAAATAAGTTCAGAAAAATGAAATCCCTTTTGAAATAGATGAGTTTTCGTCCGAAACTCTGATATTTCGAAAGAGATTGTTCTTTTTGTACACTAAGTGCATCCAGTTTTTGTCCGAAACCCTCATACTTCGAAAGAGATTTTCTGTTTTGTACACGAAGTGCATCCAGTTTTTGTCGTAACCCACTCAACTTTTTATAACATGCTATGTGGGTGAAATGATGATACCATGCCAGGTTTCGACCTTTTCAGAGTTCATTTGTAGTGCATTCAATTGGAGGGTCATTTAGCTCTAAAAAATTAGTAAATGCAAGAAAATACCCAACGAAGTCAGAAAATGTTGAAACTTGATGTTCTGACTTTGAATGGTGCATTTTGTACGCACAAAAAGTCTGGAGTTCAAATAAGTTCAAAAAAATGAAATCCCTTTTGTAATAGATGAGTTTTGAACACACAAAAAGGCTCGAATTAAGATAAGTTCAAAAAATGAAATCCTTTTGTAACAGATGAGTTTTCGTCCGAAACCCTGATACTTCGAAAGAGGTTGTCTGTTTTGTACACGAAGTGCATCCAATTTTTGTCGTAACCCACTCAACTTTTTATAACATGCTATGTGGGTGAAATGATGATACCATGCCAGGTTTCAAACTTTTCAGAGTTCATTTGTAGTGCGTTCAATTGCGCGGTCATTTAGCTCTAAAAAATCAGTAAATGCAACAAAAATACCAAATGAAGTCAGAAAGGATTGAAACTTGACGATGTGACTTTGAATGGTGCATTTTGAACACACAAAAAGTCTCGAGTGCAAATAAGTTCAAAAAATGAAATCCCTTTTGTAATAGATGAGTTTTCGTCGAAAACTCTAATACTTCGAAAGAGATTGTTCTTTTTGTACACGAAGTGTATCCAGTTTGTGCCTAACCCTCTTAACTTTTTATAACATGCTATGTGGGTGAAATGATGATACCATGCCAACTTTCCAGCTTTTCAGAGTTCATTTGTAGTGCTTTTAAATTTCAGGATCATATTGCTCAAAAATCTGTAAATGCATGAAAAATACCAAATGAAGTCAAAAAGGGTTGAAAATTAATGATGTGTCTTTGAGTGGTGCATTTTGAACACGCAAAAACTCTGGAGTTCAACTAAGTTCAAAAATGGAATCCCTTTGTAACATATGAGTTTTTGTTCGAAACCCTAATACTTCGAAAGAGATTGTCAGTTTTGTACACGAAGTGCATACAGTTTTTGTCGTAACCCTCTCAACTTTTTATAACATGCTATGTGGGTTAAATGATGAGACCATGCCAGCTTTTGACCTTTTCGGAGTTCCTTTGTAGTGCTTTTCAATTGCATGGGTCATTTAACTCTAAAAAATCACTAAATGCATGAAAAATAACAAATGAAGTCGGAAAGGGTTGAAAATTGATGATGTGGCTTTGTATGGTACATTTTGAACACACAAAAATTCTGGAGTTCAAATAAGTTAAAAAAAATGAAATCCCTTTGTGATAGATGAGTTTTCGTCCGAAACCCTCATACTTCGAAAGAGATTGTCTGTTTTGTACAAAAAGTGCATCCAGTTTTTGTCGTAACCCACTCAACTTTTTATAACATGCTATGTGGGTGAAATGATCATACCATGCAAACTTTTGACTTTTTCAGAGTTCACTTGTAGTGCTTTTCAATTGCAGGGTCATTTAGCTCTAAAAAATTAGTAAATGCAAGAAAAATACCAAATGAATTCAGAAAGGGTTGAAACTTGACGATGTGACTTTGAAAGGTGCATTTTGAACACACAAAAAGTCTGGAGTTCAAATAAGTTCAAAAAAATGAAATCCCTTTTGTAATAGATGAGTTTTCGTCCGAAACTCTGATACTTCGAAAGAGATTGTTCTTTTTGTACACGAAATGCATCCAGTTTTTGCCTAACCTTCTCAACTTTTTATAACATGCTATGTGGGTGAAATGATGATAAAGTGCCAACTTTCCACCTTTTCAGAGTTCATTTGTAGTGCTTTTCAATTTCAGGGTCATTTAGCTCTAAAAAATCAGTAAATGCAAGAAAAATACCAAATGAAGTAAAAAAGGGATGAAAATTAATGATGTGTCTTTGAGTGGTGCATTTTGAACACGCGAAAACTCTACAGTTCAAATAAGTTCAAAAATGGAATCCCTTTGTAACATAGGAGTTTTCGTTCGAAACCCTAATACTTCGAAAGAGATTGTAAGATTTGTACACGAAGTGCATACAGTTTTTTTCGTAACCCTCTCAACTTTTTATGACATGCTATGTGGGTGAAATGATGAGACCATGCCAGCTTTTGACCTTTTCAGAGTTCATTTGCTTTTCAATTGCAGGGTTATTTAGCTCTAAAAAATCACTACATGCATGAAAAATAACAAATGAAGTCGGAAAGGGTTGAAAATTGATGATGTGGCTTTGTATGGTGCATTTTGAACACACAAAAAGTCTGGAGTTCAAATAAGTTAAAAAAATGAAATCCCTTTGTGACAGATGAGTTCTCGTCCGAAACCCTCATACTTCGACAGATATTGTCTGTTTTGTACACGAAGAGAATCGAGCTTTTGTATTAACCCACTCAACTTTTTATAACATTATATGTGGGTGAAATGATCATACCATGCCTGGTTTCGACCTTTTCAGAGTTCATTTGTAGTGCGTTCAATTGCAGGGTCATTTAGCTCTAAAAAATCAGTAAATGCAAGAAAAATACCAAATGAAGTCAGAAACGGTTGAAACTTGATAATGTGACTTTGAATGGTGCATTTTGAACACACAAAAAGTCTGGAGTTCAAATAAGTTGAAAAAATGAAATCCCTTTTGTAATAGATGAGTTTTCGTCCAAAACTCTGATACTTCGAAAGAGATTGTTCTTTTTGTACACGAAGTGCATCCAGTTTTTGCCTGACCCTCTCAACTTTTTATAACATGCTATGTGGGTGAAATGATGATACCATGCAAATTTTTTAGCTTTTCAGAATTCATTTGTACTACTTTTCAATTGCAGGGTCATTTAGCTCAAAAATGAGTAAATGCATGAAAAATACAAAATGAAGTCAGAAAGGGTTAAAAATTGATGATGTGGCTTTGAATGGTGCATTTTGAACACACAAAAAGTCTGGAGTTCAAATAAGTTCACAAATTGAAAACCCTTTGTAATAGATGAGTTTTCGTCCGAAACCCTGATACTTCGAAAAAGATTGTTTGTTTTGTACATTAAGTGCATCCAGTTTTTTCCGTAACCCTCTCAACTTTTTACAACATGCTATCTAGGTAAAATGATGACACCATGCCAACTTTCGACCTTTTTGGAGTTAATTTGTTGTGCCTTTCAATTTCTGTGGCATATAGCTCTAAAAATGAGTAAACGCATGAAAAATACCAAATGAAGTCAGAAAGGGTTGAAACTTGATGATGTGGCTTTGAATGGTGCATTTTGAACATGCAAAAAGTCTGGAGTTCAAATAAGTTCAAGAAAATGAAATCCCTTTGTAACAGATGAGTTTTCGTCTGAAACCCTGATACGTCGAAAGAGATTGTCTGTTTTGTACACGAAGTGCATCCAGTTTTTGCCTAACCCTGTCAACTTTTTATAACATGCTATGTGGGTGAAATGATGATACGATGCCAACTTTCGACCTTTTCAGAGTTCATTTGTAGTGCTTTTCAATTTCAGGGTCATTTAGCTCAAAAATCAGTAAATGCATGAAAAATACCAAATGAAGTCACAAAGGCTTGAGAATTGATGATGTGTCGTTGAGTGGTGCATTTTGAACATGCAAAAGTCTGGAGTTCAAATAAGTTCCAAAATGGAATCCCTTTGTAACAGATGGGTTTTCATTCGAAACCCCGATACTTCGAAAGAGATTGTCTGTTTTGTACACGAAGTGCATCCAGTTTTTGTCGTAACCCTCTCAACTTTTTATAACATGCTATGTGGGCGAAATTATGATACCATGCCAACTTTCGACATTTTCAGAGTTCATTAGTAGTGCTTTTCAATTTAAGTGTCATTTTGCTCAAAAAAATCAGTAAATGCATGAAAAATACCAAATGAAGTCAGAAAGGGTTGAAAATTGATTACGAGGATTTGAATGGTGCATTTTGAACACACAAAATGTCTGGAGTTCAAATAAGTTCACAAATTGAAATCCCTTTGTAAGAGATGAGTTTTCGTTCGAAACCCTCATACTTTGAAAGAGATGGTCTGTTTTGTACACTAAGTGCATCCAGTTTTTTCCATAACCCTTTCAACTTTTTATAACATGCTATCTGGGTGAAATGATGACACCATGCCAAGTTTCGACCTTTTTGGTGTTCATTTGTAGTGATTTTCAATTTCATTGGCATATAGCTCTAAAAACTGAGTAAATGCATGAAAAATACCAAATGAAGTCAGAAAGGGTTGAAAATGGATGATGTGGCTTTGAATGGTGCGTGTTGAACCCGAAAAAAGTCTGGAGTTCAAATAAGTTCAAAAATATTTAATCCCTTTGTAACAGATGACTTTTCGTCTGAAACCCTGATACTTCGAAAGAGATTGTCTGTTTTGTATAGGAATTGCATCAAGTTTTTGGCTAACCCTCTCAACTTTTTATAAAATGCTGTCTGGGTGAAATGATGACACCATGCCAAGTTTCGACCTTTTTGGAGTTCATTTGTAGTGATTTTCAATTTCAGTGGCATATAGCTCTAAAAACTGAGTAAATGCATGAAAAATACGAAATGAAGTCAGAAAGGGTTGAAAATTGATGAAGTGGATTTTGAATGGTGCAGTTTGAACACACAAAAAGTCTTGAGTTCAAATAAGTTCAAGACATGAAATCCCTTCGTAACATATGACATTTCATTAGAAACTCTGATACTTCGAAAGAGATTGTTTGTTATGTACACGAAGTGCATCCAGTTTTTCCCGTTACCCTCTCAACTTTTTATAACATGTTATGCGGGTCAAATAATGGTACCATGCCAAATTTTGAGATTTTCAGAATTAATTTGTACTGCTTTTCAGTTGGAGGGTCATCTAGCTCAAAAATCAGTAAATGCATGAAAAGTACCAAATGAAGTCAGAAAGGGTTAAGAATTGATGATGTGGCTTTGAATGATGAATTTTGAACACACAAAAAGTCTTGAGTTCAAATAAGTTCGCAAATTGAAATCCCTTTGTAACAGATGAGTTTTCGTTCGATACCCTGATACTTCGAAAGAGATTGTCTATTTTGTACACGAAGTGCATCCAGTTCTTGTCGTAACCCTCTCAACTTTTTGGAACATGCTATGTGGGTGAAATGATGACACCATGCCAACTTTTGACCTATTCGGAGTTCATTGGTAGTGCTTTTAAATTTCAGTGTCATTTAGCTCTAAAAAATCAGTAAATGCATGAAAAATACCAAATGAACTCAGAAAGGGTTGAAAATTGATGATGTTGCTTTGAATTGTGCTTTTTCAACACATAAAAAGTCTACAGTTCAAAAAAATGAAATCCCTTTGTAATAGTTGAGTTTTCGTCCGAAACACTGATACTACAAAATAGATTGTCTATTTTGTACACGAAGTGCATCAGTTTTTGTCATAACCCAGTCAAATTTTTATTACATGCTATGTGGGTGAAATGATGATACCATGCCAACTTTCGACCTTTTCAGAGTTTATTGCAGTGCCTTTCAATTTCAGGGTCATTTAGCTCAAAACTCAGTAAATGAATGAAAAATACCAAATGAAGTGAGAAAGGGTTGAAAATTGATGATGTGGCTTTGGATGGTGCATTTTGAACACGCAAAAAGTCGGGAGTTCAAATAAGTTCAAAAAAATGAAATCCCTTTGTAACAGATGATTTTTCGTCCGAAACGCTTATACTTCGAAAGAGATTGTCTGTTTTGAACACGAAGTGCATCCAGGCTTTGCCGTATCCATCTCAACTTTTTGTAACAGGCTAGGTGGGGTAAAATGATGATACCATGCCAACTTTTGACCATTTTAGAGTTCATTTGTAGTGCTTTTCAATTTAAGTGTCATTTTGCTAAAAAAAAATCAGTAAACGCATGAAAAGGACCAAATGAAGTAAGAAAGGGTTGAAAATTGGTTACGTGGATTTGAATGGTGCATTTTGAACACACAAAAAGTCTCGAGTTCAAATAAGTTCAAAAAAATGAAATCCCTTTGTGACACATGAGTTTAAGTCCGAAAACCTGATACTTTGAAAGAGATTGTTTGTTTTGTACATGAAGTTCATCCAGTTTTTGCCGTTACCCTCTCAACTTTTTATAACATGTTATGTGGGTGAAATGATGATTCCATACCAATTTTTGAGCTTTTCAGAATTCATTTGTACTGCTTTTCAATTGCAGCGTCATTTAGCTAAAAAATCAGTAAATGCATGAAAAATACCAAATAAAGTCAGAAAGGGTTAAAAATTGATGATGTGGATTTGAATGGTGCATTTTGAACACACAAAATGTCTGGAGTTCAAGTAAGTTCACAAATTGAAATCCCTTTGTAACAGATGGGTTTTCTTTCAAAACCCTGATACTTCGAAAAAGATTGTCTGTTTTGTACACGAAGTGCATCAAGATTTTCCACAACCCTCTCAAGTTTTTATAACATGCTATGTGGATGAAATTATGACACCATGCCAACTTTCGACCTTTTTGGAGTTCATTGTAGTGCTTTTCAATTTCAGTGTCATATAGCTCTAAAAAATCAGTAAATGCATGAAAAATACCAAATGAAGTCAGAAAGGGTTGAAAATTGATGATGTGGCTTTGAATGGTGCATTTTCAACACACAAAAAGTCTGGAGTTCAAATAAGTTTAAAAATGGAATTCCTTTGTAACAGATGAGTTTTCGTTCGAAACATTGATACTTCAAAAGAGATTGTCTGTTTTGTTCACGAAGTGCATCCAAATTTTTTCGTAATCCTCTCAACTTTTTATAACATTATATGTGGGTGAAATGATGATACCATGCCTGGTTTCGACCTTTTTAGAGTTCATTTGTAGTGCATTCAATTGCAGGGTCATCTAGCTCTAAAAAATTAGTAAATGCAAGAAAAATACCAAATGAAGTCAGAAACGATTGAAACTTGATAATGTGACTTTTAATGGTGCATTTTGAACACACAAAAAGTCTGGAGTTCAAATAAGTTCAAAAGAATGAAATCCCTTTTGTAATAGATCAGTTTTCGTCCAAAACTCTGATACTTCGAAAGAGATTGTTCTTTTTGTACACGAAGTGCATCCAGTTTTTGCGTGACCATCTCAACTTTTTATAACATGCTAAGTGGGTGAAATGATGATACCATGCAAATTTTTGAGCTTTTCAGAATTCATTTGTACTACTTTTCAATTGCAGGGTCATTTAGCTAAAAAATCAGTAAATGCATGAAAAATACAAAATGAAGTCAAAAAGGGTTAAAAATTGATGATGTGGCTTTGAATGGTGCATTTTGAACACATAAAAAGTCTGGAGTTCAAATAAGTTCACAAATTGAAAACCCTTTGTAATAGATGAGTTTTCGTCCGAAACCCTGATACTTCGAAAATGATTGTCTGTTTTGTACATTAAGTGCATCCAGTTTTTTCCGTAACGCTCTCAACTTTTTACAACATGCTATCTAGGTGAAATGATGACACCATGCCAACTTTCGACCTTTTTGGAGTTAATTTGTTGTGCTTTTCAATTTATGTGGCATATAGCTCTAAAAATGAGTAAATGCATGAAAAATACCAAATGAAGTCAGAAAGGGTTGAAAATTGATGATGTGGCTTTGAATGGTGCATTTTGAACACGCAAAAACTTTAGATTTCAAATAAGTTCAAAAAAAAGAAATCCCTTTGTAACAGATGAGTTTTCGTCTGAAACCCTGATACGTCGAAAGAGATTGTCTGTTTTGTACACGAAGTGCATCCAGTTTTTGCCTAACCCTCTCAACTTTTTATACCATGCTATGTGGGTGAAATGATGATACGATGCCAACTTTCGACCTTTTCACAGTTCATTTGTAGTGCTTTCCAATTTTAGGGTCATTT
Organism: Hordeum marinum; assembly: GCA_022496015.1. Taxonomy (NCBI): domain Eukaryota; kingdom Viridiplantae; phylum Streptophyta; class Magnoliopsida; order Poales; family Poaceae; genus Hordeum; species Hordeum marinum. Next base: position 479,827 of record JAAAWK010001164.1, on the reverse strand, counting down.
AGCTCAAAAATCAGTAAATGCATGAAAAATACCAAATAAAGTCGCAAAGGCTTGAGAATTGATGATGTGTCGTTGAGTGGTGCATTTTGAACACGCAAAAGTCTGGAGTTCAAATAAGTTCCAAAATGGAATCCCTTTGTAACAGATGGGTTTTCATTCGAAACCCCGATACTTCGAAACAGATTGTCTGTTTTGTACACGAAGTGCATCCAGTTTTTGTCGTAACCCTCTCAACTTTTTATAACATGCTATGTGGGCGAAATTATGATACCATGCCAACTTTCGACCTTTTCAGAGTTCATTAGTAGTGCTTTTCAATTTAAGTGTCATTTTGCTCAAAAAAAATCAGTAAATGCATGAAAAATACCAAATGAAGTCAGAAAGGGTTGAAAATTGATTACGAGGATTTGAATGGTGCATTTTGAACACACAAAATTTCTGGAGTTCAAATAAGTTCACATATTGAAATCCCTTTTTAAGAGATGAGTTTTCGTTCGAAACCCTGACACTTTGAAATAGATTGTCTATTTCGTACACGAAGTGCATCCAGTTTTTTTCGTAACCCTCTCAACTTTTTATAACATGCTATCTGGGTGAAATGATGACACCATGCCAAGTTTCGACCTTTTTGGAGTTCATTTGTAGTGATTTTCAATTTCAGTGGCATATAGCTCTAAAAACTGAGTAAATGCATGAAAAATACCAAATGAAGTCAGAAAGGGTTGAAAATGGATGATGTGGCTTTGAATGGTGCGTGTTGAACACGAAAAAGTCTGGAGTTCAAATAAGTTCAAAAATATTAAATCCCTTTGTAACAGATGAGTTTTCGTCTAAAACCCTGATACTTCGAAAGAGATTGTCTGTTTTGTATAGGAATTGCATCAAGTTTTTGGCTAACCCTCTCAACTTTTTATAACATGCTATCTAGGTGAAATGATGACACCATGCCAAGTTTCGACCTTTTTGGAGTTCATTTGTAGTGATTTTCAATTTCAGTGGCATATAGCTCTAAAAACTGAGTAAATGCATGAAAAATACCAAATGAAGTCAGAAAGGGTTGAAAATTGATGAAGTGGATTTTGAATGGTGCAGTTTGAACACACAAAAAGTCTTGAGTTCAAATAAGTTCAAGACATGAAATCCCTTCGTAACATATGACATTTCATTAGAAACCCTGATACTTCGAAAGAGATTGTTTGTTATGTACACGAAGTGCATCCAGTTTTTCCCGTTACCCTCTCAACTTTTTATAACATGTTATGCGGGTCAAATAATGGTACCATGCCAAATTTTGAGATTTTCAGAATTAATTTGTACTGCTTTTCAGTTGGAGGGTCATCTAGCTCAAAAATCAGTAAATGCATGAAAAGTACCAAATGAAGTCAGAAAGGGTTAAGAATTGATGATGTGGCTTTGAATGATGAATTTTGAACACACAAAAAGTCTTGAGTTCAAATAAGTTCGCAAATTGAAATCCCTTTGTAACAGATGAGTTTTCGTTCGATACCCTGATACTTTGAAATAGATTGTCTATTTCGTACACGAAGTGCATCCAGTTTTTTTCGTAACCCTCTCAACTTTTTATAACATGCTATCTGGGTGAAATGATGACACCATGCCAAGTTTCGACCTTTTTGGAGTTCATTTGTAGTGATTTTCAATTTCAGTGGCATATAGCTCTAAAAACTGAGTAAATGCATGAAAAATACCAAATGAAGTCAGAAAGGGTTGAAAATGGATGATGTGGCTTTGAATGGTGCGTGTTGAACACGAAAAAGTCTGGAGTTCAAATAAGTTCAAAAATATTAAATCCCTTTGTAACAGATGAGTTTTCGTCTAAAACCCTGATACTTCGAAAGAGATTGTCTGTTTTGTATAGGAATTGCATCAAGTTTTTGGCTAACCCTCTCAACTTTTTATAACATGCTATCTAGGTGAAATGATGACACCATGCCAAGTTTCGACCTTTTTGGAGTTCATTTGTAGTGATTTTCAATTTCAGTGGCATATAGCTCTAAAAACTGAGTAAATGCATGAAAAATACCAAATGAAGTCAGAAAGGGTTGAAAATTGATGAAGTGGATTTTGAATGGTGCAGTTTGAACACACAAAAAGTCTTGAGTTCAAATAAGTTCAAGACATGAAATCCCTTCGTAACATATGACATTTCATTAGAAACCCTGATACTTCGAAAGAGATTGTTTGTTATGTACACGAAGTGCATCCAGTTTTTCCCGTTACCCTCTCAACATTTTATAACATGTTATGCGGGTCAAATAATGGTACCATGCCAAATTTTGAGATTTTCAGAATTAATTTGTACTGCTTTTCAGTTGGAGGGTCATCTAGCTCAAAAATCAGTAAATGCATGAAAAGTACCAAATGAAGTCAGAAAGGGTTAAGAATTGATGATGTGGCTTTGAATGATGAATTTTGAACACACAAAAAGTCTTGAGTTCAAATAAGTTCGCAAATTGAAATCCCTTTGTAACAGATGAGTTTTCGTTCGATACCCTGATACTTCGAAAGAGATTGTCTGTTTTGTACACGAAGTGCATCCAGTTCTTGTCGTAACCCTCTCAACTTTTTGGAACATGCTATGTGGGTGAAATGATGACACCATGCCAACTTTTGACCTATTCGGAGTTCATTGGTAGTGCTTTTAAATTTCAGTGTCATTTAGCTCTAAAAAATCAGTAAATGCATGAAAAATACCAAATGAACTCAGAAAGGGTTGAAAATTGATGATGTTGCTTTGAATTGTGCTTTTTCAACACATAAAAAGTCTACAGTTCAAAAAAATGAAATCCCTTTGTAATAGTTGAGTTTTCGTCCGAAACACTGATACTACAAAATAGATTGTCTATTTTGTACACGAAGTGCATCAGTTTTTGTCGTAACCCAGTCAAATTTTTATTACATGCTATGTGGGTGAAATGATGATACCATGCCAACTTTCGACCTTTTCAGAGTTTATTGCAGTGCCTTTCAATTTCAGGGTCATTTAGCTCAAAACTCAGTAAATGAATGAAAAATACCAAATGAAGTGAGAAAGGGTTGAAAATTGATGATGTGGCTTTGGATGGTGCATTTTGAACACGCAAAAAGTCGGGAGTTCAAATAAGTTCAAAAAAATGAAATCCCTTTGTAACAGATGATTTTTCGTCCGAAACGCTTATACTTCGAAAGAGATTGTCTGTTTTGAACACGAAGTGCATCCAGGCTTTGCCGTATCCATCTCAACTTTTTTTAACAGGCTAGGTGGGGTGAAATGATGATACCATGCCAACTTTTGACCTTTTTAGAGTTCATTTGTAGTGCTTTTCAATTTAAGTGTCATTTTGCTAAAAAAAATCAGTAAACGCATGAAAAGGACCAAATGAAGTAAGAAAGGGTTGAAAATTGGTTACGTGGATTTGAATGGTGCATTTTGAACACACAAAAAGTCTCGAGTTCAAATAAGTTCAAAAAAATGAAATCCCTTTGTGACACATGAGTTTAAGTCCGAAAACCTGATACTTTGAAAGAGATTGTTTGTTTTGTACATGAAGTGCATCCAGTTTTTGCCGTTACCCTCTCAACTTTTTATAACATGTTATGTGGGTGAAATGATGATTCCATACCAATTTTTGAGCTTTTCAGAATTCATTTGTACTGCTTTTCAATTGCAGGGTCATTTAGCTAAAAAATCAGTAAATGCATGAAAAATACCAAATAAAGTCAGAAAGGGTTAAAAATTGATGATGTGGATTTGAATGGTGCATTTTGAACACACAAAATGTCTGGAGTTCAAATAAGTTCACAAATTGAAATCCCTTTGTAACAGATGGGTTTTCTTTCAAAACCCTGATACTTCGAAAAAGATTGTCTGTTTTGTACACGAAGTGCATCAAGATTTTCCACAACCCTCTCAAGTTTTTATAACATGCTATGTGGATGAAATTATGACACCATGCCAACTTTCGACCTTTTTGGAGTTCATTGTAGTGCTTTTCAATTTCAGTGTCATCTAGCTCTAAAAAATCAGTAAATGCATGAAAAATACCAAATGAAGTCAGAAAGGGTTGAAAATTGATGATGTGGCTTTGAATGGTGCATTTTCAACACACAAAAAGTCTGGAGTTCAAATAAGTTTAAAAATGGAATTCCTTTGTAACAGATGAGTTTTCGTTCGAAACATTGATACTTCAAAAGAGATTGTCTGTTTTGTTCACGAAGTGCATCCAAATTTTTTCGTAATCCTCTCAACTTTTTATAACATTATATGTGGGTGAAATGATGATACCATGCCTGGTTTCGACCTTTTTATAGTTCATTTGTAGTGCATTCAATTGCAGGGTCATCTAGCTCTAAAAAATTAGTAAATGCAAGAAAAATACCAAATGAAGTCAGAAACGATTGAAACTTGATAATGTGACTTTGAATGGTGCATTTTGAACACACAAAAAGTCTGGAGTTCAAATAAGTTCAAAAGAATGAAATCCCTTTTGTAATAGATCAGTTTTCGTCCAAAACTCTGATACTTCGAAAGAGATTGTTCTTTTTGTACACGAAGTGCATCCAGTTTTTGCGTGACCATCTCAACTTTTTATAACATGCTAAGTGGGTGAAATGATGATACCATGCAAATTTTTGAGCTTTTCAGAATTCATTTGTACTACTTTTCAATTGCAGGGTCATTTAGCTCAAAAATCAGTAAATGCATGAAAAATACAAAATGAAGTCAAAAAGGGTTAAAAATTGATGATGTGGCTTTGAATGGTGCATTTTGAACACATAAAAAGTCTGGAGTTCAAATAAGTTCACAAATTGAAAACCCTTTGTAATAGATGAGTTTTCGTCCGAAACCCTGATACTTCGAAAATGATTGTCTGTTTTGTACATTAAGTGCATCCAGTTTTTTCCGTAACGCTCTCAACTTTTTACAACATGCTATCTAGGTGAAATGATGACACCATGCCAACTTTCGACCTTTTTGGAGTTAATTTGTTGTGCTTTTCAATTTCTGTGGCATATAGCTCTAAAAATGAGTAAATGCATGAAAAATACCAAATGAAGTCAGAAAGGGTTGAAAATTGATGATGTGGCTTTGAATGGTGCATTTTGAACACGCAAAAACTTTAGATTTCAAATAAGTTCAAAAAAAAGAAATCCCTTTGTAACAGATGAGTTTTCGTCTGAAACCCTGATACGTCGAAAGAGATTGTCTGTTTTGTACACGAAGTGCATCCAGTTTTTGCCTAACCCTCTCAACTTTTTATACCATGCTATGTGGGTGAAATGATGATACGATGCCAACTTTCGACCTTTTCACAGTTCATTTGTAGTGCTTTCCAATTTTAGGGTCATTTAGCTCAAAAATCAGTAAATGCATGAAAAATACCAAATAAAGTCACAAAGGCTTGAGAATTGATGATGTGTCGTTGAGTGGTGCATTTTGAACACGCAAAAGTCTGGAGTTCAAATAAGTTCCAAAATGGAATCCCTTTGTAACAGATGGGTTTTCATTCGAAACCCCGATACTTCGAAACAGATTGTCTGTTTTGTACACGAAGTGCATCCAGTTTTTGTCGTAACCCTCTCAACTTTTTATAACATGCTATGTGGGCGAAATTATGATACCATGCCAACTTTCGACCTTTTCAGAGTTCATTAGTAGTGCTTTTCAATTTAAGTGTCATTTTGCTCAAAAAAAATCAGTAAATGCATGAAAAATACCAAATGAAGTCAGAAAGGGTTGAAAATTGATTACGAGGATTTGAATGGTGCATTTTGAACACACAAAATTTCTGGAGTTCAAATAAGTTCACAAATTGAAATCCCTTTTTAAGAGATGAGTTTTCGTTCGAAACCCTGACACTTTGAAATAGATTGTCTATTTCGTACACGAAGTGCATCCAGTTTTTTTCGTAACCCTCTCAACTTTTTATAACATGCTATCTGGGTGAAATGATGACACCATGCCAAGTTTCGACCTTTTTGGAGTTCATTTGTAGTGATTTTCAATTTCAGTGGCATATAGCTCTAAAAACTGAGTAAATGCATGAAAAATACCAAATGAAGTCAGAAAGGGTTGAAAATGGATGATGTGGCTTTGAATGGTGCGTGTTGAACACACAAAAAGTCTTGAGTTCAAATAACTTCAAGACATGAAATCCCTTCATAACATATGACATTTCATTAGAAACCCTGATACTTCGAAAGAGATTGTTTGTTCTGTACACGAAGTGCATCCAGTTTTTCCCGTTACCCTCTCAACTTTTTATAACATGTTATGTGGGTCAAATAATGGTACCATGCCAAATTTTGAGATTTTCAGAATTAATTTGTACTGCTTTTCAGTTGCAGGGTCATCTAGCTCAAAAATCAGTAAATGCATGAAAAGTACCAAATGAAGTCAGAAAGGGTTAAGAATTGATGATGTGGCTTTGAATGATGAATTTTGAACACACAAAAAGTCTTGAGTTCAAATAAGTTTGCAAATTGAAATCCCTTGGTAACAGATGAGTTTTCGTTCGAAACCCTCATACTTCGAAAGAGATTGTCTGTTTTGTACACGAAGTGCATCCAGTTCTTGCCGTAACCCTCTCAACTTTTTGGAACATGCTATGTGGGTGAAATGATGACACCATGCCAACTTTTGACCTATTCGGAGTTCATTGGTAGTGCTTTTAAATTTCAGTGTCATTTAGCTCTAAAAAATCAGTAAATGCATGAAAAATACCAAATGAACTAGAAAGGGTTGACAATTGATGATGTTGCTTTGAATTTTGCTTTTTCAACACATAAAAAGTCTACAGTTCAAATAAGTTCAAAAAAATGAAATGCCTTTGTAATAGTTGAGTTTTCGTCCAAAACACTGATACTACAAAAGAGATTGTCTGTTTTGTACACGAAGTGCATCTGTTTTTGTCGTAACCCAGTCAAATTTTTATTACATGCTATGTGGGCGAAATGATGATACCATGCCAACTTTCGACCTTTTCAGAGTTTATTGCAGTGCCTTTCAATTTCAGGGTCATTTAGCTCAAAAATCAGTAAATGAATGAAAAATACCAAATGAAGTGGAAAAGGGTTGAAAATTGATGATGTGGCTTTGGATGGTGCATTTTGAACACGCAAAAAGTCGGGAGTTCAAATAAGTTCAAATAAATGAAATCCCTTTGTAACAGATGATTTTTCGTCCGAAACGCTTATACTTCGAAAGAGATTGTCTGTTTTGAACACGAAGTGCATCCAGGCTTTGCCGTATCCATCTCAACTTTTTGTAACAGGCTATGTGGGGTGAAATGATGATACCATGCCAACTTTCGACCTTTTCAGAGTTCATTTGTAGTGCTTTTCAATTTCAGTGTCATTTTGCTCAAAAAAAATCAATAAACGCATGAAAAGGACCAAATGAAGTCAGAAAGGGTTGAAAATTGGTTACGTGGATTTGAATGGTGCATTTTGAACACACAAAAAGTCTCGAGTTCAAATAAGTTCAAAAAAATGAAATCCCTTTGTGACACATGAGTTTAAGTCCGAAAACCTGATACTTTGAAAGAGATTGTTTGTTTTGTACATGAAGTGCATCCAGTTTTTGCCGTTACCCTCTCAACTTTTTATAACATGTTATGTGGGTGAAATGATGATTCCATACCAATTTTTGAGCTTTTCAGAATTCATTTGTACTGCTTTTCAATTGCAGGGTCATTTAGCTAAAAAATCAGTAAATGCATGAAAAATACCAAATAAAGTCAGAAAGGGTTAAAAATTGAAGATCTGGATTTGAATGGTGCATTTTGAACACACAAAATGTCTGGAGTTTAAATAAGTTCACAAATTGAAATCCCTTTGTAACAGATGGGTTTTCTTTCAAAACCCTGATACTTCGAAAAAGATTGTCTGTTTTGTACACGAAGTGCATCAAGATTTTCCACAACCCTCTCAACTTTTTATAACATGCTATGTGGATGAAATTATGACACCATGCCAACTTTCGACCTTTTTGGAGTTCATTTGTAGTGCTTTTCAATTTCAGTGTCATATAGCTCTAAAAAATCAGTAAATGCATGAAAAATACCAAATGAAAGTCACAAAGGGTTGAAAATTGATGATGTAGCTTTGAATGGTGCATTTTCAACACACAAAAAGTCTGGAGTTCCAATAAGTTTAAAAATGGAATCCCTTTGTAACAGATGAGTTTTCGTTCGAAACATTGATACATCAAAAGAGATTGTCTGTTTTGTACACGAAGTGCATCCAGTTTTTTTCGTAACCCTCTCAACTTTTTATAACATTATATGTGGGTGAAATGATGATACCATGCCTGGTTTCGACCTTTTCAGAGTTCATTTGTAGTGCATTCAATTGCAGGGTCATTTAGCTCTAAAAAATTAGTAAATGCAAGAAAAATACCAAATGAAGTCAGAAACGGTTGAAACTTGATAATGTGACTTTGAATGGTGCATTTTGAACACACAAAAAGTCTGGAGTTCAAATAAGTTGAAAAGAATGAAATCCCTTTTGTAATAGATCAGTTTTCGTCCAAAACTCTGATACTTCGAAAGAGATTGTTCTTTTTGTACACGAAGTGCATCCAGTTTTTGCCTGACCCTCTCAACTTTTTATAACATGCTATGTGGGTGAAATGATGATACCATGCAAATTTTTGAGCTTTTCAGAATTCATTTGTACTACTTTTCAATTGCAGGGTCATTTAGCTAAAAAATCAGTAAATGCATGAAAAATACAAAATGAAGTCAGAAAGGGTTAAAAATTGATGATGTGGCTTTGAATGGTGCATTCTGAACACACAAAAAGTCTGGAGTTCAAATATGTTCACAAATTGAAAACCCTTTGTAATAGATGAGTTTTCGTCCGAAACCCTGATACTTCGAAAAAGATTGTCTGTTTTGTACATTAAGTGCATCTAGTTTTTTCCTTAACCCTCTCAACTTTTTACAACATGCTATCTAGGTGAAATGATGACACCATGCCAACTTTCGACCTTTTTGGAGTTAATTTGTTGTGCTTTTCAATTTCTGTGGCATATAGCTCTAAAAATGAGTAAATGCATGAAAAATACCAGATGAAGTCAGAAAGGGTTGAAACTTGATGATGTGGCTTTGAATGGTGCATTTTGAACACGCAAAAACTCTGGAGTTCAAATAAGTTCAAGAAAATGAAATCCCTTTGTAACAGATGAGTTTTCGTCTGAAACCCTGATACGTCGAAAGAGATTGTCTGTTTCGTACACGAAGTGCATCCAGTTTTTGCCTAACCCTGTCAACTTTTTATAACATGCTATGTGGGTGAAATGATGATACGATGCCAACTTTCGACCTTTTCAGAGTTCATTTGTAGTGCTTTTCAATTTCAGGGTCATTTAGCTCAAAAATCAGTAAATGCATGAAAAATACCAAATGAAGTCACAAAGGCTTGAGAATTGATGATGTGTCGTTGAGTGGTGCATTTTGAACATGCAAAAGTCTGGAGTTCAAATAAGTTCCATAATGGAATCCCTTTGTAACAGATGGGTTTTCATTCGAAACCCCGATACTTCGAAAGAGATTGTCTGTTTTGTACACAAAGTGCATCCAGTTTTTGTCGTAAACCTCTCAACTTTTTATAACATGCTATGTGGGCGAAATTATGATACCATGCCAACTTTCGACCTTTTCAGAGTTCATTAGTAGTGCTTTTCAATTTAAGTGTCATTTTGCTCAAAAAAATCAGTAAATGCATGAAAAATACCAAATGAAGTCAGAAAGGGTTGAAAATTGATGATGTGGATTTGAATGGTGCATTTTGAACACACAAAATGTCTGGAGTTCAAATAAGTTAACAAATTGAAATCCAGTTACTTCGAAAACCCTGATACTTCGAAAAAGATTGTCTGTTTAGTACACAAAGTGCATCCAGTTTTTTCCATAACCCTCTCAACTTTTTATAACATGCTATCTGGCTGAAATGATGACACCATGCCAACTTTCGACCTTCTTGGAGTTCATTTGTAGTGCTTTTCAATTTCAGTGTCATATAGGTCTAAAAAATCAGTAAATGCATGAAAAATACCAAATGAAGTCAGAAAGGGATGAAAATTGATGATGTGGCTCTGAATGGTGCATTTTCTACACATAAAAAGTCTGGAGTTCAAATAACTTCAAAAATGGAATCCCTTTGTAACAGATGAGTTTTCGTTCGAAACCCTGATACTTCAAAAGAGATTGTCTGTTTTGTCCACGAAGTGCATCCAGTTTTTTCCGTAACCCTCTCAACTTTTTATAACATGCTATGTCGGTGAAATGATGATACCATGCGAACTTTCGACCTTCTCGGAGTTCATTTGTAGTGGTTTTCAATTTCAGTGTCATATAGCTCTAAAAAAATCAGTAAATGCAATGAAAATACCAAATGATGCCAGAAAGGGTTGAAATTTGATGATGTGGCTTTGAATGGTGCATTTTCAACAAACAAAAAGTTTGGAGTTCCAATAAGTTCACAAATTGAAATCCCTTTGTGACAGATGAGTTTTCGTTCGAAACCTTGATACTTCGAAAGAGATTGTCTGTTTTGTACACGAAGTGCATCCAATTGTTTCTGTAACCCTCTCAACTTTTTATAACATGCTATCTGGGTGAAATGATGACACCATGCTATCTTTCGACCTTTTTGGAGTTCATTTGTACTGCTTTTCAATTTCAGTGTCATATAGCTCTAAAAAAATCAGTAAATGCATGAAAAATACCAAATGAAGTCAGAAAGGGTTGAAAATTGATGATGTGGCTTTGAATGGTGCATTTTAACCACACAAAAAGTCTGGAGTTCAAGTAAGTTCAAAAAAATGAAATCCCTTTTAAATAGAAGAGTTTTCGTCCGAAACCTTGATACTTCGATAGAGATTGTCCGTTTTGTACACGAAGTGCATCCAGGCTTTGCCGTAACCCTCTCAACTTTTTATAACATGCTATGTGGGGTGAAATGATGATACCATGCTGACTTTCGACCTTTTCAGAGTTCATTTGTAGTGCTTTTCAATTTCAGCATGATTTACCTCAAAAATCAGTAAATGCATGAACAATACAAAATGAAGTCACAAAGGGTTGAAAATCGATCATGTAGATTTGAATGGTGCATTTTGAACACGCAAAAAGTCTGGAGTTCAAATAAGTTCAAAAAATTAAACCCCTTTTTAACAGATGAGTTTTCGTCTAAAACTGTGATACTTCGAAAGAGATTGTCTGTTTTGTACACGAAGTGCATCCAGTTTTTGCCTAACCCTCTCAACATTTGATAACATGCTATGTGGGTGAAATGATGATACCATGCCCACTTCCGGCCTTTTCAGAGTTCATTTGAAGTGCTTTTGAATTTCAAGGTCATTTAGCTCAAAAATGAGTAAATGCATGAAAAATACCAAATGAAGTCACAATGGGTTGAGAATTAATGATTTCTTGTTGAGTTGTGCATTTTGAACACGCAAAAGTGCAGAGTTCAAATAAGTTCCAAAATGGAATCCCTTTGTAACAGATGGGTTTTCATTTGAAACCCCGATACTTCGAAAGAGATTGTCTGTTTTGTACACGAAGTGCATCCAGTTTTTGCCGTAACCCTCTCAAATTTTTATAACATGCTATGTGTGTGAAATTATGGTACCATGCCAACTTTCAACCTTTCGAGAGTTCATTTGTAGTGCTTTTCAATTTAAGTGTCATTTTGCTGAAAAAATCAATAAATGCATGAAAAATAGCAAATGAAGTCAGAAAGGGTTGAAAATTGATGATGTGGCTTTGAATGGTGCATTTTGAACACACGAAAAGTTTGGAGTTCAAATAAGTTCACAAATTGAAATCCCTTTGTAATAGATGAGTTTTCGTTCGAAACCCTGATACTTCGAAAGAGATTGTCTATTTTGTACACGAAGTGCATCCAGTTTTTTCCATAACCCTCTCAACTTTTTATAACATGCTATCTGGCTGAAATGATGACACCATGCCAACTTTCGACCTTCTTGGAGTTCATTTGTAGTGCTTTTCAATTTCAGTGTCATATAACTCTAAAAATTCAGTAAATGCAGTTAAAATACCAAATGAATTCAGAAAGGGATGAAAATTGATGATGTGGCTCTGAACGGTGCATTTTCAACACATAAAAAGTCTGGACTTCAAATAACTTCAAAAATGGAATCCCTTTGTAACACATGAGTTTTCGTTCAAAACCCTGATACTTCAAAAGAGATTGTCTGTTTTGTATACGAAGTGCATCCAGCTTTTTCCGTAACCCTCTCAACTTTTTATAATATGCTATGTGGGTGAAATGATGATACCATGCGAACTTTCGACCATTTCGGAGTTCATTTGTAGTGCTTTTCAATTTCAGTGTCATTTAGCTCTAAAAAATCAGTAAATCCAACGAAAATACCAAATGATGCCAGAAAGGGTTGAAAATTGATGATGTGGCTTTGAATGGTGCATTTTCAACACACAAAAAGTTTGGAGTTCAAATAAGTTCACAAATTGAAATCCCTTTGTAACAGATGAGTTTTCGTTCGAAACCTTGATACTTTGAAAGAGATTGTGTGTTTTGTACACGAAGTGCATCCAATTGTTTCCGTAACCCTCTCAACTTTTTATAACATGCTATCTGGGTGAAATGATGACACCATGCCAACTTTCAACCTTTTTCGAGTTCATTTGTAGTGCTTTTCAATTTCAGTGTCATATAGCTCTAAAAAAATCAGTAAATGCATGAAAAATACCAAATGAAGTCAGAAAGGGTTGAAAATTGATGATGTGGCTTTGAATGGTGCATTTTCAACACACAAAAAGTCTGGAGTTCAAATAAGTTGAAAAAATGAAATCCCTTTGTAATAGAAGAGTTTTCGTCCGAAACCTTGATACTTCGATAGAGATTGTCCGTTTTGTACACGAAGTGCATCCAGGCTTTGCCGTAACCCTCTCAACTTTTTATAACATGCTATGTGGGGTGAAATGATGCTAGCATGCCGACTTTCGACCTTTTCAGAGTTCATTTGTAGTGCTTTTCAATTTCAGGGTCATTTAGCTCAAAAATCAGTAAATACATGAACAATACAAAATGAAGTCACAAAGGGTTGAAAATCGATCATGTAGATTTGAATGGTGCATTTTGAACACGCAAAAAGTCTAGAGTTCAAATAAGTTCAAAAAATTAAACCCATTTTTAACACATGAGTTTTCGTCTGAAACTGTCATACTTCGAAAGAGATTGTCTGTTTTGTACACGAAGTGCATCTTGTTTTTGCCTAACGCTCTCAACTTTTTATAACATGCTATGTGGGTGAAATGATGATACCATGCCCACTTCCGGCATTTTCAGAGTTCATTTGAAGTGCTTTTGAATTTCAAGGTCATTTAGCTCAAAAATGAGTAAATGCATGAAAAATACCAAATGAAGTCACAAAGGGTTGAGAATTAATGATTTGTTGTTGAGTTGTGCATTTTGAACACGCAAAAGTGCAGAGTTCAAATAAGTTCCAAAATGGAATCCCTTTGTAACAGATGGGTTTTCATTTGAAACCCCGATACTTCGAAAGAGATTGTCTGTTTTGTACACGAAGTGCATCCAGTTTTTGCCGTAACCCTCTCAAATTTTTATCACATGCTATGTGTGTGAAATTATGGTACCATGCCAACTTTCGACCTTTTGAGAGTTCATTTGTAGTGCTTTTCAATTTAAGTGTCATTTTGCTGAAAAAATCAATAAATGCATGAAAAATAGCAAATGAAGTCAGAAAAGGTTGAAAATTGATGATGTGGCTTTGAATGGTGCATTTTGAACACACGAAAAGTTTGGAGTTCAAATAAGTTCACAAATTGAAATCCCTCTGTAACAGATGAGTTTTCGTACAAAACCCTGATACTTCGAAAGAGATTGTCTGTTTTGTACACGAAGTGCATCCAGTTTTTTCCATAACCCTCTCAACTTTTTATAACATGCTATCTGGCTGAAATGATGACACCATGCCAACTTTCGACCTTCTTCGAGTTCATTTGTAGTGCTTTTCAATTTCAGTGTCATATAGCTCTAAAAAATCAGTAAATGCATGAATAATACCAAATGAAGTCAGAAAGGGATGAAAATTGATGATGTGGCTCTGAATGGTGCATTTTCAACACATAAAAAGTCTGGAGTTCAAATAACTTCAAAAATGGAATCCCTTTGTAACAGATGAGTTTTTGTTCGAAACCCTGATACTTCAAAAGAGATTGTCTGTTTTGTACACGAAGTGCATCCAGCTTTTTCCGTAACCCTCTCAACTTTTTATAACGTGCTATGTGGGTGAAATGATGATACCATGCGAACTTTCGACCTTTTCGGAGTTAATTTGTAGTGCTTTTAAATTTCAGTGTCATTTAGCTCTAAAAAATCAGTAAATCCAACGAAAATACCAAATGATGCCAGAAAGGGTTGAAAATTGGTGATGTGGCTTTGAATGGTGCATTTTCAACAGACAAAAAGTTTGGAGTTCAAATAAGTTCACAAATTGAAATCCCTTTGTAACAGATGAGTTTTCGTTCGAAACCTTGATACTTCGAAAGAGATTGTCTGTTTTGTACGAGAAGTGCATCCAATTGTTTCCGTAACCCTCTCCACTTTTTATAACATGCTATCTGGGTGAAATGATGACACCATGCCAACTTTCGACCTTTTTGGAGTTCATTTGTAGTGCTTTTCAATTTCAGTGTCATATAGCTCTAAAAAATCAGTAAATGCATGAAAAATACCAAATGAAGTCAGAAAGGGTTGAAAATTGATGATGTGGCTTTGAATGGTGCATTTTCAACACACAAAAAGTCTAGAGTTCAAATAAGTTCAAAAAAATGAAATCCCTTTGTAATAGAAGAGTTTTCGTCTGAAACCTTGATACTTCGATAGAGATTGTCCGTTTTGTACACGAAGTGCATCCAGGCTTTGCCGTAACCCTCTCAACTTTTTATAACATGCTATGTGGGGTGAAATGATGATACCATGCCGACTTTCGACCTTTTCAGAGTTCATTTGTTGTGCTTTTCAATTTCAGCGTCATTTAGCTCAAAAATCAGTAAATGCATGAATAATACAAAATGAAGTCACAAAGGGTTGAAAATCGATCATGTAGATTTGAATGGTGCATTTTTAACACGCAAAAAGTATGGAGTTCAAATAAGTTCAAAAAATTAAACCCCTTTTTAACAGATGAGTTTTCGTCTAAAACCGTGATACTTCGAAAGAGATTGTCTGTTTTGTACACGAAGTGCATCCAGTTTTTGCCTAACCCTCTCAACTTTTTATAACATGCTATGTGGGTGAAATGATGATACCATGCCCACTTCCGACCTTTTCAGAGTTCATTTGAAGTGCTTTTTAATTTCAGGGTCATTTAGCTCAAAAATGAGTAAATGCATGAAAAATACCAAATGAAGTCACAAAGGGTTGAGAATTGATGATGTGTCGTTTAGTTGTGCATTTTGAACACGCAAAATTCCGGAGTTCAAATATGTTTCAAAACGGAATCTCTTTGTAACAGATGGGTTTTCATTTGAAACCCCGATACTTCGAAACAGATTGTCTGTTTTATACACGAAGTGCATCCAGTTTTTGCCGTAACCCTCTCAAATTTTTATAACATGCTATGTGGGTGAAATTATGATACCATGCCAACTTTCGACCTTTTGATAGTTCATTTGTAGTGCTTTTGAATTTAAGTGTCATTTTGCTGAAAAAATCAATAAATGCATGAAAAATAGCAAATGAAGTCAGAAAGGGTTGAAAATTGATGATGTGGCTTTGAATGGTGCATTTTGAACACACGAAAAGTTTGGAGTTCAAATAAGTTCACAAATTGAAATCCCTCTGTAACAGATGAGTTTTCGTTCAAAACCCTGATACTTCGAAAGAGATTGTCTGTTTTGTACACGAAGTGCATCCAGTTTTTTCCATAACCCTCTCAACTTTTTATAACATGCTATCTGGCTGAAATGATGACACCATGCCAACTTTCGACCTTCTTCGAGTTCATTTGTAGTGCTTTTCAATTTCAGTGTCATATAGCTCTAAAAAATCAGTAAATGCATGAATAATACCAAATGAAGTCAGAAAGGGATGAAAATTGATGATGTGGCTCTGAATGGTGCATTTTCAACACATAAAAAGTCTGGAGTTCAAATAACTTCAAAAATGGAATCCCTTTGTAACAGATGAGTTTTTGTTCGAAACCCTGATACTTCAAAAGAGATTGTCTGTTTTGTACACGAAGTGCATCCAGCTTTTTCCGTAACCCTCTCAACTTTTTATAACGTGCTATGTGGGTGAAATGATGATACCATGCGAACTTTCGACCTTTTCGGAGTTAATTTGTAGTGCTTTTCAATTTCAGTGTCATTTAGCTCTAAAAAATCAGTAAATCCAACGAAAATACCAAATGATGCCAGAAAGGGTTGAAAATTCGTGATGTGGCTTTGAATGGTGCATTTTCAACAGACAAAAAGTTTGGAGTTCAAATAAGTTCACAAATTGAAATCCCTTTGTAACAGATGAGTTTTCGTTCGAAACCTTGATACTTCGAAAGAGATTGTCTGTTTTGTACGAGAAGTGCATCCAATTGTTTCCGTAACCCTCTCCACTTTTTATAACATGCTATCTGGGTGAAATGATGACACCATGCCAACTTTCGACCTTTTTGGAGTTCATTTGTAGTGCTTTTCAATTTCAGTGTCATATAGCTCTAAAAAATCAGTAAATGCATGAAAAATACCAAATGAAGTCAGAAAGGGTTGAAAATTGATGATGTGGCTTTGAATGGTGCATTTTCAACACACAAAAAGTCTAGAGTTCAAATAAGTTCAAAAAAATGAAATCCCTTTGTAATAGAAGAGTTTTCGTCTGAAACCTTGATACTTCGATAGAGATTGTCCGTTTTGTACACGAAGTGCATCCAGGCTTTGCCGTAACCCTCTCAACTTTTTATAACATGCTATGTGGGGTGAAATGATGATACCATGCCGACTTTCGACCTTTTCAGAGTTCATTTGTTGTGCTTTTCAATTTCAGCGTCATTTAGCTCAAAAATCAGTAAATGCATGAATAATACAAAATGAAGTCACAAAGGGTTGAAAATCGATCATGTAGATTTGAATGGTGCATTTTTAACACGCAAAAAGTCTGGAGTTCAAATAAGTTCAAAAAATTAAACCCCTTTTTAACAGATGAGTTTTCGTCTGAAACCGTGATACTTCGAAAGAGATTGTCTGTTTTGTACACGAAGTGCATCCAGTTTTTGCCTAACCCTCTCAACTTTTTATAACATGCTATGTGGGTGAAATGATGATACCATGCCCACTTCCGACCTTTTCAGAGTTCATTTGAAGTGCTTTTTAATTTCAGGGTCATTTAGCTCAAAAATGAGTAAATGCATGAAAAATACCAAATGAAGTCACAAAGGGTTGAGAATTGATGATGTGTCGTTTAGTTGTGCATTTTGAACACGCAAAATTCCGGAGTTCAAATATGTTTCAAAACGGAATCTCTTTGTAACAGATGGGTTTTCATTTGAAACCCCGATACTTCGAAACAGATTGTCTGTTTTATACACGAAGTGCATCCAGTTTTTGCCGTAACCCTCTCAAATTTTTATAACATGCTATGTGGGTGAAATTATGATACCATGCCAACTTTCGACCTTTTGATAGTTCATTTGTAGTGCTTTTGAATTTAAGTGTCATTTTGCTGAAAAAATCAATAAATGCATGAAAAATAGCAAATGAAGTCAGAAAGGGTTGAAAATTGATGATGTGGCTTTGAATGGTGCATTTTGAAGACACGAAAAGTCTGGAGTTCAAATAAGTTCACAAATTGAAATCCCTTTGTAACAGATGAGTTTTCGTTCGAAACCCTGATACTTCGAAAGAGATTGTCTGTTTTGTACACGAAGTGCATCCAGTTTTTTCCGTAACCCTCTCAACTTTTTATAACATGCTATCTGGGTGAAATGATGACACCATGCCTACTTTCGACCTTTTTGGTGTTCATTGGTACTGCTTTTCAATTTCTGTGTCATATAGCTCTAAAAAATCAGTAAATGAATGAAAAATACCAAATGAAGTCAGAAAGGGTTGAAAATTGATGATGTGGCTTTGAATGGTGCATTTTCAACACACAAAAAGTCTGGAATTCCAATAAGTTCAAAAATGGAATCCCTTTGTAACAGATGAGTTTTCGTTCGAAACCCTGATACTTCAAAAGAGATTGTCTGTTTTGTACACGAAGTGCATCCAGTTTTGTCCGTAACCCTCTCAACTTTTTATAACATGCTATGTCGGTGAAATGATGATACCATGCCAACTTTCGACCTTTTCGGAGTTCATTTGTTGTGCTTTTCAATTTCATTATCATTTAGCTCTAAAAAATCAGTAAATGCAATGAAAATACCAAATGATGTCAGAAAGAGTTGAAAATTGATGATGTGGCTTTGAATGGTGCATTTTGAACACACAAAAAGTTTGGAGTCCAAATAAGTTCAAAAGAATGAAATCCCTTTGTAATAGGTGAGTTTTCGTCCAAAACCCCGATACATCAAAAGAGATTGTCTGTTTTATTACATGCTATGAGGGTGAAATGATGATACCATGCCAACTTTTGACCTTTTCAGAGTTTATTGGTAGTGATTTTCAATTTCAGCTTTATTTAGCTCAAAAATTAGTAAATGCATGAAAAATACCAAATGAAGTCAGAAAGGGTTGAAAATTGATGATGTGGCTTTGAATGGTGCATTTTGAACACGCAAAAACTTTAGATTTCAAATAAGTTCAAAAAAAAGAAATCCCTTTGTAACAGATGAGTTTTAGTTCGAAACCCTGATACTTCAAAAGAGATTGTCTGTTTTGTACATCAAGTGCATACAGTTTTTGCCGTAACCCTCTCAATTTTTTATACCATTCTATGTGGGTGAAATGATCATACCATGCAAACTTTTGACTTTTTCAGAGTTCACTTGTAGTGCTTTTCAATTGCTGGGTCATTTAGCTCTAAAAAATCAGTAAATGCATGAAAAATACCAAATGAAGTCAGAAAGGGTTGAAAATTGATGATGTGGCTTTGAATGGTGCATTTTGAACATGCAAAAATTCTAGAGTTCAAATAAGTTCAAAAAAATGAAATCCCTTTGTAATAGAAGAGTTTTCGTCTGAAACCTTGATACTTCGAAAGAGATTGTCCGTTTTGTACACGAAGTGCATCCAGGCTTTGCCGTAACCCTCTCAACTTTTTATAACCTTCTATGTGGGGTGAAATGATGATACCATGCCGACTTTCGACCTTTTCATAGTTCATTTGTAGTGCTTTTCAATTTCAGCGTTATTTAGCTCAAAAATCAGTAAATGCATGAACAATACAAAATGAAGTAACAAAGGGTTGAAAATCGATCATGTAGATTTGAATGGTGCATTTTGAACACGCAAAAAGTCTGGAGTTCAAATAAGTTCAAAAAATTAAACCCCTTTTTAACAGTTGAGTTTTCGTCTCAAAATGTGATACTTCGAAAGAGATTGTCTGTTTTGTACACGAAGTGCATCCAGTTTTTGCCTAACCCTCTCAACTTTTTATAACATGCTATGTGGGTGAAATGATGATACCATGTCCACTTCCGACCTTTTCAGAGTTCATTTGAAGTGCTTTTGAATTTCAGGGTCATTTAGCTCAAAAATGAGTAAATGCATGAAAAATACCAAATGAAGTCACAAAGGGTTGAGAATTGATGATGTGTTGTTGAGTTGTGCATTTTGAACACGCAAAAGTCCAGAGTTCAAATAAGTTCCAAAATGGA
The DNA here is from genome assembly GCA_022496015.1 of Hordeum marinum. Lineage (NCBI taxonomy): Eukaryota > Viridiplantae > Streptophyta > Magnoliopsida > Poales > Poaceae > Hordeum > Hordeum marinum. The sequence continues at coordinate 460,002 of JAAAWK010001164.1, read as the reverse complement.
ATCCCTTTGTAACAGATGGGTTTTCATTTGAAACCCCGATACTTCGAAAGAGATTGTCTGTTTTGTACACGAAGAGCATCCAGTTTTTGCCGTAACCCTCTCAAATTTTTATAACATGCTATGTGGGTGAAATTATGGTACCATGCCAACTTTCGACCTTTTGGGAGTTCATTTGTAGTGCTTTTCAATTTAAGTGTCATTTTGCTGAAAAATCAATAAATGCATGAAAAATAGCAAATGAAGTCAGAAAGGGTTGAAAATTGATGATGTGGCTTTGAATGGTGCATTTTGAGCACACGAAAAGTCTGGAGTTCAAATAAGTTCACAAATTGAAATCCCTTTGTAACACATGAGTTTTCGTTCGAAACCCTAATACTTCGAAAGAGATTGTCTGTTTTGTACACGAAGTGCATCCAGTTTTTTCCGTAACCCTCTCAACTTTTTATAACATGCTAGCTGGGTGAAATGATGACACCATGCTAACTTTCGACCTTTTTGGAGTTATTTGTAGTGCTTTTCAATTTCAGTGTCATATAGCTCTAAAAAATCAGTAAATGCATCAAAAATACCAAATGAAGTCAGAAAGGGTTGAAAATTGATGATGTGGCTTTGAATGGTGCATTTTCAACACATAAAAAGTCTGGAGTTCAAATAAGTTCAAAAATGGAATCCCTTTGTAACAGATGAGTTTTCGTTCGAAACCCTGATACTTCAAAAGAGATTGTCTGTGTTGTACACGAAGTGTATCCAGTTTTTTCCGTAACCCTCTCAACTTTTTATAACATGCTATGTGGGTGAAATGATGATACCATGCCAACTTTCAACCTTTTCGGAATTCATTTGTAGTGCTTTTCAATTTCAGTGTCATTTAGCTCTATAAAATCAGTAAATGCAACGAAAATACCAAATGATGTCAGAAAGGGTTGAAAATTGATAATGTGGCTTTGAATGGTGCATTTTGAACACACAAAAAGTTTGGAGTTCAAATAAGTTCAAAAAAATGAAATCCCTTTGTAATAGGTGAGTTTTCGTCCAAAACCCCGATACATCAAAAGACATTGTTTGTTTTGGACACGAAGTGCATCAGGTTTTGCCGTAACCCACTCAACTTTTTATTACATGCTATGAGGGTGAAATGATGATACTATGCCAACTTTTGACCTTTTCAGAGTTTATTGGTAGTGATTTTCAATTTCAGGTTTATTTAGCTAAAAAATCAGTAAATGCATGAAAAATACCAAATGAAGTCAGAAAGGGTTGAAAATTGATGATGTTGCTTTGAATGGTGCATTTTGAACATGCAAAAAGTCTAGAGTTCAAATAAGTTCAAAAAATGAAATCCCTTTGGAACAGATGCGTTTTAGTTCAAAACCCTGATACTTCAAAAGAGATTGTCTGTTTTGTACATAAAGTGCATCCAGTTTTTGCCGTAACCCTCTCAATTTATTATAACATGCTATGTGGGTGAAATGATCATACCATGCAAACTTTTGACTTTTTCAGAGTTCACTTGTAGTGCTTTTCAATTGCAGGGTCATTTAGCTCTAAAAAATCAGTAAATGCATGAAAAATACCAAATGAAGTCAGAAAGGGTTGAAATTTGATGATGTGGCTTTGAATGGTGCATTTTGAACACGTAAAAAGTCTAGAGTTCAAATAAGTTCAAAAAAATGAAATCCCTTTGTAATAGAAGAGTTTTCATCTGAAACCGTGATACTTCGAAAGAGATTATCCGTTTTGTACACGAAGTGCATCCAGGCTTTGCCGTAACCCTCTCAACTTTTTGTAACCTTCTATGTGGGGTGAAATGATGATACCATGCCAACTTTCGACCTTTTCAGAGTTCATTTGTAGTGCTTTTCAATTTCAGCGTCATTTAGCTCAAAAATCCGTAAATGCATGAACAATACAAAATGAAGTCACAAAGGGTTAAAAAATCGATCATGTAGATTTGAATGGTGCATTTTGAACACGCACAAAGTCTGGAGTTCAAATAAGTTCAAAAAATTAAACCCCTTTTTAACAGATGAGTTGTCGTCTAAAACCGTGATACTTCGAAAGAGATTGTCTGTTTTGTACACGAAGTGCATCCAGTTTTTGCCTAACCCTCTCACTTTTTATGACATGCTATGTGGGTGAAATGATGATACCATGCCCACTTCCGACCTTTTCAGAGTTCATTTGAAGTGCTTTTGAATTTCAGGGTCATTTAGCTCAAAAATGAGTAAATGCATGAAAAATACCAAATGAAGTCACAAAGGGTTGAGAATTGATGTTGTGTCGTTGAGTTGTGCATTTTGAACACCCAAAAGTCCGGAGTTCAAATAAGTTCCAAAATGGAATCCCTTTGTAACAGATGGGTTTTCATTTGAAACCCCGATACTTCGAAAGAGATTGTCTGTTTTGTACACGAAGAGCATCCAGTTTTTGCCATAACCCTCTCAAATTTTTATAACATGCTATGTGGGTGAAATTATGGTACCATGCCAACTTTCGACCTTTTGGGAGTTCATTTGTAGTGCTTTTCAATTTAAGTGTCATTTTGCTGAAAAATCAATAAATGCATGAAAAATAGTAAATGAAGTGAGAAAGGGTTGAAAATTGATGATATGGCTTTGAATGGTGCATTTTGAGCACACGAAAAGTCTGGAGTTCAAATAAGTTCACAAATTGAAATCCCTTTGTAACACATGAGTTTTCGTTCGAAACCCTAATACTTCGAAAGAGATTGTCTGTTTTGTACACGAAGTGCATGCAGTTTTTTCCGTAACCCTCTCAACTTTTTATAACATGCTATCTGGGTGAAATGATGACACCATGCTAACTTTCGACCTTTTTGGAGTTCATTTGTAGTGCTTTTCAATTTCAGTGTCATATAGCTCTAAAAAATCAATAAATGCATGAAAAATACCAAATGAAGTCAGAAAGGGTTTAAAATTGATGATGTGGCTTTGAATGGTGCATTTTCAACACATAAAAAGTCTGGAGTTCAAATAAGTTCAAAAATGGAATCCCTTTGTAACAGATGAGTTTTCGTTCGAAACCCTGATACTTCAAAAGAGATTGTCTGTTTTGTACACGAAGTGCATCCAGTTTTTTCCGTAACCCTCTAAACTTTTTATCACATGCTATGTGGGTGAAATGATGATGCCAACTTTCGACCTTTTCGGAGTTCATTTGTAGTGCTTTTCAATTTCAGTGTCATTTAGCTCTAAAAAATCAGTAAATGCAACGAAAATACCAAGTGATGTCAGAAAGGGTTGAAAATTGATAATGTGGCTTTGAATGGTGCATTTTAAACACACAAAAAGTTTGGAGTTCAAATAAGTTCAAAAAAATGAAATCCCTTTGTTATAGGTGAGTTTTCGTCCAAAACCCCGATACATCAAAAGAGATTGTTTGTTTTGGACACGAAGTGCATCCGGTTTTGCCGTAACCAACTCAACTTTTTATTACATGCTATGAGGGTGAAATGATGATACCATGCCAACTTTTGACCTTTTCAGAGTTTATTTGTAGTGATTTTCAATTTCAGGTTTATTTAGCTAAAAAATCAGTAAATGCATGAAAAATACCAAATGAAGTCAGAAAGGGTTGAAAATTGATGATGTGGCTTTGAATGGTGCATTTTGAACATGCAAAAAGTCTAGAGTTCAAATAAGTTCAAAAAATGAAATCTCTTTGGAAAAGATGAGTTTTAGTTCGAAACCCTGATACTTCAAAAGAGATTGTCTGTTTTGTACACGAAGTGCATCCAGTTTTTGCCTAACCCTCTCAACTTTTTATAACATGCTATGTGGGTGAAATGATGATACCATGTCCACTTCCGACCTTTTCAGAGTTCATTTGAAGTGCTTTTGAATTTCAGAGTTATTTAGCTCAAAAATGAGTAAATGCATGAAAAATCCCAAATGAAGTCACAAAGGGTTGAGAATTGATGATGTGTCGTTGAGTTGTGCATTTTGAACACACAAAAGTCCAGAGTTCAAATAAGTTCCAAAATGGAATCCCTTTGTAACAGATGGGTTTTCATTTGAAACCCCGATACTTCGAAAGAGATTGTCTGTTTTGTACACGAAGAGCATCCAGTTTTTGCCGTAACCCTCTCAAATTTTTATAACATGCTATGTGGGTGAAATTATGGTACCATGCCAACTTTCGACCTTTTGGGAGTTCATTTGTAGTGCTTTTCAATTTAAGTGTCATTTTGCTGAAAAATCAATAAATGCATGAAAAATAGCAAATGAAGTCAGAAAGGGTTGAAAATTGATGATGTGGCTTTGAATGGTGCATTTTGAGCACACGAAAAGTCTGGAGTTCAAATAAGTTCACAAATTGAAATCCCTTTGTAACACATGAGTTTTCGTTCGAAACCCTAATACTTCGAAAGAGATTGTCTGTTTTGTACACGAAGTGCATCCAGTTTTTTCCGTAACCCTCTCAACTTTTTATAACATGCTAGCTGGGTGAAATGATGACACCATGCTAACTTTCGACCTTTTTGGAGTTATTTGTAGTGCTTTTCAATTTCAGTGTCATATAGCTCTAAAAAATCAGTAAATGCATCAAAAATACCAAATGAAGTCAGAAAGGGTTGAAAATTGATGATGTGGCTTTGAATGGTGCATTTTCAACACATAAAAAGTCTGGAGTTCAAATAAGTTCAAAAATGGAATCCCTTTGTAACAGATGAGTTTTCGTTCGAAACCCTGATACTTCAAAAGAGATTGTCTGTGTTGTACACGAAGTGTATCCAGTTTTTTCCGTAACCCTCTCAACTTTTTATAACATGCTATGTGGGTGAAATGATGATACCATGCCAACTTTCAACCTTTTCGGAATTCATTTGTAGTGCTTTTCAATTTCAGTGTCATTTAGCTCTATAAAATCAGTAAATGCAACGAAAATACCAAATGATGTCAGAAAGGGTTGAAAATTGATAATGTGGCTTTGAATGGTGCATTTTGAACACACAAAAAGTTTGGAGTTCAAATAAGTTCAAAAAAATGAAATCCCTTTGTAATAGGTGAGTTTTCGTCCAAAACCCCGATACATCAAAAGACATTGTTTGTTTTGGACACGAAGTGCATCAGGTTTTGCCGTAACCCACTCAACTTTTTATTACATGCTATGAGGGTGAAATGATGATACTATGCCAACTTTTGACCTTTTCAGAGTTTATTGGTAGTGATTTTCAATTTCAGGTTTATTTAGCTAAAAAATCAGTAAATGCATGAAAAATACCAAATGAAGTCAGAAAGGGTTGAAAATTGATGATGTTGCTTTGAATGGTGCATTTTGAACATGCAAAAAGTCTAGAGTTCAAATAAGTTCAAAAAATGAAATCCCTTTGGAACAGATGCGTTTTAGTTCAAAACCCTGATACTTCAAAAGAGATTGTCTGTTTTGTACATAAAGTGCATCCAGTTTTTGCCGTAACCCTCTCAATTTATTATAACATGCTATGTGGGTGAAATGATCATACCATGCAAACTTTTGACTTTTTCAGAGTTCACTTGTAGTGCTTTTCAATTGCAGGGTCATTTAGCTCTAAAAAATCAGTAAATGCATGAAAAATACCAAATGAAGTCAGAAAGGGTTGAAATTTGATGATGTGGCTTTGAATGGTGCATTTTGAACACGTAAAAAGTCTAGAGTTCAAATAAGTTCAAAAAAATGAAATCCCTTTGTAATAGAAGAGTTTTCATCTGAAACCGTGATACTTCGAAAGAGATTATCCGTTTTGTACACGAAGTGCATCCAGGCTTTGCCGTAACCCTCTCAACTTTTTGTAACCTTCTATGTGGGGTGAAATGATGATACCATGCCAACTTTCGACCTTTTCAGAGTTCATTTGTAGTGCTTTTCAATTTCAGCGTCATTTAGCTCAAAAATCCGTAAATGCATGAACAATACAAAATGAAGTCACAAAGGGTTAAAAAATCGATCATGTAGATTTGAATGGTGCATTTTGAACACGCACAAAGTCTGGAGTTCAAATAAGTTCAAAAAATTAAACCCCTTTTTAACAGATGAGTTGTCGTCTAAAACCGTGATACTTCGAAAGAGATTGTCTGTTTTGTACACGAAGTGCATCCAGTTTTTGCCTAACCCTCTCACTTTTTATGACATGCTATGTGGGTGAAATGATGATACCATGCCCACTTCCGACCTTTTCAGAGTTCATTTGAAGTGCTTTTGAATTTCAGGGTCATTTAGCTCAAAAATGAGTAAATGCATGAAAAATACCAAATGAAGTCACAAAGGGTTGAGAATTGATGTTGTGTCGTTGAGTTGTGCATTTTGAACACCCAAAAGTCCGGAGTTCAAATAAGTTCCAAAATGGAATCCCTTTGTAACAGATGGGTTTTCATTTGAAACCCCGATACTTCGAAAGAGATTGTCTGTTTTGTACACGAAGAGCATCCAGTTTTTGCCATAACCCTCTCAAATTTTTATAACATGCTATGTGGGTGAAATTATGGTACCATGCCAACTTTCGACCTTTTGGGAGTTCATTTGTAGTGCTTTTCAATTTAAGTGTCATTTTGCTGAAAAATCAATAAATGCATGAAAAATAGTAAATGAAGTGAGAAAGGGTTGAAAATTGATGATATGGCTTTGAATGGTGCATTTTGAGCACACGAAAAGTCTGGAGTTCAAATAAGTTCACAAATTGAAATCCCTTTGTAACACATGAGTTTTCGTTCGAAACCCTAATACTTCGAAAGAGATTGTCTGTTTTGTACACGAAGTGCATGCAGTTTTTTCCGTAACCCTCTCAACTTTTTATAACATGCTATCTGGGTGAAATGATGACACCATGCTAACTTTCGACCTTTTTGGAGTTCATTTGTAGTGCTTTTCAATTTCAGTGTCATATAGCTCTAAAAAATCAATAAATGCATGAAAAATACCAAATGAAGTCAGAAAGGGTTTAAAATTGATGATGTGGCTTTGAATGGTGCATTTTCAACACATAAAAAGTCTGGAGTTCAAATAAGTTCAAAAATGGAATCCCTTTGTAACAGATGAGTTTTCGTTCGAAACCCTGATACTTCAAAAGAGATTGTCTGTTTTGTACACGAAGTGCATCCAGTTTTTTCCGTAACCCTCTAAACTTTTTATCACATGCTATGTGGGTGAAATGATGATGCCAACTTTCGACCTTTTCGGAGTTCATTTGTAGTGCTTTTCAATTTCAGTGTCATTTAGCTCTAAAAAATCAGTAAATGCAACGAAAATACCAAGTGATGTCAGAAAGGGTTGAAAATTGATAATGTGGCTTTGAATGGTGCATTTTAAACACACAAAAAGTTTGGAGTTCAAATAAGTTCAAAAAAATGAAATCCCTTTGTTATAGGTGAGTTTTCGTCCAAAACCCCGATACATCAAAAGAGATTGTTTGTTTTGGACACGAAGTGCATCCGGTTTTGCCGTAACCAACTCAACTTTTTATTACATGCTATGAGGGTGAAATGATGATACCATGCCAACTTTTGACCTTTTCAGAGTTTATTTGTAGTGATTTTCAATTTCAGGTTTATTTAGCTAAAAAATCAGTAAATGCATGAAAAATACCAAATGAAGTCAGAAAGGGTTGAAAATTGATGATGTGGCTTTGAATGGTGCATTTTGAACATGCAAAAAGTCTAGAGTTCAAATAAGTTCAAAAAAATGAAATCTCTTTGGAAAAGATGAGTTTTAGTTCGAAACCCTGATACTTCAAAAGAGATTGTCTGTTTTGTACACGAAGTGCATCCAGTTTTTGCCTAACCCTCTCAACTTTTTATAACATGCTATGTGGGTGAAATGATGATACCATGTCCACTTCCGACCTTTTCAGAGTTCATTTGAAGTGCTTTTGAATTTCAGAGTTATTTAGCTCAAAAATGAGTAAATGCATGAAAAATCCCAAATGAAGTCACAAAGGGTTGAGAATTGATGATGTGTCGTTGAGTTGTGCATTTTGAACACACAAAAGTCCAGAGTTCAAATAAGTTCCAAAATGGAATCCCTTTGTAACAGATGGGTTTTCATTTGAAACCCCGATACTTCGAAAGAGATTGTCTGTTTTGTACACGAAGAGCATCCAGTTTTTGCCGTAACCCTCTCAAATTTTTATAACATGCTATGTGGGTGAAATTATGGTACCATGCCAACTTTCGACCTTTTGGGAGTTCATTTGTAGTGCTTTTCAATTTAAGTGTCATTTTGCTGAAAAATCAATAAATGCATGAAAAATAGCAAATGAAGTCAGAAAGGGTTGAAAATTGATGATGTGGCTTTGAATGGTGCATTTTGAGCACACGAAAAGTCTGGAGTTCAAATAAGTTCACAAATTGAAATCCCTTTGTAACACATGAGTTTTCGTTCGAAACCCTAATACTTCGAAAGAGATTGTCTGTTTTGTACACGAAGTGCATGCAGTTTTTTCCGTAACCCTCTCAACTTTTTATAACATGCTATCTGGGTGAAATGATGACACCATGCTAAGTTTCGACCTTTTTGGAGTTCATTTGTAGTGCTTTTCAATTTCAGTGTCATATAGCTCTAAAAAATCAATAAATGCATGAAAAATACCAAATGAAGTCAGAAAGGGTTTAAAATTGATGATGTGGCTTTGAATGGTGCATTTTCAACACATAAAAAGTCTGGAGTTCAAATAAGTTCAAAAATGGAATCCCTTTGTAACAGATGAGTTTTCGTTGAAACCCTGATACTTCAAAAGAGATTGTCTGTTTTGTACACAATGTGCATCCAGTTTTTTCCGTAACCCTCTGAACTTTTTATACCATGCTATGTGGGTGAAATGATGATACCATGCCAACTTTCGACCTTTTCGGAGTTCATTTGTAGTGCTTTTCAATTTCAGTGTCATTTAGCTCTAAAAAATCAGTAAATGCAACGAAAATACCAAATGATGTCAGAAAGGGTTGAAAATTGATAATGTGGCTTTGAATGGTGCATTTTGAACACACGAAAAGTTTGGAGTTCAAATAAGTTCAAAAAAATGAAATCCCTTTGTAATAGGTGAGTTTTCGTCCAAAACCCCGATACATCAAAAGAGATTGTTTGTTTTGGACACGAAGTGCATCCGGTTTTGCCGTAACCCACTCAACTTTTTATTACATGCTATGAGGGTGAAATGATGATACCATGCCAACTTTTGACCTTTTCAGAGTTTATTTGTAGTGATTTTCAATTTCAGGTTTATTTAGCAAAAAAATCAGTAGATGCATGAAAAATACCAAATGAAGTCAGAAAGGGTCGAAAATTGATGATGTGGCTTTGAATGGTGCATTTTGAACATGCAAAAAGTCTAGAGTTCAAATAAGTTCAAAAAAATGAAATCCCTTTGGAACAGATGAGATTTAGTTCGAAACCTTGATACTTCAAAAGAGATTGTCTGTTTTGTACACGAAGTGCATCAAGTTTTTGCCTAACCCTCTCAACTTTTTATAACATGCTATGTGGGTGAAATGATGATACCATGCCCACTTCCGACCTTTTCAGAGTTCATTTGAAGTGCTTTTGAATTTCAGAGTTATTTAGCTCAAAAATGAGTAAATGCATGAAAAATACCAAATGAAGTCACAAAGGGTTGAGAATTGATGATGTGTCGTTGAGTTGTGCATTTTGAACACGCAAAAGTCCAGAGTTCAAATAAGTTCCAAAATGGAATCCCTTTGTAACAGATGGAATTTCATTTGAAACCCCGATACTTCGAAAGAGATTGTCTGTTTTGTACACGAAGAGCATCCAGTTTTTGCCGTAACCCTCTCAAATTTTTATAACATGCTATGTGGGTGAAATTATGGTACCATGCCAACTTTCGACCTTTTGGGAGTTCATTTGTAGTGCTTTTCAATTTAAGTGTCATTTTGCTGAAAAATCAATAAATGCATGAAAAATAGCAAATGAAGTCAGAAAGGGTTGAAAATTGATGATGTGGCTTTGAATGGTGCATTTTGAGCACACGAAAAGTCTGGAGTTCAAATAAGTTCACAAATTGAAATCCCTTTGTAACACATGAGTTTTCGTTCGAAACCCTAATACTTCGAAAGAGATTGTCTGTTTTGTACACGAAGTGCATCCAGTTTTTTCCGTAACCCTCTCAACTTTTCATAACATGCTATCTAGGTGAAATGATGACACCATGCTAACTTTCGACCTTTTTTGGAGTTCATTTGTAGTGCTTTTCAATTTCAGTGTCATATAGCTCTAAAAAATCAGTAAATGCATGAAAAATATCAAATGAAGTCAGAAAGGGTTGAAAATTGATGATGTGGCTTTGAATGGTGCATTTTCAACACATAAAAAGTCTGGAGTTCAAATAAGTTCAAAAATGGAATCCCTTTGTAACAGATGAGTTTTCGTTCGAAACCCTGATACTTCAAAAGAGATTGTCTGTTTTGTACACGAAGTGCATCCAGTTTTTTCCGTAACCCTCGCAACTTTTTATAACATGCTACGTGGGTGAAATGATGATACCATGCCAACTTTCGACCTTTTCGGAGTTCATTTGTAGTGCTTTTAAATTTCAGTGTCATTTAGCTCTAAAAAATCAGTAAATGCAACGAAAATAACAAATGATGTCAGAAAGGGTTGAAAATTTATAATTTGGCTTTGAATGGTGCATTTTGAACACACAAAAAGTTTGGAGTTCAAATAAGTTCAAAAAAATGAAATCCCTTTGTAATAGGTGAGTTTTCGTCCAAAACCCCGATACATCAAAAGAGATTGCTTGTTTTGGACACGGAGTGCATCAGGTTTTGTCGTAACCCACTCAACTTTTTATTACATGCTATGAGGGTGAAATGATGATACCATGCCAACTTTTGACCTTTTCAGAGTTTATTGGTAGTGATTTTCAATTTCAGGTTTATTTAGCTAAAAAATCAGTAAATGCATGAAAAATACCAAATGAAGTCAGAAAGGGTTGAAAATTGATGATGTGGCTTTGAATGGTGCATTTTGAACACGCAAAAAGTCTAGAGTTCAAATAAGTTCAAAAAAATGAAATCCCTTTGTAATAGAAGAGTTTTCGTCCGAAACCTTGATACTTCGAAAGAGATTGTCCGTTTTTTACACGAAGTGCATCCAGGCTTTGCCGTAACCCTCTCAACTTTTTATAACCTTCTATGTGGGGCGAAATGATTATACCATGCCAACTTTCGACCTTTTCAGAGTTCATTTGTAGTGCTTTTCAATTTCAGCGTCATTTAGCTCAAAAATCCGTAAATGCATGAACAATACAAAATGAAGTCACAAAGGGTTGAAAATCGATCATGTAGATTTGAATGGTGCATTTTGAACACGCACAAAGTCTGGAGTTCAAATAATTTCAATAAATTAAACCCCTTTTTAACAGATGAGTTGTCGTGTGAAACCGTGATACTTCGAAAGAGATTGTCTGTTTTGTACACGAAGTGCATCCAGTTTTTGCCTAACCCTCTCAACTTTTTATAACATGCTATGTGGGTGAAATGATGATACCATGCCCACTTCCGACCTTCTCAGAGTTCATTTGAAGTGCTTTTGAATTTCAGGGTCATTTAGCTCAAACATGAGTAAATGCATGAAAAATACCAAATGAAGTCACAAAGGGTTGAGAATTGATGTTGTGTCGTTGAGTTGTGCATTTTGATCACCCAAAAGTCCGGAGTTCAAATAAGTTCCAAAATGGAATCCCTTTGTAACAGATGGGTTTCCATTTGAAACCCCGATACTTCGAAAGAGATTGTCTGTTTTGTACACGAAGAGCATCCAGTTTTTGCCGTAACCCTCTCAAATTTTCATAACATGCTATGTGGGTGAAATTATGGTACCATGCCAACTTTCGACCTTTTGGGAGTTCATTTGTAGTGCTTTTCAATTTAAGTGTCATTTTGCTGAAAAATCAATAAATGCATGAAAAATAGTAAATGAAGTCAGAAAGGGTTGAAAATTGATGACGTGGCTTTGAATGGTGCATTTTGAGCACACGAAAAGTCTGGAGTTCAAATAAGTTCACAAATTGAAATCCCTTTGTAACACATGAGTTTTCGTTCGAAACCCTAATACTTCGAAAGAGATTGTCTGTTTTGTACACGAAGTGCATCCAGTTTTTTCCGTAACCCTCTCAACTTTTTATAACATGCTATCTAGGTGAAATGATGACACCATGCTAACTTTCGACCTTTTTGGAGTTCATTTGTAGTGCTTTTCAATTTCAGTGTCATATAGCTCTAAAAAATCAGTAAATGCATGAAAAATACCAAATGAAGTCAGAAAGGGTTGAAAATTGATGATGTCGCTTTGAATGGTGCATTTTCAACACATAAAAAGTCTAGAGTTCAAAAAAGTTCAAAAATGCAATCCCTTTGTAACAAATGAGTTTTCGTTCGAAACCCTGATACTTCAAAAGAGATTGTCTATTTTGTACGCGAAGTGCATCCAGTTTTTTCCGTAACCCTCTCAACTTTTTATAACATGCTATGTGGGTGAAATGATGATACCATGCCAACTTTCGACCTTTTCGGAGTTCATTTGTAGTGCTTTTCAATTTCAGTGTCATTTAGCTCTAAAAAATCAGTAAATGCAACGAAAATACCAAATGATGTCAGAAAGGGTTGAAAATTGATAATGTGGCTTTGAATGGTGCATTTTGAACACACAAAAAGTTTGGGGTTCAAATAAGTTCAAAAAAATGAAATCCCTTTGTAATAGGTGAGTTTTCGTCCAAAACCCCGATACATCAAAAGAGATTGTTTGTTTTGGACACGGAGTGCATCAGGTTTTGCCGTAACCCACTCAACTTTTTATTACATGCTATGAGGGTGAAATGATGATAACATGCAAACTTTTGACCTTTTCAGAGTTTATTGGTAGTGCTTTTCAATTGCAGGGTCATTTAGCTCTAAAAAATCAGTAAATGCATGAAAAATACCAAATGAAGTTAGAAAGGGTTGAAAATTGATGATGTGGCTTTGAATGGTGCATTTTGAACATGCAAAAAGTCTAGAGTTCAAATAAGTTGAAAAAAATGAAATCCCTTTGGAACAAATGAGTTTTTGTTCGAAACCCTGATACTTCGAAAGAGATTGTCTGTTTTGTACATCAAGTGCATCCAGTTTTTGCCGTAACCCTCTCAATTTTTTATAACATGCTATGTGGGTGAAATGATCATACCATGCAAACTTTTGATTTTTTCTGAGTTCACTTGTAGTGCTTTTCAATTGCAGGTCATTTAGCTCTAAAAAATCAGTAAATGCATGAAAAATACCAAATGTAGTCAGAAAGGGTTGAAAATTGATGATGTGGCTTTGAATGGTGCATTTTGAACACGCAAAAAGTCTAGAGTTCAAATAAGTTCAAAAAAATGAAATCCCTTTGTAATAGAAGAGTTTTCGTCCGAAACCTTGATACTTCGAAAGAGATTGTCCGTTTTGTACACGAAGTGCATCCAGGCTTTGCCGTAACCCTCTCAACTTTTTATAACCTTCTATGTGGGGTGAAATGATGATACCATGCCAACTTTCGACCTTTTCAGAGTTCATTTGTAGTGCTTTTCAATTTCAGCGTCATTTAGCTCAAAAATCCGTAAATGCATGAAAAATACAAAATGAAGTCACAAAGGGTTGAAAATCGATCGTGTAGATTTGAATGGTGCATTTTGAACACGCAAAAAGTCTGGAGTTCAAATTAGTTCAAAAAATTAAACCCCTTTTTAACAGATGAGTTGTCGTCTGAAATCGTGATACTTCGAAAGAGGTTGTCTGTTTTGTACACGAAGTGCATCCAGTTTTTGCCTAACCCTCTCAACTTTTTATAACATGCTATGTGGGTGAAATGATGATACCATGCCCACTTCCGACCTTTTCAGAGTTCATTTGAAGTGCTTTTGAATTTCAGGGTCATTTAGCTCAAAAATACCAAATGAAGTCACAAAGGGTTGAGAATTGATGTTGTGTCATTGAGTTGTGCATTTTGAACACCCAAAAGTCCGGAGTTCAAATAAGTTCCAAAATGGAATCCCTTTGTAACAGATGGGTTTTCATTTCAAACCCCGATACTATGAAAGAGATTGTCTGTTTTGTACACGAAGAGCATCCAGTTTTTGCCGTAACCCTCTCAAATTTTTATAACATGCTATGTGGGTGAAATTATGGAACTAATGCAACTTTCGACCTTTTGGGAGTTCATTTGTATTGCTTTTCAATTTAAGTGTCATTTTGCTGAAAAAATCAATAAATGCATGAAAAATAGCAAATGAAGTCAGAAAGGGTTGAAAATTGATGATGTGGCTTTGAATGGTGCATTTTGAACACACGAAATGTGTGGAGTTCAAATAAGTTGAAAAAATTGAAATCCCTTTGTAAAAGATGAGTTTTCGTTCGAAACCCTAATACTTCGAAAGAGATTTTCTGTTTTGTACACGAAGTGCATCCAGTTTTTTCCGTAACCCTCTCAACTTTTCATAACATGCTATCTGGGTGAAATGATGACACCATGCTAACTTTCGACCTTTTTGGAGTTCATTTGTAGTGCTTTTCAATTTCTGTGTCATTTAGCTCTAAAAAATCTGTAAATGCATGAAAAATACCAAATGAAGTCAGAAAGGGTTGAAAATTGATGATGTGGCTTTGAATGGTGCATTTTCAACACATAAAAAGTCTGGAGTTCAAATAAGTTCAAAAATGGAATCCCTTTGTAACAGATGAGTTTTCGTTCAAAACCCTGATACTTAAAAAGAGATTGTCTGTTTTGTACACGAAGTGCATCCAGCTTTTTCCGTCACCCTCTCAACTTTTTATAACATGCTATGTGGGTGAAATGATGATACTATGCCAACTTTCGACCTTTTCGGAGTTCATTTGTAGTGCTTTTCAATTTCAGTGTCATTTTGCTCTAATAAATAAGTAAATGCAACGAAAATACCAAATGATGTCAGAAAGGGTTGAAAATTGATGATGTGGCTTTGAATGGTGCATTTTCAACACACAAAAAGTTGGGAGTTCAAATAAGTTCAAAAAAATGAAATCCCTTTGTAATAGTTGAGTTTTCGTCCAAAACCCACATACATCAAAAGAGATTGTCTGTTTTGTACACGAAGTGCATCAGTTTTTGCCATAACCCACTCAACTTTTTTTTACATGCTACGAGGGTGAAATGATGATACCATGCCAACTTTTGGCCGTTTCAGAGTTTATTGGTAGTGATATCCAATTTCAGGTTTATTTAGCTCAAAAATCAGTAAATGCATGAAAAATACGAAATGAAGTCAGAAAGGGTTGAAAATTGATGATGTGGCATTGAATGGTGCATTTTGAACACGCAAAAAGTCTAGAGTTCAAATAAGTTAAAAAAATGAAATCCCTTTGTAATAGGTGAGTTTTCGTCCAAAACCCCGATACATCAAAAGAGATTGTCTGTTTTGGACACGAAGTGCATCAGTTTTTGCCGTAACCCACTCAACTTTTTATTACATGCTATGAGGGTGAAATGATGATACCATGCCATCTTTTGGCCGTTTCAGAGTTTATTGGTAGTGATATTCAATTTCAGGTTTATTTAGCTCAAAAATCAGTAAATGCATGAAAAATACCAAATGAAGTCAGAAAGGGTTGAAAATTGATGATGTGGCATTGAATGGTGCATTTTGAACACGCAAAAAGTCTAGAGTTCAAATAAGTTAAAAAAATGAAATCCCTTTGTAACAGATGAGTTTTAGTTCGAAACCCTGATACTTCAAAAGAGATTGTCTGTTTTGTACATCAAGTGCATCCAGTTTTTGCCGCAACCCTCTCAATTTTTTATAACATGCTATGTGGGTGAAATGATCATACCATGCCAACTTTTGACTTTGTTAGAGTTCACTTGTAGTGCTTTTCAATTGCAGGGTCATTTAGCTCTAAAAAATCAGTAAATGCATGAAAAATACCAAATGGAGTCAGAAAGGGTTGAAAATTGATGATGTGGCTTTGAATGGTGCATTTTGAACACGCAAAAAGTCTAGAGTTCAAATAAGTTCAAAAAAATGAAATCCCTTTGTAATAGAAGAGTTTTCGTCCGAAACCTTGATACTTCGAAAGAGATTGTCCGTTTTGTACATGAAGTGCATCCAGGCTTTGTCGTAACCCTCTCAACTTTTTATAACATGCTATGTGGGGTGAATTGATGATACCATGCCGACTTTTGACCTTTTCAGAGCTCATTTGTAGTGCTTTTCAATTTCAGCGTCATTTAGCTCAAAAATCAGTAAATGCATGAACAATACAAAATGAAGTCACAAAGGGTTGAAAATCGATCATGTAGACTTGAATGGTGCATTTTGAACACGCAAAAAGTCTGGAGTTCAAATAAGTTCAAAAAATTAAACCCCTTTTTAACAGATGAGTTTTCGTCTGAAACCGTGATACTTCGAAATAGATTGTCTGTTTTGTACACGAAGTGCATCCAGTTTTTGCCTAACCCTCTCAACTTTTTATAACATGCTATGTTGGTGAAATGATGATACCATGCCAACTTTCGACCTTTGCGGAGTTCATTTGTAGTGCTTTTCAATTTCAGTGTCATTTAGCTCTAAAAAATCAGTAAATGCAACGAAAATACCAAATGATGTCAGAAAGGGTTGAAAATTGATGATGTGGGTTTGAATGGTGCATTTTCAACACATAAAAAGTTTGCAGTTCAAATAAGTTCAAAAAAACGAAATCCCTTTGTAACAGATGGGTTTTCATTTGAAACCCCGATACTTCGAAAGAGATTGTCTGTTTTGTACACGAAGTGCATCCAGTTTTTGCCGTAACCCTCTCAAATTTTTATAACATGCTATGTGGGTGAAATTATGGTACCATGCCAACTTTCGACCTTTTGAGAGTTCATTTGTAGTGCTTTTCAATTTAAGTGTCATTTTGCTGAAAAAATCAATAAATGCATGAAAAATAGCAAATGAAGTCAAAAAGGGTTGAAAATTGATGATGTGGCTTTGAATGGTGCATTTTGAACACACGAAAAGTTTGGAGTTCAAATAAGTTCACAAATTGAAATCCCTTTGTAACAGATGAGTTTTCGTTCGAAACCCTGATACTTCGAAAGAGATTGTCTGTTTTGTACACGAAGTGCATCCAGTTTTTGCCTAACCCTCTCAACTTTTTATAACATGCTATGTGGGTGAAATGATGATACCATGCCAACTTTTGACTTTGTTAGAGTTCACTTGTAGTGCTTTTCAATTGCAGGGTCATTTAGCTCTAAAAAATCAGTAAATGCAACGAAAATACCAAATGGAGTCAGAAAGGGTTGAAAATTGATGATGTGGCTTTGAATGGTGCATTTTCAACACACAAAAAGTTTGGAGTTCAAATAAGTTCAAAAAAATGAAATCCCTTTGTAATAGTTGAGTTTTCGTCCAAAACCCTCATACATCAAAAGAGATGGTCTGTTTTGTACACGAAGTGCATCAGTTTTTGCCGTAACCAACTCAACTTTTTATTACATGCTATGAGGGTGAAATAATGATACCATGCCAACTTTTGACCTTTTCAGAGTTTCTTGGTAGTGCTTTTCAATTTCAGGTTTGTTTAGCTCAAAAATTAGTAAATGCAACGAAAATACCAAATGATGTCAGAAAGGGTTGAAAATTGATGATGTGGCTTTGAGTGGTGCATTTTGAACACACAAAAAGTTTGGAGTTCGAATAAGTACAAAAAAATGAAATCGCTTTGTAATAGGTGAGTTTTCGTCCAAAACCCCGATACATCTAAAGAGATTGTCTGTTTTGGACACGAAGTGCATCAGTTTTTGCCGTAACCCACTCAACTTTTTATTACATGCTATGAGGGTGAAATGATGATACCATGCCAACTTTTGGCCTTTTCAGAGTTTATTGGTAGTGATTTTCAATTTCAGGTTTATTTAGCTCAAAAATTAGTAAATGCATGAAAAATACCAGATGAAGTCAGAAAGGGTTGAAAATTGATGATGTGGCTTTGAATGGTGCATTTTGAACGTGCAAAAAGTCTAGAGTTCAAATAAGTTCAAAAAATTAAACCGCTTTTTAACAGATGAGTTTTCGTCTGAAACCGTGATACTTCGAAATAGATTGTCTGTTTTGTACACGAAGTGCATCCAGTTTTTGCCTAACCCTCTCAACTTTTTATAACATGCTATGTTGGTGAAATGATGATACCATGCCAACTTTCGACCTTTGCGGAGTTCATTTGTAGTGCTTTTCAATTTCAGTGTCATTTAGCTCTAAAAAATCAGTAAATGCAACGAAAATACCAAATGATGTGAGAAAGGGTTGAAAATTGATGATGTGGGTTTGAATGGTGCATTTTCAACACATAAAAAGTTTGCAGTTCAAATAAGTTCAAAAAAACGAAATCCCTTTGTAACAGATGGGTTTTCATTTGAAACCCCGATACTTCGAAAGAGATTGTCTGTTTTGTACACGAAGTGCATCCAGTTTTTGCCGTAACCCTCTCAAATTTTTATAACATGCTATGTGGGTGAAATTATGGTACCATGCCAACTTTCGACCTTTTGAGAGTTCATTTGTAGTGCTTTTCAATTTAAGTGTCATTTTGCTGAAAAAATCAATAAATGCATGAAAAATAGCAAATGAAGTCAAAAAGGGTTGAAAATTGATGATGTGGCTTTGAATGGTGCATTTTGAACACACGAAAAGTTTGGAGTTCAAATAAGTTCACAAATTGAAATCCCTTTGTAACAGATGAGTTTTCGTTCGAAACCCTGATACTTCGAAAGAGATTGTCTGTTTTGTACACGAAGTGCATCCAGTTTTTGCCTAACCCTCTCAACTTTTTATAACATGCTATGTGGGTGAAATGATGATACCATGCCAACTTTCGACCTTTTCGGAGTTCATTTGTAGTGCTTTTCAATTTCAGTGTCATTTTGCTCTAAAAAATCAGTAAATGCAACGAAAATACCAAATGATGTCAGAAAGGGTTGAAAATTGATGATGTGGCTTTGAATGGTGCATTTTCAACACACAAAAAGTTTGGAGTTCAAATAAGTTCAAAAAAATGAAATCCCTTTGTAATAGTTGAGTTTTCGTCCAAAACCCTCATACATCAAAAGAGATGGTCTGTTTTGTACACGAAGTGCATCAGTTTTTGCCGTAACCAACTCAACTTTTTATTACATGCTATGAGGGTGAAATAATGATACCATGCCAACTTTTGACCTTTTCAGAGTTTCTTGGTAGTGCTTTTCAATTTCAGGTTTGTTTAGCTCAAAAATTAGTAAATGCAACGAAAATACCAAATGATGTCAGAAAGGGTTGAAAATTGATGATGTGGCTTTGAGTGGTGCATTTTGAACACACAAAAAGTTTGGAGTTCGAATAAGTACAAAAAAATGAAATCGCTTTGTAATAGGTGAGTTTTCGTCCAAAACCCCGATACATCTAAAGAGATTGTCTGTTTTGGACACGAAGTGCATCAGTTTTTGCCGTAACCCACTCAACTTTTTATTACATGCTATGAGGGTGAAATGATGATACCATGCCAACTTTTGGCCTTTTCAGAGTTTATTGGTAGAGATTTTCAATTTCAGGTTTATTTAGCTCAAAAATTAGTAAATGCATGAAAAATACCAGATGAAGTCAGAAAGGGTTGAAAATTGATGATGTGGCTTTGAATGGTGCATTTTGAACGTGCAAAAAGTCTAGAGTTCAAATAAGTTAAAAAAATGAAATCCCTTTGTAACAGATGAGTTTTAGTTCGAAACCCTCATACTTCAAAAGAGATTGTCTGTTTTGTACATCAAGTGCATCCAGTTTTTGCCGTAACCCTCTCAATTTTGTATAACATGCTATGTGGGTGAAATGGTCATACCATGCCAACTTTTGACTTTTTCAGAGTTCACTTGTAGTGCTTTTCAATTGCAGGGTCATTTAGCTCTAAAAAATCAGTAAATGCATGAAAAATACCAAATGAAGTCAGAAAGGGTTGAAAATTGATGATGTGGCTTTGAATGGTGCATTTTGAACACACAAAAAGTCTAGAGTTCAAATAAGTTCAAAAAACTGAAATCCCTTTGTAATAGAAGAGTTTTCGTCCGAAACCTTAATACTTTGAAAGAGATTGTCCGTTTTGTACATGAAGTGCATCCAGGCTTTGCCGTAACCCTCTCAACTTTTTATAACATGCTATGTGGGGTGAAATGATGATACCATGCCGACTTTTGACCTTTTCAGAGTTCATTTGTAGTGCTTTTCAATTTCAGCGTCATTTAGCTCAAAAATCAGTAAATGCATAAACAATACAAAATGAAGTCACAAAGGGTTGAAAATCGATCATGTAGATTTGAATGGTGCATTTTGAACACGCAAAAAGTCTGGAGTTCAAATAAGTTCAAAAAATTAATCCCCTTTTTAACAGATGAGTTTTCGTCTGAAACCGTGATACTTCGAAAGAGATTGTCTGTTTTGTACACGAAGTGCATCAGTTTTTGCCGTAACCAACTCAACTTTTTATTACATGCTATGAGGGTGAAATAATGATACCATGCCAACTTTTGACCTTTTCAGAGTTTATTGGTAGTGCTTTTCAATTTCAGGTTTGTTTAGCTCAAAAATTAGTAAATGCAACGAAAATACCAAATGATGTCAGAACGGGTTGAAAATTGATGATGTGGCTTTGAATGGTGCATTTTGAACACACAAAAAGTTTGGAGTTCGAATAAGTACAAAAAAATGAAATCCCTTTGTAATAGGTGAGTTTTCGTCCAAAACCCCGATACATCAAAAGAGATTGTCTGTTTTGGACACGAAGTGCATCAATTTTTGCCGTAACCCACTCAACATTTTATTACATGCTATGAGGGTGAAATGATGATACCATGCCAACTTTTGGCCTTTTCAGAGTTTATTGGTAGTGATTTTCAATTTCAGGTTTATTTAGCTCAAAAATCAGTAAATGCATGAAAAATACTAGATGAAGTCACAAAGGGTTGAAAATTGATGATGTGGCTTTGAATGGTGCATTTTGAACATGCAAAAAGTCTAGAGTTCAAATAAGTTAAAAAAATGAAATCCCTTTGTAACAGATGAGTTTTAGTTCGAAACCCTCATACTTCAAAAGAGATTGTCTGTTTTGTACATCAAGTGCATCCAGTTTTTGCCGTAACCCTCTCAATTTTGTATAACATGCTATGTGGGTGAAATGGTCATACCATGCCAACTTTTGACTTTTTCAGAGTTCACTTGTAGTGCTTTTCAATTGCAGGGTCATTTAGCTCTAAAAAATCAGTAAATGCATGAAAAATACCAAATGAAGTCAGAAAGGGTTGAAAATTGATGATGTGGCTTTGAATGGTGCATTTTGAACACGCAAAAAGTCTAGAGTTCAAATAAGTTCAAAAAACTGAAATCCCTTTGTAATAGAAGATTTTCGTCCGAAACCTTAATACTTCGAAAGAGATTGTCCGTTTTGTACATGAAGTGCATCCAGGCTTTGCCGTAACCCTCTCAACTTTTTATAACATGCTATGTGGGGTCAAATGATGATACCATGCCGACTTTTGACCTGTTCAGAGTTCATTTGTAGTGCTTTTCAATTTCAGCGTCATTTAGCTCAAAAATCAGTAAATGCATGAACAATACAAAATGAAGTCACAAAGGGTTGAAAATCGATCATGTAGATTTGAATGGTGCATTTTGAACACGCAAAAAGTCTGGAGTTCAAATAAGTTCAAAAAATTAAACCCCTTTTTAACAGATGAGTTTTCGTCTGAAACCGTGATACTTCGAAAGAGATTGTCTGTTTTGTACACGAAGTGCATCCAGTTTTTGCCTAACCCTCTCAACGTTTTATAACATGCTATGTGGGTGAAATGATGATACCATGCAAACTTTCGACCTTTTCGGAGTTCATTTGTCGTGCTTTTCAATTTCAGTGTCATTTAGCTCTAAAAAATAAGTAAATGCAACGAAAATACCGAATGATGTCAGAAAGGGTTGAAAATTGATGATGTGGCTTTGAATGGTGCATTTTCAACACACAAAAAGTTTGCAGTTCAAATAAGTTCAAAAAAACGAAATCCCTTTGTAACAGATGGGTTTTCATTTGAAACCCCGATACTTCGAAAGAGATTGTCTGTTTTGTACACGAAGTGCATCCAGTTTTTGCCGTAACCCTCTCAAATTTTTATAACATGCTATGTGGGTGAAATTATGGTACCATGCCAACTTTTGACCCTTTGAGAGTTCATTTGTAGTGCTTTTCAATTTAAGTGTCATTTTGCTGAAAAAATCAATAAATGCATGAAAAATAGCAAATGAAGTCAAAAAGGGTTGAAAATTGATGATGTGGCTTTGAATGGTGCATTTTGAACACACGAAAAGTTTGGAGTTCAAATAAGTTCACAAATTGAAATCCCTTTGTAAGAGATGAGTTTTCGTTCGAAACCCTGATACTTCGAAAGAGATTGTCTGTTTTGTACACGAAGTGCATCGAGTTTTTGCCTAACCCTCTCAACTTTTTATAACATGCTATGTGGGTGAAATGATGATACCATGCCAACTTTCGACCTTTTCGGAGTTCATTTGTAGTGCTTTTCAATTTCAGTGTCATTTAGCTCTAAAAAATCAGTAAATGCAACGAAAATACCAAATGATGTCAGAAAGGGTTGAAAATTGATGATGTGGCTTTGAATGGTGCATTTTGAACATGCAAAAAGTCTAGAGTTCAAATAATTTAAAAAAATGAAATCCCTTTGTAAGAGATGAGTTTTAGTTCGAAACCCTCATACTTCAAAAGAGATTGTCTGTTTTGTACATCAAGTGCATCCTGTTTTTGCCGTAACCCTCTCAATTTTGTATAACATGCTATGTGGGTGAAATGGTCATACCATGCCAACTTTTGACTTTTTCAGAGTTCACTTGTAGTGCTTTTCAATTGCAGGGTCATTTAGCTCTAAAAAATCAGTAAATGCATGAAAAATACCAAATGAAGTCAGAAAGGGTTGAAAATTGATGATGTGGCTTTGAATGGTGCATTTTCAACACACAAAAAGTTTGCAGTTCAAATAAGTTCAAAAAAACGAAATCCCTTTGTAACAGATGGGTTTTCATTTGAAACCCCGATACTTCGAAAGAGATTGTCTGTTTTGTACACGAAGTGCATCCAGTTTTTGCCGTAACCCTCTCAAATATTTATAACATGCTATGTGGGTGAAATAATGATACCATGCCAACTTTTGACCTTTTCGGAGTTTATTGGTAGTGCTTTTCAATTTCAGGTTTGTTTAGCTCAAAAATTAGTAAATGCAACGAAAATACCAAATGATGTCAGAAAGGGTTGAAAATTGATGATGTGGCTTTGAATGGTGCATTTTGAACACACAAAAAGTTTGGAGTTCGAATAAGTACAAAAAAATGAAATCCCTTTGTAATAGGTGAGTTTTCGTCCAAAACCCCGATACATCAAATGAGATTGTCTGTTTTGGACACGAAGTGCATCAGTTTTTGCCGTAACCCACTCAACATTTTATTACATGCTATGAGGGTGAAATGATGATACCATGCCAAATTTTGGCCTTTTCAGAGTTTATTGGTAGTCATTTTCAATTTCAGGTTTATTTAGCTCAAAAATCAGTAAATGCATGAAAAATACTAGATGAAGTCACAAAGGGTTGAAAATTGATGATGTGGCTTTGAATGGTGCATTTTGAACATGCAAAAAGTCTAGAGTTCAAATAAGTTAAAAAAATGAAATCCCTTTGTAACAGATGAGTTTTAGTTCGAAACCCTCATACTTCAAAAGAGATTGTCTGGTTTGTACATCAAGTGCATCCAGTTTTTGCCGTAACCCTCTCAATTTTGTATAACATGCTATGTGGGTGAAATGGTCATACCATGCCAACTTTTGACTTTTTCAGAGTTCACTTGTAGTGCTTTTCAATTGCAGGGTCATTTAGCTCTAAAAAATCAGTAAATGCATGAAAAATACCAAATGAAGTCAGAAAGGGTTGAAAATTGATGATGTGGCTTTGAATGGTGCATTTTGAACACGCAAAAAGTCTAGAGTTCAAATAAGTTCAAAAAACTGAAATCCCTTTGTAATAGAAGAGTTTTTGTCCGAAACCTTAATACTTCGAAAGAGATTGTCCGTTTTGTATATGAACTGCATCCAGGCTTTGCCGTAACCCTCTCAACTTTTTATAACATGCTATGTGGGGTGAAATGATGATACCATGCCGACTTTTGACCTTTTCAGAGTTCATTTGTAGTGCTTTTCAATTTCAGCGTCATTTAGCTCAAAAATCAGTAAATGCATAAACAATACAAAATGAAGTCACAAAGGGTTGAAAATCGATCATGTAGATTTGAATGGTGCATTTTGAACACGCAAAAAGTCTGGACTTCAAATAAGTTCAAAAAATTAAACCCCTTTTTAACAGATGAGTTTTCGTCTGAAACCGTGATACTTCGAAAGAGATTGTCTGTTTTGTACACGAAGTGCATCCAGTTTTTGCCTAACCCTCTCAACGTTTTATCACATGCTATGTGGGTGAAATGATGATACCATGCCAACTTTCGACCTTTTCGGAGTTCATTTGTCGTGCTTTTCAATTTCAGTGTCATTTAGCTCTAAAAAATCAGTAAATGCAACGAAAATACCAAATGATGTCAGAAAGGGTTGAAAATTGATGATGTGGCTTTGAATGCTGCATTTTCAACACACAAAAAGTTTGGAGTTCAAATAGGTTCAAAAAAATGAAATCCCTTTGTAATAGTTGAGTTTTCGTCCAAAACCCTCATACATCAAAAGAGATGATCTGTTTTGTACACGAAGTGCATCAGTTTTTGCCGTAACCAACTCAACTTTTTATTACATGCTATGAGGGTGAAATAATGATACCATGCCAACTTTTGACCTTTTCAGAGTTTATTGGTAGTGCTTTTCAATTTCAGGTTTGTTTAGCTCAAAAATTAGTAAATGCAACGAAAATACCAAATGATGTCAGAAAGGGTTGAAAATTGATGATGTGGCTTTGAATGGTGCATTTTGAACACACAAAAAGTTTGGAGTTTGAATAAGTACAAAAAAATGAAATCCCTTTGTAATAGGTGAGTTTTCGTCCAAAACCCCGATACATCAAAAGAGATTGTCTGTTTTGGACACGAAGTGCATCAGTTTTTGCCGTAACCCACTCAACATTTTATTACATGCTATGAGGGTGAAATGATGATACCATGCCAACTTTTGGCCTGTTCAGAGTTTATTGGTAGTGATTTTCAATTTCAGGTTTATTTAGCTCAAAAATCAGTAAATGCATGAAAAATACTAGATGAAGTCACAAAGGGTTGAAAATTGATGATGTGGCTTTGAATGGTGCATTTTGAACATGCAAAAAGTCTAGAGTTCAAATAAGTTAAAAAAATGAAATCCCTTTGTAACAGATGAGTTTTAGTTCGAAACCCTCATACTTCAAAAGAGATTGTCTGTTTTGTACATCAAGTGCAACCAGTTTTTGCCGTAACCCTCTCACTTTTGTATAACATGCTATGTGGGTGAAATGGTCATACCATGCCAACTTTTGACTTTTTCAGAGTTCACTTGTAGTGCTTTTCAATTGCAGGGTCATTTAGCTCTAAAAAATCAGTAAATGCATGAAAAATACCAAATGAAGTCAGAAAGGGTTGAAAATTGATGATGTGTCTTTGAATGGTGCATTTTGAACACGCAAAAAGTCTAGAGTTCAAATAAGTTCAAAAAACTGAAATCCCTTTGTAATAGAAGAGTTTTCGTCCGAAACCTTACTACTTCGAAAGAGATTGTCCGTTTTGTACATGAAGTGCATCCAGGCTTTGCCGTAACCCTCTCAACTTTTTATAACATGCTATGTGGGGTGAAATGATGATACCATGCCGACTTTTGACCTTTTCAGAGTTCATTTGTAGTGCTTTTCAATTTCAGCGTCATTTAGCTCAAAAATCAGTAAATGCATGAACAATACAAAATGAAGTCACAAAGGGTTGAAAATCGATCATGTAGATTTGAATGGTGCATTTTCAACACGCAAAAAGTCTGGAGTTCAAATAAGTTCAAAAAATTAAACCCCTTTTTAACACATGAGTTTTCGTCTGAAACCGTGATACTTCGAAAGAGATTGTCTGTTTTGTACACGAAGTGCATCCAGTTTTTGCCTAACCCTCTCAACGTTTTATAACATGCTATGTGGGTGAAATGATGATACCATGCCAACTTTCGACCTTTTCGGAGTTCATTTGTCGTGCTTTTCAATTTCAGTGTCATTTAGCTCTAAAAAATCAGTAAATGCAACGAAAATACCAAATGATGTCAGAAAGGGTTGAAAATTGATGATGTGGCTTTGAATGCTGCATTTTCAACACACAAAAAGTTTGGAGTTCAAATAGGTTCAAAAAAATGAAATCCCTTTGTAATAGTTGAGTTTTCGTCCAAAACCCTCATACATCAAAAGAGATGGTCTGTTTTGTACACGAAGTGCATCAGTTTTTGCCGTAACCAACTCAACTTTTTATTACATGCTATGAGGGTGAAATAATGATACCATGCCAACTTTTGACCTTTTCAGAGTTTATTGGTAGTGCTTTTCAATTTCAGGTTTATTTAGCTCAAAAATCAGTAAATGCAATGAAAATACCAAATGATGTCAGAAAGGGTTGAAAATTGATGATGTGGCTTTGAATGGTGCATTTTGAACACACAAAAAGTTTGGAGTTCAAATAAGTACAAAAAAATGAAATCCCTTTGTAATAGGTGAGTTTTCATCCAAAACCCCGATACATCAAAAGAGATTGTCTCTTTTGGACATGAAGTGCATCAGTTTTTGCCGTAACCCACTCAACTTTTTTTTACATGCTACGAGGGTGAAATGATGATACCATGCCAACTTTTGGCCTTTTCAGAGTTTATTGGTAGTGATTTTCAATTTCAGGTTTATTTATTTCAAAAATCAGTAAATGCATCAAAAATACCAAATGAAGTCAGAAATGGTTGAAAATTGATGATGTGGCTTTGAATGGTGCATTTAGAACACGCAAAAAGTCTAGAGTTCAAATAAGTTAAAAAAATTGAAATCCCTTTGTAACAGATGGGTTTTAGTTCGAAACCCTGATACTTCAAAAGAGATTGTCTGTTTTGTACATCAAGTGCATCCAGTTTTTGCCGTCACCCTCTCAATTTTGTATAACATGCTATGTGGGTGACATGGTCATACCATGCCAACTTTTGACTTTTTCAGAGTTCACTTGTAGTGCTTTTCAATTGCAGGGTCATTTAGCTCTAAAAAAAGGAAATGCATGAAAAATACCAAATGAAGTCAGAAAGGGTTGAAAATTGATGATGTGGCTTTGAATGGTGCATCTTGAACACCCAAAAAGTCTAGAGTTCAAATAAGTTCAAAAAAATGAAATCCCTTTGTAATAGAAGAGTTTTCATCCGAAACCTTGATACTTCGAAAGAGATTGTCCGTTTTGTACATGAAGTGCATCCAGGCTTTGCCGTAACCCTCTCAACTTTTTATTACATGCTATGTGGGGTGAAATGATGATACCATGCCGACTTTTGACCTTTTCAGAGTTCATTTGTAGTGCTTTTCAATTTCAGCGTCATTTAGCTCAAAAATCAGTAAATGCATGAACAATACAAAATGAAGTCACAAAGGGTTGAAAATCGATCATGTAGATTTGAATGGTGCATTTTGAACACGCAAAAAGTCTGGAGCTCAAATAAGTTCAAAAAATTAAACCCCTTTTTAACAGATGAGTTTTCGTCTGAAACCGTGATACTTCGAAAGAGATTGTCTGTTTTGTACACGAAGTGCATCCAGTTTTTGCCTAACCCTCTCAACTTTTTATAACATGCTATGTGGGTGAAATGATGATACCATGCCAACTTTCGACCTTTTCGGAGTTCATTTGTCGTGCTTTTCAATTTCAGTGTCATTTAGCTCTAAAAAATCAGTAAATGCAACGAAAATACCAAATGATGTCAGAAAGGGTTGAAAATTGATGATGTGGCTTTGAATGCTGCATTTTCAACACACAAAAAGTTTGGAGTTTAAATAGGTTCAAAAAATGAAATCCCTTTGTCATAGTTGAGTTTTCGTCCAAAACCCTCATCCATCAAAAGAGATGGTCTGTTTTGCACACGAAGTGCATCAGTTTTTGCCGTAACCAACCCAACTTTTTATTACATGCTATGAGGGTGAAATAATGATACCATGCCAACTTTTGACCTTTTCAGAGTTTATTGGTAGTGCTTTTCAATTTCAGGTTTATTTAGCTCAAAAATCAGTAAATGCAATGAAAATACCAAATGATGTCAGAAAGGGTTGAAAATTGATGATGTGGCTTTGAATGGTGCATTTTGAACAGACAAAAAGTTTGGAGTTCAAATAAGTACAAAAAAATGAAATCCCTTTGTAATAGGTGAGTTTTCGTCGAAAACCCCGATACATCAAAAGAGATTGTCTCTTTTGGACACGAAGTGCATCAGTTTTTGCCGTAACCCACTCAACTTTTTATTACATGCTATGAGGGTGAAATGATGATACCATGCCAACTTTTGGCCTTTTCAGAGTTTATTGGTAGTGATTTTCAATTTCAGGTTTATTTATTTCAAAAATCAGTAAATGCATGAAAAATACCAAATGAAGTTAGAAATGGTTGAAAATTGATGATGTGGCTTTGAATGGTGCATTTAGAACACGCAAAAAGTCTAGAGTTCAAATAAGTTAAAAAAAATGAAATCCCTTTGTAACAGATGGGTTTTAGTTCGAAACCCTGATACTTCAAAAGAGATTGTCCGTTTTGTACATCAAGTGCATCCAGTTTTTGCCGTAACCCTCTCACATGCTATGTGGGTGAAATGATCATACCATGCCAACTTTTGACTTTTTCAGAGTTCACTTTTAGTGCTTTTCAATAACAGGGTCATTTAGCTCAAAAATGAGTAAATGCATGAAAAATACCAAATGAAGTCACAAAGGGTTGAGAATTGATGATATGGCTTTGAATGGTGCATTTTCAACACATAAAAAGTCTGGAGTTCAAATAAGTTCAAAAATGGAATCCCTTTGTAACAGATGAGTTTTCGTTCGAAACTCTAATTCTTCAAAACAGATTGTCTGTTTTGTACGCGAAGTGCATCCAGTTTTTGCCGTAACCCTCTCAAATTTTTATAACATGCTATGTGGGTGAAATTAGGGTACCATGCCAACTTTCGACCTTTTGAGAGTTCATTTGTAGTGCTTTTCAATTTAAGTGTCATTTTGCTGAAAAATCAATAAATGCATGAAAAATAGCAAATGAAGTTAGAAAGGGTTGAAAATTGATGATGTGGATTTGAATGGTGCATTTTGAACAGCCGAAAAGTCTGGTGTTCTAATAAGTTCACAAACTGAAATCCCTTTGTAACAGATGAGTTTTCGTTCGAAACCCTGATACTTCGAAAGAGATTGTCTGTTTTGTACACGAAGTGCGTCCAGGTTTTTCCGTAACCCTCTCAAATTTTTATAACATGCTATCTGGGTGAAATGATGACACCATGCCAACTTTCGACCTTTTTGGAGTTCCTTTGTAGTGCTTTTCAATTTCAGTGTCATATAGCTCTAAAAAATAAGTAAATGCATGAAAAATACCAAATGAAGTCAGAAAGGGTTGAAAATTGATGATGTGGCTTTGAATGGTGATTTTTCAACACATAAAAAGTCTGGAGTTCAAATAAGTTCAAAAATGGAATCCCTTTGTAACACATGAGTTTTCGTTCGAAACCCTGATACTTCAAAGCAGATTGTCTGTTTCGTACACGAAGTGCATCCAGTTTTTGCCGTAACCCTCTCAATTTATATAACATGCTATGTGGGTGAAATTATGGTACCATGCCAACTTTCGACCTTTTGAGAGTTCATTTGTAGTGCTTTTCAATTTAAGTGTCATTTTGCTGAAAAAATCAATAAATGCATGAAAAATAGCAAATGAAGTGAGAAAGGGTTGGAAATTGATGATGTGGCTTTGAATGGTGCATTTTGAATACACGAAAAGTCTGGAGTTCATATAAGTTCACAAATTGAAATCCCTTTGTAATAGATGAGTTTTCGTTCGAAACCCTGATACTTCGAAAGAGATTGTTTGTTTTGTACACGAAGTGCATCCAGTTTTTTCCGTAACCCTCTCAACATTTTATAACATGCTATCTGGGTGAAATGATGACACCATGCCAACTTTCGACCTTTTTGGAGTTCATTTGTAGTGCTTTTCAATTTTAGTGTCATATAGCTCTAAAAAATCAGTAAATGCATGAAAAATACCAAATGAAGTCAGAAAGGGTTGAAAATTGATGATGTGGCTTTGAATGGTGCAATTTCAACACATAAAAAGTCTGGAGTTCAAATAAGTTCAAAAATGGAATCCCTTTGTAACAGATGAGTTTTCGTTCGAAACCCTAATACTTCAAAACAGATTGTCTGTTTTGTACACGAAGTGCATCCAGTTTTTTCCGTAACCCTCTCAACTTTTTTAACATGCTATGTGGGTGAAATGATGATACCATGCCAACTTTCGACCTTTTCGGAGTTCATTTGTAGTGCTTTTCAATTTCAGTGTCATTTAGCTCTAAAAAAATCAGTAAATGCAACGAAAATACCAAATGATGTCAGAAAGGGTTGAAAATTGATGGTGTGGCTTTGAATGGTGCATTTTGAACACACAAAAAGTTTGGAGTTCAAATAAGTTCAAAAAAATGAAATCCCTTTGTAATAGTTGAGTTTTCGTCCAAAACCCTCATACATCAAAAGAGATTATCTGTTTTGTACACGAAGTGCATCAGTTTTTGCCGTAACCCACTCAAATTTTTATTACATTCTATGAGGGTGAAATAATGATACCATGCCAGCTTTTGACCTTTTCAGAGTTTATTGGTAGTGCTTTTCAATATCAGGTTTATTTAGCTCAAAAATCAGTAAATGCAACGAAAATACCAAATGATGTCAGAAAGGGTTGAATATTGATGATGTGGCTTTGAATGGTGCATTTTGAACACACAAAAAGTTTGTAGTTCAAATAAGTTCAAAAAAATGAAATCCCTTTGTAATAGTGGAGTTTTCGTCCAAAACCCCGATACATCAAAAGAGATTGTCTGTTTTGGACACGAAGTGCATCAGTTTTTGCCGTAACCCACTCAACTTTTTATTACATGCTATGAGGGTGATATAATGATACCATGCCAACTTTTGACCTTTTCAGAGTTTATTGGTAGTGCTTTACAATATCAGGTTTATTTAGCTCAAAAATCAGTAAATGCAACGAAAATACCAAATCATGTCAGAAAGGGTTGAAAATTGATGATGTGGCTTTGAATGGTGCATTTTGAACACACAAAAAGTTTGGAGTTCAAATAAGTTCAAAAAAGTGAAATCCCTTTGTAATAGGTGAGTTTTCATCCAAAACCCCGATACATCAAAAGAGATTGTCTCTTTTGGACACGAAGTGCATTAGTTTTTGCCGTAACCCACTCAACTTTTTATTACATGCTATGAGGGTGAAATGATGATACCATGCCAACTTTTGGCCTTTTCAGAGTTTTTTGTTAGTGATTTTCAATTTCAGGTTTATTTAGCTCAAAAATCAGTAAATGCATGAAAAATACCAAATGAAGTCAGAAAGGGTTGAAAATCGATGATGTGGCTTTGAATAGTGCATTTTGAACACGCAAAAAGTCTAGAGTTCAAATAAGTTCAAAAAAATGGAATCCCTTTGTAATAGAAGAGTTTTCGTCCGAAACCTTGATACTTGGAAAGAGATTGTCCGTTTTGTACTTGAAGTGCATCCAGGCTTTGCCGTAACCCTCTCAACTTTTTATAACATGCTATGTGGGGTGAAATGATGATACCATGCCCTTCTGACCTTTTCAGAGTTCATTTGTAGTGCTTTTCAATTTCAGCGTCATTTAGCTCAAAATTCAGTAAATGCATGAACAATACAAAATGAAGTCACAAAGGGTTGAAAATCGATCGTGTAGATTTGCATGGTGCATTTTGAACACGCAAAAAGTCTGGAGTTCAAATTAGTTCAAAAAATTAAACCCCTTTTTAACAGATGAGTTTTCGTCTGAAACCGTGAAACTTCGAAAGAGATTGTCTGTTTTGTACACGAAGTGCATCCAGTTTTTGCCTAACCTTCTCAACTTTTTATAACATGCTATGTGGGTGAAATGATGATACCATGCCCACTTCCGACATTTTCAGAGTTCATTTGAAGTGCTTTTGAATTTCAGGGCCATTTAGCTCAAAAATGAGTAAATGCATGAAAAATACCAAATGAAGTCACAAAGGGTTGAAAAATGACGATGTGGCTTTGAATGGTGCATTTTCAACACATAAAAAGTCTGGAGTTCAAATAACTTCAAAAATGGAATCCCTTTGTAACAGATGAGTTTTCGTTCGAAACCCTGATACTTCAAAACAGATTGTCTGTTTTGTACACGAAGTGCATCCAGTTTTTGCCGTAACCCTCTCAAATTTTTATAACATGCTATGTGGGTGAAACTATGGTACCATGCCAACTTTCGACCTTTTGAGAGTTCATTTGTAGTGCTTTTCAATTTAAGTGTCATTTTGCTGAAAAAATCAATAAATGCATGAAAAATAGCAAATGAAGTCAGAAAGGGTTGAAAATTGATGATGTGGCTTTGAATGGTGCATTTTCAACACATAAAAAGTCTGGAGTTCAAATAAGTTCAAAAATGGAATCCCTTTGAAACAGATGAGTTTTCGTTCTAAACCCTGACACTTCACAACAGATTGTCTGTTTTGTACACGAAGTGCATCCAGTTTTTTTCGTAACCCTCTCAACTTTTTATAACATGCTATGTGGGTGAAATGATGATACCATGCCAACTTTCGACCTTTTCGGAGTTCATTTGTAGTGCTTTTCAATTTCAGTGTCATTTAGCTCTAAAAAATCAGTAAATGCAACGAAAATACCAAATGATGTCAGAAATGGTTGAAAATTGATGATGTGGCTTTGAATGGTGCATTTTGACCACGCAAAAAGTCTAGAGTTCAAATAAGTTCAAAAAAATGAAATCCCTTTGTAATAGGTGAGTTTTCGTCCAAAACCCCTATACATCAAAAGAGATTGTCTCTTTTGGACACGAAGTGCATCCGTTTTTGCCGTAACCCAATCAACTTTTTATTACATGCTATGAGGGTGAAATGATGATACCATGCCAACTTTTGGCCTTTTCAGAGTTTATTGGTAGTGATTTTCAATTTCAGGTTTATTTGGCTCAAAAATCAGTAAATGCATGAAAAATACCAAATGAAGTCAGAAAGGGTTAAAAATTGATGATGTGGCTTTTAATGGTGCATTTTGAACACGCAAAAAGTCTAGAGTTAAAATAAGTTAAAAAAAATGAAATCCCTTTGTAACAGATGAGTTTTAGTTCGAAACCCTGATACTTCAAAAGAGATTGTCTGTTTTGTACATCTAGTGCATCCAGTTTTCCCCTAAACCTCTCAAATTTTTTATAACATGCTATGTGGGTGAAATGATCATACCATGCCAACTTTTGACTTTTTCAGAGTTCACTTGTAGTGCTTTTCAATTGCAGGGTCATTTAGCTCTAAAAAATCAGTAAATGCATGAAAAATACCAAATGAAGTCAGAAAGGGTTGAAAATTGATGATGTGGCTTTGAATGGTGCATTTTGAACACGCAAAAAGTCTAGAGTTCAAATAAGTTCCAAAAAATGAAATCCCTTTGTAATAGAAGAGTTTTCGTCCGAAACCTTGATACTTCGAAAGAGATTGTCCGTTTTGTACACGAAGTGCATCCAGGCTTTGCCGTAACCCTCTCAACTTTTTATAACATGCTATGTGGGGTGAAATGATGATACCATGCCGACTTTCGACCTTTTCAGAGTTCATTTGTAGTGCTTTTCAATTTCAGCGTCATTTAGCTCAAAAATCAGTAAATGCATGAACAATACAAAATGAAGTCACAAAGGGTTGAAAATCGATCATGTAGATTTGAATGGTGCATTTTGAACACGCAAAAAGTTTGGAGTTCAAATAAGTTCAAAAAATTGAACCCCTTTTTAACAGATGAGTTTTCGTCTGAAACAGTGATACTTCGAAAGAGATTGTCTGTTTTGTGCACGAAGTGCATCCAGTTTTTGCCTAACCCTCTCAACTTTTTATAACATGCTATGTGGGTGAAATGATGATACCATGCCCACTTCCGACCTTTTCAGAGTTCATTTGAAGTGCTGCTGAATTTCAGGGTCATTTAGCTCAAAAATGAGTAAATGCATGAAAAATACCAAATGAAGTCACAAAGGGTTGAGAATTGATGATGTGTCGTTGAGTTGTGCATTTTGAACACGCAAAAGTCCGGAGTTCAAATAAGATCCAAAATGGAATCCCTTTGTAACAGATGGGTTTTCATTTGAAACCCCGATACTTCGAAAGAGATTGTCTGTTTTGTACACAAATGCATCCAGTTTTTGCCGTAACCCTCTCAAATTTTTATAACATGCTATGTGGGTGAAATTATGGTACCATGCCAACTTTCGACCTTTTGAGAGTTCATTTGTAGTGCTTTTCAATTTAAGTATCATTTTGCTGAAAACATCAATAAATGCATGAAAAATACCAAATGAAGTCAGAAAGGGTTGAAAATTGATGATCTGGCTTTGAATGGTGCATTTTGAACACTCAAAAAGTCTGGACTTCAAATAAGTTCACAAAAATGAAATCCCTTTGTAACAGATGAGTTTTAGTTCGAAACCCTGATACTTCGAAAGACATTTTCTGTTTTGTACACAAAGTGCATCCAGTTTTTGCCGCAACACTCTTAACTTTTTACAACATGCTATGTGGGTGAAATGATGATACTATGCCAACTTTCGACCTTATTAGAGTTCATTTGTGGTGCTTTTCAATTTCAATGTCATTTTGCTAAAAAATCAGTAAATAAATGAATATACCAAACGAAGTCAGAAATGGTTGAAATTTGATGATGGGGCTTTGAATGGTGCATTTTGAACACACAAAAATTCTCGAGTTCAAATAAGTTCAAGAAATGAAATCACTTTGTAATAGATGAGTTTTTGTCCGAAACCCTGATACTTCGAAAGAGATTATCTGTTTTGTACACGAAGTGCATCCAGTTTCTAACGTAAGCCTCGCAACTTTTTATTACGTGATATGTGGGTGAAATGATGATACCACGCCAGCTTTTGACCTTTTTAGAGTTCATTTGTAGTGCTTTTCAATTGCAGGGTCATCTTGCTCTAAAAAATCAGTAAATGCATGAATAATACCAAATGATGTCTGAAAGGGTTGAAAACTGATGATGTGGCTTTGAATGGTGGATTTTGAACACACAAAAAGTCTGGAGTTCAAATAAGTTCAAAAAATGAAATCCCTTTGTAATAGATGAGTTTTCGTCTCAAACCCTGATACTTCCAAAGAGATTGTCTATTTCGTACACGAAGTTGATCCAGTTTTTGCCGTAACCCTCTCAACTTTTTATAACATGCCATGTGGGGTGAAATGACGATACCATGCCAAATTTCGACCATTTCAGAGTTCATTTGTAATGCTTTTCAATTGTAGGGTCATTTAGATCTAAAAAATAGTAAATGCATGAAAGATACCTAATAAAGTAAGAAGGGGTTGATAATTCATGATGTGGCTTTGAATGGTGCATTTTGAACACGCAAAAAGGCTGGAGTTCAAATAAGTTCGAAAAAATGAAACCCTTTGTAACAGATGAGTTTTAGTCCGAAACCCTGATACTTCAAAAGAGATTGTCTGTTTTGTACCTGAAGTGCATCCTGTTTTTGCCGTAACCCTCTCAATTTTTTATAACATGCTATGTGGGTGAAATGATCATACCATGCCAACTTTTGACTTTTTTATAGTTCACTTGTAGTACTTTTCAATTGCAGGGTCATTTAGCTCTAAAAAAATCAGTAACTGCATGAAAAATACCAAATGAAGGCAGAAAGGGTTGAAAATTGATGATGCGGTTTGAATGGTGCATTTTGAACACGCGAAAAGTCTGGAGTTCAAATAAGTTCGAAAAATGAAACCCTCTTCAACAGATGAGTTTTCGTCTGAAACCCTGATACTTCGAAAGAGATTGTCTGTTTTGTACACGCAGTTCATCCAGTTTTTTCCGTAACCCTCTCAACTTTTTATAACATGCTATGTGGGTGAAATAATGATACCATGCATCCTTTCGACCTTTTCGGAGTTCATTTGTAGTGCTTTTCAATTTAAGTGTCATTTTGCTCAAAAAATTAGTAAATGCATGAAAAATACTACATGAAGTCAGAAAGGGTTGAAAATTGATGATGTGGCTTTGAATGGTGCATTTTGAACAGATACAAAGTATCGACTTCAAAAAAAATGAAATCCCTTTGTAACAGATGAATTTTCCTCCGAAAACCTGATACTTGAAAAGAGATTGTATGTTTTTTACACGAAGTGCATCTAGTTTTTGCCGTAACCCTCTCAACTTTTTATAACGTGCTATGTGGGTGAAATGATGATACCATGCCAACTTTCGACCTTTTCAGAGTTCATTTGTAGTGCTTTTCAATTTCAGTGTCATTTAGCTCTAAAAAATTGGTAAATGCATGAAAAATACCAAATGGATTCAGAAAGGAATGAAAATTGATGATGTGGCTTTGAATGGTGCATTTTTAACACACAAAAAGTGTGGACTTCAATAAGTTCAAAAAAACGAAATCCCTTTGTAATAGTTGAGTTTTCGTCCGAAACCCTGATACTTCGAAAGAGATTGTCTGTTTTGTCCAAGAAGTGCATCCAGTTTTTGCTGTAACCCTCTAAACTTTTTATGACATGCTATTTGGGTGAAATGATGATACCATGCCAACTTTCGACCTTTTCAGAGTTCATTTGTAGTGCTTTTCAATTTCAGTGTCATTTGGCCCAAAAATCA
This sequence comes from Hordeum marinum, assembly GCA_022496015.1. Classification (NCBI taxonomy): domain Eukaryota; kingdom Viridiplantae; phylum Streptophyta; class Magnoliopsida; order Poales; family Poaceae; genus Hordeum; species Hordeum marinum. The sequence continues at coordinate 423,023 of JAAAWK010001164.1, read as the reverse complement.
CTAAATGCATGAAAAATACTAAATCATGTCAGAAAGGGTTGAAAATCGATGAGGTGGATTTGAATGGTGCATTTTGAACACACAAAAAGCCTCGAGTTCAAATAAGTTCAAAAACATGAAATCCCTTTGTCACATGAGTTTTTGTCCAAAACCCTGATACTTCGAAAGAGATTGTCTGTTTTGTACACGAAGTGCATCCAGTCTTTGCCTAACCCTCTCAACTTTGTATAACATGCTATGTGGGTGAAATGATGATATGCCAACTTTTGACCTTTTCAGAGTTCATTTGTAGTGCTTTTCAATTTCCGGGTCGCTTAGCTCAAAAATCAGTAAATGCATGAAAAATACCGAATGAAGTCAAAAAGGGTTGACAATTGATGATGTGTCTTTGAGTGGTGCGTTTTGAACTCGCAAAAACCTGGAGTTCAAATAAGTTCAAAAATGAAATTCCTTTGTAACAGGTGAGTTTTCGTTCGAAACCCTGATACTTCGAAAGAGATTGTCTGTTTTGTACAAAAAGTGCATCAAGTTTTTGTCGTAACCCTCTCAACTTTCTATAACGTGCTATGTGGGTGAAATGATGATACCATGCCAACTTTCGACCTTTTGAGAGTTCATTTGTAGTGCTTTTTAATTTAAGTGTCATTGAGCTCAAAAATCAGTAAATGCATGAAAAATACCAAATGAAGTCAAAAAGGGTTGAAAATTGATGCTGTGGATTTGAATGGTACATTTTGAAGACGCAAAAATTCTGGAATTAAAATAAGTTCAAAAAAATGGAATCCCTTTGTAACAGATGAGTTTTCGTGCGAAACCCTGATACTTCGAAAGACATTTTCTGTTTTGTACACAAAGTGCATCCAGTTTTTGCCGCAACACTATTAACTTTTTACAACATGCTATGTGGGTGAAATGATGATACTATGCCAACTTTCGACCTTATTAGAGTTCATTTGTGGTGCTTTTCAATTTCAATGTCATTTTGCTAAAAAAATCAGTAAATAAATGAATATACCAAACGAAGTCAGAAATGGTTGAAATTTGATGATGGGGCTTTGAATGGTGCATTTTGAACACACAAAAATTCTCGAGTTCAAATAAGTTCAAGAAATGAAATCACTTTGTAATAGATGAGTTTTTGTCCGAAACCCTGATACTTCGAAAGAGATTATCTGTTTTGTACACGAAGTGCATCCAGTTTCTAACGTAAGCCTCGCAACTTTTTATTACGTGATATGTGGGTGAAATGATGATACCACGCCAGCTTTTGACCTTTTTAGAGTTCATTTGTAGTGCTTTTCAATTGCAGGGTCATCTTGCTCTAAAAAATCAGTAAATGCATGAATAATACCAAATGATGTCTGAAAGGGTTGAAAACTGATGATGTGGCTTTGAATGGTGGATTTTGAACACACAAAAAGTCTGGAGTTCAAATAAGTTCAAAAAATGAAATCCCTTTGTAATAGATGAGTTTTCGTCTCAAACCCTGATACTTCCAAAGAGATTGTCTATTTCGTACACGAAGTTGATCCAGTTTTGCCGTAACCCTCTCAACTTTTTATAACATGCCATGTGGGGTGAAATGACGATACCATGCCAAATTTCGACCATTTCAGAGTTCATTTGTAATGCTTTTCAATTGTAGGGTCATTTAGATCTAAAAAATAGTAAATGCATGAAAGATACCTAATAAAGTAAGAAGGGGTTGATAATTCATGATGTGGCTTTGAATGGTGCATTTTGAACACGCAAAAAGGCTGGAGTTCAAATAAGTTCGAAAAAATGAAACCCTTTGTAACAGATGAGTTTTAGTCCGAAACCCTGATACTTCAAAAGAGATTGTCTGTTTTGTACATGAACTGCATCCTGTTTTTGCCGTAACCCTCTCAATTTTTTATAACATGCTATGCGGGTGACATGATGATACCATGCCAACTTTTGACCTTTTTAGAGTTCATGTGTAGTGCTTTTCAATGGCAGGGTCATTTAGAACTAAAAAATCAGTAAATGCATGAAAAATACCAAATGAACTCAGAAAGGGTTCAAAATTGATGATGTGGCTTCGAATGGTGCATTTTGAACACAAAAAGTCTGGAGTTCAAATAAGTTCAAAAAAATGAAATCCCATTCTAATAGTTGGGTTTTGTTCGAAACCCTCATACTTCAAAAGAGATTGTCTATTTTGTACACGAAGTGCATCCAGTTTTTGCCTTAACCCTCTCAACTTTTTATAACGTACTATGTGGGTGAAATGATGATACCATGCCAACTTTCGACCTTTTCAGAGTTCATTTGTAGTGCTTTTCAATTTCAGTGTCATTTAGCTCTGAAAAATTAGTAAATGGATGAAAAATACCAAATTGATTGAGAAAGGAATGAAAATTCATGATGTGTCTTTGAATGGTGCATTTTGAACACATAAAAATTCTCGAGTTCAAATAAGTTCAAGAAAAAAATCACTTTGTAATAGATGAGTTTTTGTCCGAAACCCTGATACTTCGAAAGAGATTATCTGTTTTGTACACGAAGTGCATCCAGTTTCTAACGTAAGCCTCGCAACATTTTATTACGTGATATGTGGGTGAAATGATGATACCACGCCAGCTTTTGACCTTTTCAGAGTTCATTTGTAGTGCTTTTCAATTGCAGGGTCATTTTGCTCAAAAAAATAAGTAAATGCATGAAAAATACCAAATGAAGTCTGAAAGGGTTGAAAATTGATGATGTGGCTTTGAATGGTGCATTTTGAACACACAAAAAGTCTAGAGTTCAAATAAGTTCAAAAAATGAAATCCCTTTGTAATAGATGAGTTTTCGTCTCAAACCCTGATACTTCCAAAGAGATTGTCTATTTTGTACACGAAGTTGATCCAGTTTTTGCCGTAACCCTCTCAACTTATCATAACATGCCATGTGGGGTGAAATGACGATACCATGCCAAATTTCGACCTTTTCAAAGTTCATTTGTAATGCTTTTCAATTGTAGGGTCATTTAGATCTAAAAAATAGTAAATGCATGAAAGATACCTAATGAAGTAAGAAGGGGTTGAAAATTGATGATGTGGCTTTGAATGGTGCATTTTGAACACGCAAAAAGGCTGGAGTTCTAATAAGTTCAAAAAAATGAAATCCCTTTGTAACAGATGAGTTTCAGTCCGAAACCCTGATACTTCAAAAGAGATTGTCTGTTTTGTACATGAAGTGCATAAAGGCTTGAAAATTTATGATGGGGCTTGGAATGGTGCATTTTGAACAGACAAAAAGTCTAGAGTTCAAATAAGTTCAAAAACATAAACCCCTTTTTAACAGATGAGTTTTCGTCTGAAACCCTGATACTTCGAAAGAGATTGTCTGTTTTGTACACGAAGTGCATCCAGTTTTTGCCTAACCCTCTCAACTTTTTATAACATGCTATGTGGGTGAAATGATGATACCATGCCCACTTTGGACCTTTTCAGAGTTCATTTTGAAGGGGTTTTGAATTTCAGGGTCATTTAGCTCAAAAATGAGTAAATGCATGAAAAATACCAAATGAAGTCACAAAGGGTTGAGAATTGATGATGTGTCGTTGAGTTGTGCATTTTGAACACGCAAAAATTCTGGAGTTCAAGTAAGTTCAAGAAACCGAAATCCCTTTGTAACAGATGTGTTTTCGTCCGACACCTTGATACTTCGAAACAGATTGTCTGTTTTGTACATTAAATGCATCCTGTTTTTGCCGTATCCCTCTCAACTTTATATGACATGCTATGCGGGTGAAATGATGATACCATGCCAACTTTCGACCTTTTCAGAGTTGATTTGTAGTGTTTTTCAATTTCAGGGTCATTTAGCTCAAAAATTAGTAAAGGCATGAAAATAACAAATGAAGTCAGAAAGAGTTTTCATCCGAAACCGTGATACTTCGAAAGATATTGTCTGTTTTGTACACGAAGTGCATCCAGTTTTTCCCGTAACCCTGTCAACTTTTGATAACATGCCATGTGGGTGAAATGATGATACCATGCCAACTTTCGACGTTTTCAATGTTCATTTGTAGTGCTTTTCAATTTCAGTGTCATTTAGCAAAAAAATCAGTAAATGCATGAAAAATACCAAATGAAGTTGGAAAGGGTTGAAAATCGATGATGTGGATTCGAATGGTGCATTTTGCACATGCAAAAAGTCTGGAGTTCAAATAAGTTCAAAAAAATTAAATACCTTTGCAATAGATGAGTTTTCGTCCGAAATGCTAATACTTCGAAAGAGATTGTCTGTTTTGTACACGAAGTGCATCTAGTTTATGCCGTAACCCTCTCAACTTTTGATAACGTGCTATGTGGGTGAAATGATGATACCATGCCAAATTTCGACCTTTTCAGAGTTCATTTGTGGTGTTTTTCAATTTAAGTTACATTTAGCTCTAAAAAATCGGTAAATGCATGAAAAATACATAATGAATACATAAAGGGTTGAAAACTGATGCTGCGGCTTTGAATGGTCCATTTTGAACACGCAAAAAGTTTGTAGTTCAAATAAGTTCATAAAATGAAATCCCTTTGTAAGAGATGAGTTTTCCTCTGAAACACTGGTACTTCGAAAGAGATTGTCTGTTTTGTACACGAAGTGCATCCAGGCTTTGCCGTAACCCTCTCAACTTTTTATAACATGCTATGTGGGGTGAAATGATGATACCATGCCAACTTTCGACTTTTTCAGAGTTCATTTGCAGTGCTTTTCAATTTCAGTGTCATGTAGCTCAAAAAGCAGTTAAGGCAAGAAAAATACCAATTGAAATCACAAAGGGTTGAAAATCGATGATGTGGATTTGAATGGTGCATTTTGAACACGCAAAAATTCTGGAGTTCAAGTAAATTCAAAAAAACGAAATCCATTTGTAACAGATGTGTTTTCGTCCGAAACCCTAATACTTCCAAACAGATTGTCTGTTTTGTACATAAAGTGCATCCAGTTTTTGCCGTAACCCTCTCAACTTTTTATTACATGCTATGTGGGTGAAATGATGATACCATGCCAAGTTTCGACCTTTTCAGAGTTCATTTGTAGTGTTTTTCAATTTCAGGGTCATTTAGCTCAAAAATCAGTAAATGCATGAAAAATAACAAATGAAGTCAGAAAGGGTTGAAAATATATGATGTCGCTTTGAATGGTGCATTCTGAACACACAAAAAGTTTGGAGTTGAAATAAGTTCAAAAAATTAAATTCCTTTGTAACAGATGAGTTTTCATCCGATACCGTGATACTTTGAAGGAGATTGTCTATTTTGTACACGAAGTGCATGCAGTTTTTGCCGTAACCCTGTCAAGTTTTGATAACATGCCATGTGGGTGAAATGATGACACCATGCCAACTTTCGACGTTTTCAAAGTTCATTGGTACTGCTTTTCAATTTCAGTGTCATTTAGCTCAAAAATCAGTAAATGCATGAAAAATACCAAATGAAGTTGGAAAGGGTTGAAAATCGATGATGTGGATTTGATTGGTGCATTTTTAACACACAAAAAGTGTGGAGTTCAAATAAGTTCAAAAAAATGAAATCCCTTTGTAATAGTTCAGTTTTCGTCCGAAACCATGATACTTCGAAAGAGATTGTCTGTTTTGTACACAACGTGCATTCTGGCTTTACCGCAACCCTTTCAACTTTCTATAACATGCTATGCGGGGTGAAATGATGATACCATGCAAACTATCGACCTTTTCAGAGTTCATTTGTAGTGCTTTTCAATTTTAGTGTCATTTAACTCAAAACTCGGAAAATGCATGAAAAATACCAAATGAGGTCAGAAAGGGTTGAAAATTGAACACGCAAAAAGTCTGGAGTTCAAGTAAGTTCAAAAAAATATAATCCCTTTGTAACAGACGAGTTTTCATCCGAAACCCTGATACTTCGAAAGAGATTGTCTGTTTTGTAAACGAAGTGCCTCCAGTTTTTGCCGTAACCCTCTCAACTTTTGATAACATGCTATGTGCGTGAAATGATGATAATATGCCAACTTTCAACCTTTTCAAAGTTAATTTGTACTGCTTTTCAACTTCAGTGTCATTTAGCTATAAAAATCAGTAAACACATGAAGAATACAAAATAAATTCAGAAAGGGTTGAAAATTGATGATGTGGCTTTGAATGATGCATTTTGAACACAAAAAAAGTCTAGAGTTCAAATAAGTTCATAAAAATTAAAATCCCTTTGTAACAGATGAGTTTTCGTGTGAAACCCTCATACTTCGAAAGAGATTGTTCTTTTTATACACGAAGTGCATCCAGTTTTTGCCTAACCCTCTCAATTTTTATAACACGCTATGCGGGGTGAAATGATGATACCATGCCAACTTTCGACCTTTTCAAGGTTCATTTGTAGTGCTTTTCAATTTTAGTGTCATTTAGCTCAAAAATGAGAAAATGCATGAAAAATACGAAATGAAGTCAGATGGGTTCAAAATCAATGATGTGGATTTGAATGGTGCATTTTGAACACGCAAAAATTCTGGTGTTCAAGTAAGTTCAAAAAAACGAAATCCCTTTGTAACAGATGTGTTTTCTTCCGACACCCTGATACTTCGAAACACATTGTCTGTTTTGTACATGAAGTGCATCTAGTTTTTACAGTAACCCTCTCAACTTTTTATGACATGCTATGTGGGTCAAATGATGATACCATGCCAACTTTCGACCTTTTCAGAGTTCATTTGTAGTGTTTTTCAATTTCAGGGTCATTTAGCTCAAAAATCAGCAAATGCATGAAAAATAACAAATGAAGTCAGAAAGGGTTAAAAAATTATGATGTGGCTTTGAATGGTGCATTTTGAACACACAAAAAGTCTCGAGTTGAAATAAGTTCAAAAAATTAAATTCCTTTGTAACAGATGAGTTTTCATCCGAAACCGTGATACTTCGAAAGAGATTGTCTGTTTTGTACACGAAGTGCATCCAGTTTTTGCCGTAAACCTGTCAACTTTTGATAACATGCCATGTGGGTGAAATGATGATACCATGCCAACTTTCGACGTTTTCAAAGTACATTTGTCGTGCTTTTCAATTTCAGTGTCATTTAGCTCAAAAATCAGTAAATGCATGAAAAATACCAAATGAAGTCGGAAAGGGTTGAAAATCGATGATGTGGATTTGAATGGTGCAATTTGCACATGCAAAAAGTCTGGAATTCAAATAAGTTCAAAAAAATGAAATACCTTTGCAACAGATGAGTTTTCGTCCGAAATGCTGATACTTCGAAAGAGATTGTCTGTTTTGTACACGAAGTGCATCCAGTTTTTGCCGTAGCCCTCTCAACTTTTGATAACATGCTATGTGGGTGAAATGATGATACCATGCCAAATTTCAACCTTTTCAGAGTTCATTTGTGGTGTTTTTCAATTTCAGTTACATTTAGCTCTAAAAAACCAGTAAATGCATGAAAAATACCAAATGAATACAGAAAGGGTTGAAAATTGATGGTGCGGCTTTGAATGGTGCATTTTGAGCACGCAAAAAGTCTGTAGTTCAAATAAGTTCATAAAATGAAATCCCTTTGTAAGTGATGGGTTTTCCTCTGAAACACTGGTACTTCGAAAGAGATTGTCTGTTTGGTACACGAAGTGCATCCAGGCTTTGCCGTAACCCTCTCAACTTTTTATAACATGCTATGTGGGGTGAAATGATGATACCATGCCAACTTTCGACTTTTTCAGAGTTCATTTGCAGTGCTTTTCAATTTCAGTGTCATGTAGCTCAAAAATCAGTTAAGGCATGAAAAATACCAAATGAAGTCAGAAAGGGTTGAAAATCGATGATGTGGATTTGAATGGTGCATTTTGACCACGCAAAAATTCTGGAGTTCAAGTAAGTTCGAAAAAACGAAATCCCTTTGTAACAATGTGTTTTCGTTCGAAACCCTGATACTTCAAAACAGATTGTCTGTGTTGTACATGAAGTGCATTTAGTTTTTGCCGCAACCCTCTCAACCTTTTATGACATGCTACGTGGGTGAAATGATGATACCATGCCAACTTTTGACCTTTTCAGAGTTCATTTGTAGTGTTTTTCAATTTCAGGGTCATTTAGCTAAAAAATCAGTAAATGCATGAAAAATAACAAATGAAGTCAGAAAGGGTTGAAAATTCATGATGTGGCTTTGAATGGTGCATTTTGAACACACAAAAAGTCTGGAGTTGAAATAAGTTCAAAGAATTAAATTCTTTGTAACAGATGAGTTTTCATCCGAAACCGTGATACTTCGAAAGAGATTGCCTGTTTTGTGCACGAAGTGCATACAGTTTTTCCCGTTACCCTGTCAACTTTTGATAACATGCCATGTGGGTGAAATGATGATACCATGCTAACTTTCGACGTTTTCAAAGTTCATTTGTAGTGCTTTTCAATTTCAGTGCCATTTAGCTCGAAAATCAGTACATGCATGAAAAATACCAAATGAAGTCGGAAAGGGTTGAAAATTGATGATGTGCATTTGAATGGTGTATTTTGCACATGCAAAAAGTCTGGAGTTCAAATAAGTTCAAAAAAACGAAATACCTTTGCAACAGATGAGTTTTCGTCCGAAATGCTGATACTTCGAAAGAGATTGTCTGTTTTCTACGCGAAGTGCATCCAGTTTTTGCCGTAACCCTCTCAACTTTTGATAACATGCTATGTGGGTGAAATGATGATACCATGCCAAATTTCAACCTTTTTCAGAGTTCATTTGTGGTGTTTTTCAATTTCAGTTACATTTTCCTCTAAAAAATCAGTAAATCCATGAAAAATACCTAATGAATACAGAAAGGGTTGAAAATTGATGGTGCGGCTTTGAATGGTGCATTTGAGCATGCAAAAAGTCTGTAGTTCAAATAAGTTCATAAAATGAAATCCCTTTGTAAGAGATGAGTTTTCCTCTGAAACCCTGGTACTTCGAAAGAGATTGTCCGTTTTGTACACGAAGTGCATCCAGGCTTTGTCGTAACCCTCTCAACTTTTTATAACATGCTATGTGGGTTGAAATGATGATACCATGCCAACTTTCGACTTTTTCAGAGTTCATTTGTAGTGCTTTTGAATTTCAGTATCATGTAGCTCAAAAATCAGTTAAGGCATGAAAAATACCAAATGAAGTCAGAAAGGGTTGAAAATCAATGGTGTGGAATTGAATGGTGCATTTGGAACACGCAAAAATTCTGGAGTTCAAGTAAGTTCGAAAAAACGAAATCCCTTTGTAACAGATTTGTTTTCGTTTGACAGCCTGATACTTCGAAACAGATTGCATGTTTTGTACATGAAGTGCATTCAGTTTTTGCCGTAACCCTCTCAACTTTTTATGACATGCTACGTGGGTGAAATGATGATACCATGCCTACTTTCGACCTTTTCAGAGTTCATTTGTAGTGTTTTTCAATTTCAGGATCATTTAGCTCAAAAATCAGTAAATGCATGAAAAATAACAAATGAAGTCGGAAAGGGTTGAAAATTCAAGATGTGGCTTTGAATGGTGCATTTTGAACACACAAAAAGTCTGGAGTTGAAATAAGTTCAAAGAATTCAATTCCTTTGTAACAGATGAGTTTTCATCCGAAACTGTGATACTTCGAAAGAGATTGTCTCTTTTGTACACGAAGTGCATCCAGTTTCTGCCGTAACCCTGTCAACTTTTGATAACATGCCATGTGGGTGAAATGATGATACCATGCCAACTTTCGACGTTTTCGAAGTTCATTTGTAGTGCTTTTCAATTTCAGTGTCATTTAGGTCAAAAATCAGTAAATGCATGAAAAATACCAAATGAAGTCGGAAAGGGTTGAAAATCGATGATGTGGATTTTAATGGTGCATTTTGCACATGCAAACAGTCTGGACTTCAAATAAGTTCAAAAAAATGAAATACCTTTGCAACAGATGAGTTTTCGTCCGAAAGGCTGATACTTCGAAAGAGATTGTCTGTTTTGTACACGAAGTGCATCCAATTTTTGCTGTAACCCTCTCAACTTTTGATAACATGCTATGTGGGTGAAATGATGATACCATGCCAAATTTCGACCTTTTCAGAGTTAATTTGTGGTGTTTTTAAATTTCAGTTACATTTAGCTCTAAAAAATCAGTAAATGCATGAAAAATACCAAATGAATACATAAAGGAGTTGAATGGTGCATTTTGAACAAGCAAAAAGTCTATAGTTCAAATAAGTTCATAAAATGAAATCCCTTTGTACGAGATGAGTTTTCCTCTGAAATCCTGATACTCCGAAAGAGATTGTCTGTTTTGTACACGAAGTGCTTCCAGGCTTTGCCGTAACCCTCTCAACTTTTTATAACATGCTACGTGGGGTGAAATGATGATACCATGCCAACTTTCGACTTTTTCAGAGTTCATTTGTAGTGCTTTTCAATTTCAGTGTCATGTAGCTCAAAAATCAGTTAAGGCACGAAAAATACCAAATGAAGTCAGAAAGGGTTGAAAATCGATGATGTGGATTTGAATGGTGCATTTTGAACACGCAAAAATTGTGGAGTTCAAGTAAGTTCAAAAAAACAAAATCCCTTTGTAGCAGATGTGTTTTCGTCCCAAACCCTGATACTTCGAAATAGATTGTCTGTTTTGTACATGAAGTGCATTCAGTTTTTGCCGTAACCCTCTCAACTTTTTATGACATGCTATGTGGGTGAAATGATGACACCATGCCAACTTACGACCTTTTCAGAGTTCATTTGTAGTGTTTTTCCTTTTCACGGTCATTTAGCTCAAAAATCAGTAAATGCATGAAAAATAACAAATGAGGTCAGAAAGGGTTGAAAATTTATGTTGTGGCTTTGAATGGTGCATTTTGAACACACAAAAAGTCTCGAGTTGAAATAAGTTCAAGAAATTAAATTCCTTTGTAACAGATGAGTTTTCATCCGAAACCGTGATACTTCGAAAGAGATTGTCTGTTTTGTACACGAAGTGCATCCAGTTTTTGCCGTAACCCTGTCAACTTTTGATAACATGCCATGTGGGTGAAATGATGATACCATGCCAACTTTCGACGTTTTCAAAGTTCATTTGTAGTGCTTTTCAATTTCAGTGTCATTTAGCTAAAAAATCAGTAAATGCATGAAAAATACCAAATGAAGTCGGAAAGGGTTGAAAATTGATGGTGTGGCTTTGTATGGTGCATTTTGAGCACGCAAAAAGTCGATAGTTCAAATAAGTTCATAAAATGAAATCCCTTTGCAACAGATGAGTTTTCCTCTGAAACCCTGATACTCCGAAAGAGATTGTCTGTTTTGTACACGAAGTGCATCAAGGCTTTGCCCTAACCCTCTCAACTTTTTATAACATGCTATGTGGGGTGAAATGATGATACCATGCCAACTTTCGACTTTTTCAGAGTTCATTTGAAGTGCTTTCCAATTTCAGTGTCATGTAGCTCAAAAATCAGTGAAGGCATGAAAAATACGAAATGAAGTCAGAAAGGGTTGAAAATCGATGATGTGGATTTGAATGGTGCATTTCGAACACGAAAAAATTCTGGAGATCAAGTAAGTTCAAAAAAACGAAATCCCTTTGTAACAGATGTGTTTTCGTCCGAAACCCTGATACTTCGAAACAGATTGTCTGTTTTGTACATGAAGTGCATTCAGTTTTTGCCGTAACCCTCTCAACTTTTTATGACATGCTTTGTGGGTGAAATGATGATACCATGCCAACTTTCGACCTTTTCAGAGTTCATTTGTAGTGTTTTTCAATTTCAGGGTCATTTAGCTCAAAAATCAGTAAATGCATGAAAAATACCAAATGAAGTCGGAAAGGGTTGAAAATCTATGATGTAGATTTGAATGGTGCATTTTGCACATGCAAAAAGTCTGGAGTTCAAATAAGTTCAAAAAAATGAAATACCTTTGCAACAGATGAGTTTTCGTCGGAAATGCTGATACTTCGAAAGAGATTGTCTGTTTTGTACACGAAGTGCATCCAGTTTTTGCCGTAACCCTGTCAACTTTTGATAACATGCCATGTGGGTGAAATGATGATACCATGCCAACTTTCAACGTTTTCAAAGTTCATTTGTAGTGCTTTTCAATTTCAGTGTCATTTAGCTCAAAAATCAGTAAATGCATGAAAAATACCAAATGAAGTCGGAAAGGGTTGAAAATCTATGATGTGGATTTGAATGGTGCATTTTGCACATGCAAAAAGTCTGGAGTTCAAATAAGTTCAAAAAAATGAAATACCTTTGCAACAGATGACTTTTCGTCCGAAATGCTGATACTTCGAAAGAGAATGTCTGTTTTGTACACGAAGTGCATCCAGTTTCTGCCGTAACCCTCTCAACTTATGATAACATGCTATGTGGGTGAAATGATGATACCATGCCAAATTTCAACCTTTTCAGAGTTCATTTATGGTGTTTTTCAATTTCAGTTACATTTAGCTCTAAAAAATCAGTAAATGCATGAAAAATACCAAATGAATACAGAAAGGGTTGAAAACTGATGGTGCGGCTTTGTATGGTGCATTTTGAGCATGCAAAAAGTCTATAGTTCAAATAAGTTCATAAAACGAAATCCCTTTGTAAGAGATGAGTTTTCCTCTGAAACCCTGATACTCCGAAAGAGATTGTCTGTTTTGTACACGAAGTGCATCCAGGCTTTGCCCTAACCCTCTCAACTTTTTATAACATGCTATGTGGTGTGAAATGATGATACCATGCCAACTTTTGACTTTTTCAGAGTTCATTTGCAGTGCTTTCCAATTTCAGTGTCATGTAGCTCAAAAATCAGTTAAGGCATGAAAAATACCAAATGAAGTCAGAAAGGGTTGAAAATCGATGATGTGGATTTGAATGGTGCATTTCGAACACGCAAAAATTCTGGAGATAAAGTAAGTTCAAAAAAATGAAATCCCTTTGTAACAGATGTGTTTTCGTCCGAAACCCTGATACTTCGAAACAGATTGTCTGTTTTGTACATGAAGTGCATTCAGTTTTTGCCGTAACCCTCTCAACTTTTTATGACATGCTTTGTGGGTGAAATGATGATACCATGCCAACTTTCGACCTTTTCAGAGTTCATTTGTAGTGTTTTTCAATTTCAGGGTCATTTAGCTCAAAAATCAGTAAATGCATGAAAAATACCAAATGAAGTCGGAAAGGGTTGAAAATCTATGATATAGATTTGAATGGTGCATTTTGCACATGCAAAAAGTCTGGAGTTCAAATAAGTTCAAAAAAATGAAATACCTTTGCAACAGATGAGTTTTCGTCGGAAATGCTGATACTTCGAAAGAGATTGTCTGTTTTGTACATGAAGTGCATCCAGTTTTTGCCGTAACCCTGTCAACTTTTGATAACATGCCATGTGGGTGAAATGATGATACCATGCCAACTTTCAACGTTTTCAAAGTTCATTTGTAGTGCTTTTCAATTTCAGTGTCATTTAGCTCAAAAATCAGTAAATGCATGAAAAATACCAAATGAAGTCGGAAAGGGTTGAAAATCTATGATGTCGATTTGAATGGTGCATTTTGCACATGCGAAAAGTCTGGAGTTCAAATAAGTTAAAAAAAATGAAATACCTTTGCAACAGATGAGTTTTCGTCCGAAATGCTGATACTTCGAAAGAGATTGTCTGTTTTGTACACGAAATGCATCCAGTTTCTGTCGTAACCCTCTCAACTATTGATAACATGCTATGTGGGTGAAATGATGATACCATGCCAAATTTCGACCTTTTCAGAGTTCATTTGTGGTGTTTTTCAATTTCAGTTACATTTAGCTCTAAAAAATCAGCAAATGCATGAAAAATACCAAATGAATACAGAAAGGGTTGAAAATTGATGGTGCGGCTCTGTATGGTGCATTTTGAGCATGCAAAAAGTCTATAGTTCAACTAAGTTCATAAAATGAAATCCCTTTGTAAGAGATGAGTTTTCCTCTGAAACCCTGATACTCCGAAAGATATTGTCTGTTTTGTACACGAAGTGCATCCAGGCTTTGCCCTAACCCTCTCAACTTTTTATAACATGCTATGTGGGGTGAAATGATGATACCATGCCAACTTTTGACTTTTTCAGAGTTCATTTGCAGTGCTTTCCAATTTCAGTGTCATGTAGCTCAAAAATCAGTTAAGGCATGAAAAATACCAAATGAAGTCAGAAAGGGTTGAAAATTGATGATGTGGATTTGAATGGTGCATATGGAACACGCAAAAATTCTGGAGATCAAGTAAGTTCAAAAAAACGAAATCCCTTTGTAACAAATGTGTTTTCGTCCGAAACCCTGATACTTCGAAACAGATTGTCTGTTTTGTACATGAAGTGCATTCAGTTTTTGCCGTAACCCTCTCAACTTTTTATGACATGCTTTGTGGGTGAAATGATGATACCATGCCAACTTTCGACCTTTTCAGAGTTCATTTGTAGTGTTTTTCAATTTCAAGGTCATTTAGCTCAAAAATCAGTAAATGCATGAAAAATAAGAAATTAAGTCAGAAAGGGTTGAAAATTTATGATGTGGCTTTGAATGGTGCATTTTGAACACACAATAAGTCTGGAGTTAAAATAAGTTCAAAAAATTAAATTCCTTTGTAAAAGATGAGTTTTCATCCGAAACCGTGATACTTCGAAAGAGATTGTCTGTTTTGTACACGAAGTGCATCCAGTTTTTGCCGTAACCCTGTCAACTTTTGATAACATGCCATGTGGGTGAAATGATGATACCATGCCAACTTTCAACGTTTTCAAAGTTCATTTGTAGTGCTTTTCAATTTCAGTGTCATTTAGCTCAAAAATCAGTAAATGCATGAAAAATACCAAATGAAGTCGGAAAGGGTTGAAAATCTATGATGTGGATTTGAATGGTGCATTTTGCACATGCAAAAAGTCTGGAGTTCAAATAAGTTAAAAAAATGAAATACCTTTGCAACAGATGAGTTTTCGTCCGAAATGCTGATACTTCGAAAGAGATTGTCTGTTTTGTACACGAAATGCATCCAGTTTCTGTCGTAACCCTCTCAACTTTTGATAACATGCTATGTGGGTGAAATGATGATACCATGCCAAATTTCGACCTTTTCAGAGTTCATTTGTGGTGTTTTTCAATTTCAGTTACATTTAGCTCTAAAAAATCAGCAAATGCATGAAAAATACCAAATGAATACAGAAAGGGTTGAAAATTGATGGTGCGGCTTTGTATGGTGCATTTTGAGCATGCAAAAAGTCTATAGTTCAAATAAGTTCATATAATGAAATCCCTTTGTAAGAGATGAGTTTTCCTCTGAAACCCTGATACTCCGAAAGATATTGTCTGTTTTGTACACGAAGTGCATCCAGGCTTTGCCCTAACCCTCTCAACTTTTTATAACATGCTATGTGGGGTGAAATGATGATATCATGCCAACTTTTGACTTTTCAGAGTTCATTTGCAGTGCTTTCCAATTTCAGTGTCATGTAGCTCAAAAATCAGTTAAGGCATGAAAAATACCAAATGAAGTCAGAAAGGGTTGAAAATTGATGATGTGGATTTGAATGGTGCATTTTGAACACGCAAAAATTCTGGAGATCAAGTAAGTTCAAAAAAACGAAATCCCTTTGTAAGAGATGTGTTTTCGTCCGAAACCCTGATACTTCGAAACAGATTGTCTGTTTTGTACATGAAGTGCATTCAGCTTTTGCCGTAACCCTCTCAACTTTTTATGACATGCTTTGTGGGTAAAATGATGATACCATGCCAACTTTCGACCTTTTCAGAGTTCATTTGTAGTGTTTTTCAATTTCAAGGTCATTTAGCTCAAAAATCAGTAAATGCATGAAAAATAACAAATGAAGTCAGAAAGGGTTGAAAATTTATGATGTGGCTTTGAATGGTGCATTTTGAACACACAATAAGTCTGGAGTTAAAATAAGTTCAAAAAATTAAATTCCTTTGTAACAGATGAGTTTTCATCCGAAACCGTGATACTTCGAAAGAGATTGTCTGTTTTGTACACGAAGTGCATCCAGTTTTTGGCGTAACCCTGTCAACTTTTGATAACATGCCATGTGGGTGAAATGATGATACCATGCCAACTTTCAACGTTTTCAAAGTTCATTTGTAGTGCTTTTCAATTTCAGTGTCATTTAGCTCAAAAATCAGTAAATGCATGAAAAATACCAAATGAAGTCGGAAAGGGTTGAAAATCTATGATGTGGATTTGAATGGTGCATTTTGCACATGCAAAAAGTCTGGAGTTCAAATAAGTTCAAAAAAATGAAATACCTTTGCAACAGATGAGTTTCCGTCCGAAATGCTGATACTTCGAAAGAGATTGTCTGTTTTGTACATGAAGTGCATCCAGTTTTTGCCGTAACCCTCTCAACTTTTGATAACATGCTATGTGGGTGAAATGATGATACCATGCCAAATTTCGACCTTTTCAGAGTTCATTTGTGGTGTTTTTCAATTTCAGTTACATTTAGCTCTAAAAAATCAGTAAATGCATGAAAAATACCAAATGAATACAGAAAGGGTTGAAAATTGATGGTGCGCCTTTGAATTGTGCATTTTGAGCACGCAAAAAGTCTGTAGTTCAAATAAGTTCATAAAATGAAATCCCTTTGTAAGAGATGAGTTTTCCTCTGAAACCCCGATACTCCGAAAGAGATTGTCTGTTTTGTACACGAAGTGCATCCAGGCTTTGCCCTAACCCTCTCAACTTTTTATAACATGCTATGTGGGGTGAAATGATGATACCATGCGAACTTTCGACTTTTTCAGAGTTCATTTGAAGTGCTTTTCAATTTCAGTGTCATGTAGCTCAAAAATCAGTTAAGGCATGAAAAATACCAAATGAAGTCAGAAAGGGTTGAAAATCGATGATGTGGATTTGAATGGTGCATTTTGAACACGCAAAAATTCTGGAGTTCAAGTAAGTTCAAAAAAACGAAATCCCTTTGTAACAGATGTGTTTTCGTCCGAAACCCTGATACTTCGAAACAGATTGTCTGTTTTGTACATGAAGTGCATTCAGTTTTTGCCGTAACCCTCTTAACTTTTTATGACATTCTATGTGGGTGAAATGATGAAACCATGCCAACTTTCGACCTTTTCAGAGTTCATTTGTAGTGTTTTTCAATTTCACGGTCATTTAGCTCAAAAATCAGTAAATGCATGAAAAATAACAAATGAAATCAGAAAGGGTTGAAAATTTATGTTGTGGCTTTGAATGGTGCATTTTGAACACACGAAAAGTCTGGAGTTGAAATAAGTTCAAAAAATTAAATTCCTTTGTAACAGATGAGTTTTCATCCGAAACCGTGATACTTCGAAAGAGATTGTCTGTTTTGTACATGAAGTGCATCCAGTTTTTGCCGTAGCCCTGTCAACTTTTTATGACATGCTACATGGGTGAAATGATGATACCATGCCAACTTTCGACGTTTTCAAAGTTCATTTGTAGTGCTTTTCAATTTCAGTGTCATTTAGCTCAAAAATCAGTAAATGCATGAAAAATACCAAATGAAGTCGGAAAGGGTTGAAAATCTATGATGCGGATTTGAATGGTGCATTTTGCACATGCAAAAAGTCCGGAGTTCAAATAAGTTCAAAAAAATGAAATAGCTTTGCAACAGATGAGATTTCGTCCGAAATTCTGATACTTCCAAAGAGATTGTCTGTTTTGTACACGAAGTGCATCCAGTTTTTGCCGTAACCCTCTCAACTTTTGATAACATGCTATGTGGGTGAAATGATGATACCATGCCAAATTTCGACCTTTTCAGAGTTCATTTGTGGTGTTTTTCAATTTCAGTTACATTTAGCTCTAAAAAATCAGTAAATGCATGAAAAATACCAAATGAATACAGAAAGGGTTGAAAATTGATGGTGCGGCTTTGAATGGTGCATTTTGAGCACGCAAAAAGTCTGTAGTTCAAATAAGTTCATAAAATGAAATCCCTTTGTAAGAGATGAGTTTTCCTCTGAAACCCTGATACTCCGAAAGAGATTGTCTGTTTTGTACACGAAGTGCATCCAGGCTTTGCCCTAACCCTCTCAACTTTTTATAACATGCTATGTGGGGTGAAATGATGATACCATGCCAACTTTCGACTTTTTCAGAGTTCATTTGAAGTGCTTTTCAATTTCAGTGTCATGTAGCTCAAAAATCAGTTAAGGCATGAAAAATACCAAATGAAGTCAGAAAGGGTTGAAAATCGATGATGTGGATTTGAATGGTGCATTTTGAACAAGCAAAAATTCTGGAGTTCAAGTAAGTTCAAAAAAACGAAATCCCTTTGTAACAGATGTGTTTTCGTCCGAAACCCTGATACTTCGAAACAGATTGTCTGTTTTGTACATGAAGTGCATTCAGTTTTTGCCGTAACCCTCTTAACTTTTTATGACATTCTATGTGGGTGAAATGATGAAACCATGCCAACTTTCGACCTTTTCAGAGTTCATTTGTAGTGTTTTTCAATTTCACGGTCATTTAGCTCAAAAATCAGTAAATGCATGAAAAATAACAAATGAAATCAGAAAGGGTTGAAAATTTATGTTGTGGCTTTGAATGGTGCATTTTGAACACACGAAAAGTCTGGAGTTGAAATAAGTTCAAAAAATTAAATTCCTTTGTAACAGATGAGTTTTCATCCGAAACCGTGATACTTCGAAAGAGATTGTCTGTTTTGTACATGAAGTGCATCCAGTTTTTGCCGTAGCCCTGTCAACTTTTTATGACATGCTACATGGGTGAAATGATGATACCATGCCAACTTTCGACGTTTTCAAAGTTCATTTGTAGTGCTTTTGAATTTCAGTGTCATTTAGCTCAAAAATCAGTAAATGCATGAAAAATACCAAATGAAGTCGGAAAGGGTTGAAAATCTATGATGTGGATTTGAATGGTGCATTTTGCAGATGCAAAAAGTCCGGAGTTCAAATAAGTTCAAAAAAATGAAATAGCTTTGCAACAGATGAGTTTTCGTCCGAAATTCTGATACTTCCAAAGAGATTGTCTGTTTTGTACACGAAGTGCATCCAGTTTTTGCCGTAACCCTCTCAACTTTTGATAACATGCTATGTGGGTGAAATGATGATACCATGCCAAATTTCGACCTTTTCAGAGTTCATTTGTGGTGTTTTTCAATTTCAGTTACATTTAGCTCTAAAAAATCAGTAAATGCATGAAAAATACCAAATGAATACAGAAAGGGTTGAAAATTGATGGTGCGGCTTTGAATGGTGCATTTTGAGCACGCAAAAAGTCTGTAGTTCAAATAAGTTCATAAAATGAAATCCCGTTGTAAGAGATGAGTTTTCCTCTGAAACCCTGATACTCCGAAAGAGATTGTCTGTTTTGTACACGAAGTGCAGCCAGGCTTTGCCGTAACCCACTCAACTTTTTATAACATGCTATCTGGCGTGAAATGATGATACCATGCCAACTTTCGACTTTTTCAGAGTTCATTTGAAGTGCTTTTCAATTTCAGTGTCATCTAGCTCAAAAATCAGTTAAGGCATGAAAAATACCAAATGAAGTCAGAAAGGGTTGAAAATCGATGATGTGGATTTGAATGGTGCATTTTGAACACGCAAAAATTCTGGAGTTCAAGTAAGTTCAAAAAAACGAAATCCCTTTGCAACAGATGAGTTTTCGTCCGAAATGCTGATACTTCGAAAGAGATTGTCTGTTTTGTACACGACTTGCATCCAGTTTTTGCGGTAACCCTCTCAACTTTTTATGACATTCTATGTGGGTGAAATGATGAAACCATGCCAACTTTCGACCTTTTTAGAGTTCATTTGTAGTGTTTTTCAATTTCACGGTCATTTAGGTCTAAAAAATCAGTAAATGCATGAAAAATACCAAATGAATACAGAAAGGGTTGAAAATTGATGGTGCGGCTTTGAATGGTGCATTTCGAACAAGCAAAAAGTCTATAGTTCAAATAAGTTCATAAAATGAAATCCCTTTGTAAGAGATGAGTTTTCATCCGAAACCGTGATACTTCGAAAGAGATTGTCTGTTTTGTACACGAAGTGCATCCAGTTTTTGCCGTAACCCTGTCAACTTTTGATAACATGCCATGTGGGTGAAATGATGATACCATGCCAACTTTTGACGTTTTCAAAGTCCATTTGTAATGCTTTTCAATTTAAGTGTCATTTAGCTCAAAAATCAGTAAATGCATGAAAAATACCAAATGAAGTCAGAAAGGGTTGAAAATCTATGATGTGGATTTGAATGGTGCATTTTGCACATGCAAAAATTCTAGAGTTCAAATAAGTTCAAAAAAATGAAATACCTTTGCAACAGATGAGTTTTCTTCCGAAATGCTGATACTTCGAAAGAGATTGTCTGTTTTGTACACGAAGTGCATCCTGTTTTTGCCGTAACCCTCTCAACTTTTGATAACATGCTATGTGGGTGAAATGATGATACCATGCCAAATTTCGACCTTTTCAGAGTTCATTTGTGGTGTTTTCCAATTTCAGTTACATTTAGCTCTAAAAAATCAGTAAATGCATGAAAAATACCAAATGAATACATAAAGGGGTGAAAATTGATGGTGCGGCTTTGAATGGTGCATTTTGAGCTCGCAAAAAGTCTATAGTTCAAATAAGTTCATAAAATGAAATCCCTTTGTAAGAGATGAGTTTTCCTCTGAAACCCTGATACTCCGAAAGAGATTGTGTTTTGTACACGAAGTGCATCCAGGCTTTGCCGTAACCCTGTTAACTTTCTATAACATGCTATGTGGGGTGAAATGATGATACCAATCCAACTTTCAACTTTTTCAGTGTTCATTTGCAGTGCTTTTCCATTTTAGTGTCATGTAGCTCAAAAATCAGTTAAGGCATGAAAAATACCAAATGAAGTCAGAAAGGGTTGAAAATCGATGTTGTGGATTTGAATGGGCCATTTTGAACACGCAAAAATTCTTGAGTTCAAGTAAGTTCAAAAAAACGAAATCCCTTTGTAACACATGTGTTTTCGTCCGAAACCATGATACTTCGAAAGAGATTGTCTATTTTGTACACGAAGTGCATCCAGTTTTTGCCGTAACCCTGTCCACTTTTGATAACATGCCATGTGGGTGAAATGATGATACCATGCCAACTTTCGACGTTTTCAAAGTTCATTTGTAGTGCTTTTCAATTTCAGTGTCATTTAGCTCAAAAATAAGTAAATGCATGAAAAATACCAAATGAAGTCGGAAAGGGTTGAAAATCGATGATTTGGATTTGAATGGCGCATTTTGCACATGCAAAAAGTCTGGAGTTCAAATAAGTTCAAAAAAATGAAATACCTTTGCAACAGATGAGTTTTCGTCCGAAATGCTGATACTTCGAAAGAGATTGTCTGTTTTGTACACGAAGTGCATCCAGTTTTTGCCGTAACCCTCTCAACTTTTGATAACACGCTATGTGGGTGAAATGATGATACCATGCCATATTTCGACCTTTTCAGAGTTCATTTGTGGTGTTTTTCAATTTTAGTTACATTTAGCTCTAAAAATCAGTAAATGCATGAAAAATATCAAATGAATACAGAAAGGGTTGAAAATTGATGGTGCGGCTTTGCATGGTGCATTTTGAACACGCAAAAAGTCTGTAGTTCAAATAAGTTCATAAAATGAAAAATCTTTGTAAGAGATGAGTTTTCCTCTGAAACTTTGATACTCGGAAAGAGATTGTCTGTTTTGTACACGAAGTGCATCCAGGCTTTGCCGTAACCCTCTCAACTTTTTATAACATGCTATGTGGGGTGAAATGATGATACGATGCCAACTTTTGACTTTTTCAGAGTTCATTTGCAGTGCTTTTCAATTTCAGTGTCATGTAGCTCAAAAATCAGTTAAGGCATGAAAAATACCAAATGAAGTCAGAGAGGGTTGAAAATCGATGATGTGTATGTGAATGGTGCATTTTGAATACACAAAAATAATGGAGATCAAGTAAGTTCAAAAAGACAAAATCCCTTTGTAACAGATGTGTTTTCGTCCGAAACCCTGATACTTCGAAACACATTGTCTGTTTTGTACATGAAGTGCATTCAGTTTTTGCCGTAACCCTCTCATCTTTTTATGACATGCTATGTGGGTGAAATGATGATACCATGCCAACTTTCGACCTTTTCAGAGTTCATTTGTAGCGTTTTTCAATTTCAGGGTCATTTAGCTCAAAAATTAGTAAATGCATGAAAATAACAAATGAAGTCAGAAAGGGTTAGAATTTTATGTTGGGGCTTTGAATGGTTCATTTTGAACCCACAAAAAGTCTGGAGTGGAAATAAGTTCAAAAAATTAAATTCCTTTGTAACAGATGAGTTTTCATCTGAAACCGTGATACTACGAAAGAGATTGTCTGTTTTGTACACGAAGTGCATCCAGTTTTTTCCGTAACCCTATCAACTTTTGATAACATGCCATGTGGGTGAAATGATGATACCATGCCAACTTTCGACGTTTTCATAGTTCATTTGTAGAGCTTTTCAATTTCAGTGTCATTTAGCTCAAAACTCAGTAAATGCATGAAAAATACCAAATGAAGTCGGAAAGGATTGAAAATCGATGATGTGGATTTGAATGGTGCATTTTGCACATGCAAAAAGTTTGGAGTTCAAATAAGTTGAAAAAAATGAAATACATTTGCAAGAGAATAGTTTTCGTCCGAAATTCTGATACTTCGAAAGAGATTGTCTGTTTTGTACACGAAGTGCATCCAGTTTTTGCCGTAACCCTCTCAACTTTTGATAACATGCTATGTGGGTGAAATGATGATACCATGCCAAACTTCGACCTTTTCAGAGTTCATTTGTGGTGTTTTTCAATTTCAGTTACATTTAGCTCAAAAAATTAGTAAATGCATGAAAAATACCAAATGAATACAGAAAGGGTTGAAAATTGATGGTGCGGCTTTGAATGGTGCATTTTGAGCACGCAAAAAGTCTATAGTTCAAATAAGTTCATAAAATGAAATCCCTTTGTAAGAGATGAGTTTTCCTCTGAAACCCTGATACTCCGAAGGAGATTGTGTGTTTTGTACACGAAGTGCATCCAGGTTTGCCGTAACCCTCTCAACTTTTTATAACATGCTATGTGGGGTGAAATGATGATACCATGCCAACTTTCGACTTTTTCAGAGTTCATTTGGAGTGCTTTTCAATTCCAGTGTCATGTAGCTCAAAAATCAGTTAAGGCATGAAAAATACCAAATGAAGTCAGAAAGGGTTGAAATTCGATGATGTGGATTTGAATGGTGCATTTTGAACACGCAAAAATTATGGAGGTCAAGTAAGTTCAAAAAAATGATATCCCTTTGTAACAGATGTGTTTTCGTCCGAAACCCTGATACTTCGAAATAGATTGTCTGTTTTGTACATAAGTGCATCTAGTTTTTGCCGTAACCCTCTCAACTTTTTATGACATGCTACGTGGGTCAAATTATGATACCATGCCAACTTTCGACCTTTTCAGAGTTCATTTGTAGTGTTTTTCAATTTCAGGGTCATTTAGCTCAAAAATTAGTAAATGCATGAAAAATAACAAATGAAGTCAGAAAGGGTTGAACATTTATGATGTGGCTTTGAATGGTGCATTTTGAACAAACAAAAAGTCTGGAGTTGAAATAAGTTTAAAAAATTAAATTCCTTTGTAACAGATGAGTTTTCATCCGAAACCGTGATACTTCGCAAGAGATTGTCTGTTTTGTACACGAAGTGCATCCAGTTTTTGCCGTAACCCTGTCCACTTTTGATAACATGCCATGTGGGTGAAATGATGATACCATGCCAACTTTTGACGTTTTCAAAGTCCATTTGTAGTGCTTTTCAATTTCACAGTGTCATTTAGGTCAAAAATAAGTAAATGCGTGAAAAATACCAAATGAAGTCGGAAAGGGTTGAAAATCGATGATATGCATTTGAATGGCGTATTTTGCACATGCAAAAAGTCTCGAGTTCAAATAAGTTCAAAAAAATGAAATACCTTTGCAACAGATGAGTTTTCGTCCGAAAAGTTGATACTTCGAAAGAGATTGTCTGTTTTGTACACGAAGTGCATCCAGTTTTTGTCGTAACCCTCTCAACTTTTGATAACACGCTATGTGGGTGAAATAATGATACCATGCCAAATTTCGACCTTTTCAGAGTTAATTTGTGGTGTTTTTCAATTTCAGTTACATTTAGCTCTAAAAAATCAGTAAATGCATGAAAAATATCAAATGAATACTGAAAGTGTTGAAAATTTATGTTGTGGCTTTGAATGGTGCATTTTGAACACGCAAAAAGTCTGGAGTTGAAATAAGTTCAAAAAATTAAATTCCTTTGTAACAGATGAGTTTTCATCCGAAACCGTGATACTTCGAAAGAGATTGTCTGTTTTGTACACGAAGTGCATCCAGTTTTTGCCGTAACCCTGTCAACTTTTGATAACATGCCATGTGGGTGAAATGATGATACCATGCCAACTTTCGACGTTTTCATAGTTCATTTGTAGAGCTTTTCAATTTCAGTGTCATTTAGCTCAAAAATCAGTAAATGCATGAAAAATACCAAATGAAGTCGGAAAGGGTTGAAAATCGATGATGTGGATTTGAATGGTGCATTTTGTACATGCAAAAAGTTTGGAGTTCAAATAAGTTCAAAAAAATGAAATACATTTGCAACAGAATAGTTTTCGTCCGAAATGCTGATACTTCGAAAGAGATTGTCTGTTTTGTACACGAAGTGCATCCAGTTTTTGCCGTAACCCTCTCAACTTTTGATAACATGCTATGTGGGTGAAATGATGATACCATGCCAAATTTCGACCTTTTCAGAGTTCATTTGTGGTGTTTTTCAAATTTCAGTTACATTTAGCTCTAAAAAATTAGTAAATGCATGAAAAATACCAAATGAATACAGAAAGGGTTGAAAATTGATGGTGCGGCTTTGAATGGTGCATTTTGAGCACGCAAAAAGTCTATAGTTCAAATAAGTTCATAAAATGAAATCCCATTGTAAGAGATGAGTTTTCCTCTGAAACCCTGATACTCCGAAAGAGATTGTGTGTTTTGTACACGAAGTGCATCCAGGCTTTGCCGTAACCCTCTCAACTTTTTATAACATGCTATGTGGGGTGAAATGATGATACCATGCCAACTTTCGACTTTTTCAGAGTTCATTTGCAGTGCTTTTCAATTTCAGTGTCATGTAGCTCAAAAATCAGTTAAGGCATGAAAAATACCCAATGAAGTCAGAAAGGGTTGAAAATCGATGATGTGGATTTGAATGGTCCATTTTGAACATGCAAAAATAATGGAGATCAAGTAAGTTCAAAAAGACAAAATCCCTTTGTAACAGATGTGTTTTTGTCCGAAACCGTGATACTTCGAAACAGATTGTCTGTTTTGTACATGAAGTGCATTCAGTTTTTGCCGTAACCCTCTCATCTTTTTATGACATGCTATGTGGGTGAAATGATGATACCATGCCAACTTTCGACCTTTTTAGAGTTCATTTGTAGCGTTTTTCAATTTCAGGGTCATTTAGCTCAAAAATTAGTAAATGCATGAAAAATAACAAATGAAGTCAGAAAGGGTTAAAAATTTATGTTGTGGCTTTGAATGGTGCATTTTGAACACACAAAAAGTCTGGAGTTGAAATAAGTTCAGAAAATTAAATTCCTTTGTAACAGATGAGTTTTCATCCGAAACCGTGATACTACGAAAAAGATTGTCTGTTTTGTACACGAAGTGCATCCAGTTTTTGCCGTAACCCTGTCAACTTTTGATCACATGCCATGTGGGTGAAATGATGATACCATGCCAACTTTCGACGTTTTCATAGTTCATTTGTAGAGCTTTTCAATTTCAGTGTCATTTAGCTCAAAACTCAGTAAATGCATGAAAAATACCAAATGAAGTCGGAAAGGATTGAAAATCGATGATGTGGATTTGAATGGTGCATTTTGCACATGCAAAAAGTTTGGAGTTCAAATAAGTTGAAAAAAATGAAATACATTTGCAAGAGAATAGTTTTCGTCCGAAATGCTGATACTTCGAAAGAGATTGTCTGTTTTGTACACGAAGTGCATCCAGTTTTTGCCGTATCCCTCTCAACTTTTGATAACATGCTATGTGGGTGAAATGATGATACCATGCCAAACTTCGACCTTTTCAGAGTTCATTTGTGGTGTTTTTCAATTTCAGTTACATTTAGCTCTAAAAAATTAGTAAATGCATGAAAAATACCTAATGAATACAGAAAGGGTTGAAAATTGATGGTGCGGCTTTGAATGGTGCATTTTGAGCACGCAAAAAGTCTATAGTTCAAATAAGTTCATAAAATGAAATCCCTTTGTAAGAGATGAGTTTTCCTCTGAAACCCTGATACTCCGAAGGAGATTGTGTGTTTTGTACACGAAGTGCATCCAGGTTTGCCGTAACCCTCTCAACTTTTTATAACATGCTATGTGGGGTGAAATGATGATACCATGCCAACTTTCGACTTTTTCAGAGTTCATTTGGAGTGCTTTTCAATTCCAGTGTCATGTAGCTCAAAAATCAGTTAAGGCATGAAAAATACCAAATGAAGTCAGAAAGGGTTGAAATTCGATGATGTGGATTTGAATGGTGCATTTTGAACACGCAAAAATTCTGGAGGTCAAGTAAGTTCAAAAAAATGATATCCCTTTGTAACAGATGTGTTTTCGTCCGAAACCCTGATACTTCGAAATAGATTGTCTGTTTTGTACATAAGTGCATCTAGTTTTTGCCGTAACCCTCTCAACTTTTTATGACATGCTACGTGGGTCAAATTATGATACCATGCCAACTTTCGACCTTTTCAGAGTTCATTTGTAGTGTTTTTCAATTTCAGGGTCATTTAGCTCAAAAATTAGTAAATGCATGAAAAATAACAAATGAAGTCAGAAAGGGTTGAACATTTATGATGTGGCTTTGAATGGTGCATTTTGAACAAACAAAAAGTCTGGAGTTGAAATAAGTTTAAAAAATTAAATTCCTTTGTAACAGATGAGTTTTCATCCGAAACCGTGATACTTCGCAAGAGATTGTCTGTTTTGTACACGAAGTGCATCCAGTTTTTGCCGTAACCCTGTCCACTTTTGATAACATGCCATGTGGGTGAAATGATGATACCATGCCAACTTTTGACGTTTTCAAAGTCCATTTGTAGTGCTTTTCAATTTCAGTGTCATTTAGGTCAAAAATAAGTAAATGCGTGAAAAATACCAAATGAAGTCGGAAAGGGTTGAAAATCGATGATATGCATTTGAATGGCGTATTTTGCACATGCAAAAAGTCTCGAGTTCAAATAAGTTCAAAAAAATGAAATACCTTTGCAACAGATGAGTTTTCGTCCGAAAAGTTGATACTTCGAAAGAGATTGTCTGTTTTGTACACGAAGTGCATCCAGTTTTTGTCGTAACCCTCTCAACTTTTGATAACACGCTATGTGGGTGAAATGATGATACCATGCCAAATTTCGACCTTTTCAGAGTTAATTTGTGGTGTTTTTCAATTTCAGTTACATTTAGCTCTAAAAAATCAGTAAATGCATGAAAAATATCAAATGAATACTGAAAGTGTTGAAAATTTATGTTGTGGCTTTGAATGGTGCATTTTGAACACGCAAAAAGTCTGGAGTTGAAATAAGTTCAAAAAATTAAATTCCTTTGTAACAGATGAGTTTTCATCCGAAACCGTGATACTTCGAAAGAGATTGTCTGTTTTGTACACGAAGTGCATCCAGTTTTTGCCGTAACCCTGTCAACTTTTGATAACATGCCATGTGGGTGAAATGATGATACCATGCCAACTTTCGACGTTTTCATAGTTCATTTGTAGAGCTTTTCAATTTCAGTGTCATTTAGCTCAAAAATCAGTAAATGCATGAAAAATACCAAATGAAGTCGGAAAGGGTTGAAAATCGATGATGTGGATTTGAATGGTGCATTTTGTACATGCAAAAAGTTTGGAGTTCAAATAAGTTCAAAAAAATGAAATACATTTGCAACAGAATAGTTTTCGTCCGAAATGCTGATACTTCGAAAGAGATTGTCTGTTTTGTACACGAAGTGCATCCAGTTTTTGCCGTAACCCTCTCAACTTTTGATAACATGCTATGTGGGTGAAATGATGATACCATGCCAAATTTCGACCTTTTCAGAGTTCATTTGTGGTGTTTTTCAATTTCAGTTACATTTAGCTCTAAAAAATTAGTAAATGCATGAAAAATACCAAATGAATACAGAAAGGGTTGAAAATTGATGGTGCGGCTTTGAATGGTGCATTTTGAGCACGCAAAAAGTCTATAGTTCAAATAAGTTCATAAAATGAAATCCCATTGTAAGAGATGAGTTTTCCTCTGAAACCCTGATACTCCGAAAGAGATTGTGTGTTTTGTACACGAAGTGCATCCAGGCTTTGCCGTAACCCTCTCAACTTTTTATAACATGCTATGTGGGGTGAAATGATGATACCATGCCAACTTTCGACTTTTTCAGAGTTCATTTGCAGTGCTTTTCAATTTCAGTGTCATGTAGCTCAAAAATCAGTTAAGGCATGAAAAATACCCAATGAAGTCAGAAAGGGTTGAAAATCGATGATGTGGATTTGAATGGTCCATTTTGAACACGCAAAAATAATGGAGATCAAGTAAGTTCAAAAAGACAAAATCCCTTTGTAACAGATGTGTTTTTGTCCGAAACCGTGATACTTCGAAACAGATTGTCTGTTTTGTACATGAAGTGCATTCAGTTTTTGCCGTAACCCTCTCATCTTTTTATGACATGCTATGTGGGTGAAATGATGATACCATGCCAACTTTCGACCTTTTTAGAGTTCATTTGTAGCGTTTTTCAATTTCAGGGTCATTTAGCTCAAAAATTAGTAAATGCATGAAAAATAACAAATGAAGTCAGAAAGGGTTAAAAATTTATGTTGTGGCTTTGAATGGTGCATTTTGAACACACAAAAAGTCTGGAGTTGAAATAAGTTCAGAAAATTAAATTCCTTTGTAACAGATGAGTTTTCATCCGAAACCGTGATACTACGAAAAAGATTGTCTGTTTTGTACACGAAGTGCATCCAGTTTTTGCCGTAACCCTGTCAACTTTTGATCACATGCCATGTGGGTGAAATGATGATACCATGCCAACTTTCGACGTTTTCATAGTTCATTTGTAGAGCTTTTCAATTTCAGTGTCATTTAGCTCAAAAATCAGTAAATGCATGAAAAATACCAAATGAAGTCGGAAAGGGTTGAAAATCGATGATGTGGATTTGAATGGTGCATTTTGCACATGCAAAAAGTTTGGAGTTCAAATAAGTTCAAAAAAATGAAATACATTTGCAACAGAATAATTTTCGTCCGAAATGCTGATACTTCGAAAGAGATTGTCTGTTTTGTACACGAAGTGCATCCAGTTTTTGCCGTAACCCTCTCAACTTTTGATAACATGCTATGTGGGTGAAATGATGATACCATGCCAAATTTCGACCTTTTCAGAGTTCATTTGTGGTGTTTTTCAATTTCAGTTACATTTAGCTCTAAAAAAATAGTAAATGCATGAAAAAGACCAAATGAATACATAAAGGGTTGAAAATTGATGGTGCGGCTTTGAATGGTGCATTTTGAGCACGCAAAAAGTCTATAGTTCAAATAAGTTCATAAAATGAAATCCCTTTGTAAGAGATGAGTTTTCCTCTGAAACCCTGATACTCCGGAAGAGATTGTGTGTTTTGTACACGAAGTGCATCCAGGCTTTGCCGTAACCCTCTCAACTTTTTATAACATGCTATGTGGGGTGAAATGATGATACCATGCCAACTTTCGACTTTTTCAGAGTTCATTTGAAGTGCTTTTCAATTTCAGTGTCATGTAGCTCAAAACTCAGTTAAGGCATGAAAAATACCAAATGAAGTCAGAAAGGGTTGAAAATCGATGATGTGGATTTGAATGGTGCATTTTGAACACGCAGAAATTCTGGAGGTCAAGTAAGTTCAAAAAACGAAATCCCTTTGTAACAGATGTGTTTTCGTCCGAAACCCTAATACTTCGAAATAGATTGTCTGTTTTGTACATGAAGTGCATCCAGTTTTTGCCGTAACCCTCTCAAATTTTTATGACATGCTACGTGGGTGAAATTATGATACCATGCCAACTTTCGACCTTTTCAGAGTTCATTTGTAGTGTTTTTCAATTTCAGGGTCATTTAGCTCAAAAATCAGTAAATGCATGAAAAATAACAAATGAAGTCAGAAAGGGTTGAACATTTATGATGTGGCTTTGAATGGTGCATTTTGAACACACAAAAAGTCTGGAGTTGAAATAAGTTTTAAAAAATAAATTCCTTTGTAACAGATGAGTTTTCATCCGAAACCGTGATACTTCGAAAGAGATTGTTTGTTTTGTACACGAAGTGCATCCAGTTTTTGCGGTAACCCTGTCCACTTTTGATAACATGCCATGTGGGAGAAATGATGATTCCATGCCAACTTTCGACGTTTTCAAAGTTCATTTGTAGTGCTTTTCAATTTCAGTGTCATTTAGGTCAAAAATAAGTAAATGCTTGAAAAATACCAAATGAAGTCGGAAAGGGTTGAAAATCGATGATGTGGATTTGAATGGCGTATTTTGCATATGCAAAAAGTCTGGAGTTCAAATAAGTTCAAAAAATGAAATACCTTTGCAACAGATGAGTTTTCGTCCGAAATGTTGATACTTCGAAAGAGATTGTCTGTTTTGTACATGAAGTGCATCCAGTTTTTGTCGTAACCCTCTCAACTTTTGATAACACGCTATGTAGGTGAAATGATGATACCATGCCAAATTTCAACCTTTTCAGAGTTAATTTGTGGTGTTTTTCAATTTCAGTTACATTTAGCTCTAAAAAATCAGTAAATGCATGAAAAATATCAAATGAATACTTAAAGGGTTGAAAATTGATGGTGCGGCTTTGAATGGTGCATTTTGAACACGCAAAAAGTCTGGAGTTGAAATAAGGTCAAAAAATTAAATTCCTTTGTAACAGATGAGTTTTCATCCGAAACCGTGATACTTCGAAAGAGATTGTCTGTTTTGTACACGAAGTGCATCCAGTTTTTGCCGTAACCCTGTCAACTTTTGATAACATGCCATGTGGGTGAAATGATGATACCATGCCAACTTTCGACGTTTTCAAAGTTCATTTGTAGTGCTTTTCAATTTCAGTGTCCTTTAGCTCAAAAATCAGTAAATGCATGAAAAATACCAAATGAAGTCGGAAAGGGTTGAAAATCTATGATGTGGATTTGAATGGTGCATTTTGCACATGCAAAAAGTCTGGAGTTCAAATAAGTTCAAAAAATGAAATACCTTTGCAACAGATGAGTTTTCGTCCGAAATGCTGATACTTCGAAAGAGATTGTCTGTTTTGTACACGAAGTGCATCCAGTTTTTGCCGTAACCCTCTCAACTTTTGATAACATGCTATATGGGTGAAATGATGATACCATGCCAAATTTTGACCTTTTCAGACTTCATTTGTGGTGTTTTTCAATTTCAGTTGCATTTAGCTCTAAAAAATCAGTAAATGCATGAAAAATACCAAATGAATACAGAAAGGGTTGAAAATTGATGGTGCGGCTTTCAATGGTGCATTTTGAGCACGCAAAAAGTCTATAGTTCAAATAAGTTCATAAAATGAAATCCCTTTGTAAGAGATGAGTTTTCCTCTGAAACCCTGATACTCAGAAAGAGATTGTCTGTTTTGTACACGAAGTGCATCCAGGCTTTGCCGTAACCCTCTAAACTTTTTATAACATGCTATGTGGGGTGAAATGATGATACCATGCCAACTTTCGACTTTTTCAGAGTTCATTTGCAGTGCTTTTCAATTTCAGTGTCATATAGCTCAAAAATCAGTTAAGGCATGAAAAATACCAAATGAAGTCAGAAAGGGTTGAAAATCGATGATGTGGATTTGAATGGTCCATTTTGAACACGCAAAAATTATGGAGATCAAGTAAGTTCAAAAAAAGAAAATCCCTTTGAAATAGATGTGTTTTCGTCCGAAACCCTCATACTTCGAAACAGATTGTCTGTTTTGTACATGAAGTGCATTCAGTTTTTGCCGTAACCCTCTCAGCTTTTTATGACATGCTATGTGGCTGAAATGATGATACCATGCCAACTTTCGACCTTTTCAGAGTTCATTTGTAGCGTTTTTCAATTTCAGGGTCATTTAGCTCAAAAATCAGTAAATGCATGAAAAATAACAAGTAAAGTCAGAAAGGGTTGAAAATTTATGTTGTGGCGTTGAATGGTGAATTTTGAACACACAACAAGTCTGGAGTTTAAATAAGTTCAAAAAATTAAATTACTTTGTAACAGATGAGTTTTCATCCGAAACCGTGATAGTTCGAAAGAGATTGTCTGTTTTGTACACGAAGTGCATCCGGTTTTTGCCGTAACCCTGTCAACTTTTGATAACATGCCATGTGGGTGAAATGATGATACCATGCCAACTTTCGACGTTTTAAAAGTTCATTTGTAGTGCTTTTCAATTTCAGTGTCATTTAGCTCAAAAATCAGTAAATGCATGAAAAATACCAAATGAAGTCGGAAAGGGTTGAAAATCTATGATGTGGATTTGAATGGTGCATTTTGCACATGCAAAAAGTCTGGAGATCAAATAAGTTCAAAAAAATGAAATACCTTTGCAACAGATGAGTTTTCGTCCGAAATGCTGATACTTCGAAAGAGATTGTCTCTTTTGTACACGAAGTGCATCCAGTTTTTGCCGTAACCCTCTCAACTTTTGATAACATGCTATGTGGGTGAAATGATGATACCATGCAAAATTTCGACCTTTTCAGAGTTCATTTTGGTGTTTTTCAATTTCAGTAACATTTAGCTCTAAAAAATCAGTAAATGCATGAAAAATACCAAATGAATACAGAAAGGGTTGATAATTGATGGTGCGGCTTTGAATGGTGCATTTTCAGCATGTAAAAATTATGGAGATCAAGTAAGTTCAAAAAAAGAAAATCCCTTTGAAATAGATGTGTTTTCGTCCGAAACCCTCATACTTCGAAACAGATTGTCTGTTTTGTACATGAAGTGCATTCAGTTTTTGCCATAACCCTCTCAACTTTTTATGACATGCTATGTGGCTGAAATGATGATACCATGCCAACTTTCGACCTTTTCAGAGTTCATTTGTAGCGTTTTTCAATTTCAGGGTCATTTAGCTCAAAAATCAGTAAATGCATGAAAAATAACAAGTAAAGTCAGAAAGGGTTGAAAATTTATGTTGTGGCGTTGAATGGTGAATTTTGAACACACAAAAAGTCTGGAGTTTAAATAAGTTCAAAAAATTAAATTACTTTGTAACAGATGAGTTTTCATCCGAAACTGTGATACTTCGAAAGAGATTGTCTGTTTTGTACACGAAGTGCATCCAGTTTTTGCCGTAACCCTGTCAACTTTTGATAACATGCCATGTGGGTGAAATGATGATACCATGCCAACTTTCGACGTTTTCAAAGTTCATTTGTAGTGCTTTTCAATTTCAGTGTCATTTAGCTCAAAAATCAGTAAATGCATGAAAAATACCAAATGAAGTCGGAAAGGGTTGAAAATCTATGATGTGGATTTGAATGGTGCATTTTGCACATGCAAAAAGTCTGGAGATCAAATAAGTTCAAAAAAATGAAATACCTTTGCAACAGATGAGTTTTCGTCCGAAATGCTGATACTTCGAAAGAGATTGTCTCTTTTGTCCACGAAGTGCATCCAGTTTTTGCCGTAACCCTCTCAACTTTTGATAACATGCTATGTGGGTGAAATGATGATACCATGCAAAATTTCGACCTTTTCAGAGTTCATTTCGGTGTTTTTCAATTTCAGTAACATTTAGCTCTAAAAAATCAGTAAATGCATGAAAAATACCAAATGAATACAGAAAGGGTTGAAAATTGATGGTGCGGCTTTGAATGGTGCATTTTCAGCACGTAAAAAGTCTATAGTTCAAATAAGTTCATAAAATGAAATCCATTTGTAAGAGATGAGTTTTCCTCTGAAACCCTGATACTCCGAAAGAGGTTGTCTGTTTTGTACACGAAGTGCATCCAGGCTTTGCCGTAACCCTCTCAACTTTTTATAACATGGTATGTGGGGTGAAATGATGATACCATGCCAACTTTCGACTTTTCAGAGTTCATTTGCAGTGCTTTTCAATTTCAGTGCCATATAGCTCAAAAATCAGTTAAGGCATGA
Source organism: Hordeum marinum (assembly GCA_022496015.1). NCBI lineage: Eukaryota > Viridiplantae > Streptophyta > Magnoliopsida > Poales > Poaceae > Hordeum > Hordeum marinum. The sequence goes on along the minus strand of JAAAWK010001164.1, from coordinate 388,821 downwards.
AAAATACCAAATGAAGTCAGAAAGGGCTGAAAATCGATGATGTGGATTTGAATAGTGCATTTTGAACACGCAAAAATTCTGGAGTTCAAGTAAGTTTAAAAAAACGAAATCCCTTTGTAACAGATGTGTTTTCGTCCGACCCCTGATACTTCGAAATAGATTTTCTATTTTGTACATGAAGTGCATCCAGTTTTTGACGTAACCCTCGCAACTTTTTATGACATGCTACGTGGGTGAAATGATGATACCATGCCAACTTTCGACCTTTTCAGAGTTCATTTGTAGTGTTTTTCAATTTCAGGGTCATTTAGCTCAAAAATCAGTAAATGCATGAAAAATAACAAATGAAGTCAGAAAGGGTTGAACATTTATGATGTGGCTTTGAATGGTGCATTTTGAACACACAAAAAGTCTGGACTTGAAATAAGTTTAAAAAATTAAATTCCTTTGTAACAGATGAGTTTTCATCCGAAACTATGATACTTCGAAAGAGATTGTCTGTTTTGTACACGAAGTGCATCCAGTTTTTGCCGTAACCCTGTCCACTTTTGATAACATGCCATGTGGGTGAAATGATGATACCATGCCAACTTTTGACGTTTTCAAAGTTCATTTGTAGTGCTTTTCAATTTCAGTGTCATTTAGGTCAAAAATAAGTAAATGCATGAAAAATACCAAATGAAGTCGGAAAGGGTTGAAAATCGATGATGTGGATTTGAATGGCGCATTTTGCACATGCAAAAAGTCTGGAGTTCAAATAAGTTCAAAAAAATGAAATACCTTGACAACAGATGAGTTTTCGTCCGAAATGTTGATACATTAAAAGAGATTGTCTGTTTTGTACACGAAGTGCATCCAGTTTTTGCCGTAACCCGCTCAACTTTTGATAACATGCCATGTGGGTGAAATGATGATACCATGCCAAATTTCAACCTTTTCAGAGTTCATTTGTGGTGTTTTTCAATTTCAGTCACATTTAGCTCTAAAAAATCAGTAAATGCATGAAAAATATCAAATGAATACAGAAAGGGTTGAAAATTGATGGTGCGGCTTTGAATGGTGCATTTTGAACACGCAAAAAGTCTATAGTTCAAATAAGTTCATAGAATGAAATCCATTGGTAAGAGATGAGTTTTCCTCTGAAACCCTGATACTCGGAAAGAGATTGTCTGTTTTGTACACGAAGTGCATCCATCCTTTGCCGTATCCCTCTCAACTTTGTATAACATGCTATGTGGGGTGAAATGATGATACCGTGCCAACTTTCTACTTTTTCAGAGTTCATTTGCAGTGCTTTTCAATTTCAGTGTCATGTAGCTCAAAAATCAGTTAAGGCATGAAAAGTACCAAATGAAGTCAAAAAGGGTTGAAAATCGATGATGTGGATTTGAATGGTGCATTTTGAACACAAAAAAATTATGGAGATCAAGTAAGTTCAAAAAAACAAAATCCCTTTGTAACATATGTGTTTTCGTCCGAAAGCCTGATACTTCGAAACAGATTGTCTGTTTTGTACATGAAGTGCATTCAGTTTTTGCCGTAACCCTCTCAACTTTTTATGACATGCTATGTGGGTGAAATGATGATACCATGCCAACTTTCGACCTTTTCAAAGTTCATTTGTAGCGTTTTTCAATTTCAGGGTCATGTAGCTCAAAAATCAGTAAATGCATGAAAAATAACAAATAAAGTCAGAAAGGGTTGAAAATTTATGTTGTGGCGTTGAATGGTGCATTTTGAACACACAAAAAGTCTGGAGTTGAAATAAGTTCAAAAAATTAAATTCAATTGGAAGAGATGAGTTTTCATCCGAAACCGTGATACTTTGAAAGAGATTGTCTGTTTTGTACACGAAGTGCATCCAGTTTTTGCCGTAACCCTATCAACTTTTGATAACATGCCATGTGGGTGAAATGATGATACCATGCCAACTTTCGACGTTTTCAAAGTTCATTTGTAGTGCTTTTCAATTTCAGTGTCATTTAGCTCAAAAATCAGTGAATGCATGAAAAATACCAAATGAAGTCCGAAAGGGTTGAAAATCTATGATGTCGACTTGAATGGTGCATTTTGCACATGCAAAAAGTCTGGAGCTCAAATAAGTTCCAAAAAATGAAATACCTTTGCAACAGATGAGTTTTCATCCGAAATGCTGATACTTCGAAAGATATTGTCTGTTTTGTACAGGAAGTGCATCCAGTTTTTGCCGTAACCCTCTCGACTTTTGATAACATGGTATGTGGGTGAAATGATGATACCATGCCAAATTTCGACCTTTTCAGAGTTCATTTGTGGTGTTTTTCAATTTCAGTTAAATTTAGCTCTAAAAAATCAGTAAATGCATGAAAAATACCAAATGAATACAGAAAGGGTTGGAAATTGATGGTGCGGCTTTGAATGGTGCATTTTGAACACGTAAAAAGTCTATAGTTCAAATAAGTTCACAAAATGAAATCCCTTTGTAAGAGATGAGTTTTCGTCTAAAACCCCGATAGTCCGAAAGAGATTGTATGTTTTGTACACGAAGTGCATCCAGGCTTTGCCGTAACCCTCTCAACTTTTTATAACATGCTACGTGGGGTGAAATGATGATACCATGCCAACTTTCGACTTTTTCAGAGTTCATTTGTAGTGCTTTTTAATTTCAGTGTCATGTAGGTCAAAAATAAATTAAGGCATGAAAAATACCAAATGAAGTCAGAAAGGGTTGAAAATTGATGATGTGGATTTGAATGGTGCATTTTGAACACGCAAAAATTCTCGAGTTCAAGTAAGTTCAAACAAACGAAATCCCTTTGTAACAGATGTGTTTTCGTCCGAAACCATGATACTTCGAAACAGATTGTCTGTTTTGTACATGAAGTGCATTCAGTTTTTGCCGTAACCCTCTCAACTTTTTATGACATGCTACGTGGGTGAAATGATAACACCATGCCAACTCTCGACCTTTTCAGAGTTCATTTGTATTGTTTTTCAATTTTAGGGTCATTTAGCTCAAAAATCAGTAAATGCATAAAAAATAACAAATGAAGTCAGAAAGGGTTGAAAATTTATGTTGTGGCTTTGAATGGTGCATTTTGAACACACAAAAAGTCTGGCGTTGAAATAAGTTCGAAAAATTAAATTCCTTTGTAACAGATGAGTTTTCATCCGAAAGTGTGATACTTCGAAAGAGATTGTCTGTTTTGTACACGAAGTGCATCCAGTTTTTGCCGTAACCCTGTCAACTTTTGATAACATGCCATGTGGGTGAAATGATGATACCATGCCAACTTTCGACGCTTTCAATGTTCATTTGTAGTGCTTTTCAATTTCAGTGTCATTTAGCTCAAAAATCAATAAATGCATGAAAAATACCAAATGAAGTCGGAAAAGGTTGAAAATCAATGATGTGGATTTGAATGGTGCATTTTGCACATGCAAAAAGTCTCGAGTTCAAATAAGTTCAAAAAAATGAAAAACCTTTGCAACAGATGAGTTTTCGTCCGAAATGCTGATACTTCCGAAGAGATTGTCTGTTTTGTACACGAAGTGCATCCAGTTTTTGTCGTAACCCTCTGAACTTTTGATAACATGCTATGTGGGTGAAATGATGATACCATGCCAAATTTCGACCTTTTCAGAGTTCATTTGTGGTGTTTTTCAATTTCAGTTACATTTAGCTCTAAAAAATCAGTAAATGCACGAAAAATACCAAATGAATACAGAAAGGGTTGAAAATTGATGGTGCGGCTTTGAATGGCGCATTTTGAGCACGCAACAAGTCTATAGTTCAAATAAGTTCATAAAATGAAATCCCTTGGTAAGAGATGAGTTTTCCTCTGAAACCCTGATACTCCGAAAGAGATTGTGTTTTGTACACGAAGTGCATCCAGGCTTTTCCGTAACCCTCTCAACTTTTTATAACATGCTATGTCGGGTGAAATGATGATACCATGCCAACTTTCGACTTTTTCAGAGTTCATTTGCAGTGCTTTTCAATTTCAGTGTCATGTAGCTCAAAAATCAGTTAAGGCATGAAAAATACCAAATGAAGTCAGAAAGGGTTGAAAATCGATGATGTGGATTTGAATGGTGCATTTTGAACACGGAAAAATTATGGAGATCAAGTAAGTTCAAGAAAACAAAATTCCTTTGTAATAGATGTGTTTTCGTCCGAAACCATGATACTTCGAAACAGATTGTCTGTTTTGTACATGAAGTGCATTCAGTTTTTGCCGTAACCCTGTCAACTTTTTATGACATGCTACGTGGGTGAAATGATAACACCATGCCAACTTTCGACCTTTTCAGAGTTCATTTGTATTGTTTTTCAATTTCAGGGTCATTTAGCTAAAAAATCAGTAAATGCATGAAAAATAACAAATGAAGCCAGAAAGGGTTGAAAATTTATGTTGTGGCTTTGAATGGTGCATTTTGAACACACAAAAAGTCTGGAGTTGAAATAAGTTCGAAAAATTAAATTCCTTTGTAACAGATGAGTTTTCATCCGAAAGTGTGATACTTCGAAAGAGATTGTCTGTTTTGTACACGAAGTGCATCCAGTTTTTGCCGTAACCCTGTCAACTTTTGATAACATGCCATGTGGGTGAAATGACACCATGCCAACTTTCGACGTTTTCAATGTTCATTTGTAGTGCTTTTCAATTTCAGTGTCATTTAGCTCAAAAATCAATAAATGCATGATAAATACCAAATGAAGTCGGAAAAGGTTGAAAATCAATGATGTGGATTTGAATGGTGCATTTTGCACATGCAAAAAGTCTCGAGTTCAAATAAGTTCAAAAAATGAAAAACCTTTGCAACAGATGAGTTTTCGTCTGAAATGTTGATACTTCCGAAGAGATTGTCTGTTTTGTACACGAAGTGCATCTAGTTTTTGTCGTAAGCCTCTCAACTTTTGATAACATGCTATGTGGGTGAAATGATGATACCATGCCAAATTTCGACCTTTTCAGAGTTCATTTGTGGTGTTTTTCAATTTCAGTTACATTTAGCTCTAAAAAATCAGTAAATGCACGAAAAATACCAAATGAATACAGAAAGGGTTGAAAATTGATGGTGCGGCTTTGAATGGCGCATTTTGAGCACGCAAAAAGTCTATAGTTCAAATAAGTTCATAAAATGAAATCCCTTGGTAAGAGATGAGTTTTCCTCTGAAACCCTGATACTCCGAAAGAGATTGTGTTTTGTACACGAAGTGCATCCAGGCTTCGCCGTAACCCTCTCAACTTTTTATAACATGCTATGTCGGGTGAAATGATGATACCATGCCAACTTTCGACTTTTTCAGAGTTCATTTGCAGTGCTTTTCAATTTCAGTGTCACGTAGCTCAAAAATCAGTTAAGGCATGAAAAATACCAAATGAAGTCAGAAAGGGTTGAAAATCGATGATGTGGATTTGAATGGTGCATTTTGAACACGTAAAAATTATGGAGATCAAGTAAGTTCAAGAAAACAAAATCCCTTTGTAACAGATGTCTTTTCGTCCGAAACCCTGATACTTCGAAACAGATTGTCTGTTTTGTACATGAAGTGCATTCAGTTTTTGCCGGAACCCTCTCAACTTTTTATGACATGCTATGTGGGTGAAATGATGATACCATGCCAACTTTTGACCTTTTCAGAGTTCCTTTGTAGCGTTTTTTCAATTTCAGTTACATTTAGCTCTAAAAAATCAGTAAATGCATGAAAAATATCAAATGAATACAGAAAGGGTTGAAAATTGATGGTGCGTCTTTGAATGGTGCATTTTGAACACGCAAAAAGTCTGTAGTTCAAATAAGTTCATAAAATGAAATCCATTGGTAACAGATGAGTTTTCCTCTGAAACCCTGATACTCGGAAATAGATTGTCTGTTTTGTACACGAAGTGCATCCAGGCTTTGCCGTAACCCTCTCAACTTTTTATAACATGCTATGTGGGGTGAAATGATGATACCATGCCAACTTTCGACTTTTTCAGAGTTCATTTGAAGTGCTTTTCAATTTCAGTGTCATGTAGCTCAAAAATCAGTTAAGGCATGAAAAATACCAAATGAAGTCGGAAAGGGTTGAAAATCGATGATGTGGATTTGAATGGTGCATTTTGCACATGCAAAAAGTCTAGATTTCAAATAAGTTCAAAAAAATGAAAAACCTTTGCAACAGATGAGTTTTCGTGTGAAATGCTGATACTTCCGAAGAGATTGTCTGTTTTGTACACGAAGTGCATCCAGTTTTTGTCGTAACCCTCTCAACTTTTCATAACATGCTATGTGGGTGAAATGATGATACCATGCCAAATTTCGACCTTTTCAGAGTTCATTTGTGGTGTTTTTCAATTTCAGTTACATTTAGCTCTAAAAAATCAGTAAATGCACGAAAAATACCAAATGAATACAGAAAGGGTTGAAAATTGATGGTGCGGCTTTGAATGGCGTATTTTGAGCACGCAAAAAGTCTATAGTTCAAATAAGTTCATAAAATGAAATCCCTTGGTAAGAGATGAGTTTTCCTCTGAAACCCTGATACTCCGAAAGAGATTGTGTTTTGTACACGAAGTGCATCCATGCTTTGCCGTAACCCACTCAACTTTTTATAGCATGCTATGTGGGGTGAAATGATGATACCACGCCAACTTTCGACTTTTTCAGAGTTCATTTGCAGTGCTTTTCAATTTCAGTGGCATGTAGCTCAAAAATCAGTTAAGGCATGAAAAATACCTAATGAAGTCAGAAAGGGTTGAAAATCGATGATGTGGATTTGAATGGTGCATTTTGAACACGAAAAAATTTTGGAGATCAAGTAAGTTCAAAAAAACAAAATCCCTTTGTAATAGATGCGTTTTCGTCCGAAACCCTGATACTTCGAAACAGATTGTCTGTTTTGTACATGAAGTGCATTCAGTTTTTGCCGTAACCCGCTCAACTTTTTATGACATGCTATGTGGGTGAAATGATGATACCATGCCAACTTTTGACCTTTTCAGAGTTCATTTGTAGCGTTTTTCAATTTCAGTTACATTTAGCTCTAAAAAATCAGTAAATGCATGAAAAATATCAAATGAATACAGAAAGGGTTGCAAATTGATGGTGCGGCTTTGAATGGTGCATTTTGAACACGCAAAAAGTCTGTAGTTCAAATAAGTTCATAAAATGAAATCCCTTGGTAAGAGATGAGTTTTCCTCTGAAACCCTGATACTCGGAAAGAGATTATCTGTTTTGTACACGAAGTGCATCCAGGCTTTGCCGTCACCCTCTCAACTTTTTATAACATGCTATGTGGGGTGAAATGATGACACCGTGCCGAATTTCGACTTTTTCAAAGTTCATTTGCAGTGCTTTTCAATTTCAGGGTCATGTAGCTCAAAAATCAGTTAAGGCATGAAAAATACCAAATGAAGTCAGAAAGGGTTGAAAATCGACGATGTGGATTTGAATGGTGCATTTTGAACACGAAAAAATTATGGAGATCAAGTAAGTTCAAAAAAACAAAATCCCTTTGTAACAGATGTGTTTTCGTCCGAAACCCTGATACTTCGAAACAGATTGTCTGTTTTGTACGTGAAGTGTATTCAGTTTTTGCCGTAACCCTCTCAACTTTTTATGACATGCTATGTGGGTGAAATGATGATACCATGCCAACTTTCAACCTTTTCAGAGTTCATTTGTAGCGTTTTTCAATTTCAGGGTCATTTAGCTCAAAAATCAGTAAATGCATGAAAAATAACAAATAAAGTTAGAAAGGGTTGAACATTTATGTTGTGGCGTTGAATGGTGCATTTTGAACACACAAAAAGTTTGGAGTTGAAATAAGTTCAAAAAATTAAATTCCTTTGTAAGAGATGAGTTTTCATCCGAAACCGTGATACTTCGAAAGAGATTGTCTGTTTTGTACACGAAGTGCATCCAGTTTTTGTCGTAACCCTGTCACCTTTTGATAACATGCCAAGTGGGTGAAATGATGATACCATGCCAACTTTCGACATCTTCAAAGTTCATTTGTAGTGCTTTTCAATTTCAGTGTCATTTAGGTCAAAAATCAATAAATGCATGAAAAATACCAAATGAAGTGCGGAAGGGTTGAAAATTGATGAAGTGGATTTGAATAGTGCATTTTGCACATGCAAAAAGTCTGGAGTTCAAAAAAGTTCAAAAAAATCAAAAACCTTTGCAACAGATGAGTTTTCGTCCGAAATGCTCATACTTCAAAAGAGATTGTCTGTTTTGTACACGAAGTGCATCCAGTTTTTGTCGTAAGCCTCTCAACTTTTGATAACATGCTATGTGGGTGAAATGATGATACCATGCCAAATTTCGACCTTTTCAGAGTTCATTTGTGGTGTTTTTCAATTTCAGTTACATTTAGCTCTAAAAAATCAGTAAATGCATGAAAAATACCAAATGAATACAGAAAGGGTTGAAAATTGATGGTGCGGCTTTGAATGGCGCATTTTGAGCACGCAAAAAGTCTATAGTTCAAATAAGTTCATAAAATGAAATCCCTTGGTAAGAGATGAGTTTTCCACTGAAACCCTGATACTCCGAAAGAGATTGTGTTTTGTACACGAAGTGCATCCAGGCTTCGCCGTAACCCTCTCAACTTTTTAGAACATGCTATGTCGGGTGAAATGATGATACCATGCCAACTTTCGACTTTTTCAGAGTTCATTTGCAGTGCTTTTCAATTTCAGTGTCACGTAGCTCAAAAATCAGTTAAGGCATGAAAAATACCAAATGAAGTCAGAAAGGGTTGAAAATCGATGATGTGGATTTGAATGGTGCATTTTGAACACGGAAAAATTATGGAGATCAAGTAAGTTCAAGAAAACAAAATCCCTTTGTAACAGATGTCTTTTCGTCCGAAACCCTGATACTTCGAAACAGATTGTCTGTTTTGTACATGAAGTGCATTCAGTTTTTGCCGGAACCCTCTCAACTTTTTATGACATGCTATGTGGGTGAAATGATGATACCATGCCAACTTTTGACCTTTTCAGAGTTCCTTTGTAGCGTTTTTTCAATTTCAGTTACATTTAGCTCTAAAAAATCAGTAAATGCATGAAAAATATCAAATGAATACAGAAAGGGTTGAAAATTGATGGTGCGTCTTTGAATGGTGCATTTTGAACACGCAAAAAGTCTGTAGTTCAAATAAGTTCATAAAATGAAATCCATTGGTAACAGATGAGTTTTCCTCTGAAACCCTGATACTCGGAAATAGATTGTCTGTTTTGTACACGAAGTGCATCCAGGCTTTGCCGTAACCCTCTCAACTTTTTATAACATGCTATGTGGGGTGAAATGATGATACCATGCCAACTTTCGACTTTTTCAGAGTTCATTTGAAGTGCTTTTCAATTTCAGTGTCATGTAGCTCAAAAATCAGTTAAGGCATGAAAAATACCAAATGAAGTCGGAAAGGGTTGAAAATCGATGATGTGGATTTGAATGGTGCATTTTGCACATGCAAAAAGTCTAGAGTTCAAATAAGTTCAAAAAAATGAAAAACCTTTGCAACAGATGAGTTTTCGTGTGAAATGCTGATACTTCCGAAGAGATTGTCTGTTTTGTACACGAAGTGCATCCAGTTTTTGTCGTAACCCTCTCAACTTTTCATAACATGCTATGTGGGTGAAATGATGATACCATGCCAAATTTCGACCTTTTCAGAGTTCATTTGTGGTGTTTTTCAATTTCAGTTACATTTAGCTCTAAAAAATCAGTAAATGCACGAAAAATACCAAATGAATACAGAAAGGGTTGAAAATTGATGGTGCGGCTTTGAATGGCGCATTTTGAGCACGCAAAAAGTCTATAGTTCAAATAAGTTCATAAAATGAAATCCCTTGGTAAGAGATGAGTTTTCCTCTGAAACCCTGATACTCCGAAAGAGATTGTGTTTTGTACACGAAGTGCATCCATGCTTTGCCGTAACCCTCTCAACTTTTTATAGCATGCTATGTGGGGTGAAATGATGATACCACGCCAACTTTCGACTTTTTCAGAGTTCATTTGCAGTGCTTTTCAATTTCAGTGTCATGTAGCTCAAAAATCAGTTAAGGCATGAAAAATACCTAATGAAGTCAGAAAGGGTTGAAAATCGATGATGTGGATTTGAATGGTGCATTTTGAACACGAAAAAATTATGGAGATCAAGTAAGTTCAAAAAAACAAAATCCCTTTGTAATAGATGCGTTTTCGTCCGAAACCCTGATACTTCGAAACAGATTGTCTGTTTTGTACATGAAGTGCATTCAGTTTTTGCCGTAACCCGCTCAACTTTTTATGACATGCTATGTGGGTGAAATGATGATACCATGCCAACTTTTGACCTTTTCAGAGTTCATTTGTAGCGTTTTTCAATTTCAGTTACATTTAGCTCTAAAAAATCAGTAAATGCATGAAAAATATCAAATGAATACAGAAAGGGTTGCAAATTGATGGTGCGGCTTTGAATGGTGCATTTTGAACACGCAAAAAGTCTGTAGTTCAAATAAGTTCATAAAATGAAATCCCTTGGTAAGAGATGAGTTTTCCTCTGAAACCCTGATACTCGGAAAGAGATTATCTGTTTTGTACACGAAGTGCATCCAGGCTTTGCCGTCACCCTCTCAACTTTTTATAACATGCTATGTGGGGTGAAATGATGACACCGTGCCGAATTTCGACTTTTTCAAAGTTCATTTGCAGTGCTTTTCAATTTCAGGGTCATGTAGCTCAAAAATCAGTTAAGGCATGAAAAATACCAAATGAAGTCAGAAAGGGTTGAAAATCGACGATGTGGATTTGAATGGTGCATTTTGAACACGAAAAAATTATGGAGATCAAGTAAGTTCAAAAAAACAAAATCCCTTTGTAACAGATGTGTTTTCGTCCGAAACCCTGATACTTCGAAACAGATTGTCTGTTTTGTACGTGAAGTGTATTCAGTTTTTGCCGTAACCCTCTCAACTTTTTATGACATGCTATGTGGGTGAAATGATGATACCATGCCAACTTTCAACCTTTTCAGAGTTCATTTGTAGCGTTTTTCAATTTCAGGGTCATTTAGCTCAAAAATCAGTAAATGCATGAAAAATAACAAATAAAGTTAGAAAGGGTTGAACATTTATGTTGTGGCGTTGAATGGTGCATTTTGAACACACAAAAAGTTTGGAGTTGAAATAAGTTCAAAAAATTAAATTCCTTTGTAAGAGATGAGTTTTCATCCGAAACCGTGATACTTCGAAAGAGATTGTCTGTTTTGTACACGAAGTGCATCCAGTTTTTGTCGTAACCCTGTCACCTTTTGATAACATGCCAAGTGGGTGAAATGATGATACCATGCCAACTTTCGACATCTTCAAAGTTCATTTGTAGTGCTTTTCAATTTCAGTGTCATTTAGGTCAAAAATCAATAAATGCATGAAAAATACCAAATGAAGTGCGGAAGGGTTGAAAATTGATGAAGTGGATTTGAATAGTGCATTTTGCACATGCAAAAAGTCTGGAGTTCAAAAAAGTTCAAAAAAATCAAAAACCTTTGCAACAGATGAGTTTTCGTCCGAAATGCTCATACTTCAAAAGAGATTGTCTGTTTTGTACACGAAGTGCATCCAGTTTTTGCCGTAACCCTGTCAACTTTTGATAACATGCCAAGTGGGTGAAATGATGATACCATGCCAACTTTCAACATTTTCAAAGTTCATTTGTAGTGCTTTCCAATTTTAGTGTCATTTAGGTCAAAAATCAGTAAATGCATGAAAAATACCAAATGAAGTGCGAAAGGGTTGAAAATCGATGATGTGGATTTGAATGGCGCATTTTGCACATGCAAAAAGTCTGGAGTTCAAAAAAGTTCAAAAAAATGAAATACCTTTGCAACAGATGAGTTTTCGTCCGAAATGCTGATACTTCTGAAGAGATTGTCTGTTTTGTACACGAAGTGCATCCAGTTTTTGTCGTAACCCTCTCAACTTTTGATAACATGCTATGTGGGTGAAATGATGATACCTTGCCAAATTTCGACCTTTTCAGAGTTCATCTGTGGTGTTTTTCAATTTCAGTTACATTTACCTCTAAAAAATCAGTAAATGCACGAAAAATACCAAATGAATACAGAAAGGGTTGAAAATTGATGGTGCGGCTTTGAATGGCGCATTTTGAGCACGCAAAAAGTCTATAGTTCAAGTAAGTTCATAAAATGAAATCCCTTGGTAAGAGATGAGTTTTCCTCTGAAACCCTGATACTCCGAAAGAGATTGTGTTTTGTACACGAAGTGCATCCAGGCTTTGCCGTAACCCTCTCAACTTTTTATAACATGCTATGTGGGGTGAAATGATGATACCATGCGAATTTTCGACTTTTTCAGAGTTCATTTGCAGTGCTTTTCAATTTCAGTGTCATGTAGCTCAAAAAACAGTTAAGGCATGAAAAATACCAAATCAAGTCAGAAACGGTTGAAAATCGAAGATGTGGATTTGAATGGTGCATTTTGAACACGAAAAAATTATGGAGATCAAGTAAGTTGAAAAAAACAAAATCCCTTTGTAATAGATGTGTTTTCGTCCGAAACCCTGATACTTCGAAATAGATTGTCTGGTTTGTACATGAAGTGCATCCAGTTTTTGCCGTAACCCTCTCAACTTTTTATGACATGTTACGTGGGTGAAATGATGATACCATGCCAACTTTCGACCTTTCGAGAGTTCATTTGTAGTGTTTTTCAATTTCAGGGTCATTTAGCTCAAAAATCAGTAAATGCATGAAAAATAACAAATGAAGTCATAAAAGGGTTGAACATTTATGATGTGGCTTTCAATGGTGCATTCTGAGCACGCAAAAAGTCTATAGGTCAAATAAGTTCATAAAATGAAATCCCTTTGCAAGAGATGAGTTTTCCTCTGAAACCCTGATACTCTGAAAGAGATTGTCTGTTTTGTACACGAAGTGCATCCAGGCTTTGCCGCAACCCTCTCAACTTTTTCTAACATGCTATGTGGGGTGAAATGATGATACCATGCCGACTTTCGACTTTTTCAGAGTTCATTTGCAGTGCTTTTAATTTGTAGTGTTTTTCAATTTCAGGGTCATTTAGCTCAAAAATCAGTAAATGCATGAAAAATAACAAATGAAGTCAGAAAGGGTTGAACATTTATGTTGTGGCTTTGAATGGTGCATTTTGAACACACAAAAAGTCTGGAGTTGAAATAAGTTCAAAAAATGAAATTATTTGTAACAGATGAGTTTTCATCCGGAACCGTGATACTTCGAAAGAGATTGTCTGTTTTGTACACGAAGTGCATCCAGTTTTTGCCGTAACCCTGTCAACTTTTGATAACATGCCATGTGTGTGAAATGATGATACCATGCGACCTTTCAACGTTTTCAAAGTTCATTTGTGGTGTTTTTCAATTTCAATTACATTTAGCTCTAAAAAAATCAGTAAATGCATGAAAAATATCAAATGAATACAGAAAGGGTTGAAAATTGATGGTGCGGCTTTGAATGGTGCATTTTGCACATGCAAAAAGTTTGGAGTTCAAATAAGTTCAAAAAAATGAAATACCTTTGCAACAGACGAGCTTTCGTCCGAAATGATGATACTTCGAAAGAGATTGTCTTTTTTGTACACGAAGTGCATCCAGTTTTTGCCGTAACCCTCTTCAACTTTTGATAACATGGTATGTGGGTGAAATGATGATACCATGCCAAATTTCGACCTTTTCAGAGTTCATTTGTGGTGTTTTTCAATTTCAGTTACATTTAGCTCTAAAAAATCAGTGAATGCATGAAAAATACCAAGTGAATACAGAAAGGGTTGAAATTGATGGTGCGGCTTTGAATGGTGCATTTTAAACACGCAAAAAGTCTGTAGTTCAAATAAGTTCATAAAATGAAATCCCTTTGTAAGAGATGAGTTTTCCTCTGAAACCCTGATACTCCGAAAGAGATTGTCTGTTTTGTACACGAAGTGCATCCAGGCTTTGCCGTAACCCTCTCAACTTTTTATAACATGCTATGTGGGGTGAAATGATGATACCATGCCAACTTTCGACTTTTCAGAGTTCATTTGTAGTGCTTTTCAATTTCAGTGTCATGTAGCTCAAAAATCAGTTAAGGCATGAAAAATACCAAATGAAGTCAGAAAGGGTTGAAAATCGATGATGTGGATTTGAATGGTGCATTTTGAACACGCAAAAATTCTGGAGTTCAAGTAAGTTCAAAAAAACGAAATCCCTTTGTAACAGATGTGTTTTCATTCGAAACCCTGATACTTCGAAATAGAACATCTGTTTTGTACATGAAGTGCATCCAGTTTTTGCCATAACCCTCTCAAGTTTTTATGACATGCTACGTGGGTGAAATGATGATACCATGCCAACTTTCGGCCTTTTCAGAGTTCATTTGTAGTGTTTTTCAATTTCCGGGTCATTTAGCCCAAAAATACGTAAATGCATGAAAAATAACAAATGAAGTCAGAACGGGTTGAAAATATATTATGTGGCTTTGAATGTTGCGTTTTGAACACACAAAAAGTCTGGACTTGAAATAAGTTTAAAAAATTAAATTCCTTTCTAACAGATGAGTTTTCATCCGAAACCGTGATACTTCAAAAGAGATTGTCTGTTTTGTACACGAAGTGCATCCAGTTTTTGCCGTAACCCTGTCAACTTTTGATAATATGCCATGTGGGTGAAATGATGATACCATGACAACTTTCGACGTTTTCAAAGTTCATTTGTAGTGCTTTTCAATTTCAGTGTCATGTAGCTCAAAAATCTGTTAAGGCATGAAAAATACCAAATGAAGTCAAAAAGGGTTGAAAATCGATGATGTGGTTTTGAATGGTGCATTTTGAACACGCAAAAATTCTGGAGTTCAAATAAGTTCAAAAAAAACGAAATCCCTTTGTAACAGATGTGTTTTCGTCTGAAACCCTGATACTTCGAAACAAGTTGTCTGTTTTGTACATGAAGTGCACTCAGTTTTTGCCGTAACCCTCTCAACTTTTTATGACATGCTAGGTGGGTGAAATGATGATACCATGCCAACTTTCGAATTTTTCAGAGTTCATTTGTAGTGTTTTTCAATTTCAGGGTCATTTAGCTCAAAAATCAGTAAATGCATGAAAAATAACAAATGAAGTCAGAAAGGGTTGAAAATTTATGTTGTGGCTTTGAATGGTGCATTTTGAACACACAAAAACTCAGGAGTTGAAATAAGTTCAAAAAATTAAATTCCTTTGTAACAGATGAGTTTTCATCCGAAACCGTGATACTTCGAAAGAGATTGTCTGTTTTGTACACGAAGTGCATCTAGTCTTTGCCGTAACCCTGTCAACTTTCGATAACATGCCATGTGGGTGAAATGATGATACCATGCCAACTTTCGACGTTTTCAAAGTTCATTTGTAGTGCTTTCCAATTTCAGTGTCATTTAGCTCAAAAATCAGTAAATGCATGAAAAATACCAAATGAAGTCGGAAAGGGTTGAAAATCGATGATGTGGATTTGAATGGTGCAGTTTGCACAAGCAAAAAGTCTGGAGATCAAATAAGTTCAAAAAAATGAAATACCTTTGCAACAGATGAGTTTTCATCCAAAATGCTGATACTTCAAAAGAGATTGTTTGTTTTGTACACGAAGTGCATCCAGTTTTTGCCGTAACCCTCTCAACTTTTGATAACATGCTATGTGGGTGAAATGATGATACCATGCCAAATTTCGACCTTTTCAGAGTTCATTTGTGGTGTTTTTCAATTTCAGTTACATTTAGCTCTAAAAAATCAGTAAATGCATGAAAAATACCAAATGAATACAGAAAGGGCTGAAAATTGATGGTGCGGCTTTGAATGGTGCATTTTGAACACGCAAAAAGTCTGTAGGTCAAATAAGTTCATAAAATGAAATCCCTTTGTAAGAGATGAGTTTTCCTCTGAAACCCTGATACTCCGAAAGAGAGTGTCTGTTTTGTACACGAAGTGCATCCAGGATTTGACGTAACCCTCTCAACTTTTTAAAACATGCTATGTGGGGTGAAATGATGATACCATGCCAACTTTCGACTTTTTCAGAGTTCGTTTGTAGTGCTTTTCAATTTCAGTGTCATGTAGCTCAAAAATCAATTAAGGCATGAAAAATACCAAATGAAGTGAGAAAGGGTTGAAAATCGATGATGTGGATTTGAATGGTGCATTTTGAACACACAAAAATTCTGGAGTTCAAGTAAGTTCAAAAAAACGAAATCCCTTTGTAACAGATGTGTTTTCGTCCGAAACCCTGATAGTTCGAAATAGATTGTCTGTTTTGTACACGAAGTGCATCCAGTTTTTGCCGTAACCCTCTCAACTTTTTATGACATGCTACGTGGGTGAACTGATGATACCATGCCAACTTTCGACCTTTTCAGGGTTCATTTGTAGTGTCTTTCAATTTCAGGGTCATTTAGCTCAAAAATCAGTAAATGCATGAAAAATAACAAATGAAGTCAGAAAGGGTTGAAAATTTATGATGTGATTTTGAAAGGTGCATTTTGAACACACAAAAAGTCTGGAGTTGAAATAAGTTCAAAAAATTAAATTCCTTTGTAACAGATGAGTTTTCATCCGAAACCGTGATACTTCGAAAGAGATTGTCTGTTTTGTACACGAAGCCATCCAGTTTTTGCCGTAACCCTCTCAACTTTTGATAACATGCTATGTGGGTGAGATGATGATACCATGCCAAATTTCGACCTTTTTCAGAGTTCCTTTGTGGTGTTTTTCAATTTCAGTTACATTTAGCTCTAAAAAATAAGTAAATGCATGAAAAATACCAAATGAATACAGAAAGGGTTGAAAATTGATGGTGCGTCTTTGAATGGTGCATTATGAACATGCAAAAAGTCTGTAGTTCAAATAAGTTCATAAAATGAAATCCCTTTGTAAGAGATGAGTTTTCCTCTAAAACCCTGATACTCCGAAAGAGATTGTCTGTTTTGTACACGAAGTGCATCCAGGCTTTGCCGTCACCCTCTCAGCTTTTTATAACATGCTATGTGGGTGAAATGATGATACCATGCCAACTTTCGGCGTTTTCAAAGTTCATTTGTAGTGCTTTTCAATTTCAGTGTCATTTAGCTCAAAAATCAGTAAATGCATGAAAAATACCAAATGAAGTCGGAAAGGGTTGAAAATCGATGATGTGGATTTGAAAGGTGCAGTTTGCACATGCAAAAAGTCTGGAGTTCAAATAAGTTCAAAAAAATGAAATACCTTTGCAACAGATGAGTTTTCGTCCGGAATGCTGAAACTTCGAAAGAGATTGTCTCTTTTGTACACGAAGTGCATCCAGTTTTTGCCGTAACCCTCTAAACTTTTGATAACATGCTATGTGGGTGAAATGATGATACCATGCCAAACTTCGACCTTTTGAAAGTTCATTTGTGGTGTTTTTCAATTTCAGTTACATTTATCTCTAAAAAATTAGTAAATGCATGAAAAATACCCAATTAATACAAAAAGGGTTGAAAATTGATGGTGCGGCTTTCAATGGTGCATTTTGAGCACGCAAAAAGTCTGTAGTTCAAATAAGTTCATAAAATGAAATCCCTTTGTAAGAGATGAGTTTTCCTCTGAAACCCTGATACTCCGAAAGAGATTGTCTATTTGGTAGACGTAGTGCATCCAGGCTTTGCGGTAACCCTCTCAACTTTTTATAACATGCTATGTGGGGTGAAATGATGATACCATGCCAACTTTCGAATTTTTCAGAGTTCATTTGCAGTGCTTTTCAATTTCAGTGTCATGTAGCTCAAAAATCAGTTAAGGCATGAAAAATACCAAATGAAGTCAGAAAGGGTTGAAAATCGATGATGTCGATTTGAATGGTGCATTTTGGACAAGCAAAAATTTTGTACTTCAAGTAAGTTCAAAAAAAACGAGATCCCTTTGTAACAGATGTGTTTTCATGCGAAACCCTGATACATCGAAATAGATTGTCGTTTTTGTACATGAAGTGCATCCAGTTTTTGCCGTAACCCTGTCCACTTTTTATGACATGCGACGTGGGTGAAATGATGATACCATCCCTACTTTCGACGTTTTCAAAGTTCATTTGTAGTGCTTTTAAATTTCAGTGTCATTTTGTTGGGGAACGTCGCATGGGAAACAAAAAAATTCCTACGCACACGCAAACCTATCCATGGTGATGAGCATCTACGAGAGGGAGAGTGGATCTACATACCCTTGTAGATCGCTAAGCGGGAAGCGTTAAGAAACGCGGTTGGTGTAGTCGAACATCTTCGCGATCCAAATCGCCGAGCGTCCCGCGATCTCATCACGATCCGTCCCGCGATCCAATCATGATCCGTCCCGTGAACTCATCATGAACCGTCCCGCGATCTCATCACGATCCATCTCACGATCTTGATCACGATCTGTCCCGTGAACTCATCACGATCCGTTCCGCGATCTCATCACGAACCGTCCCGCGATCTCGATCATGGTCCTTCCGATCTAGCGCCGAAGGGACGGCACCTCCGCGTTCAGCACACGTGCAGCTTGATGACGATCTCCACCGTCTTGATCCAGCAAGAGGAGGTGGAGAGGAGAGAGAGTTCACCGGCAGCGTGACGGCGCTCCGGTGATGGTGGTGGAGTGATTCCGGGAGGGCTTCGCCTAAGCGCTGCGGAAAACCGATCTAGAGGAGAAACTGTGCACCGGTGAAACGGGTAGCACGTGGCCGGAAATTCTGTCCAAAAACCACCCAATCCACTAGTATATATAGGAGGATAGGAGAGGAGAGGCATCCAAGGCCTTTGGGTCAGCCGAAATAGGAGGTGGGAGCAATCCTACTTCACCTCCAATCCTAGTTGGAGTAGGATTGCCTCCTATTGGCTGATTTTCCACTTTTTGCTTTAGGACTTTCTCTCCTGCGCCATGGGCCTTTGTGGCTGTTTTCCCAGCCCAATAAGGGCTGGTTATTATTATCCCACAGCCCATGGACCTCTTGGGGTCGAAATACCCCTCCCAGAGGCCTCCCGGTACACTACCGGCACTCCCGGTACACTACCGATGAGCCCGAAACTTTTCCGGAAACCAAACTGGGACTTCCTATATATGAATCTTTACCTCCGAACCATTCCGGAGCTCCTCGTGACGTCCGGGATCTCATCCGGGACTCCGAACAAACTTCGGTCACCACCATAAATAACTCTACACTACCGAAACGTCACCGAACCTTAAATGTGCAGACCCTGCGGGTTCGAGAACTATGTAGACATGACCGAGACACCTCTACGGTCAATAACCAATGGCGGGACCTGGACATCCAAATTGGTTCCTACATATTCTACTAAGATCTTTATCGGTTGAACATCTATGTCAAGGATTCAGTTAATCCCGTATAACGTTCCCTTTGTTCTTTGGTATGTTACTTGCCCGAGATTCGATCGTCGGTATCTCCGTACCTAGTTCAACCTCGTTACTGGCAAGTCTCTTTACTCGTTCCGTAATACAAGATCCCGCAACTAACAATTAGTCACATTGCTTGCAAGGCTTATTGTGATGTTGCATTACAGAGTGGGCCCCGAGATACCTCTCCGTCACACGGAGTAACAAATCCCAGTCTCGATCCATGCCAACTCAACAGACACCATCGGAGATACCTGTAGAGCACCTTTATAGTCACCCAGTTACGTTGTGACGTTTGATACACACAAGGCACTCCTCCGATATCCGTGAGTTGCATGATCTCATGGTCATAGGAACATATACTTGACATGCAGAAAACAGTAGCAATAAACTGACACGATCATATGCTATGTTTGTAGTTTGGGTCCTATCCATCACATCATTCTCCTAATGATGTGATCCCGTTATCAAACGACATCTCATGTCCATGGCTAGGAAACCTTAACCATCCTTTGATCAACGAGCTAGTCCATTAGAGGCATACTAGGGACATGGTTTTGTCTATGTATCCACACATGCATTTAAGTCTCCGATCAATACAATTATAGCATGGATAATAAACGATTATCATGAACAAGGAAATATGATAATAACTAATTTATTATTGCGTCTAGGGCATATTTCCAACAATCTCCCACTTGCACTAGAGTCAATAATCTAGTTCACATCACCATGTGATTCGCATTGTTATGAATCTAACACCCAATGAGTTTTGGGGCCCGATCATGCTTTGCATGTGAGAGAGGTCTTATAGTCAACGGGTCTGCGATATTCAGATCCGTGTGTACTTTGCAAATCTCTATGTCAAACCGTAAACACTGCTACCACACTCCACTTGGTACTATTTCCAAATGGCCGCTCCACTATACGTATCCAGATTGCTACTACTAGTCATCCGGATAGGTGTTAAAGCTTCCATCGACATAACTCTTTACGACAAACTCTTTATCACCTCCATAATCAAGAAACATTTCCTTAGTCCTCTGGTTACTAAGGATAATTCCGACCGCTGTCCAGTGATCCACTCCTGGACCACTCTTGTACCCCTTGACAGACTCATGGCAAGGCACACATAGGTGCGGTACACAGCATGGCATAATATAGAGCCTATGGCTAAGGCATAGGGGACGACATTCGTCCTTTCTCTTTCTTCTGCCGTTGTCGAGCTTTGAGTCTAACTCAACTTTCACACCTTACAAATCAGGCGAGAACTCTTTCTCTGACTGATCCATTTTGAACTCTTTCAAAATCTTGTCAAGGTATGCACTCATTGAAAGTCTCATCGAGCATCTTGATCTATCTCTATAGATTTTGATGCTCAACAATTAGGTAGCTTCATCCAGGTCTTCCTTTGAAAATCACTTTCCAAATGACCGTTTTATGCTTTCCAGAAACTCTACGTTATTTCTGATCAACAATATGTCATCCACATATACTTATCAGAAATTCTATAGTGCTCCCACTCACTTTATTGCAAATACAAGTTTCTCGTAAACTTTGTATAAACATCAAAAACTTTGATCACCTCATCAAAGTGTATATTCCAACTTCGAGATGCTTGCTTCAGTCCATGGAAGGATCACCGAAGCTTGCACACCTTTTAGTGTCCTTAGGACTAACAAAACCTTCTGGTTGTATCACATACAACCTTTCCTCAAGTAAACCGTTAAGGAAATGATGTTTTGACATCCATCTGTCAGATTTCATAATTGAAAACGCAGCAACTGCTAACATAATTCCAACAGACTTCAGCATCACTACGATTGAGAATTTCTCATCGTAGTCAACTCCTTGAACTTGTCACAAACATCTTTGTAACAAGTCGAGCTTTACAAATAGTGACATTCACCATCAGTGTCTGTCTTCATTCTAAAGGTCCATTCGTACTCAACGACCTGCCGTCTAACGAGCAAGTCTACCAAAGTCTATACTTGGTTTTCATACATGGATCCTATCTCGGATTTCATGGCCTCTAACCATTCGTCGGAATCCGGGCCCATCATCGCTTCTCCATAGCTCGTAGGTTCATCGTTGTCCAACAACATGATCTCCAAGACAGGGTTGTCGTACCGCTTAGGAGCAGTACACATCCTTGTCGACCCATGAAGTTCGATAGTAACTTGATCCTGAAGCTTCATGATCATCATCATTAACTTCCTCTTCAACTAACGTAGGCTTCACAAAAACATCTTTCTGTGCTGCGGTACTCTTTGGTTGAACAAAGGTTTAACAACCTCATCAAGTTCTATCTTCCTCCCACTCAATTCTTTCGAGAGAAACCTTTCCTCGAGAAATGATCCGTTTTAGTACCAAACACTTTGCACTTGGATCTGAGATAGAAGGTTCACCCAACTGATCTTAGGGTATTCTATGAAGATGCATTTGTCCGCCTTGGGTTCAACCTCATTAGGTGAAAACATTTTTCACACAAGTGCCGCAGCCCCAAGTATTAAGAAATGACAGCTTAGGTTTCTATCAAACCATAATTCATATGGTGTCATCTCAACGGATTTAGATGGTGCCCTATTTAAAGTGAATGTAGTTGTCTCTAATGCATAACCCCAAAATTATAGTAGTAAAACGACAAGAGACATCATAGCACGCACCATGTCCAATAGAGCATAACTATGATGTTCGGACACACCATCACACTATGGTTTTCCGGGTGGCGTTTAGTTGTGAAACAACTTTCACATTGTCTTAAGTTGTATGCCAAACTCGTGACTCAGATATTCACCTCCACGATCATATCGCAGTCATTTTTATCTTCTTGTCACGATGATCTTTAAACTTCACTCTGAATTTGCTTGAACCTTTCAAACGATTCAGACTTGTGTTTCATTAAGTAAATATACACTATATCTACTCAAATCATCAGTGAAGGTAAGAAACTAACGATATCCACTGCACGCTACAAGACTCACTAGATTGCATACATCAATATGTATCATTTCCAATGAATCACTTGCCCGCTCCATCCAACGGGGTCTTTTAGTCATCTTGCCCAAGAGGCATGGTTCGCATGTCTCAACCGATTTGAAATCGGATGAGTGCAAATATCCATCAGCATGGAGTTTCTACATGCGCTTTATACCAATATGACATTTAGCGGCAGTGCCACAAGTATGTGGTACTATCATTATTAACTTTGTATCTTTTGACATCAATGTTATGAACATGTGTACCACTACGATCAAGATTTCAACAAACCATTCTCACTGGGTGCATGACCATTGATGGTATTATTCATGTAAACAGAATAGCCATTATTCTCTAACTTAAATGAATAACCGTATTGCAATAAACATGATCTAATCATGTTCAAGCTCAACGCAAAACACCAAATAACATTTAGGTTCGTCACTAATCTTGAATGAAGAGAGAGCGTGCGATGTTGATCAAATCAACCTTGGAAACACTTCCAACACATATCGTCACCTCACCCTTAGCTAGTTCTTCGTTTATTCCATAGCTTTTATTTCGAGTTACTAACTTTTAGCAACCGAACCGGTATCCAATACCCAGGTGCTACTAAGAGTACTAGCAAGGTACACATTAGTAACTCATATATCAAATATACTTCTATCATTGTTGCCAGCCTTCTTATCTACCAAGTATCTAGGGTTGTTCCGCTTCAGCGACCGCTCACCTCATAATAGAAGCACTTAGTCTCGGGTTTGAGTTCAACTTTTGGTTGCTTCACTGGAGCAGCAACTGACTTGCTATCCATGAAGTTTCCCTCCTTGCTCTTGCCCTTTTCGAAACTAGTGGTTTGATTAACCATCAACACTTGACGCTCCTTCTTGATTTCTACCTTCGCGGTGTCAAACATCGCGAAAAGCTCAGGGATCAATACTTCTATCCCTAGTGTATTATAGTTCATCACTAAGTTCTAGTAGCTTTAGTGACAGTGACTTGGAGAACTATATCAATCACTATCTTATCTGGAAGATCAACTCCCACTTTATTCAAGCGATTGTAGTACCCAGACAATCTGAGTACATGCTCAACGATCGAGCTATTCTCCTTCATCTTACAGGCAAAAAATCTTGTTGGAGATCTCATATCTCGCAACACAGGCACGAGCCTGAGATCACAATCTCTGCCCCTAGAACATCTCATATGTTCCGTGACGTTCAAAACGTTTTGGAGCCTCAATTCTAAGCCGTAATGCATGATGCACTAAACTATCAAGTAGTCATCGAAACGTTCCTTCCAGATGTTCACAACATCTATAGACGACGCTAGAGGGGGTGGCGCACTAAGCGGTGCATTAAGGACATAAGCCTTCTGTGCAGCAATGAGGACAATCCTCAGATCACGGACCCAGTCCGCAATATTGCTACCAACATCTTTCAACTCTATTTCTCTAGGAACATATACAAATTTAAGGGAGCTACAACGCGAGCTAGTAATCTACAACATAATTTGCAAAGACACTTTGACTATGTTCATGATAAT
Organism: Hordeum marinum; assembly: GCA_022496015.1. Classification (NCBI taxonomy): domain Eukaryota; kingdom Viridiplantae; phylum Streptophyta; class Magnoliopsida; order Poales; family Poaceae; genus Hordeum; species Hordeum marinum. The sequence continues at coordinate 364,941 of JAAAWK010001164.1, read as the reverse complement.
GAGTTCAATTAATCATATTACTTAAGAACTCCCACTCAAATTGACATCCCTCCAATCATTCGAGTGATACATGATCCAAATTCACCAACTCAAGTCCAATCATCACGTGAGTTGAGGTGGCTGCAATGGTGAACATCATTATGTTGATCATATCTACTATATGACTCATGTTCGACCTTTCGGTCTCTCGTGTTCTGAGGCCATGTCTGTACATGCTAGGCTCGTCAAGTTTAACCCGAGTGTTCTGCGCGTGCAAATCTGGCTTGCACCCGTTGTATGTGAACGTAGAGTCTATCACACCCGATCATCACGTGGTGTCTCAACACGACGAACTTTCGCAACGGTGCACACTCGGGGAGAACACAGTTCATCTTGAAATTCATGTGAGGGATCACCTTATAATGCTACCGCCGTACTAAGCAAAACAAGGTGCATAAAAGGATTAACATCTCATGCAATTCATAAGTGACATGATATGGCCATGAACTTGTGTTTAAGATATCCATCTTCGAAACACCGGCATGATCTCCATCGTCACCGGCACAACACCATGATCTCCATCATCCTTATCTCCATCAATGTGTTGCCATTGAGGTTGTGGCGCCAGCCCTGCTTCTACTTCTATTGCTACTGCTTAGCGATAAAGTAAAGCATTACATAGCGCTTAATTATTGACACGCAAGTCATACAATAATTAAAGACAACCCTATGGCTCCTGCCGGTTTCCGTACTCAACGACATGCAAGTCATGAAAATTCTATACATCACATGATCATCTCATACATCACATATATATCTCATCATGTAATTGGCCATATCACATCACAACATCCCTGCAAAAACAAGTTAGACATCCTCTAATTGTTGTTGCATGTTTTACGTGGCTGCTACGGGTATCTAGCAAGAACGATTCTCACCTACACAAAAACCACAACGGTGATACATAGATTTCTTTTCAACCTTCTCAAGGACCGCCTTTGTCAGATCCGATCCAACTAAAGTGAGAGAAACTGTCACCCGCAAGCCATCTAAGCAACAAGTTGCATCGAGGGAACCGGTCTCTCGTAAGCGTACGAGTAATGTTGGTCCGGGCCGCTTCATCTCACAATCCCGCTGAACCAAAATATGACCAAGGGAGGAAGCAATCTAAGCATCAACGCCCACAAACCTTTTGTGTTCTACTCGAGATCTCATCAAACCATCAACCTAGCTCATGATGCCACAGTTGGGGAACGTCACATGGGAAACAAAAATTTTCCTACGCACACGCAAACCTATCCATGGTGATGAGCATCTACGAGAGGGAGAGTGTATCTACATACCCTTGTAGATCGCTAAGCGGGAAGCGTTAAGAAACGCGGTTGGTGTAGTCGAACATCTTCGTGATCCAAATCGCCGAGCGTCCCGCGATCTCATCACGATCCGTCCCGCGATCCAATCACGATCCGTCCCCTGAACTCATCATGATCCGTCCCGCGATCTCATCATGATCCATCTCACGATCTTGATCACGATCTGTCCCATGAACTCATCACGATCCGTTCCGCGATCTCATCACGAACCGTCCCGCGATCTCGATCACGGTCCTTCCGATCTAGCGCCGAAGGGACGGCACCTCCGCGTTCAGCACACGTGCAGCTTGATGACGATCTCCACTGTCTTGATCCAGCAAGAGGAGGTGGAGAGGAGAGAGAGTTCATCGGCAGCGTGACGGCGCTCCGGTGATGGTGGTGGAGTGATTCCGGCAGGGCTTCGCCTAAGCGCTGCGGAAAACCGATCTAGAGGAGAAACTGTGCACCGGTGACACGGGTAGCACGTGGCCGGAAATTCTGTCCAAAAACCACCCAATCCACTAGTATATATAGGAGGAGAGGAGAGGAGAGGCATCCAAGGCCTTTGGGTCGGCCGAAATAGGAGGTGGGAGCAATCCTACTTCACCTCCAATCCTAGTTGGAGTAGGATTGCCTCCTATTGGCTGATTTTCCACTTTTTGCTTTAGGACATTCTCTCCTGCGCCATGGGCCTTTGTGGCTGTTTTCCCAGCCCAATAAGGGCTGGTTATTATTATCCCACAGCCCATGGACCTCTTGGGGTCGAAATACCCCTCCCAGAGGCCTCCCGGTACAGTACCGGCACTCCCGGTACACTACCGGCACTCCCGGTACACTACCGATGAGCTCGAAACTTTTCCGGAAACCAAACTGGGACTTCCTATATATGAATCTTTACCTCAGAACCATTCCGTAGCTCCTCGTGACGTCCGGGATCTCATCCGGGACTCCGAACAAACTTCGGTCACCACCATACATAACTCTACACTACCGAAACATCACCGAACCTTAAGTGTGCAGACCCTGCGGGTTCGAGAACTATGTAGACATGACCGAGACACCTCTACGGTCAATAACCAATGGAGGGACCTGGACGTCCACATTGGTTCCTACATATTCTACGAAGATCTTTATCGGTTGAACCTCTATCTCAAGGATTCAGTTAATCCCGTATAACGTTCCCTTTGTTCTTCAGTATGTTACTTGCCCGAGATTCGATCGTCGGTATCTCCATACCTAGTTCAACCTCGTTACTGGCAAGTCTCTTTACTCGTTCCGTAATACAAGATCCCGCAACTAACAATTAGTCACATTGCTTGCAAGGCTTATTGTGATGTTGCATTACCGAGTGGGCCCCGAGATACCTCTCCGTCACACGGAGTAACAAATCCCAGTCTCGATCCATGCCAACTCAACAGACACCATCGGAGATACCTGTAGAGCACCTTTATAGTCACCCAGTTACGTTGCAACGTTTGATACACACAAGGCACTCCTCCGATATCCGTGAGTTGCATGATCTCATGGTCATAGGAACATATACTTGACATGCAGAAAACAGTAGCAATAAACTGACACGATCATATGCTATGTTTGTAGTTTGGGTCCTATCCATCACATCATTCTCCTAATGATGTGATCCCGTTATCAAAGGACATCTCATGTCCATGGCTAGGAAACCTTAACCATCCTTTGATCAACGAGCTAGTCCATTAGAGGCATACTAGGGACATGGTTTTGTCTATGTATCCACACATGCATTTAAGTCTCCGATCAATACAATTATAGCATGGATAATAAACGATTATCATGAACAAGGAAATATGATAATAACTAATTTATTATTGCCTCTAGGGCATATTTCCAACACATTTAGCTGAAACATCAGTAAATGCATGAAAAATACCAAATGAAGTCGGAAAGGGTTGAAAATCGATGATGTGGATTTGAATGGTGCAGTTTGCATATGCAAAAAGTCTGGAGTTCAAATAAGTTTCAAAAATGAAATACCTTTGCAACAGATGAGTTTTCATCAAAAATGTTGATACTTCGAAAGAGATTGTCTGTTTTGTACACGAAGTGCATCCAGTTTTTGCCGTAACCCTCTCAACTTTTGATAACATGCTATATGGGTGAAATGATGATACCATGCCAAATTTCGACATTTTCAGAGTTCATTTGTTGTGTTTTTCAATTTCAGTTACATTTAGCTCTAAAAAATCAGTAAATGCATGAAAAATACGAAATGAATACAGAAAGGGTTGAAAATTGATGGTGCGGCTTTGAATGGTGCATTTTGAGCACGCAAAAAGTCTGTAGTTCAAAGAAGTTCATAAAATGAAATCCCTTTGTAAGAGATGGGTTTTCCTCTGAAACCCTGATACTCCGAAAGAGATTCTCTGTTTTGTACACGAAGTGCATCCAGGCTTTGCCGTAACCCTCTCAACTTTTTATAACATGCTACGTGGGGTGAAATGATGATACCATGCCAAGTTTCGACTTTTTCAGAGTTCATTTGCACTGCTTTTCAATTTCAGTGTCATGTAGCTCAAAAATCAGTTAAGGCATGAAAAATATCAAATGAAGTCAGAAAGGGTTGAAAATCAATGATGTGGATTTGAATGGTGCATTTTGAACATGCAAAAATTTTGGAGTTCAAGTAAGTTCAAAAAAAGAAATCCCTTTGTAACAGATGTGTTTTCGTCCGAAACCCAGATACTTCGAAATAGATTGTCTGTTTTGTACATGAAGTGCAACCAGTTTTTGCCGTAACCCTGTGAACTTTTTATGACATGCTACATGGGTGAAATGATGATACCATGCCAACTTTCGACGTTTTCAAAGTTATTTGTAGTGATTTTCAATTTTAGTGTCATTTAGCTCAAAAATCAGTAAATGCATGAAAAATACCAAATGAAGTCGGAAAGGGTTTAAAATCGATGATGTGGATTTGAATGATGCATTTTGCACATGCAATAATTCTGGAGTTCAAATAAGTTCAAAAAAATGAAATACCTTTGCAACAGATGAGTTTTCATCCAAAATGCTTATACTTCGAAAGAGATTGTCTGTTTTGTACACGAAGTGCATCCAGTTTTTGCCGTAACCCTCTCAACTTTTGATAACATGCTATGTGGGTGAAATGATGATACCATGCCAAATTTTGACCTTTTCAGAGTTCATTTGTGGTGTTTTTCAATTTCAGTTACATTTAGCTCTAAAAAATCAGTAAATGCATGAAAAATACCAAATGAATACAGAAAGGGTTGAAAATTGATGCTCCAGCTTTGAATGGTGCATTTTGAGCACGCAAAAAGTCTGTAGTTGAAATAAGTTCATAAAATGAAATCCCTTTGTAAGAGATGAGTTTTCCTCTGAAACCCTGATACTCCGAAAGAGATTGTCTATTTTGTACACGAAGTGCATCCAGGCTTTGCCGTAACGCTCTCAACTTTTTATAACATGCTACGTGGGGTGAAATGATGATACCATGCCAAGTTTCGACTTTTTCAGAGTTCATTTGCAGTGCTTTTCAATTTTAGTGTCATGTAGCTCAAAATCAGTAAATGCATGAAAAATATCAAATGAAGTCAGAAAGGGTTGAAAATCGATGATGTGGATTTGAATGGTGCATTTTGAACATGCAAAAATTCTGGAGTTCAAGTAAGTTCAAAAAAAAATCCCTTTTAAACAGATGTGTTTTCGTGCGAAACCCTGATACATCAAAATAGATTGTCTATTTTGTACATGAAGTGCATCCGATTTTTGCCGTAACCCTGTCAACTTTTTATGACATGCTACGTGGGTGAAATGATGATACCATGCCAACTTTCGATGTTTTCAAAGTTCATTTGTAGTGCTTTTCAATTTCAGTGTCATTTAGCTCAAAAATCAGTAAATGCATGAAAAATACCAAATGAAGTCGGAAAGGGTTGAAAATCGATGATGTGGATTTGAATGGTGCATTTTGCACATGCAAAAATTCTGGAGTTCAAATAAGTTCAAAAAAATGAAATACCTTTGCAACAGATGAGTTTTCATCCAAAATGCTGATACTTCGAAAGAGATTGTCTGTTTTGTACACGAAGTGCATCCAGTTTTTGCCGTAACCCTCTCAACTTTTGATAACATGCTATGTGGGTGAAATGATGATACCATGCCAAATTTCGACCTTTTCAGAGTTCATTTCTGGTGTTTTTCAATTTCAGTTACATTTAGCTCTAAAAAATCAGTAAATGCATGAAAAATACCAAATGAATACAGAAAGGGTTGAAAATTGATGTTGCGGCTTTGAATTGTGCATTTTGAGCACGCAAAAAGTCTGTAGTTCAAATAAGTTCATAAAATGAAATCCCTTTGTAAGAGATGAGTTTTCCTCTGAAACCCTGATACTCCGAAAGAGATTGTCTGTTTTGTACACGAAGTGCATCCAGGCTTTGCCGTAACCCTCTCAACTTTTTATAACATGCTATGTGCGGTCAAATGATGATACCATGCCAACTTTCGACTTTTTCAGAGTTCATTTGTTGTGCTTTTCAATTTCAGTGTCATGTAGCTCAAAAATCAGTTAAGGCATGAAAAATATCAAATGAAGTCAGAAAGGGTTGAAAATCAATGATGTGGATTTGAATGGTGCATTTTGAACATGCAAAAATTCTATAGTTCAAGTAAGTTCAAAAAAAGAAATCCATTTGTAACAGATGTGTTTTCGTGCGAAACCCTGATACATCGAAATAGATTGTCTGTTTTGTAGATGAAGTGCATCAATTTTTTTCCATAACCCTGTCAACTTTTTATGACATGCTATGTGGGTGAAATGATGATACCATGCCAACTTTCGACGTTTTCACAGTTCATTTGCACTGCTTTTCAATTTCAGTGTCATGTAGCTCAAAAATCGGTAAATGCATGAAAAATACCAAATGAAGTCGGAAAGGGTTGAAAATCGATGATGTGGATTTGAATGGTGCATTTTGAACACGCAAAAAATCTGGAATTCAAGTAAGTTCAAAAAAACGAAATCCATTTGTAACAGATGTGTTTTCGTGCGAAACCCTGATACTTCGAAATAGATTGTCTATTTTGTACATGAAGTGCATCCGATTTTTGCCGTAACCCTGTCAACTTTTTATGACATGCTACGTGGGTGAAATGATGATACCATGCCAACTTTCGACGTTTTCAAAGTTCATTTGTAGTGCTTTTCAATTTCAGTGTCATTTAGCTCAAAAATCAGTAAATGCATGAAAAATACCACATGAAGTCGGAAAGGGTTTAAAATCGATGATGTGGATTTGAATGATGCATTTTGCACATGCAAAAATTCTGGAGTTCAAATAAGTTCAAAAAAATGAAATACCTTTGCAACAGATGAGTTTTCATCCAAAATGCTGATACTTCGAAAGAGATTGTCTGTTTTGTACACGAAGTGCATCCAGTTTTTGCCGTAACCCTCTCAACTTTTGATAACATGCTATGTGGGTGAAATGATGATACCATGTCAAATTTTGACCTTTTCAGAGTTCATTCGTGGTGTTTTTCAATTTCAGTTACATTTAGCTCTAAAAAATCAGTAAATGCATGAAAAATACCAAATGAATACAGAAAGGGTTGAAAATTGATGCTGCAGCTTTGAATGGTGCATTTTGAGCATGCAAAAAGTCTGTAGTTGAAATAAGTTCATAAAATGAAATCCCTTTTTAAGAGATGAGTTTTCCTCTAAACCCTGATACTCCGAAAGAGATTCTCTGTTTTGTACACGAAGTGCATCCAGGCTTTGCCGTAACGCTCTCAACTTTTTATAACATGCTACGTGGGGTGAAATGATGATACCATGCCAAGTTTCGACTTTTTCAGAGTTCATTTGTAGTGCTTTTGAATTTTAGTGTCATGTAGCTCAAAAATCAGTTAAGGCATGAAAAATATCAAATGAAGTCAGAAAGGGTTGAAAATCGATGATGTGGATTTGAATGGTGCATTTTGAACATACAAAAATTCTGGAGTTCAAGTAAGTTCAAAAAAACAAATCCCTTTGTAACAGATGTGTTTTCGTGCGAAACCCTGATACATCAAAATAGATTGTCTATTTTGTACATGAAGTGCATCCGATTTTTGCCGTAACCCTGTCAACTTTTTATGACATGCTACGTGGGTGAAATGATGATACCATGCCAACTTTCGATGTTTTCAAAGTTCATTTGTAGTGCTTTTCAATTTCAGTGTCATTTAGCTCAAAAATCAGTAAATGCATGAAAAATACCAAATGAAGTCGGAAAGGGTTGAAAATCGATGATGTGGATTTGAATGGTGCATTTTGCACATGCAAAAATTCTGGAGTTCAAATAAGTTCAAAAAAATGAAATACCTTTGCAACAGATGAGTTTTCATCCAAAATGCTGATACTTCGAAAGAGATTGTCTGTTTTGTACACGAAGTGCATCCAGTTTTTGCCGTAACCCTCTCAACTTTTGATAACATGCTATGTGGGTGAAATGATGATACCATGCCAAATTTCGACCTTTTCAGAGTTCATTTCTGGTGTTTTTCAATTTCAGTTACATTTAGCTCTAAAAAATCAGTAAATGCATGAAAAATACCAAATGAATACAGAAAGGGTTGAAAATTGATGTTGCGGCTTTGAATAGTGCATTTTGAGCACGCAAAAAGTCTGTAGTTCAAATAAGTTCATAAAATGAAATCCCTTTGTAAGAGATGAGTTTTCCTCTGTAACCCCGATACTCCGAAAGAGATTGTCTGTTTTGTACACGAAGTGCATCCAGGCTTTGTCGTAACCCTCTCAACTTTTTATAACATGCTATGTGCGGTGAAATGATGATACCATGCCAACTTTCGACTTTTTCAGAGTTCATTTGCTGTGCTTTTCAATTTCAGTGTCATGTAGCTCAAAAATCAGTTAAGGCATGAAAAATATCAAATGAAGTCAGAAAGGGTTGAAAATCGATGATGTGGATTTGAATGGTGCATTTTGAACATGCAAAAATTCTGTAGTTCAAGTAAGTTCAAAAAAAGAAATCCATTTGTAACAGATGTGTTTTCGTGCGAAACCCTGATACATCGAAATAGATTGTCTGTTTTGTACATGAAGTGCATCAAGTTTTTGCCTTAACCCTGTCAACTTTTTATGACATGCTATGTGGGTGAAATGATGATACCATGCCAACTTTCGACGTTTTCACAGTTCATTTGCACTGCTTTTCAATTTCAGTGTCATGTAGCTCAAAAATCGGTAAATGCATGAAAAATACCAAATGAAGTCGGAAAGGGTTGAAAATCGATGATGTGGATTTGAATGGTGCATTTTGAACACGCAAAAAATCTGGAATTCAAGTAAGTTCAAAAAAACGAAATCCATTTGTAACAGATGTGTTTTCGTGCGAAACCCTGATACTTCGAAATAGATTGTCTATTTTGTACATGAAGTGCATCCGATTTTTGCCGTAACCCTGTCAACTTTTTATGACATGCTACGTGGGTGAAATGATGATACCATGCCAACTTTCGACGTTTTCAAAGTTCATTTGTAGTGCTTTTCAATTTCAGTGTCATTTAGCTCAAAAATCAGTAAATGCATGAAAAATACCACATGAAGTCGGAAAGGGTTTAAAATCGATGATGTGGATTTGAATGATGCATTTTGCACATGCAAAAATTCTGGAGTTCAAATAAGTTCAAAAAAATGAAATACCTTTGCAACAGATGAGTTTTCATCCAAAATGCTGATACTTCGAAAGAGATTGTCTGTTTTGTACACGAAGTGCATCCAGTTTTTGCCGTAACCCTCTCAACTTTTGATAACATGCTATGTGGGTGAAATGATGATACCATGCCAAATTTTGACCTTTTCAGAGTTCATTCGTGGTGTTTTTCAATTTCAGTTACATTTAGCTCTAAAAAATCAGTAAATGCATGAAAAATACCAAATGAATACAGAAAGGGTTGAAAATTGATGCTGCAGCTTTGAATGGTGCATTTTGAGCATGCAAAAAGTCTGTAGTTGAAATAAGTTCATAAAATGAAATCCCTTTTTAAGAGATGAGTTTTCCTCTAAACCCTGATACTCCGAAAGAGATTCTCTGTTTTGTACACGAAGTGCATCCAGGCTTTGCCGTAACGCTCTCAACTTTTTATAACATGCTACGTGGGGTGAAATGATGATACCATGCCAAGTTTCGACTTTTTCAGAGTTCATTTGTAGTGCTTTTGAATTTTAGTGTCATGTAGCTCAAAAATCAGTTAAGGCATGAAAAATATCAAATGAAGTCAGAAAGGGTTGAAAATCGATGATGTGGATTTGAATGGTGCATTTTGAACATACAAAAATTCTGGAGTTCAAGTAAGTTCAAAAAAACAAATCCCTTTGTAACAGATGTGTTTTCGTGCGAAACCCTGATACATCAAAATAGATTGTCTATTTTGTACATGAAGTGCATCCGATTTTTGCCGTAACCCTGTCAACTTTTTATGACATGCTACGTGGGTGAAATGATGATACCATGCCAACTTTCGATGTTTTCAAAGTTCATTTGTAGTGCTTTTCAATTTCAGTGTCATTTAGCTCAAAAATCAGTAAATGCATGAAAAATACCAAATGAAGTCGGAAAGGGTTGAAAATCGATGATGTGGATTTGAATGGTGCATTTTGCACATGCAAAAATTCTGGAGTTCAAATAAGTTCAAAAAAATGAAATACCTTTGCAACAGATGAGTTTTCATCCAAAATGCTGATACTTCGAAAGAGATTGTCTGTTTTGTACACGAAGTGCATCCAGTTTTTGCCGTAACCCTCTCAACTTTTGATAACATGCTATGTGGGTGAAATGATGATACCATGCCAAATTTCGACCTTTTCAGAGTTCATTTCTGGTGTTTTTCAATTTCAGTTACATTTAGCTCTAAAAAATCAGTAAATGCATGAAAAATACCAAATGAATACAGAAAGGGTTGAAAATTGATGTTGCGGCTTTGAATGGTGCATTTTGAGCACGCAAAAAGTCTGTAGTTCAAATAAGTTCATAAAATGAAATCCCTTTGTAAGAGATGAGTTTTCCTCTGTAACCCGATACTCCGAAAGAGATTGTCTGTTTTGTACACGAAGTGCATCCAGGCTTTGTCGTAACCCTCTCAACTTTTTATAACATGCTATGTGCGGTGAAATGATGATACCATGCCAACTGTCGACTTTTTCAGAGTTCATTTGCTGTGCTTTTCAATTTCAGTGTCATGTAGCTCAAAAATCAGTTAAGGCATGAAAAATATCAAATGAAGTCAGAAAGGGTTGAAAATCGATGATGTGGATTTGAATGGTGCATTTTGAACATGCAAAAATTCTGTAGTTCAAGTAAGTTCAAAAAAAGAAATCCATTTGTAACAGATGTGTTTTCGTGCGAAACCCTGATACATCGAAATAGATTGTCTGTTTTGTACATGAAGTGCATCAAGTTTTTGCCTTAACCCTGTCAACTTTTTATGACATGCTATGTGGGTGAAATGATGATACCATGCCAACTTTCGACGTTTTCAAAGTTCATTTGTAGTGCTTTTCAATTTCAGTGTCATTTAGCTCACAAATCCGTAAATGCATGAAAAATACCAAATGAAGTCGGAAAGGGTTGAAAATCGATGATGTGGATTTGAATGGTGCATTTTGAACACGCAAAAAATCTGGAGTTCAAGTAAGTTCAAAAAAACGAAATCCATTTGTAACAGATGTGTTTTCGTGCGAAACCCTGATACTTCGAAATAGATTGTCTATTTTGTACATGAAGTGCATCCGATTTTTGCCGTAACCCTGTCAACTTTTTATGACATGCTACGTGGGTGAAATGATGATACCATGCCAACTTTCGACGTTTTCAAAGTTCATTCGGAGTGCTTTTCAATTTCAGTGTCATTTAGCTCAAAAATCAGTAAATGCATGAAAAATACCAAATGAAGTCGGAAAGGGTTTAAAATCGATGATGTGGATTTGAATGATGCATTTTGCACATGCAAAAATTCTGGAGTTCAAATAAGTTCAAAAAAATGAAATACCTTTGCAACAGATGAGTTTTCATCCAAAATGCTGATACTTCGAAAGAGATTGTCTGTTTTGTACACGAAGTGCATCCAGTTTTTGCCGTAACCCTCTCAACTTTTGATAACATGCTATGTGGGTGAAATGATGATACCATGCCAAATTTTGACCTTTTCAGAGTTCATTTGTGGTGTTTTTCAATTTCAGTTACATTTAGCTCTAAAAAATCAGTAAATGCATGAAAAATACCAAATGAATACAGAAAGGGTTGAAAATTGATGCTGCAGCTTTGAATGGTGCATTTTGAGCACGCAAAAAGTCTGTAGTTGAAATAAGTTCATAAAATGAAATCCCTTTGTAAGAGATGAGTTTTCCTCTGAAACCCTGATACTCCGAAAGAGATTGTCTGTTTTGAACACGAAGTGCATCCAGGCTTTGCCGTAACGCTCTCAACTTTTTATAACATGCTACGTGGGGTGAAATGATGATACCATGCCAAGTTTCGACTTTTTCAGAGTTCATTTGCAGTGCTTTTCAATTTTAGTGTCATGTAGCTCAAAAATTAGTTAAGGCATGAAAAATATCAAATGAAGTCAGAAAGGGTTGAAAATCGATGATGTGGATTTGAATGGTGCATTTTGAACATCCAAAAATTCTGGAGTTCAAGTAAGTTCAAAAAAACAAATCCCTTTGTAACAGATGTGTTTTCGTGCGAAACCCTGATACATCAAAATAGATTGTCTATTTTGTACATGAAGTGCATCCGATTTTTGCCGTAACCCTGTCAACTTTTTATGACATGCTACGTGGGTGAAATGATGATACCATGCCAACTTTCGACGTTTTCAAAGTTCATTTGTAGTGCTTTTCAATTTCAGTGTCATTTAGCTCAAAAATCAGTAAATGCATGAAAAATACCAAATGAAGTCGGAAAGGGTTGAAAATCGATGATGTGGATTTGAATGGTGCATTTTGCACATGCAAAAATTCTGGAGTTCAAATAAGTTCAAAAAAATGAAATACCTTTGCAACAGATGAGTTTTCATCCAAAATGCTGATACTTCGAAAGAGATTGTCTGTTTTGTACACAAAGTGCATCCAGTTTTTGCCGTAACCCTCTCAACTTTTTAGGTCATGCTATGTGGGTGAAATGACGATACCATGCCAAATTTCGACCTTTTCAGAGTTCATTTCTGGTGTTTTTCAATTTCAGTTACATTTAGCTCTAAAAAATCAGTAAATGCATGAAAAATACCAAATGAATACAGAAAGGGTTGAAAATTGATGTTGCGGCTTTGAATGGTGCATTTTGAGCACGCAAAAAGTCTGTAGTTCAAATAAGTTCATAAAATGAAACCCCTTTGTAAGAGATGAGTTTTCCTCTGAAACCCTGATACTCCGAAAGAGATTGTCTGTTTTGTACACGAAGTGCATCCAGGCTTTGCCGTAACCCTCTCAACTTTTTATAACATGCTATGTGCGGTGAAATGATGATACCATGCCAACTTTCGACTTTTTCAGAGTTCATTTGCTGTGCTTTTCAATTTTAGTGTCATGTAGCTCAAAAATCAGTTAAGGCATGAAAAATATCAAATGAAGTCAGAAAGGGTTGAAAATCGATGATGTGGATTTGAATGGTGCATTTTGAACATGCAAAAATTCTGTAGTTCAAGTAACTTCAAAAAAAGAAATCCATTTGTAACAGATGTGTTTTCGTGCGAAACCCTGATACATCGAAATAGATTGTCTGTTTTGTACCTGAAGTGCATCAAGTTTTTGCCTTAACCCTGTCAACTTTTTATGACATGCTATGTGGGTGAAATGATGATACCATGCCAATTTTGACGTTTTCAAAGTTCATTTGTAGTGCTTTTCAATTTCAGTGTCATTTAGCTCAAAAATCCGTAAATGCATGAAAAATACCAAATGAAGTCGGAAAGGGTTGAAAATCGATGATGTGGATTTGAATGGTGCATTTTGAACACGCAAAAAATCTGGAGTTCAAGTAAGTTCAAAAAAACGAAATCCATTTGTAACAGATGTGTTTTCGTGCGAAACCCTGATACTTCGAAATAGATTGTCTGTTTTGTACATGAAGTGCATCCAGTTTTTGCCGTAACCCTGTCAACTTGTTATGACATGCTATGTGGGTGAAATAATGATACCATGCCAACTTTCGACCTCATCAGAGTTCATTTGTAGTGTTTTTCATTTTCAGCATCATTTAGCTCAAAAATCAGTAAATGCATGAAAAATAACAAATGAAGTCAGAAAGGGTTGAAAATTTATGATGTGGCTTTGAATGGTGCATTTTGAACACACAAAAAGTCTGGAGTTGAAATAAGTTAAAAAATTAAATTCCTTTGTAACAGATGAGTTTTCATCCAAAACCGTGATACTTCGAAAGAGATTGTCTGTTTTGTACACGAAGTGCATCCACTTTTTGCCGTAACCCTGTCAACTTTTGATAACATGCCATGTGGGTGAAATGATGATACCATGCCATCTTTCGACGATTTCAAAGTTCATTTGTAGTGCTTTTCAATTTCAGTGTCATTTAGCTCAAAAATCAATAAATGCAAGAAAAATACCAAATGAAGTCGGAAATGGTTGAAAATCGATGATGTGGATTTGAATGGTGCATTTTGCACATGCAAAAAGTCTGGAGTTCAAATAAGTTCAAAAAAATGAAATACCTTTGCAACAGATGAGTTTTCATCCAAAATGCTAATACTTCGAAAGAGATTGTCTGTTTTGTACACGAAGTGCATCCAGTTTTTGCCGTAACCCTGTCAACTTTTGATAACATGCCATGTGGGTGAAATGATGATACCATGCCATCTTTCGACGTTTTCAAAGTTCATTTGTAATGCTTTTCAATTTCAGTGTGATTTAGCTCAAAAATCAATAAATGCAAGAAAAATACCAAATGAAGTCGGAAATGGTTGAAAATCGATGATGTGGATTTGAATGGTGCATTTTGCACATCCAAAAAGTCTGGAGTTCAAATAAGTTCAAAAAAATGAAATACCTTTGCAACAGATGAGTTTTCATCCAAAATGCTAATACTTCGAAAGAGATTGTTTGTTTTGTACACGAAGTGCATCCAGGCTTTGTTGTAACCCTCTCAACTTTTTATAACATGCTATGTGGTGTGAAATGATGATACCATGCTAACTTTTGACTTTTTCAGAGTTCATTTGCAGTGCTTTTCAATTTCGGTGTCATGTAGCTCAGAAATCAGTTAAGGCATGAAAAATACCAAATGAAGTCAGAAAGGGTTGAAAATCTATGATGTGGATTTGAATGGTGCATTCTGAACACGCAAAAATTCTGGAGTTCAAGTAAGTTCCAAAAAACAAAATCCCTTTGTAACAGATGGGTTTTCGTGCGAAAGCCTGATACTTCGAAATAGATTGTCTGTTTTGTACACGAAATGCATCCAGTTTTTGCCGTAACCTTGTCGACTTTTAATGACATGCTATGTGGGTGAAATGATGATACCATGCCAACTTTCGACTTTTTCAGAGTTCATTTGTAGTGCTTTTCAATTTCAGTGTCATTTAGCTCAAAAATCCGTAAATGCATGAAAAATACCAAATGAAGTCAGAAAGGTTTGAAAATCGATGATGTGGATTTGAATGGTGCATTTTGAACACGCAAAAATTCTGGAGTTCAAGTAAGTTCAAAAAAACAAAACCCCTTTGTAACAGATGTGTTTTCGTGCGAAACCCTGATACTTCAAAATAGATTGTCTGTTTTGTACATGAAGTGCATCCAGTTTTTGCCGTAATCCTGTGAACTTTTTATGACATGCTATGTGGGTGAAATAATGATACCATGCCAACTTTCGACCTTTTCAGAGTTCATTTGTAGTGTTTTTCAATTTCAGCGTCATTTAGCTCAAAAATCAGTAAATGCATGAAAAATAACAAATGAAGTCAGAAAGGGTTGAAAATTTATGATGTGGCTTTGAATGGTGCATTTTGAACACACAAAAAGTCTGGAGTTGAAATAAGTTCAAAAAATTAAATTCCTTTGTAACAGATGAGTTTTCATCCAAAACCGTGATACTTCGAAAGAGATTGTCTGTTTTGTACACGAAGTGCATCCAGTTTTTGCCGTAACCCTGTCAACTTTTGATAACATGCCATGTGGGTGAAATGATGATACCATGCCATCTTTCGACGTTTTCAAAGTTCATTTGTAGTGCTTTTCAATTTCAGTGTCATTTAGCTCAAAAATCAATAAATGCATGAAAGATACCAAATGAAGTCGGAAATGGTTGAAAATCGATGATGTGGATTTGAATGGTGCATTTTGCAGATGCAAAAATTCTGGAGTTCAAATAAGTTCAAAAAAATGAAATACCTTTGCAACAGATGAGTTTTCATCCAAAATGCTGATACTTCGAAAGAGATTGTCTGTTTTGTACACGAAGTGCATCCAGTTTTTGCCGTAACCCTCTCAACTTTTGATAACATGCTATGTGGGTGAAATGATGATACCATGCCAAATTTTGACCTTTTCAGAGTTCATTTGTGGTGTTTTTCAATTTCAGTTACATTTAGCTCTAAAAAATCAGTAAATGCATGAAAAATACCAAATGAATACAGAAAGGGTTGAAAATTGATGCTGCAGCTTTGAATGGTGCATTTTGAGCACGCAAAAAGTCTGTAGTTGAAATAAGTTCATAAAATGAAATCCCTTTGTAAGAGATGAGTTTTCCTCTGAAACCCTGATACTCCGAAAGAGATTGTCTGTTTTGAACACGAAGTGCATCCAGGCTTTGCCGTAACGCTCTCAACTTTTTATAACATGCTACGTGGGGTGAAATGATGATACCATGCCAAGTTTCGACTTTTTCAGAGTTCATTTGCAGTGCTTTTCAATTTTAGTGTCATGTAGCTCAAAAATTAGTTAAGGCATGAAAAATATCAAATGAAGTCAGAAAGGGTTGAAAATCGATGATGTGGATTTGAATGGTGCATTTTGAACATCCAAAAATTCTGGAGTTCAAGTAAGTTCAAAAAAACAAATCCCTTTGTAACAGATGTGTTTTCGTGCGAAACCCTGATACATCAAAATAGATTGTCTATTTTGTACATGAAGTGCATCCGATTTTTGCCGTAACCCTGTCAACTTTTTATGACATGCTACGTGGGTGAAATGATGATACCATGCCAACTTTCGACGTTTTCAAAGTTCATTTGTAGTGCTTTTCAATTTCAGTGTCATTTAGCTCAAAAATCAGTAAATGCATGAAAAATACCAAATGAAGTCGGAAAGGGTTGAAAATCGATGATGTGGATTTGAATGGTGCATTTTGCACATGCAAAAATTCTGGAGTTCAAATAAGTTCAAAAAAATGAAATACCTTTGCAACAGATGAGTTTTCATCCAAAATGCTGATACTTCGAAAGAGATTGTCTGTTTTGTACACAAAGTGCATCCAGTTTTTGCCGTAACCCTCTCAACTTTTTAGGTCATGCTATGTGGGTGAAATGACGATACCATGCCAAATTTCGACCTTTTCAGAGTTCATTTCTGGTGTTTTTCAATTTCAGTTACATTTAGCTCTAAAAATCAGTAAATGCATGAAAAATACCAAATGAATACAGAAAGGGTTGAAAATTGATGTTGCGGCTTTGAATGGTGCATTTTGAGCACGCAAAAAGTCTGTAGTTCAAATAAGTTCATAAAATGAAACCCCTTTGTAAGAGATGAGTTTTCCTCTGAAACCCTGATACTCCGAAAGAGATTGTCTGTTTTGTACACGAAGTGCATCCAGGCTTTGCCGTAACCCTCTCAACTTTTTATAACATGCTATGTGCGGTGAAATGATGATACCATGCCAACTTTCGACTTTTTCAGAGTTCATTTGCTGTGCTTTTCAATTTTAGTGTCATGTAGCTCAAAAATCAGTTAAGGCATGAAAAATATCAAATGAAGTCAGAAAGGGTTGAAAATCGATGATGTGGATTTGAATGGTGCATTTTGAACATGCAAAAATTCTGTAGTTCAAGTAAGTTCAAAAAAAGAAATCCATTTGTAACAGATGTGTTTTCGTGCGAAACCCTGATACATCGAAATAGATTGTCTGTTTTGTACCTGAAGTGCATCAAGTTTTTGCCTTAACCCTGTCAACTTTTTATGACATGCTATGTGGGTGAAATGATGATACCATGCCAACTTTTGACGTTTTCAAAGTTCATTTGTAGTGCTTTTCAATTTCAGTGTCATTTAGCTCAAAAATCCGTAAATGCATGAAAAATACCAAATGAAGTCGGAAAGGGTTGAAAATCGATGATGTGGATTTGAATGGTGCATTTTGAACACGCAAAAAATCTGGAGTTCAAGTAAGTTCAAAAAAACGAAATCCATTTGTAACAGATGTGTTTTCGTGCGAAACCCTGATACTTCGAAATAGATTGTCTGTTTTGTACATGAAGTGCATCCATTTTTTGCCGTAACCCTGTCAACTTGTTATGACATGCTATGTGGGTGAAATAATGATACCATGCCAACTTTCGACCTCATCAGAGTTCATTTGTAGTGTTTTTCATTTTCAGCATCATTTAGCTCAAAAATCAGTAAATGCATGAAAAATAACAAATGAAGTCAGAAAGGGTTGAAAATTTATGATGTGGCTTTGAATGGTGCATTTTGAACACACAAAAAGTCTGGAGTTGAAATAAGTTAAAAAATTAAATTCCTTTGTAACAGATGAGTTTTCATCCAAAACCGTGATACTTCGAAAGAGATTGTCTGTTTTGTACACGAAGTGCATCCACTTTTTGCCGTAACCCTGTCAACTTTTGATAACATGCCATGTGGGTGAAATGATGATACCATGCCATCTTTCGACGATTTCAAAGTTCATTTGTAGTGCTTTTCAATTTCAGTGTCATTTAGCTCAAAAATCAATAAATGCAAGAAAAATACCAAATGAAGTCGGAAATGGTTGAAAATCGATGATGTGGATTTGAATGGTGCATTTTGCACATGCAAAAAGTCTGGAGTTCAAATAAGTTCAAAAAAATGAAATACCTTTGCAACAGATGAGTTTTCATCCAAAATGCTAATACTTCGAAAGAGATTGTCTGTTTTGTACACGAAGTGCATCCAGTTTTTGCCGTAACCCTGTCAACTTTTGATAACATGCCATGTGGGTGAAATGATGATACCATGCCATCTTTCGACGTTTTCAAAGTTCATTTGTAATGCTTTTCAATTTCAGTGTGATTTAGCTCAAAAATCAATAAATGCAAGAAAAATACCAAATGAAGTCGGAAATGGTTGAAAATCGATGATGTGGATTTGAATGGTGCATTTTGCACATCCAAAAAGTCTGGAGTTCAAATAAGTTCAAAAAAATGAAATACCTTTGCAACAGATGAGTTTTCATCCAAAATGCTAATACTTCGAAAGAGATTGTTTGTTTTGTACACGAAGTGCATCCAGGCTTTGTTGTAACCCTCTCAACTTTTTATAACATGCTATCTGGTGTGAAATGATGATACCATGCTAACTTTTGACTTTTTCAGAGTTCATTTGCAGTGCTTTTCAATTTCGGTGTCATGTAGCTCAGAAATCAGTTAAGGCATGAAAAATACCAAATGAAGTCAGAAAGGGTTGAAAATCTATGATGTGGATTTGAATGGTGCATTCTGAACACGCAAAAATTCTGGAGTTCAAGTAAGTTCCAAAAAACAAAATCCCTTTGTAACAGATGGGTTTTCGTGCGAAACCCTGATACTTCGAAATAGATTGTCTATTTTGTACACGAAGTGCATCCAGTTTTTGCCGTAACCTTGTCGACTTTTAATGACATGCTATGTGGGTGAAATGATGATACCATGCCAACTTTCGACTTTTTCAGAGTTCATTTGTAGTGCTTTTCAATTTCAGTGTCATTTAGCTCAAAAATCCGTAAATGCATGAAAAATACCAAATGAAGTCAGAAAGGTTTGAAAATCGATGATGTGGATTTGAATGGTGCATTTTGAACACGCAAAAATTCTGGAGTTCAAGTAAGTTCAAAAAAACAAAACCCCTTTGTAACAGATGTGTTTTCGTGCGAAACCCTGATACTTCAAAATAGATTGTCTGTTTTGTACATGAAGTGCATCCAGTTTTTGCCGTAATCCTGTGAACTTTTTATGACATGCTATGTGGGTGAAATAATGATACCATGCCAACTTTCGACCTTTTCAGAGTTCATTTGTAGTGTTTTTCAATTTCAGCGTCATTTAGCTCAAAAATCAGTAAATGCATGAAAAATAACAAATGAAGTCAGAAAGGGTTGAAAATTTATGATGTGGCTTTGAATGGTGCATTTTGAACACACAAAAAGTCTGGAGTTGAAATAAGTTCAAAAAATTAAATTCCTTTGTAACAGATGAGTTTTCATCCAAAACCGTGATACTTCGAAAGAGATTGTCTGTTTTGTACACGAAGTGCATCCAGTTTTTGCCGTAACCCTGTCAACTTTTGATAACATGCCATGTGGGTGAAATGATGATACCATGCCATCTTTCGACGTTTTCAAAGTTCATTTGTAGTGCTTTTCAATTTCAGTGTCATTTAGCTCAAAAATCAATAAATGCATGAAAGATACCAAATGAAGTCGGAAATGGTTGAAAATCGATGATGTGGATTTGAATGGTGCATTTTGCAGATGCAAAAAGTCTAGAGTTCAAATAAGTTCAAAAAAATGAAATACCTTTGCAACAGATGAGTTTTCATCCAAAATGCTAATACTTCGAAAGAGATTGTCTGTTTTGTACACGAAGTGCATCCAGTTTTTGCCGTAACCCTGTCAACTTTTGATAACATGCCATGTGGGTGAAATGATGATACCATGCCATCTTTCGACGTTTTCAAAGTTCATTTGTAATGCTTTTCAATTTCAGTGTGATTTAGCTCAAAAATCAATAAATGCAAGAAAAATACCAAATGAAGTCGGAAATGGTTGAAAATCGATGATGTGGATTTGAATGGTGCATTTTGCACATCCAAAAAGTCTGGAGTTCAAATAAGTTCAAAAAAATGAAATACCTTTGCAACACATGAGTTTTCATCCAAAATGCTAATACTTCGAAAGAGATTGTTTGTTTTGTACACGAAGTGCATCCAGGCTTTGTTGTAACCCTCTCAACTTTTTATAACATGCTATGTGGTGTGAAATGATGATACCATGCTAACTTTTGACTTTTTCAGAGTTCATTTGCAGTGCTTTTCAATTTCGGTGTCATGTAGCTCAGAAATCAGTTAAGGCATGAAAAATACCAAATGAAGTCAGAAAGGGTTGAAAATCTCTGATGTGGATTTGAATGGTGCATTCTGAACACGCAAAAATTCTGGAGTTCAAGTAAGTTCCAAAAAACAAAATCCCTTTGTAACAGATGTGTTTTCGTGCGAAACCCTGATACTTCGAAATAGATTGTCTGTTTTGTACACGAAGTGCATCCAGTTTTTGCCGTAACCTTGTCGACTTTTAATGACATGCTATGTGGGTGAAATGATGATACCATGCCAACTTTCGACCTTTTCAGAGTTCATTTGTAGTGTTTTTCAATTTCAGCGTCATTTAGCTCAAAAATCAGTAAATGCATGAAAAATAACAAATGAAGTCAGAAAGGGTTGAAAATTTATGATGTGTCTTTGAATGGTTCATTTTGAACACACAAAAAGTCTGGAGTTGAAATAAGTTCAAAAATTTAAATTCCTTTGTAATAGATGAGTTTTCGTCCAAAACCGTGATACCTCGAAAGAGATTGTCTGTATTGTACACGAAGTGCATCCAGGCTTTGCCGTAACCCTCTCAACTTTTTATAACATGCTATGTGCGGTGAAATGATGATACCATGCCAACTTTCGACTTTTTCAGAGTTCATTTGCAGTGCTTTTCAATTTCAGTGTCATGTAGCTCAAAAATCTGTTAAGGCATGAAAAATACCAAATGAAGTCAGAAAGGGTTGAAAATCGATGATGTGGATTTGAATGGTGCATTTTGAACACGCAAAAATTCTGGAGTTCAAGTAAGTTCAAAAAAACAAAATCCCTTTGTAACAGATGTGTTTTCTTGTGAAACCCTAATACTTCGAAATAGATTGTCTGTTTTATACATGAAGTGCATCCAGTTTTTGCCGTAACCCTGTCAACTTTTTATGACATGCTATGTGGGTGAAATGATGATACCATGCCAACTTTCGACCTTTTCAGATTTCATTTGTTGTGTTTTTCAATTTCAGCGTCATTTAGCTCAAAAATCAGTAAATGCATGAAAAATAACAAATGAAGTCAGAAAGGGTTGAAAATTTATGACGTGGCTTTGAATGGTGCATTTTGAACACACAAAAAGTCTGGAGTTGAAATAAGTTCAAAAAATTAAATTCCTTGGTAACACATGAGTTTTCATCCAAAACCGTGATACTTCGAAAGAGATTGTCTGTTTTGTACACGAAGTGCATCCAGTTTTTGCCGTAACCCTGTCAACTTTTGATAACATGCCATGTGGGTGAAATGATGATACCATGCCAACTTTCGACGTTTTCAAAGTTCATTTGTAGTGCTTTTCAATTTCAGTGTCATTTAGCTCAAAAATCAGTAAATGCATGAAAAATACCAAATGAAGTCAGAAAGGGTTGAAAATCGATGATGTGGATTTGAATGGTGCATTATGCACATGCAAAAAGTCTGGAGTTCAAATAAGTTCAAAAAAATGAAATACCTTTGCAACAGATGAGTTTTCGTCCGAAATGTTGATACTTCGAAAGAGATTGTCTGTTTTGTGCACGAAGTGCATCCAGTTTTTGCCGTAACCCTCTTAACTTTTGATAACGTGCTATGTGGGTGAAATGATGATACCATGCCAAATTTCGACGTTTTCAGAGTTCATTTGTGGTGTTTTTCAATTCCAGTTACATTTAGCTCTAAAAAAACAGTAAATGCATGAAAAAAATACCAAATGAATACATAAAGGGTTGAAAATTGATTGTGCGGCTTTGAATGGTGCATTTTGAACACGCAAAAAGTATGTAGTTCAAATAAGTTCATAAAACGAAATCCCTTTGTAAGAGATGAGTTTTCCTCTGAAACGCTGATACTCCGAAAGAGATTGTCTGTTTTGTACACGAAGTGCATCCAGGCTTTGCCGTAACCCTCTCAACTTTTTATAAAATGCTATGTGGGGTGAAATGAGGATACCATGCCAACTTTCGACTTTTTCAGAGTTCATTTGGAGTGCTTTTCAATTTTAGTGTCATATAGCTCAAAATTCAGTTAAGGCATGAAAAATAACAAATGAAGTCAGAAAGGGTTGAAAATCGATGATGTGGATTTGAATGGTGCATTTTGAACACGCAAAAATTCTAGAGTTCAAGTAAGGTCAAGAAAACGAAATCCCTTTGTAACAGATGTGTTTTTGTCCGAAACCCTGATACTTGGAAAATAGATTGTCTGTTATGTACATGAAGTGCATTCAGTTTGTGTCATAACCCTCTCCACTTTTTATGACATGCTATGTGGGTGAAATGATGATACCATGCCAACCTTCGACCTTTTCAGAGTTCATTTGTAGTGTTTTTCAATTTCAGGGTCATTTAACTCTAAAAAATCTGTTAAGGCATGAAAAATACCAAATGAAGTCAGAAAGGGTTGAAAATTGATGATGTGGATTTGAATGGTGCATTTTGAACACGCAAAAATTCTGGAGTTCAAGTAAGTTCAAAAAAACAAAATCCCTTTGTAACAGATGTGTTTTCGTGTGAAACCCTGATACTTCGAAATAGATTGTCTGTTTTATACATGAAGTGCATCCAGTTTTTGCCGTAACCCTGTCAACTTTTTATGACATGCTATGTGGGTGAAATGATGATACCATGCCAACTTTCGACCTTTTCAGATTTCATTTGTTGTGTTTTTCAATTTCAGCGTCATTTAGCTCAAAAATCAGTAAATGCATGAAAAATAACAAATGAAGTCAGAAAGGGTTGAAAATTTATGACGTGGCTTTGAATGGTGCATTTTGAACACACAAAAAGTTTGGAGTTGAAATAAGTTCAAAAAATTAAATTCCTTGGTAACACATGAGTTTTCATCCAAAACCGTGATACTTCGAAAGAGATTGTCTCTTTTGTACACGAAGTGCATCCAGTTTTGGCCGTAACCCTGTCAACTTTTGATAACATGCCATGTGGGTGAAATGATGATACCATGCCAACTTTCGACGTTTTCAAAGTTCATTTGTAGTGCTTTTCAATTTCAGTGTCATTTAGCTCAAAAATCAGTAAATGCATGAAAAATACCAAATGAAGTCAGAAAGGGTTGAAAATCGATGATGTGGATTTGAATGGTGCATTATGCACATGCAAAAAGTCTGGAGTTCAAATAAGTTCAAAAAAATGAAATACCTTTGCAACAGATGAGTTTTCGTCCGAAATGTTGATACTTCGAAAGAGATTGTCTGTTTTGTGCACGAAGTGCATCCAGTTTTTGCCGTAACCCTCTTAACTTTTGATAACGTGCTATGTGGGTGAAATGATGATACCATGCCAAATTTCGACGTTTTCAGAGTTCATTTGTGGTGTTTTTCAATTCCAGTTACATTTAGCTCTAAAAAAACAGTAAATGCATGAAAAAAATACCAAATGAATACATAAAGGGTTGAAAATTGATTGTGCGGCTTTGAATGGTGCATTTTGAACACGCAAAAAGTATGTAGTTCAAATAAGTTCATAAAACGAAATCCCTTTGTAAGAGATGAGTTTTCCTCTGAAACGCTGATACTCCGAAAGAGATTGTCTGTTTTGTACACGAAGTGCATCCAGGCTTTGCCGTAACCATCTCAACTTTTTATAAAATGCTATGTGGGGTGAAATGAGGATACCATGCCAACTTTCGACTTTTTCAGAGTTCATTTGGAGTGCTTTTCAATTTTAGTGTCATATAGCTCAAAAATCAGTTAAGGCATGAAAAATACCAAATGAAGTCAGAAAGGGTTGAAAATCGATGATGTGGATTTGAATGGTGCATTTTGAACACGCAAAAATTCTAGAGTTCAAGTAAGGTCAAGAAAATGAAATCCCTTTGTAACAGATGTGTTTTCGTCCGAAACCCTGATACTTGGAAAATAGATTGTCTGTTATGTACATGAAGTGCATTCAGTTTGTGTCATAACCCTCTCCACTTTTTATGACATGCTATGTGGGTGAAATGATGATACCATGCCAACCTTCGACCTTTTCAGAGTTCATTTGTAGTGTTTTTCAATTTCAGGGTCATTTAACTCTAAAAAATCAGTAAATGCATGAAAAATGCCAAATGAATACAGAAAGGGTTGAAAATTGATGGTGCGGCTTTGAATGGTGCATTTTGAACACGCAAAAAGTCTGTAAATCAAATAAGTTCATAGAACAAAATCCCTTTGTAAGAGATGAGTTTTCCTCTGAAATTCTGATACTCCGAAAGAGATTGTCTGTTTTGTACACGAAGTGCATCCAGGCTTTGCCGTAACCCTCTCAACTTTTTATAACATGCTATGTGGGGTGAAATGAAGATACCATGCCAACTTTTGACTTTTTGAGAGTTCATTTGCAGTGCTTTTCAATTTCAGTGTCATATAGCCTAAAAATCAGTTAAGGCATGAAAAATACCAAATGAATTTAGAAAGGGTTGAAAATCGATGATGTGGATTTTAATGGTGTTTTCGTGCGAAACCCTGATACTTTGAAATAGATTGTCTGTTTTGTACATGAAGTGCATCCAGTTTTTGCCGTAACCCTGTCAACTTTTTATGACATGCTATGTGGGTGAAATGATCATACCATGCCAACTTTCGACCTTTTCAGAGTTCATTTGTAGTGTTTTTCAATTTCAGGGTCATTTAGCTCAAAAATCAGTAAATGCAAGAAAAATAACAAATGAAGTCAAAAAGGGTTGAAAATTTATGATGTGGCTTTGAATGGTGCATTTTGAACACACAAAAAGTCTCGAGTTGAAATAAGTTCAAAAAATTAAATTGCTTTGTAACAGATGAGTTTTCATCCAAAACCGTGATACTTCGAAAGAGATTGTCTGTTTTCTACACGAAGTGCATCCAGTTTTTGCCGAAACCCTGTCAACTTTTGATAACATGCCATGTGGGTGAAATGATGATACCATGCCAACTTTCGACGTTTTCAAAGTTCATTTGTAGTGCTTTTCAATTTCAGTGTCATTTAGCTAAAAAATCAGTAAATACATGAAAAATACCAAATGAAGTCGGAAAGGGTTGAAAATCGATGATGTGGATTTGAATGGTGCATTTTGAACATGCAAAAGTTCTGGAGTTCAAGTAAGTTCAAAAAAAGAAATCCATTTGTAACAGATGTGTTTTCGTGCGAAACCCTAATACATCGAAATAGATTGTCTGTTTGGTACATGAAGTGCATCAAGTTTATCCCTTAACCCTGTCAACTTTTTATGACATGCTACGTGGGTGAAATGATGATACCATGCCAACTTTCGACATTTTCAAAGTTCATTTGTAGTGCTTTTCAATTTCAGTGTCATTTAGCTCAAAAATCCGTAAATGCATGAAAAATACCAAATAAAGTCGGAAAGGGTTGAAAATCGATGATGTGGATTTGAATGGTGCATTTTGTACACGCAAAAATTCTGGAGTTCAAGTAAGTTCAAAAAAACAAAATCCCCTTGTAAGAGATGTGTTTTCATGCGAAACCCTGATACTTCGAAATAGATTGTCTGTTTTGTACATGAAGTGCATCCAGTTTTTGCCGTAATCCTGTCAACTTTTTATCACATGCTATGTGGGTGAAATAATGATACCATGCCAAGTTTCGACCTTTTCAGAGTTCATTTGTAGTGTTTTTCAATTTCAGCGTCATTTAGCTCAAAAATCAGTAAATGCATGAAAAATAACAAATGAAGTCAGAAAGGGTTGAAAATTTATGATGTGGCTTTGAATGGTGCATTTTGAACACACAAAAAGTCTGGAGTAGAAATAAGTTCAAAAAATTAAATTCCTTTGTAACACATGAGTTTTCATCCAAAACCGTGATACTTCGAAAGAGATTGTCTGTTTTGTACACGAAGTGCATCCAGTTTTTGCCGTAACCCTGTCAACTTTTGATAACATGCCATGTGGGTGAAATGATGATACCATGCCATCTTTCGACGGTTTCAAAGTTCATTTGTAGTGCTTTTCAATTTCAGTGTCATTTAGCTCAAAAATCAATAAATGCATGAAAAATACCAAATGAAGTCGGAAATGGTTGAAAATCGATGATGTGGATTTGAATGGTGCATTTTGCACATGCAAAAAGTCTGGAGTTCAAATAAGTTCAACAAAATGAAATACCTTTGCAATAGATGAGTTTTCATCCAAAATGCTAATACTTCGAAAGAGATTGTCTGTTTTGTACACGAAGTGCATCCAGTTTTTGCTGTAACCCTCTCAACTTTTGATAACATGCTATGTGGGTGAAATGATGATACCATGCCAAATTTCGACCTTTTGAGTGTTCGTTTGTCGTGTTTTTCAATTTCAGTTACATTTAGCTCTAAAAAATTAGTAAATGCATGAAAAATACCAAATGAATACAGAAAGGGTTGAAAATTGACGGTGCGGCTTTGAATGGTGCATTTTGAGCACGCAACAAGTCTGTAGTTCAAATAAGTTCATAAAACGAAATCCCTTTGTAAGAGATGAGTTTTCCACTGAAACCCTGATATTCCGGAAGAGATTGTCTGTTTTGTACACGAAGTGCATCCAGGCTTTGCCGTAACCCTCTCAACTTTTTATAACATGCTATGTGGGGTGAAATGAGGATACCATGCCAACTTTCGACTTTTTCAGAGTTCATTTGTAGTGCTTTTCAATTTTAGTGTCATATAGCTCAAAAATCAGTTAAGGCATGAAAAATACGAAATGAAGTCAAAAAGGGTTGAAAATCGATGATGTGGATTTGAATGGTGCATTTTGAACACGCAAAAATTCTGGAGTTCAAGTAAGTTCAAAAAAACAAAATCCCTTTGTAACAGATGTGTTTTCGTGTGAAACCCTGATACTTCGAAATAGATTGTCTGTTTTATACATGAAGTGCATCCAGTTTTTGCCGTAACCCTGTCAACTTTTTATGACATGCTATGTGGGTGAAATGATGATACCATGCCAACTTTCGACCTTTTCAGATTTCATTTGTTGTGTTTTTCAATTTCAGCGTCATTCAGCTGAAAAATCAGTAAATGCATGAAAAATAACAAATGAAGTCACAAAGGGTTGAAAATTTATGACGTGGCTTTGAATGGTGCATTTTGAACACACAAAAAGTCTAGAGTGGAAATAAGTTCAAAAAATTAAATTCCTTGGTAACCCATGAGTTTTCATCCAAAACCGTGATACTTCGAAAGAGATTGTCTGTTTTGTACACGAAGTGCATCCAGTTTTTGCCGTAACCCTGTCAACTTTTGATAACATGCCATGTGGGTGAAATGATGATACCATGCCAACTTTCGACGTTTTCAAAGTTCATTTGTAGTGCTTTTCAATTTCAGTGTCATTTAGCTCAAAAATCAGTAAATGCATGAAAAATACCAAATGAAGTCCGAAAGGGTTGAAAATCGATGATGTGGATTTGAATGGTGCATTATGCACATGCAAAAAGTCTGGAGTTCAAATAAGTTCAAAAAAATGAAATACCTTTGCAATAGATGAGTTTTCGTCCGAAATGTTGATACTTCGAAAGAGATTGTCTTTTTTGTGCACGAAGTGCATCTAGTTTTTGCCGTAACCCTCTTAACTTTTGATAACGTGCTATGTGGGTGAAATGATGATACCATGCCAAATTTCGACGTTTTCAGAGTTCATTTGTGGTGTTTTTCAATTCCAGTTACATTTAGCTCTAAAAAAACAGTAAATGCATGAAAAAAATACCAAATGAATACATAAAGGGTTGAAAATTGATTGTGCGGCTTTGAATGGTGCATTTTGAACACGCAAAAAGTATGTAGTTCAAATAAGTTCATAAAACGAAATCCCTTTGTAAGAGATGAGTTTTCCTCTGAAACGCTGATACTCCGAAAGAGATTGTCTGGTTTGTACACGAAGTGCATCCAGGCTTTGCCGTAACCCTCTCAACTTTTTATAAAATGCTATGTGGGGTGAAATGAGGATACCATGCCAACTTTTGACTTTTTCAGAGTTCATTTGGAGTGCTTTTCAATTTTAGTGTCATATAGCACAAAAATCAGTTAAGGCATGAAAAATACCAAATGAAGTCAGAAAGGGTTGAAAATCGATGATGTGGATTTGAATGGTGCATTTTGAACACGCAAAAATTCTGGAGTTCAAGTAAGGTCAAGAAAACGAAATCCCTTTGTAACAGATGTGTTTTCGTCCGAAACCCTGATACTTGGAAAATAGATTGTCTGTTATGTACATGAAGTGCATTCAGTTTGTGTCATAACCCTCTCCACTTTTTATGACATGCTATGTGGGTGAAATGATGATACCATGCCAACCTTCGACCTTTTCAGAGTTCATTTGTAGTGTTTTTCAATTTCAGGGTCATTTAACTCTAAAAAATAAGTAAATGCATGAAAAATGCCAACTGAATACAGAAAGGGTTGAAAATTGATGGTGCGGCTTTGAATGGTGCATTTTGAACACGCAAAAAGTCTGTAAATCAAATAAGTTCATAAAACAAAATCCCTTTGTAAGAGATGAGTTTTCCCCTGAAATCCTGATACTCCGAAAGAGATTGTCTGTTTTCTACACGAAGTGCATCCTGTTTTTGTCGTAACCCTGTCAACTTTTGATAACATGCCATGTGGGTGAAATGATGATGCCATGCCAACTTTCGACGTTTTCAAAGTTCATTTGTAGTGCTTTTCAATTTCAGTGTCATTTAGCTAAAAAATCAGTAAATACATGAAAAATACCAAATGAAGTCGGAAAGGGTTGAAAATCGATGATGTGGATTTGAATGGTGCATTTTGAACATGCAAAAGTTCTGGAGTTCAAGTATGTTCAAAAAAAGAAATCCATTTGTAACAGATGTGTTTTCGTGCGAAACCCTAATACATCGAAATAGATTGTCTATTTGGTACATGAAGTGCATCAAGTTTATCCCTTAACCCTGTCAACTTTTTATGACATGCTACGTGGGTGAAATGATGATACCATGCCAACTTTTGACGTTTTCAAAGTTCATTTGTAGTGCTTTTCAATTTCAGTGTCATTTAGCTCAAAAATCCGTAAATGCATGAAAAATACCAAATAAAGTCGGAAAGGGTTGAAAATCGATGATGTGGATTTGAATGGTGCATTTTGTACACGCAAAAATTCTGGAGTTCAAGTATGTTCGAAAAAACAAAATCCCTTTGTAAGAGATGTGTTTTCGTGCGAAACCCTGATACTTCGAAATAGATTGTCTGTTTTGTACATGAAGTTCATCCAGTTTTTGCCGTAACCCTGTCAACTTTTTATGACATGCTATGTGGGTGAAATGATCATACCATGCCAACTTTCGACCTTTTCAGAGTTCATTTGTAGTGTTTTTCAATTTCAGCGTCATTTAGCTCAAAAATCAGTAAATGCATGAAAAATAAGAAATGAAGTCAGAAAGGGTTGAAAATTTATGATGTGGCTTTGAATGGTGCATTTTGAACACACAAAAAGTCTGGAGTAGAAATAAGTTCAAAAAATTAAATTCCTTTGTAACAGATGAGTTTTCATCCAAAACCGTGATACTTCGAAACAGATTGTCTGTTTTGTACACGAAGTGCATCCAGTTTTTGCCGTAACCCTGTCAACTTTTGATAACATGCCATGTGGGTGAAATGATGATGCCATGCCATCTTTCGACGGTTTCAAAGTTCATTTGTAGTGCTTTTCAATTTCAGTGTCATTTAGCTCAAAAATCAATAAATGCATGAAAAATACCAAATGAAGTCGGAAATGGTTGAAAATCGATGATGTGGATTTGAATGGTGCATTTTGCACATGCAAAAAGTCTGGAGTTCAAATAAGTTCAACAAAATGAAATACCTTTGCAATAGATGAGTTTTCATCCAAAATGCTAATACTTCGAAAGAGATTGTCTGTTTTGTACACGAAGTGCATCCAGTTTTTGCTGTAACCCTCTCAACTTTTGATAACATGCTATGTGGGTGAAATGATGATACCATGCCAAATTTCGACCTTTTGAGAGTTCATTTGTGGTGTTTTTCAATTTCAGTTACATTTAGCTCTAAAAAATTAGTAAATGCATGAAAAATACCAAATGAATACAGAAAGGGTTGAAAATTGATGGTGCGGCTTTGAATGGTGCATTTTGAGCACGCAACAAGTCTGTAGTTCAAATAAGTTCATAAAACAAAATCCCTTTGTAAGAGATGAGTTTTCCACTGAAACCCTGATATTCCGAAAGAGATTGTCTATTTTGTACACGAAGTGCATCCAGGCTTTGCCGTAACCCTCTCAACTTTTTATAACATGCTATGTGGGGTGAAATGAGGATACCATGCCAACTTTCGACTTTTTCAGAGTTCATTTGTAGTGCTTTTCAATTTTAGTGTCATATAGTTCAAAAATCAGTTAAGGCATGAAAAATACCAAATGAAGTCAGAAAGGGTTGAAAATCGATGATGTGGATTTGAATGGTGCTGTTTGAACACGCAAAAATTCTGGAGTTCAAGTAAGGTCAAAAAAACGAAATCCCTTTGTAACAGATGTGTTTTCGTCCGGAACCCTAATACTTGGAAAACAGATTGTCTGTTATGTACATGAAGTGCATTCAGTTTGTGTCATAATCCTCTCCACTTTTTATGACATGCTATGTGGGTGAAATGATGATACCATGCCAACTTTCGACCTTTTCAGAGTTCATTTGTAGTGTTTTTCAATTTTAGGGTCATTTAGCTCTAAAAAATCAGTAAATGCATGAAAAAATACCAAATGAATACACAAAGGGTTGAAAATTGATGGTGCGGCTTTGAATGGTGCATTTTGAACACGCAAAAAGTCTGCAAATCAAGTAAGTTCATAAAACAAAATCCCTTTGTAAGAGATGAGTTTTCCTCTGAAACCCTGATACTCCGAAAGAGATTGTCTGTTTTGTACACGAAGTGCATCCAGGCTTTGCCGTAACCCGCTCAACTTTTTATAACAAGCTATGTGGGGTGAAATGAGGATACCATGCCAACTTTCGACTTTTTGAGAGTTCATTTGCAGTGCTTTTCAATTTCAGTGTCATATAGCCTAAAAATCACTTAAGGCATGAAAAATACCAAATGAATTTAGAAAGGGTTGAAAATAAATGATGTGGATTTTAATGGTGCATTTTGAACACGCAAAAATTCTGGAGTTCAAGTAAGTTCAAAAAAACGAAATCCCTTTGTAACAGATGTGTTTTCGTGCGAAACCCTGATACTTCGAAATAGATTGTCTGTTTTGTACATGAAGTGCATCCAGTTTTTACCGTAACCCTCTCAACTTTTTATGACATGCTACGTGGGTGAAATGATGATACCATGCCAACTTTCGACCTTTTCAGAATTCATTTGTAGTGTTTTTCAATTTCAAGGTCATTTAGCTCAAAAATCAGTAAATGCATGAAAAATAACAAATGAAGTCAGAAAGGGTTGAAAATTTGTGATGTGGCTTTGAATGGTGCATTTTGAACACACAAAAAGTCTGGAGTTGAAATAAGTTCAAAAAATTAAGTAACTTTGTAACAGATGAGTTTTCATCCAAAACCGTGATACTTCGAAAGAGATTGTCTGTTTTGTACACGAAGTGCATCCAGTTTTTGTCGTGACCCTGTCAACTTTTGATAACATGCCATGTGGGTGAAATGATGATACCATGCCAACTTTCGACGTTTTCAAAGTTCATTTGTAGTGCTTTTCAATTTCACTGTCATTTAGCTCAAAAATCAGTAAATACATGAAAAATACCAAATGAAGTCGGAAAGGGTTGAAAATCGATGATGTGGATTTGAATGCTGCATTATGCACATGCAAAAAGTGTGGAGTTCAAATAAGTTCAAAAAAATGAAATAACTTTGCCATAGATGAGTTTTCGTCCGAAATGCTGATACTTCGAAAGAGATTGTCTGTTTTGTACACGAAGTGCATCCAGTTTTTGCCGTAACCCTCTCAACTTTTGATAACATGCTATGTGGGTGAAATGATGATACCATGCCAAATTTCGACCTTTTGAGAGTTCATTTGTGGTGTTTTTCAATTTCAGTTACATTTAGCTCTAAAAAATTAGTAAATGCATGACAAATACCAAATGAATACAGAAAGGGTTGAAAATTGATGGTGCGGCTTTGAATGGTGCATTTTGAGCACGCAACAAGTCTGTAGTTCAAATAAGTTCATAAAACGAAATCCCTTTGTAAGAGATGAGTTTTCCACTGAAACCCTGATATTCCGAAAGAGATTGTCTGTTTTGTACACGAAGTTCATCCAGGCTTTGCCGTAACCCTCTCAACTTTTTATAACATGCTATGTGGGGTGAAATGAGGATACCATGCCAACTTTCGACTTTTTCAGAGTTCATTTGTAGTGCTTTTCAATTTTAGTGTCATATAGCTCAAAAATCAGTTAAGGCATGAAAAATACCAAATGAAGTCAGAAAGGGTTGAAAATCGATGATGTGGATTTGAATGGTGCATTTTGAACACGCAAAAATTCTGGAGTTCAAGTAAGGTCAAAAAAACGAAATCCCTTGGTAACAGATGTGTTTTCGTCCGGAACCCTGATACTTGGAAAACAGATTGTCTGTTATGCACATGAAGTGCATTCAGTTTGTGTCATAACCCTCTCCACTTTTTATGACATGCTATGTGGGTGAAATGATGATACCATGCCAACTTTCGACCTTTTCAGAGTTCATTTGTAGTGTTTTTCAATTTCAGGGTCATTTAGCTCTAAAAAATCAGTAAATGCATGAAAAAATACCAAATGAATACAGAAAGGGTTGAAAATTGATGGTGCGGCTTTGAATGGTGCATTTTGAACACGCAAAAAGTCTGCAAATCAAGTAAGTTCATAAAACAAAATCCCTTTGTAAGAGATGAGTTTTCCTCTGAAACCCTGATACTCCGAAAGAGATTGTCTGTTTTGTACACGAAGTGCATCCAGGCTTTGCCGTAACCCTCTCAACTTTTTATAACAAGCTATGTGGGGTGAAATGAGGATACCATGCCAACTTTCGACTTTTTGAGAGTTCATTTGCAGTGCTTTTCAATTTCAGTGTCATATAGCCTAAAAATCACTTAAGGCATGAAAAATACCAAATGAATTTAGAAAGGGTTGAAAATCGATGATGTGGATTTTAATGGTGCATTTTGAACACACAAAAATTCTGGAGTTCAAGTAAGTTCAAAAAAACGAAATCCCTTTGTAACAGATGTGTTTTCGTGCGAAACCCTGATACTTCGAAATAGATTGTCTGTTTTGTACATGAAGTGCATCCAGTTTTTGCCGTAACCCTCTCAACTTTTTATGACATGCTACGTGGGTGAAATGATGATACCATGCCAACTTTCGACCTTTTCAGAATTCATTTGTAGTGTTTTTCAATTTCAGGGTCATTTAGCTCAAAAATCAGTAAATGCATGAAAAATAACAAATGAAGTCAGAAAGGGTTGAAAATTTGTGATGTAGCTTTGAATGGTGCATTTTGAACACACAAAAAGTCTGGAGTTGAAATAAGTTCAAAAAATTAAGTAACTTTGTAACAGATGAGTTTTCATCCAAAACCGTGATACTTCGAAAGAGATTGTCTATTTTGTACACGAAGTGCATCCAGTTTTTGTCGTGACCCTGTCAACTTTTGATAACATGCCATGTGGGTGAAATGATGATACCATGCCAACTTTCGATGTTTTCAAAGTTCATTTGTAGTGCTTTTCAATTTCAGTGTCATTTAGCTCAAAAATCAGTAAATACATTAAAAATACCAAATGAAGTCGGAAAGGGTTGAAAATCGATGATGTGGATTTGAATGCTGCATTATGCACATGCAAAAAGTGTGGAGTTCAAATAAGTTCAAAAAAATGAAATAACTTTCCCATAGATGAGTTTTCGTTCGAAATGCTGATACGTCGAAATAGATTGTCTGTTTTGTACACGAAGTGCATCCAGTTTTTGCCGTAACCCTCTCAACTTTTGATAACATGCTATGTGGGTGAAATGATGATACCATGCCAAATTTTGACCTTTTTAGAGTTCATTTGTGGTGTTTTTCAATTTCAGTTACATTTAGCTCTAAAAAATTAGTAAATGCATGAAAAATACCAAATGAATACAGAAAGGGTTGAAAATTGATGGTGCGGCTTTGAATGGTGCATTTTGAGCACGCAAAAAGTCTGTAGTTCAAATAAGTTCATAAAACGAAATCCCTTGGTAAGAGATGAGTTTTCCACTGAAACCCTGATATTCCGAAAGAGATTGTCTGTTTTGTACACGAAGTGCATCTAGGTTTTGCCGTAACCCTCTCAACTTTTTATAACATGCTATGTGGGGTGAAATGATGATACCATGCCAACTTTCAACTTTTTCAGAGTTCATTTGCCGTGCTTTTCAATTTTAGTGTCATGTAGCTCAAAAATCAGTTAAGGCTTGAAAAAATCCAAATGAAGTCAGAAAGGGTTGAAAATTGATGATGTGGATTTGAATGGTGCATTTTGAACACGCAAAAATTCTGGAATTCAAGTAAGTTCAAAAAAACGAAATCCCTTTGTAACAGATGTGTTTTCGTCCGAAACCCTGATACTTCGAAATAGATTGTTTGTTTTGTACATGAAGTGCATCCAGTTTTTGCCGTAACCCTCTCAACTTTTTATGACATGCTACGTGGGTGAAATGATGATACCATGCCAACTTTCGACCTTTTCAGAGTTCATTTGTAGTGTTTTTCAATTTCAGGGTCATTTAGCTCAAAAATCAGTAAATGCATGAAAAATAACAAATGAAGTCAGAAAGGGTTGAAAATTTATGATGTGGCTTTGAATGGTGCATTTTGAACACACAAAAAGTCTGGAGTTGAAATAAGTTCAAAAAATTAAATTCCTTTGTAACAGATGAGTTTTCGTCCGAAATGCTGATACTTCGAAAGAGATTGTCTGTTTTGTACACGAAGTGTATCCAGTTTTTGTTGTAACCCTGTCAACTTTTGATAACATGCCATGTGGGTGAAATGATGATACCATGCCAACTTTCGACGTTTTCAAAGTTCATTTGTAGTGCTTTTCAATTTCAGTGTCATTTAGCTCAAAAATCAGTAAATACATGAAAAATACCAAATGAAGTCGGAAAGGGTTGAAAATCGATGATGTGGATTTGAATGGTGCATTATGCACATGCAAAAAGTGTGGAGTTCAAAAAGTTCAAAAAAAATGAAATAACTTTGCCATAGATGAGTTTTCGTCCGAAATGCTGATACTTCGAAAGAGATTGTCTGTTTTGTACACGAAGTGCATCCAGTTTTTGCCGTAACCCTCTCAACTTTTGAGAACATGCTATGTGGGTGAAATGATGATACCATGCCAAATTTTGACCTTTTTAGAGTTCATTTCTGGTGTTTTTCAATTTCAGTTACATTTAGCTCTAGAAAATGAGTAAATTTATGAAAAATACCACATGAATACAGAAAGGCTTGAAAATTGATGGTGCGTCATTTAATGGTGCATTTTGAACACATAAAAATACTGTAGTTCAAATAAGTTAATAAAATGAAATCCCTTTGTAAGAGATGAGTTTTCCTCTGAAACCCTGATACTCCGAAAGAGATTGTCTGTTTTGTACACGAAGTGAATTTAGGTTTTGCCGTAACCCTCTGAACTTTTTATAACATGCTATGTGGGGTGAAGTGATGATACCATGCCAGCTTTCAACTTTTTCAGAGTTCATTTGCAGTGCTTTGCAATTTTAGTGTCATGTAGCTCAAAAATCAGTTAAGGCTTGAAAAATACCAAATGAAGTCAGAAAGGGTTGAAAATCGATGATGTGGATTTGAATGGTGCATTTTGAACACGCAAAAATTATGGAGTTCAAGTAAGTTCAACAAAACGAAATCCCTTTGTAACAGATGTGTTTTCGTCCGAAACCCTGATACTTCGAAATAGATTGTCTGTTTTGTACATGAAGTGCATCCAGTTTTTGCCGTAACCCTCTCAACTTTTTATGACATGCTACGTGGGTGAAATGGTGATACCATGCCAACTTTCGACCTTTTCAGAGTTCATTTGTAGTGTTTTTCATTTTCAGGGTCATTTAGCTCAAAAATCAGTAAATGCATGAAAAATAACAAATGAAGTCAGAAAGGGTTGAAAATTTATGATGTGGCTTTGAATGGTGCATTTTGAACACACAAAAAGTCTGGAGTTGAAATAAGTTCAAAAAATTAAATTCCTTTGTAACAGATGAGTTTTCATCCAAAACCGTGATACTTCGAAAGAGATTGTCTGTTTTGTACACGTAGTGCATCCAGTTTTTGTCGTAACCCTGTCAACTTTTGATAACATGCCATCTGGGTGAAATGATGATACCATGCCAACTTTCGACGTTTTCAAAGTTCATTTGTAGTGCTTTTCAATTTCAGTGTCATTTAGCTCAAAAATCAGTAAATACATGAAAAATACCAAATGAAGTCGGAAAGGGTTGAAAATCGATGATGTGGATTTGAATGGTGCATTATGCACATGCAAAAAGTGTGGAGTTCAAGTAAGTTCAAAAAAATGAAATAACTTTTCCATAGATGAGTTTTCGTCCGAAATGCTGATACTTCGAAAGAGATTGTCTGTTTTGTACACGAAGTGCATCCAGTTTTTGCCGTAACCCTCTCAACTTTTGATAACATGCTATGTGGGTGAAATGATGATACCATGCCAAATTTTGACCTTTTTAGAGTTCATTTGTGGTGTTTTTCAATTTCAGTTACATTTAGCTCTAAAAAATGAGTAAATTTATGAAAAATACCACATGAATACAGAAAGGCTTTAAAATTGATGGTGCGTCATTTAATGGTGCATTTTGAACACATAAAAATACTGTAGTTCAAATAAGTTAATAAAATGAAATCCCTTTGTAACAGATGTGTTTTCGTCCGAAACCCTGATACTTCGAAATAGATTGTTTGTTTTGTACATGAAGTGCATCCAGTTTTTGCCGTAACCCTCTCAACTTTTTATGACATGCTACGTGGGTGAAATGATGATACCATGCCAACTTTCGACCTTTTCAGAGTTCATTTGTAGTGTTTTTCAATTTCAGGGTCATTTAGCTCAAAAATCAGTAAATGCATGAAAAATAACAAATGAAGTCAGAAAGGGTTGAAAATTTATGATGTGGCTTTGAATGGTGCATTTTGAACACACAAAAAGTCTGGAGTTGAAATAAGTTCAAAAAATTAAATTCCTTTGTAACAGATGAGTTTTCATCCAAAACCGTGATACTTCGAAAGAGATTGTCTGTTTTGTACACGTAGTGCATCCAGTTTTTGTCGTAACCCTGTCAACTTTTGATAACATGCCATGTGGGTGAAATGATGATAACATACCAAATTTCAACCTTTTCAGAGTTCATTTGTGGTGTTTTTCAATTCCAGTGTCATTTAGCTCAAAAATCAGTAAATACATGAAAAATACCAAATGAAGTCGGAAAGGGTTGAAAATCGATGATGTGGATTTGAATGGTGCATTATGCACATGCAAAAAGTGTGGAGTTCAAATAAGTTCAAAAAAATGAAATAACTTTGCCATAGATGAGTTTTCGTCCGAAATGCTGATACTTCGAAAGAGATTGTCTGTTTTGTACACGAAGTGCATCCAGTTTTTGCCGTAACCCCCTCAACTTTTGATAACATGCTATGTGGGTGAAATGATGATACCATGCCAAATTTTGACCTTTTTAGAGTTCATTTGTGGTGTTTTTCAATTTCAGTTACATTTAGCTCTAAAAAATGAGTAAATTTATGAAAAATACCACATGAATACAGAAAGGCTTGAAAATTGATGGTGCGTCATTTAATGGTGCATTTTGAACACATAAAAATACTGTAGTTCAAATAAGTTAATAAAATGAAATCCCTTTGTAAGAGATGAGTTTTCCTCTAAAACCCTGATACTCTGAAAGAGATTGTCTTTTTTGTACACGAAGTGCATCTAGGTTTTGCCGTAACCCTCTCAACTTTTTATAACATGCTATGTGGGGTGAAATGATGATACCATACCAACTTTCAACTTTTTCAGAGTTCATTTGCAGTGCTTTTCAATTTTAGTGTCATGTAGCTCAAAAATCAGTTAAGGCTTGAAAAATACCAAATGAAGTCAGAAAGGGTTGAAAATCGATGATGTGGATTTGAATGGTGCATTTTGAACACGCAAAAATTATGGAGTTCAAGTAAGTTCAAAAAAACGAAATCCCTTTGTAACAGATGTGTTTTCGTTCGAAACCCTGATACTTCGAAATAGATTGTCTGTTTTGTACATGAAGTGCATCCAGTTTTTGCCGTAACCCTCTCAACTTTTTATGACATGCTACGTGGGTGAAATGATGATACCATGCCAACTTTCGACCTTTTCAGAGTTCATTTGTAGTGTTTTTCAATTTCAGGGTCATTTAGCTCAAAAATCAGTAAATGCATGAAAAATAACAAATGAAGTCAGACAGGGTTGAAAATTTATGATGTGGCTTTGAATGGTGCATTTTGAACACACAAAAAGTCTGCAGTTGAAATAAGTTCAAAAAATTAAATTCCTTTGTAACAGATGAGTTTTCATCCAAAACCGTGATACTTCGAAAGAGATTGTCTGTTTTGTACACGTAGTGCATCCAGTTTTTGTCGTAACCCTGTCAACTTTTGATAACATGCCATGTGGGTGAAATGATGATAACATACCAAATTTCAACCTTTTCAGAGTTCATTTGTGGTGTTTTTCAATTCCAGTGTCATTTAGCTCAAAAATCAGTAAATACATGAAAAATACCAAATGAAGTCGGAAAGGGTTGAAAATCGATGATGTGGATTTGAATGGTGCATTATGCACATGCAAAAAGTGTGGAGTTCAAATAAGTTCAAAAAAATGAAATAACTTTGCCATAGATGAGTTTTCGTCCGAAATGCTGATACTTCGAAAGAGATTGTCTGTTTTGTACACGAAGTGCATCCAGTTTTTGCCGTAACCCCCTCAACTTTTGATAACATGCTATGTGGGTGAAATGATGATACCATGCCAAATTTTGACCTTTTTAGAGTTCATTTCTGGTGTTTTTCAATTTCAGTTACATTTAGCTCTAAAAAATGAGTAAATTTATGAAAAATACCACATGAATACAGAAAGGCTTGAAAATTGATGGTGCGTCATTTAATGGTGCATTTTGAACACATAAAAATACTGTAGTTCAAATAAGTTAATAAAATGAAATCCCTTTGTAAGAGATGAGTTTTCCTCTGAAACCCTGATACTCCGAAAGAGATTGTCTGTTTTGTACACGAAGTGCATCTAGGTTTTGCCGTAACCCTCTCAACTTTTTATAACATGCTATGTGGGGTGAAATGATGATACCATGCCAACTTTCAACTTTTTCAGAGTTCATTTGCCGTGCTTTTCAATTTTAGTGTCATGTAGCTCAAAAATCAGTTAAGGCTTGAAAAATACCAAATGAAGTCAGAAAGGGTTGAAAATTGATGATGTGGATTTGAATGGTGCATTTTGAACACGCAAAAATTCTGGAATTCAAGTAAGTTCAAAAAAACGAAATCCCTTTGTAACAGATGTGTTTTCGTCCGAAACCCTGATACTTCGAAATAGATTGTTTGTTTTGTACATGAAGTGCATCCAGATTTTGCCGTAACCCTCTCAACTTTTTATGACATGCTACGTGGGTGAAATCATGATACCATGCCAACTTTCGACCTTTTCAGAGTTCATTTGTAGTGTTTTTCAATTTCAGGGTCATTTAGCTCAAAAATAAGTAAATGCATGAAAAATAACAAATGAAGTCAGAAAGGGTTGAAAATTGATGATGTGGCTTTGAATGGTGCATTTTGAACACACAAAAAGTCTGGAGTTGAAATAAGTTCAAAAAATTAAATTCCTTTGTAACAGATGAGTTTTCATCCAAAACCTTGATACTTCGAAAGAGATTGTCTGTTTTGTACACGAAGTGTATCCAGTTTTTGTTGTAACCCTATCAACTTTTGATAACATGCCATGTGGGTGAAATGATGATACCATGCCAACTTTCGACGTTTTCAAAGTTCATTTGTAGTGCTTTTCAATTTCAGTGTCATTTAGCTCAAAAATCAGTAAATACATGAAAAATACCAAATAAAGTCGGAAAGGGTTGAAAATCGATGATGTGGATTTGAATGGTGCATTATGCACATGCAAAAAGTGTGGAGTTCAAAAAGTTCAAAAAAATGAAATAACTTTGCCATAGATGAGTTTTCGTCCGAAATGCTGATACTTCGAAAGAGATTGTCTGTTTTGTACACGAAGTGCATCCAGTTTTTGCCGTAACCCTCTCAACTTTTGATAACATGCTATGTGGGTGAAATGATGATACCATGCCAAATTTTGACCTTTTTAGAGTTCATTTCTGGTGTTTTTCAATTTCAGTTACATTTAGCTCTAAAAAATGAGTAAATTTATGAAAAATACCACATGAATACAGAAAGGCTTGAAAATTGATGGTGCGTCATTTAATGGTGCATTTTGAACACATAAAAATACTGTAGTTCAAATAAGTTAATAAAATGAAATCCCTTTGTAAGAGATGAGTTTTCCTCTGAAACCCTGATACTCCGAAAGAGATTGTCTGTTTTGTACACGAAGTGCATCTAGGTTTTGCCGTAACCCTCTCAACTTTTTATAACATGCTATGTGGGGTGAAATGATGATACCATGCCAACTTTCAACTTTTTCAGAGTTCATTTGCCGTGCTTTTCAATTTTAGTGTCATGTAGCTCAAAAATCAGTTAAGGCTTGAAAAATACCAAATGAAGTCAGAAAGGGTTGAAAATTGATGATGTGGATTTGAATGGTGCATTTTGAACACGCAAAAATTCTGGAATTCAAGTAAGTTCAAAAAAACGAAATCCCTTTGTAACAGATGTGTTTTCGTCCGAAACCCTGATACTTCGAAATAGATTGTTTGTTTTGTACATGAAGTGCATCCAGATTTTGCCGTAACCCTCTCAACTTTTTATGACATGCTACGTGGGTGAAATCATGATACCATGCCAACTTTCGACCTTTTCAGAGTTCATTTGTAGTGTTTTTCAATTTCAGGGTCATTTAGCTCAAAAATAAGTAAATGCATGAAAAATAACAAATGAAGTCAGAAAGGGTTGAAAATTGATGATGTGGCTTTGAATGGTGCATTTTGAACACACAAAAAGTCTGGAGTTGAAATAAGTTCAAAAAATTAAATTCCTTTGTAACAGATGAGTTTTCATCCAAAACCTTGATACTTCGAAAGAGATTGTCTGTTTTGTACACGAAGTGTATCCAGTTTTTGTTGTAACCCTATCAACTTTTGATAACATGCCATGTGGGTGAAATGATGATACCATGCCAACTTTCGACGTTTTCAAAGTTCATTTGTAGTGCTTTTCAATTTCAGTGTCATTTAGCTCAAAAATCAGTAAATACATGAAAAATACCAAATAAAGTCGGAAAGGGTTGAAAATCGATGATGTGGATTTGAATGGTGCATTATGCACATGCAAAAAGTGTGGAGTTCAAAAAGTT
This sequence comes from Hordeum marinum, assembly GCA_022496015.1. Classification (NCBI taxonomy): domain Eukaryota; kingdom Viridiplantae; phylum Streptophyta; class Magnoliopsida; order Poales; family Poaceae; genus Hordeum; species Hordeum marinum. The sequence continues at coordinate 322,801 of JAAAWK010001164.1, read as the reverse complement.
CAAAAAAATGAAATAACTTTGCCATAGATGAGTTTTCGTCCGAAATGCTGATACTTCGAAAGAGATTGTCTGTTTTGTACACGAAGTGCATCCAGTTTTTGCCGTAACCCTCTCAACTTTTGATAACATGCTATGTGGGTGAAATGATGATACCATGCCAAATTTTGACCTTTTTAGAGTTCATTTCTGGTGTTTTTCAATTTCAGTTACATTTAGCTCTAAAAAATGAGTAAATTTATGAAAAATACCACATGAATACAGAAAGGCTTGAAAATTGATGGTGCGTCATTTAATGGTGCATTTTGAACACATAAAAATACTGTAGTTCAAATAAGTTAATAAAATGAAATCCCTTTGTAAGAGATGAGTTTTCCTCTGAAACCCTGATACTCCGAAAGAGATTGTCTGTTTTGTACACGAAGTGAATCTAGGTTTTGCCGTAACCCTCTGAACTTTTTATAACATGCTATGTGGGGTGAAGTGATGATACCATGCCAACTTTCAACTTTTTCAGAGTTCATTTGCAGTGCTTTTCAATTTTAGTGTCATGTAGCTCAAAAATCAGTTAAGGCTTGAAAAATACCAAATGAAGTCAGAAAGGGTTGAAAATCGATGATGTGGATTTGAATGGTGCATTTTGAACACGCAAAAATTAAGGAGTTCAAGTAAGTTCAACAAAACGAAATCCCTTTGTAACAGATGTGTTTTCGTCCGAAACCCTGATACTTCGAAATAGATTGTCTGTTTTGTACATGAAGTGCATCCAGTTTTTGCCGTAACCCTCTCAACTTTTTATGACATGCTACGTGGGTGAAATGGTGATACCATGCCAACTTTCGACCTTTTCAGAGTTCATTTGTAGTGTTTTTCATTTTCAGGGTCATTTAGCTCAAAAATTAGTAAATGCATGAAAAATAACAAATGAAGTCAGAAAGGGTTGAAAATTTATGATGTGGCTTTGAATGGTGCATTTTGAACACACAAAAAGTCTGGAGTTGAAATAAGTTCAAAAAATTAAATTCCTTTGTAACAGATGAGTTTTCATCCAAAACCGTGATACTTCGAAAGAGATTGTCTGTTTTGTACACGTAGTGCATCCAGTTTTTGTCGTAACCCTGTCAACTTTTGATAACATGCCATCTGGGTGAAATGATGATACCATGCCAACTTTCGACGTTTTCAAAGTTCATTTGTAGTGCTTTTCAATTTCAGTGTCATTTAGCTCAAAAATCAGTAAATACATGAAAACTACCAAATGATGTCGGAAAGGGTTGAAAATCGATGATGTGGATTTGAATGGTGCATTATGCACATGCAAAAAGTGTGGAGTTCAAGTAAGTTCAAAAAAATGAAATAACTTTGCCATAGATGAGTTTTCGTCCGAAATGCTGATACTTCGAAAGAGATTGTCTGTTTTGTACACGAAGTGCATCCAGTTTTTGCCGTAACCCTCTGAACTTTTGATAACATGCTATGTGGGTGAAATGATGATACCATGCCAAATTTTGACCTTTTTAGAGTTCATTTGTGGTGTTTTTCAATTTCAGTTACATTTAGCTCTAAAAAATGAGTAAATTTATGAAAAATACCACATGAATACAGAAAGGCTTGAAAATTGATGGTGCGTCATTTAATGGTGCATTTTGAACACATAAAAATACTGTAGTTCAAATAAGTTAATAAAATGAAATCCCTTTGTAAGAGATGAGTTTTCCTCTGAAACCCTGATACTCCGAAAGAGATTGTCTGTTTTGTACACGAAGTGAATCTAGGTTTTGCCGTAACCCTCTGAACTTTTTATAACATGCTATGTGGGGTGAAGTGATGATACCATGCCAACTTTCAACTTTTTCAGAGTTCATTTGCAGTGGTTTTCAATTTTAGTGTCATGTAGCTCAAAAATCAGTTAAGGCTTGAAAAATACCAAATGAAGTCAGAAAGGGTTGAAAATCGATGATGTGGATTTGAATGGTGCATTTTGAACACGCAAAAATTATGGAGTTCAAGTAAGTTCAAAAAAACAAAATCCCTTTGTAACAGATGTGTTTTCGTTCGAAACCCTGATACTTCGAAATAGATTGTCTGTTTTGTACATGAAGTGCATCCAGTTTTTGCCGTAACCCTCTCAACTTTTTATGACATGCTACGTGGGTGAAATGATGATACCATGCCAACTTTTGACCTTTTCAGAGTTCATTTGTAGTGTTTTTCAATTTCAGGGTCATTTAGCTCAAAAATCAGTAAATGCATGAAAAATAACAAATGAAGTCAGAAAGGGTTGAAAATTTATGATGTGGCTTTGAATGGTGCATTTTGAACACACAAAAAGTCTGGAGTTGAAATAAGTTCAAAAAATTAAATTCCTTTGTAACAGATGAGTTTTCATCCAAAACCGTGATACTTCGAAAGAGATTGTCTGTTTTGTACACGTACTGCATCCAGTTTTTGTCGTAACCCTGTCAACTTTTGGTAACATGCCATATGGGTGAAATGATGATACCATGCCAACTTTCGACGTTTTCAAAGTTCATTTGTAGTGCTTTTCAATTTCAGTGTCATTTAGCTCAAAAATCAGTAAATACATGAAAAATACCAAATGAAGTCGGAAAGGGATGAAAATCGATGATGTGGATTTGAATGGTGCATTATGCACATGCAAAAAGTGTGGCGTTCAAATAAGTTCAAAAAAATGAAATAACTTTGCCATAGATGAGTTTTCGTCCGAAATGCTGATACTTCGAAAGAGATTGTCTGTTTTGTACATGAAGTGCATCCAGTTTTTGCCGTAACCCTCTCAACTTCTGATAACATGCTATGTGGGTGAAATGATGATACCATGCCAAATGTTGACCTTTTTAGAGTTCATTTGTGGTGTTTTTCAATTTCAATTACATTTAGCTCTAAAAAATAAGTAAATTTATGAAAAAGACCACATGAATACAGAATGGCTTGAAAATTGATGGTGCGTCATTTAATGGTGCATTTTGAACACATAAAAAGTCTGTAGTTCAAATAAGTTAATAAAATGAAATCCCTTTGTAAGAGATGAGTTTTCCTCTGAAACCCTGATACTCCGAAAGAGATTGTCTGTTTTGTACACGAAGTGCATCTAGGTTTTGCCGTAACCCTCTCAACTTTTTATAACATGCTATGTGGGGTGCAATGATGATACCATGCCAACTTTCAACTTTTTCCGAGTTCATTTGCAGTGCTTTTCAATTTGAGTGTCATGTAGCTCAAAAGTCAGTTAAGGCTTGAAAAATACCAAATGAAGTAAGAAAGGGTTGAAAATCGATGATGTGGATTTGAATGGGGCATTTTGAACACGCAAAAATTCTGGAGTTCAAGTAAGTTCAAGAAAACGAAATCCCTTTGTAACAGATGTGTTTTCGTCCGAAAGCCTGATACTTCGAAATAGATTGTCTATTTTGTATATGAAGTGCATCCAGTTTTTGCCGTAACCCACTCAACTTTTTATGACATGCTACGTGGGTGAAATGATGATACCATGCCAACTTTTGACCTTTTCAGAGTTCATTTGTAGTGTTTTTCAATTTCAGGGTCATTTAGCTCAAAAATCAGTAAATGCATGAAAAATAACAAATGAAGTCACAAAGGGTTGAAAATTTATGATGTGGCTTTGAATGGTGCATTTTGAACACACAAAAAGTCTGGAGTTGAAATAAGTTCGAAAAATTAAATTCCTTTGTAACAGATGAGTTTTCATCCGAAACCGTGATACTTCGAAAGAGATTGTCTGTTTTGTACACGAAGTGCATCCAGTTTTTGCCATAACACTGTCAACTTTTGATAACATGCCATGTGGGTGAAATGATGATACCATGCCAACTTTCGACGTTTTCAAACTTCATTTGTAGTGCTTTTCAATTTCAGTGTCATTTAGGTCAAAAATCAGTAAATGCATGAAAAATACCAAATGAAGTCGGAAAGGGTTGAAAATCGATGATGTGGATTTGAATGGTGCACTTTGCACATGCAAAAAGTCTGTAGTTCAAATAAATTCATAAAATGAAATCCCTTTGTAAGAGATGAGTTTTCCTCTGAAACCCTGATACTCCGAAAGAGATTGTTTGTTTTGTACATGGAGTGCATCCAGTTTTTGCCGTAATCCTCTCAACTTTTGATAACATGCTAAGTGGGTGAAATGATGATACCATGCCAAATTTCGACCTTTTCAGAGTTCATTTGTGGTGTTTTTCAATTTCAGTGTCATATAGCTGAAAATCAGTTAAGGCATGAAAAATACCAAATGAAGTCAGAAAGGGTTGAAAATCGATGATGTGGATTTGAATGGTGCATTTTGAACACGCAAAAATTCAGGAGTTCAAGTAAGGTCAAAAACGAAATCCCTTTGTAACAGATGTGTTTTCGTCTGAAACCCTGATACTTGGAAAACAGATTGTCTGTTTTGTACATGAAGTGCATTTAGTTTGTGCCGTAACCCTCTCCACTTTTTATGACATGCTATGTGGGTGAAATGATGATACCATGCCAACTTTCGAACTTTTCAGAGTTCATTTGTAGTGTTTTTCAATCTCAGGGTCATTTAGCTCTAAAAATCAGTAAATGCATGAAAAAATACCAAATGAATACAGAAAGGGTTGAAAATTGATGGTGCGGCTTTGAATGGTGCATTTTGAACACGCAAAAAGTCTGTAGTTCAAATAAGTTCATAAATTGAAATCCCGTTGTAAGAGATGAGTTTTCCTGTGAAACCCTGATACTCCGAAAGAGATTGTCTGTTTTGTACACGAAGTGTAGCTAGGCTTTGCCGTAACCCTCTCAAGTTTTTATAACATGCTATGTGGGGTGAAATGATGATACCATGCCAACTTTCGACTTATTCAGAGTTCATTTGCAATGCTTTTCAATTTCAGTGTCATATAGCTCAAAAATAAGTTAAGGCATGAAAAATACCAAATGAAGTTAGAAAGGGTTGAAAATCGGTGATGTGGATTTGAATGGTGCATTTTGAACACGCAAAAAATTCTGGAGTTCAAGTAAGGTCAAAAAACGAAATCCCTTTGTAACAGATGTGTTTTCGTCCGAAACCCTGATACTTGGAAAACAGATTGTCTGTTTTGTACATGAAGTGCATTCAGTTTGTGCCGTAACCCTCTCCACTTTTTATGACATGCTATGTGGGTGAAATGATGATACCATGCCAACTCTCAACCTTTTCATAGTTCATTTGTAGTGTTTTTCAATTTCAGGGTCATTTAGCTCGATAAAATAAGTAAATGCATGAGAGAATACCAAATGAATACAGAAAGGGTTGAAAATTGATGGTGCGGCTTTGAATGGTGCATGTTGAACACGCAAAAAGTCTGTCGTTCACATAAGTTCATAAAACGAAATCCCTTTGTAAGAGATGAGTTTTCCTCTGGAACCCTGATACTCCGAAAGAGATTGTCTGTTTTGTACACGAAGTGCATCCAGGCTTTGCCGTAACACTCTCAACTTTTATAACATGCTATGTGGGATGAAATGAGGATACCATGCCAACTTTCGACTTTTTCAGAGTTCCTTTGCAGTGCTTTTCAATTTCAGGGTCATATAGCTCAAAAATCAGTTACGGCATAAAAATACCAAAGGAAGTCAGAAAGGGTTGAAAATTGATGATGTGGATTTGAATGGTGCATTTTCAACACGCAAATATTCTGGAGTTCAAGTAAGTTCAAAAAAACGAAATCCCTTTGTAACAGATGTGTTTTCGTCCGAAACCCTGATACATGGAAAACAGATTGTCTGTTTTGTACATGAAGTGCATTCAGTTTGTGCCGTAACCCTCTCCACTTTTTATGACATGCTATGTGGGTGAAATGATGATACCATGCCAACTTTCCACCTTTTCAGAGTTCATTTGTAGTGTTTTTCAATTTCAGGGTCATTTAGCTCAAAAATCAGTAAATGCATGAAAAATAACAAATGAAGTCAGGAAGGTTTGAAAATTTATGATGTGGCTTTGAATGGTGCATTTTGAACACACAAAAAGTCTGGAGTTGAAATAAGTTCAAAAAATGAAATTCCTTTGTAACAGATGAGTTTTCATCTGAAACCGTGATACTTCGAAAGAGATGGTCTGTTTAGTACACGAAGTGCATCCAGTTTTTGTCGTAACCCTATCAACTTTTGATAACATGCCATGTGGGTTAAATGATGACACCATGCCAACTTTCGACGTTTTCAAAGTTCATTTGTAGTGCTTTTCAATTTCAGTGTCATTTAGCTCAAAAATTAGTAAATGCATGAAAAATACCAAATGAAGTCGGAAAGGGTTGAAAATCGATGATGTGGATTTGAATGGTGCATTTTGCACATACAAAAAGTCTGGAGTTCAGATAAGTTCAAAAAAATGAAATACCTTTGCAACAGATGAGTTTTCGTCCGAAATGCTGATACTTCGAAAGAGATTGTCTGCTTTGTACACGAAATGCATCCAGTTTTTGCCATAACCCTCTCAACTTTTGATAACATGCTATGTGGGTGAAATGATGATACCATGCCAAATTTCGACCTTTTCAGAGTTCATTTGTGGTGTTTTCCAATTTCAGTTACATTTAGCTCTAAAAAATCAGTAAATGCATGAAAAATACCAAATGAATACAGAAAGGGTTGAAAATTGATGGTGCGGCTTTGAATGGTGCATTTTGAGCATGCAAAAAGTCTTTAGTTCAAATAAGTTCATAAAATAAAATCCCTTTGTAAGAGATGAGTTTCCTCTGAAACCCTGATACTCCGAAAGAGATTGTCTGATTTGTACACGAAGTGCATCCAGGCTTTGCCGTAACCCACTCAACTTTTTATAACATGCTATGTGGCGTGAAATGATGATACCATGCAACTTTCGACTTTTCAGAGTTCATTTGCAGTGCTTTTCAATTTCAGTGTCATGTAGCTCAAAAATCAGTTAAGGCATGAAAAATACCAAAGGAAGTTAGAAAGGGTTGAAAATCGATGATGTGGAGTTGAATGATGCATTTTGAACACGCAAAAATTCTGGAGTTCAAGTAAGTTTCAAAAAACGAAATCCCTTTGTAACAGATGTGTTTTTGTCCGAAACCCTGATACTTGGAAAACAGATTGTCTGTTTTGTACATGAAGTGCATTCAGTTTGTGCCGTAACCCTCTCCACTTTTTATGACAGGCTATGTGGGTGAAATGATGATACCATGCCAACTTTCGACCTTTTCAGAGTTCATTTGTAGAGTTTTTCAATTTCAGGGTCATTTAGCTCAAAAATCTGTAAATGCATGAAAAATAACAAATGAAGTCAGAAAGGGTTGAAAATTTATGATGTGGCTTTGAATGGTGCATCTTGAACACACAAAAAGTCTGGAGTTGAAATAAGTTCAAAAAATTAAATTCCTTTGTAATAGATGAGTTTTCATCCGAAGCCGTGACACTTCGAAAGAGATTGTCTGTTTTGTACACAAAGTGCATCCAGTTTTTGTCGTAACCCTGTCAACTTTTGATAACATGCCATGTGGGTGAAATGATGATACCATGCCAACTTTTGACGTTTTCAAAGTTCATTTGTAGTGCTTTTCAATTTGAGTGTCATTTAGCTCAAAAATCAGTAAATGCATGACAAATACCAAATAAAGTCGGAAAAGGTTGAAAATCGATGATGTGGATTTGATTGGTGCATTTTGCACATGCAAAAAGTCTGGAGTTCAAATAAGTTCAAAAAATGAAATACCTTTGCAACAGATGAGTTTTCGTCTGAAATGCTGATACTTCGAAAGAGATTGTCTGTTTTGTACACGAAGTGCATCCAGTTTTTGCCGGAACCATCTCAACTTTTGATAACATGCTATGTGGGTGAAATGATGATACCATGATAAATTTCGACCCTTTCAGAGCTCATTTGTGGTGTTTTTCAATTCCAGTTACATTTAGCTCTCAAAAATCGGTAAATGCATGAAAAAAATACCTAATGAATACAGAAAGAGTTGAAAATTGATGGTGCGGCTTTGAATGGTGCATTTTGAACACGCAAAAATTCTGTAGTCCAAATACGTTCATAAAATGAAATCCCGTTGTAAGAGATGAGTTTTCCTCTGAAACCCTCATACTCTGAAAAAGATTGTCTGTTTTGAACACGAAGTGCAGCCAGGCTTTGCCGTCACCCACTCAACTTTTTATAACATGCTATGTGGGGTGAAATGATGATACCATGCCAACTTTCGCCTTTTTCAGAGTTCATTTGCAGTGCTTTTCAATTTCAGTGTCATATAGCTTAAAAATCAATTAAGGCATGAAAAATACGAAATGATGTTAGAAAGGGTTGAAAATCGATGATGTGGATTTGAATGGTGCATTTTGAACACGCAAAAATTCTGGAGTTCAAGTAAGTTCAAAAAAACGAAATCCCTTTGTAACAGATGTGTTTTCGTCCGAACCCCTGATACTTCGAAATAGATTTTCTGTTTTGTACATGATGTGCATCCAGTTTTTGCCGTAACCCTCTCAACTTTTTATTGCATGCTACGTGGGTGAAATGATGATACCATGGCAACTTCCGACCTTTTCAGAGTTCATTTGTAGTGTTTTTCAATTTCAGGGTCATTTAGCTAAAAAATCAGTAAATGCATGAAAAATAACAAATGAAGTCAGAAAGGGTTGAAAATTTATGATGTGGCTTGGAATGGTGCATTTTAAACACACAAAAAGTCTGGAGTTAAAATAAGTTCAAAAAATTAAATTCCTTTGTAACAGATGAGTTTTCATCCGAAACCGTGATACTTCGAAAGAGATAGTCTGTTTTGTACACAAAGTGCATCCAGTTTTTGGCGTAACCCTGTCAACTTTTGATAACATGCCATGTGGGTGAAATGATGATACCATGCCAACTTTCGACGTTTTCAAAGTTCATTCGTAGTGCTTTTCAATTTAAGTGTCATTTTGCTCAAAAATCAGTAAATGCGTGAAAAATACCAAATAAAGTCGGAAAGGGTTGAAAATCGATGATGTGGATTTGAATGGTGCATTTTGCACATGCAAAAAGTCTGGAGTTCAAATAAGTTCAAAAAAATGAAATACCTTTGCAACAGATGAGTTTTCGTCTGAAATGCTGATACTTCGAAAGAGATTGTCTGTTTTGTACACGAAGTGCATCCAGTTTTTGCCGGAACCCTCTCAACTTTTGATAACATGCTATGTGGGTGAAATGATGATACCATGCCAAATTTCGACCCTTTCAGAGCTCATTTGTGTTGTTTTTCAATTCCAGTTACATTTAGCTCTCAAAAATAAGTAAATGTATGAAAAAAATACCTAATGAATACAGAAAGAGTTGAAAATTGATGGTGCGGCTTTGAATGGTGCATTTTGAACACGCAAAAAGTCTGTAGTTCAAATAAGTTCATAAAATGAAATCCCGTTGTAAGAGATGAGTTTTCCTCTGAAACCCTGATACTCCGAAAGAGATTGTCTGTTTTGTACACGAAGTGCAGCCAGGCTTTGCCGTAACCCACTCAACTTTTTATAACATGCTATCTGGCGTGAAATGATGATACCATGCCAACTTTCGACTTTTCAGAGTTCATTTGCAGTGCTTTTCAATTTCAGTGTCATGTAGCTCAAAAATCAGTTAAGGCATGAAAAATACCAAAGGAAGTCAGAAAGGGTTGAAAATCGATGATGTGGAGTTGAATGATGCATTTTGAACACGCAAAAATTCTGGAGTTCAAGTAAGTTTAAAAAAACGAAATCCCTTTGTAACAGATGTGTTTTTGTCCGAAACCCTGATACTTGGAAAACAGATTGTCTGTTTTGTACATGAAGTGCATTCAGTTTGTGCCGTAACCCTCTCCACTTTTTATGACATGCTATGTGGGTGAAATGATGATACCATGCCAACTTTCGACCTTTTCAGAGTTCATTTGTAGAGTTTTTCAATTTCAGGGTCATTTAGCTCAAAAATCAGTAAATGCATGAAAAATAACAAATGAAGTCAGAAAGGGTTGAAAATTTATGATGTGGATTTGAATGGTGCATTTTGAACACACAAAAAGTCTGGAGTTGAAATAAGTTCGAAAAATGAAATTTCTTTGTAACAGATGAGTTTTCATCCGAAACCGTGATACTTCGAAAGAGATTGTCTGTTTTGTACACGAAGTGCATCCAGTTTTTGCCATAACCCTGTCAACTTTTGATAACATGCCATGTGGGTGAAATGATGATACCATGCCAACTTTTGACGTTTTCAAACTTCATTTGTAGGGCTTTTCAATTTGAGTGTCATTTAGCTCAAAAATCAGTAAATGCATGACAAATACCAAATAAAGTCGGAAAAGGTTGAAAATCGATGATGTGGATTTGATTGGTGCATTTTGCACATGCAAAAAGTCTGGAGTTCAAATAAGTTCAAAAAATGAAATACCTTTGCAACAGACGAGTTTTCGTCTGAAATGCTGATACTTCGAAAGAGATTGTCTGTTTTGTACACGAAGTGCATCCAAATTTTGCCGGAACCCTCTCAACTTTTGATAACATGCTATGTGGGTGAAATGATGATACCATGCCAAATTTCGACCCTTTCAGAGCTCATTTGTGGTGTTTTTCAATTCCAGTTACATTTAGCTCTCAAAAATCAGTAAATGCATGAAAAAAATACCTAATGAATACAGAAAGAGTTGAAAATTGATGGTGCGGCTTTGAATGGTGCATTTTGAACACGCAAAAATTCTGTAGTCCAAATACGTTCATAAAATGAAATCCCGTTGTAAGAGATGAGTTTTCCTCTGAAACCCTCATACTCTGAAAAAGATTGTCTGTTTTGTACACGAAGTGCAGCCAGGCTTTGCCGTAACCCACTCAACTTTTTATAACATGCTATGTGGGGTGAAATGATGATACCATGCCAACTTTCGACTTTTTCAGAGTTCATTTGCAGTGCTTTTCAATTTCAGTGTCATATAGCTTAAAAATCAGTTAAGGCATGAAAAATACGAAATGAAGTTAGAAAGGGTTGAAAATCGATGATGTGGATTTGAATGGTGCATTTTGAACACGCAAAAATTCTGGAGTTCAAGTAAGTTCAAAAAAACGAAATCCCTTTGTAACAGATGTGTTTTCGTCCGAAACCCTGATACTTCGAAATAGATTTTCTGTTTTGTACATGATGTGCATCCAGTTTTTGCCGTAACCCTCTCAACTTTTTATTGCATGCTACGTGGGTGAAATGATGATACCATGGCAACTTCCGACCTTTTCAGAGTTCATTTGTAGTGTTTTTCAATTTCAGGGTCATTTAGCTAAAAAATCAGTAAATGCATGAAAAATAACAAATGAAGTCAGAAAGGGTTGAAAATTTATGATGTGGCTTGGAATGGTGCATTTTAAACACACAAAAAGTCTGGAGTTAAAATATGTTCAAAAAATTAAATTCCTTTGTAACAGATGAGTTTTCATCCGAAACCGTGATACTTCGAAAGAGATAGTCTGTTTTGTACACAAAGTGCATCCAGTTTTTGGCGTAACCCTGTCAACTTTTGATAACATGCCATGTGGGTGAAATGATGATACCATGCCAACTTTCGACGTTTTCAAAGTTCATTCGTAGTGCTTTTCAATTTAAGTGTCATTTTGCTCAAAAATCAGTAAATGCGTGAAAAATACAAAATAAAGTCGGAAAGGGTTGAAAATCGATGATGTGGATTTGAATGGTGCATTTTGCACATGCAAAAAGTCTGGAGTTCAAATAAGTTCAAAAAAATGAAATACCTTTGCAACAGATGAGTTTTCGTATGAAATGGTGATACTTCGAAAGAGATTGTCTGTTTTGTACACGAAGTGCGTCCAGTTTTTGTCGGGACCCTCTCAACTTTTGATAACATGCTATGTGTGTGAAATGATGATACCATGCCAAATTTCACCTTTTCAGAGCTCATTTGTGGTGTTTTTCAATTCCAGTTACATTTAGCTCTAAAAAATCAGTAAATGCATGAAAAAAATACCTAATGAATACAGAAAGGGTTGAAAATTGATGGTGCGGCTTTGAATGGTGCATTTTGAACACGCAAAAAGTCTGTAGTTCAAATAAGTTCATAAAATGAAATCCCGTTGTAAGAGATGAGTTTTCCTCTGAAACCCTGATACTCCGAAAGAGATTGTCTATTTTGTACACGAAGTGCAGCCAGGCTTTGCCGTAACCCACTCAACTTTTTATAACATGCTATGTGGGGTGAAATGATGATACCATGCCAACTTTCGACTTTTTGAGAGTTCATTTGTAGTGCTTTTCAATTTCAGTTTCATATAGCTCAAAAATCAGTTAAGGCATGAAAATACCAAAGGAAGTCAGAAAGGGTTGAAAATCGATGATGTGGATTTGAATGGTGCATTTTGAACAGGCAAAAATTCTAGAGTTCAAGTAAGTTCAAAAAAACGAAATCCCTTTGTAATAGATGTGTTTTTGTCCGAAACCCTGAAACTTCGAAATAGATTGTCTGTTTTGTACATGAAGTGCATCCAGTTTTTGCCGTAACCCTCTCAACTTTTTATTGCATGCAACGTGGGTGAATTGATGATACCATGCGAACTTTCGTCCTTTTCAGAATTCATTTGTAGTGTTTTTCAATTTCAGGGTCATTTAGCTCAAAAATCAGTAAATGCATGAAAAATAAAAAATGAAGTCAGAAAGGGTTGAAAATTTATGATGTGGCTTTGAATGGTGCATTTTGAACACACAAAAAGTCTGGAGTTGAAATAAGTTCAAAAAATTAAATTCCTTTGTAATAGATGCGTTTTCATCCGAAACCGTGATACTTCGAAAGAGATTGTCTGTTTTGTACACAAAGTGCATCCAGTTTTTGTCGTATCCCTGTCAAGTTTTGATAACATGCCATGTGGGTGAAATGATGATACCATGCCAACTTTTGACGTTTTCAAAGTTCAGTTGTAGTGCTTTTCAATTTCAGTGTCATTTAGCTCAAAAATAAGTAAATGCATGATAGATACCAAATAAAGTCGAAAAGGGTTGAAAATCGATGATGTGGATTTGATTGGTGCATTTTGCACATGCAAAAAGTATGGAGTTCAAATAAGTTCAAAAAAATGAAATACCTTTGCAACGGATGAGTTTTCGTTTGAAATGCTGATACTTCGAAAGAGATTGTCTGTTTTGTACACGAAGTGCATCCAGTTTTTGCCGGAACCCTCTCAACTTTTGATAACATGCTATGTGGGTGAAATGATGATACCATGCCAAATTTTGACCTTTTCAGAGCTCATTTGTGGTGTTTTTCAATTCCAGTTACATTTAGCTCTAAAAAATCAGTAAATGCATGAAAAAAATACCTAATGAATACAGAAAGGGTTGAAAATTGATGGTGCGGCTTTGAATGGTGCATTTTGAACACGCAAAAAGTCTGTAGTCCTAATAAGTTTATAAAATGAAATCCCGTTGTAACAGATGAGTTTTCCTCTGAAACCCTGATACTCCGAAAGAGATTGTCCGTTTTGTACACGAAGTGCAGCCAGGCATTGCCGTAACCCACTCAACTTTTTATAACATGCTATGTGGGGTGAAATGATGATACCATGCCAACTTTCGACTTTTTCAGAGTTCATTTGCAGTGCTTTTCAATTTCAGTGTCATATAGCTCAAAAATCAGTTAAGGCATGAAAAATACGAAATGAAGTTAGAAAGGGTTGAAAATCGATGATGTGGATTTGAATGGTGCATTTTGAACACGCAAAAATTCTGGAGTTCAAGTAAGTTAAAAAAAACGAAATCCCTTTGTAACAGATGTGTTTTCATCCGAAACCCTGATACGTCGAAATAGATTTTCTGTTTTGTACATGAAGTGCATCCAGTTTTTGCCGTAACCCTCTCAACTATTTATTGCATGATACGTGGGTGAAACGATGATACCATGGCAACTTCCGACCTTTTCAGAGTTCATTTGTAGTGTTTTTCAATTTCAGGGTCATTTAGCTCAAAAATCAGTAAATGCATGAAAAATAACAAATGAAGTCAGAAAGGGTTGAAAATTTATGATGTGGCTTTGGATGGTGCACTTTAAGCACACAAAAAGTCTGGAGTTAAAATAAGTTCAAAAAATTAAATTCCTTTGTAACAGATGAGTTTTCATCCGAAACCTTGATACTTCGAAAGAGATAGTCTGTTTTGTACACAAAGTGCATCCAGTTTTTGGCGTAACCCTGTCAACTTTTGATAACATGCGATGTGGGTGAAATGATGATACCATGCCAACTTTCGACGTTTTCAAAGTTCATTCGTAGTGCTTTTCAATTTAACTGTCATTTAGCTCAAAAATCAGTAAATGCGTGAAAAATACCAAATAAAGTCGGAAAGGGTTGAAAATCGATGATGTGGATTTGAATGGTGCATTTTGCACATGCAAAAAGTCTGGAGTTCAAATAAGTTCAAAAAATGAAATACCTTTGCAACAGATGAGTTTTCGTATGAAATGTTGATACTTCGAAAGAGATTGTCTGTTTTGTACACGAAGTGCATCCAGTTTTTGCCAGGACCCTCTCAACTTTTGATAACATGCTATGTGTGTGAAATGATGATACCATGCCAAATTTCGACCTTTTCAGAGCTCATTTGTGGTGTTTTTCAATTCCAGTTACATTTAGCTCTAAAAAATCAGTAAATGCATGAAAAAATACCTAATGAATATAGAAAGGGTTGAAAATTGAAGGTGCGGCTTTGAATGGTGCATTTTGAACACGCAAAAAGTCTGTAGTTCAAATAAGTTCATAAAATGAAATCCCGTTGTAAGAGATGAGTTTTCCTCTGAAACCCTGATACTCCGAAAGAGATTGTCTATTTTGTACACGAAGTGCAGCCAGGCTTTGCCGTAACCCACTCAACTTTTTATAACATGCTATGTGGGGTGAAATGATGATACCATGCCAACTTTCGACTTTTTGAGAGTTCATTTGTAGTGCTTTTCAATTTCAGTTTCATATAGCTCAAAAATCAGTTAAGGCATGAAAATACCAAAGGAAGTCAGAAAGGGTTGAAAATCGATGATGTGGATTTGAATGGTGCATTTTGAACAGGCAAAAATTCTAGAGTTCAAGTAAGTTCAAAAAAACGAAATCCCTTTGTAATAGATGTGTTTTTGTCCGAAACCCTGAAACTTCGAAATAGATTGTCTGTTTTGTACATGAAGTGCATCCAGTTTTTGCCGTAACCCTCTCAACTTTTTATTGCATGCAACGTGGGTGAATTGATGATACCATGCGAACTTTCGTCCTTTTCAGAATTCATTTGTAGTGTTTTTCAATTTCAGGGTCATTTAGCTCAAAAATCAGTAAATGCATGAAAAATAAAAAATGAAGTCAGAAAGGGTTGAAAATTTATGATGTGGCTTTGAATGGTGCATTTTGAACACACAAAAAGTCTGGAGTTGAAATAAGTTCAAAAAATTAAATTCCTTTGTAATAGATGCGTTTTCATCCGAAACCGTGATACTTCGAAAGAGATTGTCTGTTTTGTACACAAAGTGCATCCAGTTTTTGTCGTATCCCTGTCAAGTTTTGATAACATGCCATGTGGGTGAAATGATGATACCATGCCAACTTTTGACGTTTTCAAAGTTCAGTTGTAGTGCTTTTCAATTTCAGTGTCATTTAGCTCAAAAATAAATAAATGCATGATAGATACCAAATAAAGTCGAAAAGGGTTGAAAATCGATGATGTGGATTTGATTGGTGCATTTTGCACATGCAAAAAGTATGGAGTTCAAATAAGTTCAAAAAAATGAAATACCTTTGCAACGGATGAGTTTTCGTTTGAAATGCTGATACTTCGAAAGAGATTGTCTGTTTTGTACACGAAGTGCATCCAGTTTTTGCCGGAACCCTCTCAACTTTTGATAACATGCTATGTGGGTGAAATGATGATACCATGCCAAATTTTGACCTTTTCAGAGCTCATTTGTGGTGTTTTTCAATTCCAGTTACATTTAGCTCTAAAAAATCAGTAAATGCATGAAAAAAATACCTAATGAATACAGAAAGGGTTGAAAATTGATGGTGCGGCTTTGAATGGTGCATTTTGAACACGCAAAAAGTCTGTAGTCCTAATAAGTTTATAAAATGAAATCCCGTTGTAACAGATGAGTTTTCCTCTGAAACCCTGATACTCCGAAAGAGATTGTCCGTTTTGTACACGAAGTGCAGCCAGGCATTGCCGTAACCCACTCAACTTTTTATAACATGCTATGTGGGGTGAAATGATGATACCATGCCAACTTTCGACTTTTTCAGAGTTCATTTGCAGTGCTTTTCAATTTCAGTGTCATATAGCTCAAAAATCAGTTAAGGCATGAAAAATACGAAATGAAGTTAGAAAGGGTTGAAAATCGATGATGTGGATTTGAATGGTGCATTTTGAACACGCAAAAATTCTGGAGTTCAAGTAAGTTAAAAAAAACGAAATCCCTTTGTAACAGATGTGTTTTCATCCGAAACCCTGATACGTCGAAATAGATTTTCTGTTTTGTACATGAAGTGCATCCAGTTTTTGCCGTAACCCTCTCAACTATTTATTGCATGATACGTGGGTGAAACGATGATACCATGGCAACTTCCGACCTTTTCAGAGTTCATTTGTAGTGTTTTTCAATTTCAGGGTCATTTAGCTCAAAAATCAGTAAATGCATGAAAAATAACAAATGAAGTCAGAAAGGGTTGAAAATTTATGATGTGGCTTTGAATGGTGCACTTTAAGCACACAAAAAGTCTGGAGTTAAAATAAGTTCAAAAAATTAAATTCCTTTGTAACAGATGAGTTTTCATCCGAAACCTTGATACTTCGAAAGAGATAGTCTGTTTTGTACACAAAGTGCATCCAGTTTTTGGCGTAACCCTGTCAACTTTTGATAACATGCGATGTGGGTGAAATGATGATACCATGCCAACTTTCGACGTTTTCAAAGTTCATTCGTAGTGCTTTTCAATTTAACTGTCATTTAGCTCAAAAATCAGTAAATGCGTGAAAAATACCAAATAAAGTCGGAAAGGGTTGAAAATCGATGATGTGGATTTGAATGGTGCATTTTGCACATGCAAAAAGTCTGGAGTTCAAATAAGTTCAAAAAATGAAATACCTTTGCAACAGATGAGTTTTCGTATGAAATGTTGATACTTCGAAAGAGATTGTCTGTTTTGTACACGAAGTGCATCCAGTTTTTGCCAGGACCCTCTCAACTTTTGATAACATGCTATGTGTGTGAAATGATGATACCATGCCAAATTTCGACCTTTTCAGAGCTCATTTGTGGTGTTTTTCAATTCCAGTTACATTTAGCTCTAAAAAATCAGTAAATGCATGAAAAAATACCTAATGAATATAGAAAGGGTTGAAAATTGAAGGTGCGGCTTTGAATGGTGCATTTTGAACACGCAAAAAGTCTGTAGTTCAAATAAGTTCATAAAATGAAATCCCGTTGTAAGAGATGAGTTTTCCTCTGAAACCCTGATACTCCGAAAGAGATTGTCTGTTTTGTACACGAAGTGCAGCCAGGCTTTGCCGTAACCCACTCAACTTTTTATAACATGCTATGTGGGGTGAAATGATGATACCATGCCAACTTTCAACTTTTTGAGAGTTCATTTGTAGTGCTTTTCAATTTCAGTTTCATATAGCTCAAAAATCAGTTAAGGCATGAAAAGACCAAAGGAAGTCAGAAAGGGTTGAAAATCGATGATGTTGATTTGAATGGTGCATTTTGAACACGCAAAAATTCTGGAGTTCATGTAAGTTCAAAAAAATGAAATCCCTTTGTAATAGATGTGTTTTTGTCCGAAACCCCGATACTTCGAAATAGATTGTCTGTTTTGTACATGAAGTGCATCCAGTTTTTGCCGTAACCCTCTCAACTTTTTATTGCATGCAACGTGGGTGAACTGATGATACCATGCGAACTTTCGTCCTTTTCAGAATTCATTTGTAGTGTTTTTCAATTTCAGGGTCATTTAGCTCAAAAATCAGTAAATGCATGAAAAATAACAAATGAAGTCAGAAAGGGTTGAAAATTTATGATGTGGCTTTGAATGGTGCATTTTGAACACACAAAAAGTCTGGAGTTGAAATAAGTTCAAAAAATTAAATTCCTTTGTAATAGATGAGTTTTCATTCGAAACCGTGATACTTCGAAAGAGATTGTCTGTTTTGTACACAAAGTGCATGCAGTTTTTGTCGTATCCCTGTCAACTTTTGATAACATGCCATGTGGGTGAAATGATGATACCATGCCAACTTTCGACGTTTTCAAAGTTCATGTGTAGTGCTTTTCAATTTCAGTGTCATTTAGCTCAAAAATCAGTAAATGCATGAAAAATACCAAATAAAGTCGGAAAGGGTTGAAAATCGCTGATGTGGATCTGATTGGTGCACTTTGAACATGCAAAAAGTCTGGAGTTCAAATAAGTTCAAAAAAATGAAATACCTTTGCAACAGATGAGTTTTCGTCTGAAATGGTGATACTTCGAAAGAGATTGTCTGTTTTGTACATGAAGTGCATCCAGTTTCTGCCGGGACCCTCTCAACTTTTGATAACTTGCTATGTGAGGTGAAATGATGATACCATGCCAAATTTCGACCTTTTTAGAGCTCATTTGTGGTGTTTTTCAATTCCAGTTACATTCAGCTCTAAAAAATCAGTAAATGCATGAAAAAATACCTAATGAATACAGAAAGGGCTGAAAATTGATGGTGCGGCTTTGAATTGTGCATTTTGAACCAGCAAAAAGTCTGTAGTTCAAATAAGTTCATAAAACGAAATCCCTTTGTAAGATATGAGTTTTCCTCTGAAACCCTGATACTCCGAAAGAGATTGTCTATTTTGTACACGAAGTGCACCCAGGCTTTGCCGTAACACTCTCAACTTTTTATAACATGCTATGTGGGGTGAAATGAGGATACCATGCCAACTTTCGACTTTTTCAGAGTTCATTTGCAGTGCTTTTCAATTTCAGTGTCATATAGCTCAAAAATGAGTTAAGGCATGAAAAATACCAAAGGAAGTTAGAAAGGGTTGAAAATCGATGATGTGGATTTGAATGGTGCATTTTGAACACGCAAAAATTCTGGAGTTCAAGTAAGATCAAAAAAACGAAATCCCTTTGTAACAGATGTGTTTTTGTCCGAAAGTCGATACTTCGAAATAGATTGTCTGCTTTGTACACGAAGTGCATCCAGTTTTTGCCGTAACCCTCTCAACTTTTTACTGCATGCTACGTGGGTGAAATGATGGTACCATGGCAACTTCCGACCTTTTCAGAGTTCATTTGTAGTGTTTTTCAATTTCAGGGTCATTTAGCTCAAAAATCAGTAAATGCATGAAAAATAACAAATGAAGTCAGAAAGGGTTGAAAATTTATGATGTGGCTTTGAATGGTGCATTTTAAACACACAAAAAGTCTGGAGTTGAAATAAGTTCAGAAAATTAAATTCCTTTGTAACAGATGAGTTTTCATTCGAAACCGTGATACTTCGAAAGAGATAGTCTGTTTTGTACACAAAGTGCATCCAGTTTTTGCCGTAACCTCTCAACTTTTGATAACATGCCATGTGGGTGAAATGATGATACCATGCCAACTTGCGACGTTTTCAAAGTTCATTTGTAGTGCTTTTCAATTTCAATGTCATTTAGCTCAAAAATCAGTAAATGCATGAAAAATACCAAATAAAGTCGGCAAGGGTTGAAAATTGATGATGTGGATTTGATTGGTGCATTTTGCACATTAAAAAAGTCTGGAGTTCAAATAAGTTCAAAAAAATGAAATACCTTTGCAACAGATGAGTTTTCGTCGGAAATGCTGATACTTCGAAAGAGTTTGTCTGTTTTGTACACGAAGTGCATCCAGTTTTTGCCGGAACCCTATCAACTTTTGATAACATGCTATGTGGGTGAAATGATGATTCCATGCCAAATTTCGACCTTTTCAAAGCTCATTTGTGGTGTTTTTCAATTCCAGTTACATTTAGCTCTAAAAAATCAGTAAATGCATGAAAAAATACCTAATGAATACAGAAAGGGTTGAAAATTGATGGTGGGGCTTTGAATGGTGCATTTTGAACACGCAAAAAGTCTATAGTTCAAATAAGTTCATAAAACGAAATCCCTTTGTAAGAGATGAGTTTTCCTCTGAAACCCTGATACTCCGAAAGAGATTGTCTGTTTTGTACACGAAGTGCAGCCAGGCTTTGCCGTAACACTCTCAACTTTTTATAACATGCTATGTGGGGTGAAATGAGGATACCATGCCAACTTTCGACTTTTTCAGAGTTCATTTGTAGTGCTTTTCAATTTCAGTGTCATATAGCTCAAAAATCAGTTAAGGCATGAAAAATACCAAAGGAAGTTAGAAAGGTTGAAAATCGATGATGTGGATATGAATGGTGCATTTTGAACACGCAAAAATTCTGGAGTTCAAGTAAGTTCAAAAAAACGAAATCCCTTTGTAACATATGTGTTTTTGTCCGAAACCCTGATACTTCGAAATAGATTGTCTGCTTTGTACACGAAGTGCATCCAGTTTTTGCCGTAACCCTCTCAACTTTTTACTGCATGCTACGTGGGTGAAATGATGGTACCATGGCAACTTCCGACCTTTTCAGAGTTCATTTGTAGTGTTTTTCAATTTCAGGGTCATTTAGCTCAAAAATCAGTAAATGCATGAAAAATAACAAATGAAGTCAGAAAGGGTTGAAAATTTATGATGTGGCTTTGAATGGTGCATTTTAAACACACAAAAAGTCTGGAGTTGAAATAAGTTCAGAAAATTAAATTCCTTTGTAACAGATGAGTTTTCATCCGAAACCGTGATACTTCGAAAGAGATAGTCTGTTTTGTACACAAAGTGCATCCAGTTTTTGCCATCACCTGTCAACTTTTGATAACATGCCATGTGGGTGAAATGATGATACCATGCCAACTTTCGACGTTTTCAAAGTTCATTTGTAGTGCTTTTCAATTTCAGTGTCATTTAGCTCAAAAATCAGTAAATGCATGAAAAATACCAAATAAAGTCGGCAAGGGTTGAAAATTGATGATGTGGATTTGATTGGTGCATTTTGCACATTCAAAAAGTCCGGAGTTCAAATAAGTTCAAAAAAATGAAATACCTTTGCAACAGATGATTTTTCGTCTAAAATGCTGATATTTCGAAAGAGTTTGTCTGTTTTGTACACGAAGTGCGTCGAGTTTTTTCCGGAACCCTATCAACTTTTGATAACATGCTATGTGGGTGAAATGATGATTCCATGCCAAATTTCGACCTTTTCAGAGCTCATTTGTGGTGTTTTTCGTTTCCAGTTACATTTAGGTCTAAAAAATCAGTAAAAATGCATGAAAAAAATACCTAATGAATACAGAAAGGGTTGAAAATTGATGGTGCGGCTTTGAATGGTGCATTTTGAACACGCAAAAATTCTGTAGTACAAATAAGTTCATAAAACGAAATCCCTTTGTAAGAGATGAGTTTTCCTTTGAAACCCTGATACTCCGAAAGAGATTGTCTGTTTTGTACATGAAGTGCAGCCAGGCTTTGCCGTAACACTCTCAACTTTTTATAACATGCTATGTGGGGTGAAATGAGGATACCATGCCAACTTTCGACTTTTTCAGAGTTCATTTGCAATGCTTTTCAATTTCAGTGTCATATAGCTCAAAAATGAGTTAAGGCATGAAAAATACCAAAGGAAGTTAGAAAGGGTTGAAAATCGATGATGTGGATTTGAATGGTGCATTTTGAACACGCAAAAATTCTGGAGTTCAAGTAAGATCAAAAAAACGAAATCCCATTGTAACAGATGTGTTTTTGTCCGAAAGTCGATACTTCGAAATAGATTGTCTGCTTTGTACACGAAGTGCATCCAGTTTTTGCCGTAACCCTCTCAACTTTTTACTGCATGCTACGTGGGTGAAATGATGGTACCATGGCAACTTCCGACCTTTTCAGAGTTCATTTGTAGTGTTTTTCAATTTCAGGGTCATTTAGCTCAAAAATCAGTAAATGCATGAAAAATAACAAATGAAGTCAGAAAGGGTTGAAAATTTATGATGTGGCTTTGAATGGTGCATTTTAAACACAAAAAAAGTCTGGAGTTGAAATAAGTTCAGAAATTAAAGTCCTTTGTAACAGATGAGTTTTCATCCGAAACCGTGATACTTCGAAAGAGATAGTCTGTTTTGTACACAAAGTGCATCCAGTTTTTGCCGTAACCTCTCAACTTTTGATAACATGCCATGTGGGTGAAATGATGATACCATGCCAACTTGCGACGTTTTCAAAGTTCATTTGTAGTGCTTTTCAATTTCAATGTCATTTAGCTCAAAAATCAGTAAATGCATGAAAAATACCAAATAAAGTCGGCAAGGGTTGAAAATTGATGATGTGGATTTGATTGGTGCATTTTGCACA
Source organism: Hordeum marinum (assembly GCA_022496015.1). NCBI lineage: Eukaryota > Viridiplantae > Streptophyta > Magnoliopsida > Poales > Poaceae > Hordeum > Hordeum marinum. Next base: position 300,364 of record JAAAWK010001164.1, on the reverse strand, counting down.
TTAAAAAAGTCTGGAGTTCAAATAAGTTCAAAAAAATGAAATACCTTTGCAACAGATGAGTTTTCGTCTGAAATGCTGATACTTCGAAAGAGTTTGTCTGTTTTGTACACGAAGTGCATCCAGTTTTTGCCGGAACCCTATCAACTTTTGATAACATGCTATGTGGGTGAAATGATGATTCCATGCCAAATTTCGACCTTTCCAAAGCTCATTTGTGGTGTTTTTCAATTCCAGTTACATTTAGCTCTAAAAAATCAGTAAATGCATGAAAAAATACCTAATGAATACAGAAAGGGTTGAAAATTGATGGTGGGGCTTTGAATGGTGCATTTTGAACACGCAAAAAGTCTATAGTTCAAATAAGTTCATAAAACGAAATCCCTTTGTAAGAGATGAGTTTTCCTCTGAAACCCTGATACTCTGAAAGAGATTGTCTGTTTTGTACACGAAGTGCAGCCAGGATTTGCCGTAACACTCTCAACTTTTTATAACATGCTATGTGGGGTGAAATGAGGATACCATGCCAACTTTCGACTTTTTCAGAGTTCATTTGCAGTGCTTTTCAATTTCAGTGTCATATAGCTCAAAAATCAGTTAAGGCATGAAAAATACCAAAGGAAGTTAGAAAGGTTGAAAATCGATGATGTGGATATGAATGGTGCATTTTGAACACGCAAAAATTCTGGAGTTCAAGTAAGTTCAAAAAAACGAAATCCCTTTGTAACATATGTGTTTTTGTCCGAAACCCTGATACTTCGAAATAGATTGTCTGCTTTGTACACGACGTGCATCCAGTTTTTGCCGTAACCCTCTCAACTTTTTACTGCATGCTACGTGGGTGAAATGATGGTACCATGGCAACTTCCGACCTTTTCAGAGTTCATTTGTAGTGTTTTTCAATTTCAGTGTCATTTAGCTCAAAAATCAGTAAATGCATGAAAAATAACAAATGAAGTCAGAAAGGGTTGAAAATTTATGATGTGGCTTTGAATGGTGCATTTTAAACACACAAAAAGTCTGGAGTTGAAATAAGTTCAGAAAATTAAATTCCTTTGTAACAGATGAGTTTTCATCCGAAACCGTGATACTTCGAAAGAGATAGTCTGTTTTGTACACAAAGTGCATCCAGTTTTTGCCGTAACCTGTCAACTTTTGATAACATGCCATGTGGGTGAAATGATGATACCATGCCAACTTTCGACGTTTTCAAAGTTCATTTGTAGTGCTTTTCAATTTCAGTGTCATTTAGCTCAAAAATCAGTAAATGCATGAAAAATACCAAATAAAGTCGGCAAGGGTTGAAAATTGATGATGTGGATTTGATTGGTGCATTTTGCACATTCAAAAAGTCCGGAGTTCAAATAAGTTCAAAAAAATGAAATACCTTTGCAACAGATGAGTTTTCGTCTGAAATGCTGATATTTCGAAAGAGTTTGTCTGTTTTGTACACGAAGTGCGTCGAGTTTTTTCCGGAACCCTATCAACTTTTGATAACATGCTATGTGGGTGAAATGATGATTCCATGCCAAATTTCGACCTTTTCAGAGCTCATTTGTGGTGTTTTTCATTTCCAGTTACATTTAGGTCTAAAAAATCAGTAAAATTGCATGAAAAAATACCTAATGAATACAGAAAGGGTTGAAAATTGATGGTGCGGCTTTGAATGGTGCATTTTGAACACGCAAAAATTCTGTAGTACAAATAAGTTCATAAAACGAAATCCCTTTGTAAGAGATGACTTTTCCTTTGAAACCCTGATACTCCGAAAGAGATTGTCTGTTTTGTACATGAAGTGCAGCCAGGCTTTGCCGTAACACTCTCAACTTTTTATAACATGCTATGTGGGGTGAACTGAGGATACCATGCCAACTTTCGACTTTTTCAGAGTTCATTTGCAGTGCTTTTCAATTTCAGTGTCATATAGCTCAAAAATCAGTTAAGGCATGAAAAATACCAAAGGAAGTTAGAAAGGGTTGAAAATCGATGATGTGGATTTGAATGGTGCATTTTGAACAAGCAAAAATTCTGGATTTCAAGTAAGTTCAAAAAAACGAAATCGCTTTGTAACAGATGTGTTTTTGTCCGAAACCCTGATACTTCGAAATAGATTGTCTGCTTTGTACACGAAGTGCATCCAGTTTTTGCCGTAACCCTCTCAACTTTTTACTGCATGCTACGTGGGTGAAATGATGGTACCATGGCAACTTCCGACCTTTTCAGAGTTCATTTGTAGTTTTTTTCGATTTTAGGGTCATTTAGCTCAAAAATCAGTAAATGCACGAAAAATAACAAATGAAGTCAGAAAGGGTTGAAAATTTATGATGTGGCTTTGAATGGTGCATTTTAAACACACAAAAAGTTTGGAGTTGAAGTAAGTTCAGAAAATTAAATTCCTTTGTAACAGATGAGTTTTCATCCGAAACCGTGATACTTCGAAAGAGATAGTCTGTTTTGTACACAAAGTGCATCCAGTTTTTGGTATAACCCTTTCAACTTTTGATAACATGCCATGTGGGTGAAATGATGATACCATGCCAACTTTCTACGTTTTCAAAGTTCATTCGTAGTGCTTTTTAATTTAAGTGTCATTTAGCTCAAAAATCAGTAAATGCGTGAAAAATACCAAATAAAGTCGGAAAGGGTTGAAAATCGATGATGTGGATTTGAATGGTGCATTTTGCACATGCAAAAAGTATGGAGTTCAAATAAGTTCAAAAAAATGAAATACCTTTGCAACAGATGAGTTTTCGTATGAAATGCTGATACTTCAAAAGAGATTGTCTGTTTTGTACACGAAGTGCATCCAGTTTTTGTCGGGACCCTCTCAACTCTTGATAACATGCTATGTGTGTGAAATGATGATACCATGCCAAATTTCACCTTTTCAGAGCTCATTTGTGGTGTTTTTTAATTCCAGTTACATTTAGCTCTAAAAAATCAGTAAATGCATGAAAAAAATACCTAATGAATACAGAAAGGGTTGAAAATTGATGGTGCGGCTTTGAATGGTGCATTTTGAACACGCAAAAAGTCTGTAGTTCAAATAAGTTCATAAAATGAAATCCCGTTGTAAGAGATGAGTTTTCCTCTGAAACCCTGATACTCCGAAAGAGATTGTCTGTTTTGTACACGAAGTGCAGCCAGGCTTTGCCGTAACCCACTCAACTTTTTATAACATGCTATGTGGGGTGAAATGATGATACCATGCCAACTTTCGACTTTTTGAGAGTTCATTTGTAGTGCTTTTCAATTTCAGTTTCATATAGCTCAAAAATCAGTTAAGGCATGAAAATACCAAAGGAAGTCAGAAAGGGTTGAAAATCGATGATGTGGATTTGAATGGTGCATTTTGAACACGCAAAAATTCTGGAGTTCAAGTAAGTTCAAAAAAACGAAATCCCTTTGTAACAGAAGTGTTTTTGTCCGAAACCCCGATACTTCGAAATAGATTGTCTGTTTTGTACATGAAGTGCATCCAGTTTTTGCCGTAACCCTCTCAACTTTTTACTGCATGCTACGTGGGTGAACTGATGATACCATGCGAAATTTCGTCCTTTTCAGAATTCATTTGTAGTGTTTTTCAATTTCAGGGTCATTTAGCTCAAAAATCAGTAAATGCATGAAAAATAACTAATGAAGTCAGAAAGGGTTGAAAATTTATGATGTGGCTTTGAATGGTGCATTTTGAACACACAAAAAGTCTGGAGTTGAAATAAGTTCAAAAAATTACATTCCTTTGTAATAGATGAGTTTTCATCCGAAACCGTGATACTTCAAAAGAGATAGTCTGTTTTGTACACAAAGTGCATCCAGTTTTTGCCGTAACCTGTTAACTTTTGATAACATGCCATGTGGGTGAAATTATGATACCATGCCAACTTGCGACGTTTTCAAAGTTCATTTGTAGTGCTTTTCAATTTCAATGTCATTTAGATCAAAAATCAGTAAATGCATGAAAAATACCAAATAAAGTCGGCAAGGGTTGAAAATTGATGATGTGGATTTGATTCGTGCATTTTGCACATTCAAAAAGTCTGGAGTTCAAATAAGTTCAAAAAAATGAAATACCTTTGCAGCAGATGAGTTTTCGTCTGAAATGCTGATACTTCGAAAGAGTTTGTCTGTTTTCTACATGAAGTGCATCCAGTTTTTGCCGGAACCCTATCAACTTTTGATAACATGCTATGTGGGTGAAATGATGATTCCATGCCTAATTTCGACCTTTTCAGAGCTCATTTGTGGTGTTTTTCATTTCCAGTTACATTTAGCTCTAAAATATCAGTAAATGCATGAAAAAATACCTAATGAATACAGAAAGGGTTGAAAATTGATGGTGCGGCTTTGAATGGTGCATTTTGAACACGCATAAATTCAGTAGTACAAATAAGTTCATAAAACGAAATCCCTTTGTAAGAGATGAGTTTTCCTCTGAAACCCTGATACTCCGAAAGAGATTGTCTCTTTTGTACATGAAGTGCAGCCAGGCTTTGCCGTAACACTCTCAACTTTTTATAACATGCTATGTGGGGTGAAATGAGGATACCATGCCAACTTTCGACTTTTTGAGAGTTCATTTGCAGTGCTTTTCAATTTCAGTGTCATATAGCTCAAAAATCAGTTAAGGCATGAAAAATACCAAAGGAAGTTAGAAAGGGTTGAAAATCGATGATGTGGATTTGAATGGTGCATTTTGAACACGCAAAAATTCTGGAGTTCAAGTAAGTTCAAAAAAACGAAATCCCTTTGTAACAGATGTGTTTTTGTACGAAACCCTGATACTTCGAAATAGATTGTCTGCTTTGTACACGAAGTGCATCCAGTTTTTGCCGTAACCCTCTCAACTTTTTACTGCATGCTACGTGGGTGAAATGATGGTACCATGGCAACTTCCGACCTTTTCAGAGTTCATTTGTAGTTTTTTTCGATTTTAGGGTCATTTAGCTCAAAAATCAGTAAATGCATGAAAAATAACAAATGAAGTCAGAAAGGGTTGAAAATTTATGATGTGGCTTTGAATGGTGCATTTTAAACACACAAAAAGTCTGGAGTTGAAGTAAGTTCAGAAAATTAAATTCCTTTGTAACAGATGAGTTTTCATCCGAAACCGTGATACTTCGAAAGAGATAGTCTGTTTTGTACACAAAGTGCATCCAGTTTTTGCCGTAACCTGTCAACTTTTGATAACATGCCATGTGGGTGAAATGATGATACCATGCCAACTTTCGACGTTTTCAAAGTTCAATTGTAGTGCTTTTCAATTTCCGTGTCATTTAGCTCAAAAATCAGTAAATGCATGAAAAATACCAAATAAAGTCGGAAAGGGTTGAAAATCGATGATGTGGATTTGATTGGTGCATTTTGCACATGCAAAAAGTCTGGAGTTCAAATAAGTTCAAAAAATGAAATACCTTTGCAACAGATGAGTTTTCGTCTGAAATGCTGATACTTCGAAAGGGTATGTCTATTTTGTACACGAAGTGCATCTAGTTTTTGCCGGAACCCTCTCAACTTTTGATAACATGTTATGTGGGTGAAATGATGATACCATGCCAAATTTCAACCTTTTCAGAGCTCATTTGTGGTGTTTTTCAATTCCAGTTACATTTAGCTCTAAAAAAATAGTAAATGCATGAAAAATACCTAATGAATACAGAAAGGGTTGAATATTGATGGTGCGGCTTTGAATGGTGCATTTTGAACACGCAAAAAGTCTATAGTTCAAATAAGTTCATAAAATGAAATCCCTTTGTAAGAGATGAGTTTTCCTCTGAAACCCTAATACTCCGAAAGAGATTGTCTGTTTTGTACACGAACTGCATCCGGGCTTTGCCGTAACCCTCTCAACTTTTTATAACATGCTGTGTGGGGTGAAATGATGATACCATGCCAACTTTCGACTTTTTCAGAGTTCATTTGCCGTGCTTTTCAATTTAAGTGTCATGTAGCTCAAAAATCGGTTAAGGCATGGAAAATACCAAACCAAGTCAGAAAGGGTTAAAAATCGATAATGTGGATTTGAATGGTACATTTTGAACAAGCAAAAAGTCTGGATTACACGCAAAAAGTATGAAAATCGATAATGTTCAAAAAATGGAATCCCTTTGTTACTGATGAGTTTTCGTCGAAACCTTGATACTTCGAAAGACATTGTCTGTTTTGTACACGAAGTGCACCCAGTTTTTTCCGTAACCCTCTCAACTTTTTATAACATGCTATCTGGGTGAAATGATGATACCATGCCAACTTTCGACCTTTTTAGGGTTCATTTGTAGTGCTTTTAAACTTTAGTGTCATTTTGCTCAAATAAATCAGTAAATGCATGAAAAATACCAAATGAAGTCAGAAAGGGTTGAAAATAGATTATGTGGCTTTGAATGGTGCATTTTTAACCCACAAAAAGTCTCGAGTTCAAATCAGTTCAAGAAATGTAATCACTTTGTAACAGATGAGTTTTTGTCCAAAACCCTGATACTTCGAAGGAGATTATCTGTTTTGTACATGAAGTGCATCCAATTTTTTGCGTAAGCCTCTCAACTTTTTATAACATGCTATGTGGGTGAAATGATGACACCATGCCAGCTTTCGACCTTTCAAATATCATTTGTAGTACTTTTCAATTTCACTGTCATTTAGCTCTCAAGAATCAGTAAATATATGAAAATACCAAATGAATACAGAAAGGGTTGAAATTTGATGATGTGGCTTTGAATGATGCATTTTGAACATGCAAAAAGTCTGGGGTTGAAATAAGTTCATAAAAATGAAATCCCTTTGTAAGAGATGAGTTTTCCTCGGAAACCCTGATACTCTGAAAGAGATTGTCTGTTTTGTACACGAAGTGCATCCATGCTTAGCCGTAACCCCCTCAACTTTTTAGAACATGCTATGTGGGGTGAAATGATGATACCATGCCAACATTCGACCCTTTCAGAGTTCATTTGTAGTGTTTTTCAATATCAGGGTCATTTAGCTCAAAAATAACAAATGAAGTCATAAAGCGATGAAAATTGATGATGTGGCTTTGAATGGTGCATTTTGAACACGCAAAAAGTCTAGAGTTCAAATAAGTTCATAAAAATTAAGTCCCTTTGTAAGAGATAAGTTTTCCTCCGAAACCCTGATACTCCGAAAGAGATTGTCTGTTTTGTACACGAAGTGCATCCAGGCTTTGCCGTAACCCTCTCAACTTCTAATAACATGCTATGTGGGGTGAAATGATGAGACCGTGCCAACTTTCGACTTTTTCAGAGTTCATTTGCACTGCTTTTCAATTTCAGTCTCATGTAGCTCAGAAATCAGTAAATGCATGAAAAATACCAAATGAAGTCAGAAAGGGTTGAAAATCGATGATGTTGAATTGAATGGTACATTTCGAACACACAAAAAGTCTGGAGTAAAAATAAATTCAAAAAACGGAATCACTTTGTAACAGATGAGTTTTCGTCGAAACCCTGATACTTCGAAAGACATTGTCTGTTTTGTACATGAAGTGCATCTAGTTTTTGCCGTAACCCTCTCAGCTTTTTATAACTTGCTATGTGGGTGAAATGATGATACCATGCCAACTTACGACCTGTTTAGAGTACATTTCTAGTCCTTTTAAATTTCAGTGTCATTTCGCTCAAATAAATCAGTAAATGCATGAAAAATACCAAATGAAGTTAGAAAGGGTTGAAAATTGATGATGTGGCTTTGAATGGTGCATTTTGAACACACAAAAAGTCTCGAGTTCAAATCAGTTCAAGAAATGAAATCACTTTGTAAAAGATGAGTTTTTGTCTGAAAGCCTGATACTTCGAAAGAGATTATCCGTTTTGTACACGAAGTGGATCCAGTTTTTGCCGTAGGCCTCTCAACTTTCTATAACATGCTATGTGGGTGAAATGATGATACCTCACCAGCTTTCGACCTTTTCAAAGTTAATCTGTAGTGCTTTTCAATTTCAGTGTCCTTTAGCTCTAAAAAATCAGTAAATATATGAAAATACCAAATGAATAAAGAAAGGGTTGAAAATTGATGATGCGGCTTTGAATCGTGCATTTTTAACACACAAAAATTCTTTGGTTCAAAGAAGTTCAAAAAAATGAAATCCCTTAGTAATAGTTGAGTTTTCGTCCGAAACCCTGATACTTCGATAGAGATTGTCTGTTTTGTACACGAAGTGCATCCAGTTTTTGCCGTAACCCTCTCAACTTGTTATGACATGCTATGTCGGTGAAATGATTATACCATGCCAACATTTGACCTTTTTAGAGTTCATTTGTAGTGTTTTTCAATTTTAGGGTCATTTAGCTCAAAAATCAGTAAATGCATGAAAAATAACAAATGAAGTCAGAAAGGGTTGAAAATTGATGATGTGGCTTTGAATGGTTCATTTTGAACACGCAAAAAGTCTGGAGTTCAAATAAGTTCAAAAAATGAAATCCCTTTGTAACAGATGAGTTTACGTCCGAAGCCCTGATACTTCAAAAGACATTGTATGTTTTGTACACGAAGTGCATCCAGTTTTTGCCGTAACCCTCTAAGCTTTCTATAACATGCTATGTGGGGTGAAATGACGATACCATGCCAACTTTCGACCTTTTCAGAGATCATTTGTAGTGTTCTTCAATTTCAGGGTCATTTACCTCAAAAATCAGTAAATGCATGGAAAATAACAAATGAAGACAGAAAGGGTTGAAAATTGATGATGTGGTTTTGAATGGTGCATTTTGCACACGCAAAAAGTCTGGAGTTCAAATAAGTTCATAAAATGAAATCCCTTTGTAAGAGATGAGTTTTCGTCTGAAACCATGATACTCCGAAAGAGATTGTCTGTTTTGTACACGAAGTGCATCCAGGCTTTGCCGTAACCCTCTCAACTTTTTATAACATGCTATGTGGGGTGAAATGATGATACCATGCCAACTTTCGACTTTTTCAGAGTTCATTTGCAGTGCTTTTCAATTTCAGTGTCATGTAGCTCAAAAATCCTAAAATGCATGAAAAATACCACATGAAGTTAGAAAGGTTTGAAAATCGATGATGTGGATTTGAATGGTACATTTTGAACACGCAAAAAGTGTGGAGTAAAAATAAGCTCAAAAAATGGAATTCCTTTGTAACAGATGAGTTTTCGTCGAAACCTTGATACTTCGAAAGACATTGTCTCTTTTGTACACGAAGTGCATCCAGTTTCTGCCGTAACCCTCTAAGCTATTTATAACATGCTATGTGGGTGAAATGATGATACCATGCCAACTTTCGACCTCTTTAGAGTTCATTTGTAGTCCTTTTAAATTTCAGTGTCATTTTGCTCAAATAAATCAGTAAATGCATGAAAAATACCAAATGAAGTCAGAACGGGTTGAAAATTGATGATGTGGCTTTGAATGGTGCATTTTGAACACACAAAAAGTCTCGAGGTTCAAATTAGTCTAATAAATGAAATCACTTTGTAACAAATGAGTTGTTGTCCGAAACCCTGATACTTCGAAGGAGATTATCTGTTTTGTACACGAAGTGCATCCAGTTTTTGCCGCAAGCCTCTCAGCTTTTTATAACATGCTATGTGGGTGAAATTATGATACCATGCCAACATTCGACCTTTTTAGTGTTCATTTCTAGTGCTTTTAAATTTCAGTGTCATTTTTCTCAAATAAATCAGTAAATGCATGAAAAATACCAAATGAAGTCAGAAAGGGTTGAAAATTGATGATGTAGCTTTGAATGGTGCATTTTGAACACACAAAAAGTCTCGAGTTCAAATCAGTTCAAGAAATGAAATCACTTTGTAACAGATGAGTTTTTGTCCGAAACCCTGATACTTCGAGAGAGATTATTTGTTTTGTACATGAAGTGGATCCAGTTTTTGCCGTAAGCCTCTCAACTTTTTATGACATGCTATGTGGATGAAATGATGATACCACGCCAGCTTTTGACCTTTTCAAAGTTCATTTGTAGTGCTCTTAAATTTTAGTGTCATTTAGCTCTAAAAAATTAGTAAATATATGAAAAATACCAAATGAATACAAAAAGGGTTGAAAATTGATGATGCGGTTTTGAATTGTGCATTTTGAACAGACAAAAAGTTTGTGTTTTAAATAAGTTCAAAAAAATGAAATCCCTTTGTAATAGTTGAGTTTTCGTCCGAAACCCTGATACTTCGAAAGAGATTGTCTATTTTGTACACGAAGTGCATCCTGTTTTTGCCGTAACCCTATTAACTTTTTATGACATGCTATGTGGCTGAAATGATGATACCATGCCAACATTCGACCTTTTCACAGTTCATTTGTAGTGTTCTTGAATTTCAGGGTCATTTAGCTAAAAAATCAGTAAATGCATGAAAAATAACAACTGAAGTCAAAAAGGGTTGAAAATTGATGATGTGGCTTTGAATGGTGCATTTTGAACACGCAAAAAGTCTGCAGTTCAAATAATTTCATAAAAATGAAATCCCTTTCTAAGAGATGAGTTTTCCTCCGAAACCCTGATACTCAGAAAGAGATTGTCTGTTTTGTACAGGAAGTGCATCCAGGCTAAGCCGTAACCCTCTCAACTTTTTACAACATGCTATGTGGGGTGAAATAATGATACCATACCAACTTTCGACATTTTCAGAGATCATTTGTAGTGTTTTTCAATTTCAGGGTCATTTAGCTCAAAAATGAGTAAATGCATGAAAAATAACAAATGAAGTCAGAAAGGGTTGAAAATCGATGATGTTGATTTGAATGGTACATTTTGAACACACAAAATGTCTGGAGTAAAAATAAGTTCAAAAAATTGGAATCCCTTTGTAACAGATGAGTTTTCATCGAAATCCTGATACTTCGAAAGACATTGCCTATTTTGTACACGAAGTGCAACCAGTTTTTGCCGTAACCCTCTCACCTTTTTATGACATGCTACGTGGGTGAAATGATGACACCATGCCAACTTTCGTTCTTTTTAGAGTTCATTTGTCCTTTAAATTTCAGTGTCATTTTGGTCGAATAAATCAGTAAATGCATGGAAAATATCAAATGAAGTCAAAAAGGGTTGAAAATTGATGATGTGGCTTTGAATGGTGCATTTTGCACACGCAAAAAGTCTTGAGTTCAAATCAGTTCAAGAAATGAAATCACTTTGTAACAGATGAGTTTTTCTCCGAAACCCTGATACTTCGAGAGATATTATCTGTTTTGTACACGAAGTGCATCCAGTTTTTGCCGTAACCCTCTCAACTTTTTATGACATGCTACGTGGGTGAAATGATGACACCCTGCCAACTTTCGACCTTTTCAGAGTTCATTTGTAGTGTTTTTCAATTTTAGGGTCATTTAGCTAAAAAAATCAGTAAATGCATGAAAAATAACAACTGAAGTCAGAAAGGGTTGAAAATTCATGATGTGGCTTTGAATGGTGCATTTTGAGCACTTAAAAAGTCCAGACTTCAAATAAATTCATAAAAATGAAATCCCTTTGTAACAGATGAGTTTTCCTCCGAACCCTAATACTTTGAAAGAGATTTCTGTATTGCACACGAAGTGCATCCACGCTTTGCCGTAACCCTCTCAACTTTTTATAACATGCTGTGTGGCGTTAAATGATCATACCATGCCAACTTTCGACCTTTTCAGAGTTCATTTGTAGTGTTATTTAATTTTAGGGTTATTTAGCTAAAAAATCAGTAAATGCATAAAAATAACAAATGAAGTCAGAAAGGGTTCAAAATTGATGATGTGTCTTTGAATGGTGCATTTTGAACACGCAAAAAGTCTGGAGTTCAAATAAGTTCATAAAAATGAAATCCCTTTGTAAGAGATGAGTTTTTCGCCGAGACCTTGATACTCCGAAAGAGATTGTCAGTTTTGTACACGAAGTGCATCCAGGCTTTGCCATAACCCTCTCAACTTTTTACAACATGCTACGTGGGGTGAAATGATGATACCAAGCCAACTGTCGAACTTTTCAGAGTTCATTTGTAGTGCTTTTCAGTTTCAGTGTCATGTAGCTCACAAATCAGTAAATGCATGAAAAATACCAAATAAAGTCGGAAAGGGTTGAAAATCGATGATGTGGATTTGAATGGTACATTTTGAACACGCAAAAAGTCTGGAGTAACAATAAGTTCATAAAAATGGAATCCCTTTGTAAGACATTGTCTGTTTTGTACACGAAGTTCATCTAGTTTTTGCCGCAAGCCTCTCAGCTTTTTATAACATGCTATGTGAGTGAAATGATGATACCATGCCAACTTTTGACCTTTTTAGAGTTCATTTCTAGTCCTTTTAAATTTTAGTGTCATTTTTCTCAAATAAATCAGTAAATGCATGAAAAATAACAAATGAAGTCAGAAAGGGTTGAAAATGGATGATGTGGCTTTGAATGGTGCATTTTGAACACACAAAAAGTCTCGAGTACAAATTAGTTCAAGAAATGAAATCACTTTGTAACATATGAGTTTTTGTCCGAAACCCTGATACTTCGAAAGAGATTATCTGTTTTGTACATGAAGTGGATCCAGTTTTTGCCGTAAGCCTCTCAACTTTTTATGACATGCTATGTGGATGAAATGATGATACCACGCCAGCTTTTGACCTTTTCAAAGTTCTTTTGTAGTGCTCTTCAATTTCAGTGTAATTTAGCTCTAAAAAATTAGTAAATAAATGAAAAATACCAAATGAATACAGAAAGGGTTAAAAATTGATGATGCGGCTTTGAATTGTGCATATTGAACAGACAAAAAGTTTGTGTTTTAAATAAGTTCAAAAAAATGAAATCCCTTTGTAATAGTTGAGTTTTCGTCCGAAACCCTGATACTTCGAAAGAGATTGTCTGTTTTGTACACGAAGTGCATCCAGTTTTTGTCGTAACCCTCTCAACTTTTTATGACATGCTATGTGGGTGAAATGATGATACCATACCAACTTTCGACCTTTTCAGTGTTCATTTGTAGAGTTTTTAAATTTCAGGGTCATTTAGGTCAAAAATCAATAAATGCATGAAAAATAACAAATCAAGTCACAAAGGGTTGAAAATTGATGACGTGGCTTTGAATGCTGCATTTTGAACACGCAAAAAGTCTGGACTTCAAATAAGTTCATAAAAATGAAATCCCTTTGTAAGAGATGAGTTTTCCTATGAACCGTGATACTCTGAAAGAGATTGTCTGTTTTGTACACGAAGTGCATCCATGCTTAGCCATAACCCCCTCAACTTTTTACAACATGCTACGTGGGGTGAAATGATGATACCAAGCCAACTGTCGAACTTTTCAGAGTTCATTTGTAGTGCTTTTCAGTTTCAGTGTCATGTAGCTCACAAATCAGTAAATGCATGAAAAATACCAAATAAAGTCGGAAAGGGTTGAAAATCGATGATGTGGATTTGAATGGTACATTTTGAACACGCAAAAAGTCTGGAGTAACAATAAGTTCATAAAAATGGAATCCCTTTGTAAGACATTGTCTGTTTTGTACACGAAGTTCATCTAGTTTTTGCCGCAAGCCTCTCAGCTTTTTATAACATGCTATGTGAGTGAAATGATGATACCATGCCAACTTTTGACCTTTTTAGAGTTCATTTCTAGTCCTTTTAAATTTTAGTGTCATTTTTCTCAAATAAATCAGTAAATGCATGAAAAATAACAAATGAAGTCAGAAAGGGTTGAAAATTGATGATGTGGCTTTGAATGGTGCATTTTGAACACACAAAAAGCCTCGAGTACAAATTAGTTCAAGAAATGAAATCACTTTGTAACATATGAGTTTTTGTCCGAAACCCTGATACTTCGAAAGAGATTATCTATTTTGTACATGAAGTGGATCCAGTTTTTGCCGTAAGCCTCTCAACTTTTTATGACATGCTATGTGGATGAAATGATGATACCACGCCAGCTTTTGACCTTTTCAAAGTTCTTTTGTAGTGCTCTTCAATTTCAGTGTAATTTAGCTCTAAAAAATTAGTAAATAAATGAAAAATACCAAATGAATACAGAAAGGGTTAAAAATTGATGATGCGGCTTTGAATTGTGCATATTGAACAGACAAAAAGTTTGTGTTTTAAATAAGTTCAAAAAAATGAAATCCCTTTGTAATAGTTGAGTTTTCGTCCGAAACCCTGATACTTCGAAAGAGATTGTCTGTTTTGTACACGAAGTGCATCCAGTTTTTGTCGTAACCCTCTCAACTTTTTATGACATGCTATGTGGGTGAAATGATGATACCATACCAACTTTCGACCTTTTCAGTGTTCATTTGTAGAGTTTTTAAATTTCAGGGTCATTTAGGTCAAAAATCAATAAATGCATGAAAAATAACAAATCAAGTCACAAAGGGTTGAAAATTGATGACGTGGCTTTGAATGCTGCATTTTGAACACGCAAAAAGTCTGGAGTTCAAATAAGTTCATAAAAATGAAATCCCTTTGTAAGAGATGAGTTTTCCTCTGAACCGTGATACTCTGAAAGAGATTGTCTGTTTTGTACATGAAGTGCATCCATGCTTAGCCATAACCCCCTCAACTTATTACAACATGTTATGTGGGGTGAAATCATGATACCATGCCAACTTTTGACCTTTTCAGAGTTCATTTGTAGTGCTTTTCAATTTCAGTGTCATGTAGCTGAAAAATCAGTAAATTCATGAAAAATACCAAATAAAGTCAGAAAGGGTTGAAAATCGATGATGTGGATTTGAATGGTACATTTTGAACACGCAAAAAGTCTGGAGTAAAAATAATTTCAAAAAAATGGAATCCCTTTGTAATAGATGAGTTTTCGTCGAAACCCTGATACTTCGAAAGACATTGTCTGTTTTGTACACGAAGTGCATTCAGTTTTTGCCGTCAACCTCTTAGCTTTTTATAACATGCTATGTGGGTGAAATGATGATACCATGCCAACTTTCGACCTTTTTAGGGTTCATTTGTAGTGCTTTTAAACTTTAGTGTCATTTTGCTCAAATAATACAGTAAATGCATGAAAAATACCAAATGAAGTCAGAAAGGGTTGAAAATAGATTATGTGGCTTTGAATGGTGCATTTTTAACTCACAAAAAGTCTCAAGTTCAAATCAGTTCAAGAAATGTAATCACATTGTAATAGATGAGTTTTTGTCCAAAACCCTGATACTTCGAAAGACATTGTATGTTTTGTACACGAAGTGCATCCAGTTTTTGCCGTAACCCTCTAAGCTTTGTATAACATGCTATGTGGGGTGAAATGACGATACCATGCCAACTTTCGACCTTTTCTGAGATCATTTGTAGTGTTTTTCAATTTCAGGGTCATTTACCTCAAAAATCAGTAAATGCATGGAAAATAACAAATGAAGACAGAAAGGGTTGAAAATTGATGATGTGGTTTTGAATGGTGCATTTTGCACACGCAAAAAGTCTGGAGTTCAAATAAGTTCATAAAATGAAATCCCTTTGTAAGAGATGAGTTTTCGTCTGAAACCATGATACTCCGAAAGAGATTGTCTGTTTTGTACACGAAGTGCATCCAGGCTTTGCCGTAACCCTCTCAACTTTTTATCACATGCTATGTGGGGTGAAATGATGATACCATGCCAACTTTCGACTTTTCCAGAGTTCATTTGCAGTGCTTTTCAATTTCAGTGTCATGTAGCTCAAAAATCAGTAAATGCATGAAAAATACCAAATGAAGTCAGAAAGGGTTGAAAATCGATGATGTGGATTTGAATGGTACATTTTGAACACGCAAAAAGTGTGGAGTAAAAATAAGCTGAAAAAATGGAATCCCTTTGTAACAGATGAGTTTTCATCGAAACCTTGATACTTCGAAAGACATTGTCTCTTTTGTACACGAAGTGCATCCAGTTTTTTCCGTAACCCTCTAAGCTATTTATAACATGCTATGTGGGTGAAATGATGATACCATGCCAACTTTCAACCTTTTTAGAGTTCATTTGTAGTCCTTTTAAATTTCAGTGTCATTTTGCTCAAATAAATCGGTAAATGCATGAAAAATACCAAATGAAGTGAGAAAGGGTTGAAAATTGATGATGTGGCTTTGAATGGTGCATTTTGAACACACAAAAAGTCTCGATGTTCAAATTGGTCTAAGAAATGAAATCACTTTGTAACAAATGAGTTGTTGTCCGAAACCCTGATACTTCGAAGGAGATTATCTGTTTTGTACACGAAGTGCGTCCAGTTTTTGCCGCAAGCCTCTCAGCTTTTTATAGCATGCTATGTGGGTGAAATTATGATACCATGCCAACTTTCGACCTTTTTAGTGTTCATTTCTAGTCCTTTTAAATTTCAGTGTCATTTTTCTCAAATAAATCAGTAAATGCATGAAAAATACCAAATGAAGTCAGAAAGGGTTGAAAATTGATGATGTGGCTTTGAATGGTGCATTTTGAACACGCAAAAAGTCTGGAGTTCAAAGAATTTCATAAAAATGAAATCCCTTTCTAAGAGATGAGTTTTCCTCCGAAACCCTGATACTCTGAAAGAGATTGTCTGTTTTGTAAAGGAAGTGCATCCAGGCTAAGCCGTAACCCTCTCAACTTTTTACAACATTCTATGTGGGGTGAAAGAATGATACCATACCAACTGTCGACCTTTTCAGAGATCATTTGTAGTGTTTTTCAATTTCAGGGTCATTTAGCTCAAAAATCAGTAAATGCATGAAAAATAACAAATGAAGTCAGAAAGGGTTGAAAATCGATTATGTTGAATTGATTGGTACATTTTGAACACACAAAAAGTCTGGAGTAAAAATAAGTTCAAAAAATTGGAATCCCTTTGTAACAGATGAGTTTTCATCGAAATCCTGATACTTCGAAAGACATTGTCTATTTTGTACACGAAGTGCAACCAGTTTTTGCCGTAATCCTCTCAGCTTTTTATGACATGCTACGTGGGTGAAATGATGACACCATGCCAACTTTCGACCTTTTAAAGTTCATTTGTCCTTTAAATTTCAGTGTCATTTTGGTCAAATAAATCAGTAAATGCATGGAAAATATCAAATGAAGTCAAAAAGGGTTGAAAATTGATGATGTGGCTTTGAATGGTGCATTTTGCACACGCAAAAAGTCTTGAGTTCAAATAAGTTCAAGAAATGAAATCACTTTGTAACAGATGAGTTTTTCTTCGAAACCCTGATACTTCGAGCGATATTATCTGTTTTGTACACGAAGTGCATCAAATTTTTGCGGTAAGCCTCTCAACTTTTTACATGCTATGTGGGTGAACTGACGATACCACGCCAGCTTTCGACCTTTTCAAAGATCATTTGTAGTGCTTTTCAATTTGAGTGTCATTTAGCTCTAAAAAATTAGTAAATATATGAAAAATACCAAATGAATACAAAAAGGGTTGAAAATTGATGATGCGGCATTGAATGGTGCATTTTGAACACGCAAAAAGTCTGGAGTAAAAATAATTTCAAAGAAATGGAATCCCTTTGTAATAGATGAGTTTTCGTCGAAACCCTGATACTTCGAAAGACATTGTCTGTTTTGTACACGAAGTGCATTCAGTTTTAGCAATCAACCTCTTAGCTTTTTATAACATGCTATGTGGGTGAAATGATGATACCATGCCAACTTTCGACCTTTTTAGGGTTCATTTGTAGTGCTTTTAAACTTTAGTGTCATTTTGCTCAAATAAATCAGTAAATGCATAAAGAATACCAAATGAAGTCAGAAAGGGTTGAAAATAGATTATGTGGCTTTGAATGGTGCATTTTTAACTCACAAAAAGTCTCGAGCTCAAATCAGTTCAAGAAATGTAATCACTTTGTAACAGATGAGTTTTTGTCCAAAACCCTGATACTTCGAAAGAGATTATCTGTTTTGTACACGAAGTGCATGCAATTTTTGGCGTAAGCCTCTCAACTTTTTATAACATGCTATGTGGGTGAAATGATGAGACCATGCCAGCTTTCGACCTTTTAAAGTTCATTTGTAGTACTTTTCAATTTCACTGTCATTTAGCTCTCAAGAATCAGTAAATATATGAAAAATACCAAATGAATACAGAAAGGGTTGAAAATTGATGATGTGGCTTTGAATGATGCATTTTGAACATGCAAAAAGTCTGGGGTTCAAATAAGTTCATAAAAATGAAATCCCTTTGTAAGAGATGAGTTTTCCTCGGAAACCCTGATACTCTGAAAGAGATTGTCTGTTTTGTACACGAAGTGCATCCATGCTTAGCTGTAACCCCCTCAACTTTTTAGGACATGCTATGTGGGGTGAAATGATGATACCATGCCAACTTTCAACCTTTTCAAAGTTCATTTGTAGTTTTTTTCAATTTCAGGGTTATTTAGCTCAAAAAACATTAAATGCATGAAAAATAACAAATGAAGTGAGAAAGGGTTCAAAATTTATGATGTGGCTTTGAATGGTGCATTTTGAACAAGCAAAAAGTCTGGAGTTCAAATAATTTCATAAAAATGAAATCCCTTTGTAAGAGATGAGTTTTCCTCCGAAACCCTAATACTCTGAAAGAGATTGTCTGTTTTGTACCCGAAGTGCGTCCAGTCTTTGCCGTAACCCTCTCAACTTTTTATAACATGCTATGTGGGGTGAAATGATCTTACCATGCCAACTTTCGACCTTTTTCAGAGTTCATTTGTAGTGTTTTTTAATTTCTGGGTTATTTAGCTCAAAAATCAGTAAATGCATAAAAATAACAAATGAAGTCAGAAACGGTTGAAAATTGATGATGTGGCTTTAAATGGTGCATTTTGCACACGCAAAAAGTCTGGAGTTCAAATAAGTTCATAAAAATGAAATCCCTTTGTAAGAGATGAGTTTTCCTCCGAAACCCTGATACTCCGAAAGAGATTGTCTGTTTTGACACGAAGTGCATCCAGGCTTTGCCGTAATCCTCTCAACTTTTTACAACATGTTATGTGGGGTGAAATGATGATACCATGCAACCTTTCAACCTTTTCAGAGTTCATTTGTAGTGATTTTCAATTTCAGTGTCATGTAACTCAAAAATCAGTAAATGCATGAAAAATACCAAATAAAGTCAGAAAGGGTTGAAAATCGATGATGTGGATTTGAATGGTACATATTGAACACGCAAAAAGTCTTGAGTAAAAATAAGTTCAAAAAATGGAATCCCTTTGTAATAGATGAGTTTTCGCCGAAACCCTGATACTTCGAAAGACATTTTCTGTTTTGTACATGAAGTGCATCCAGTTTTTGCCGTCACCCTCTCAACTTTTGTATAACATGCTATGTGGGTGACATGATGATACCATGCCAACTTTCGACCTTTTTAGAGTTCATTTGTAGTGCTTTTAAATTTTAGTGTCATGTAGCTCAAAAATCAGTAAATGCATGAAAAATACCAAATAAAGTGAGAAAGGGTTGAAAATCGATGATGTGGATTTGAATGCTACTTATTGAACACGCAAAAAGTCTGGAGTAAAAATAAGTTCAAAAAAACGGAATCCCTTTGTAATAGATGAGTTTCCGTCGAAACCCTGATACTTCGAAAGACATTTTCTGTTTTGTACACGAAGTGCATCCAGTTTTTGCCGTCACCCTCTCAGCTTTTGTATAGCATGCTATGTGGGTGAAATGATGATACCATGCCAACTTTCGACCTTTTGAGAGTTCATTTGTAGTGGTTTTAAATTTTAGTGTCATTTTGCTAAAATAAATCAGTAAATGCGTGAAAAATACCAAATGAATATAGAAAGGCTTGAAAATTGATGATGCGGCTTTGAATGGTGCATTTTGAACACACAAAAAGTCTGGAGTTCAAATAAGTTCAAAAAAATGAAATCCCTTTGTAATATTTGAGTTTTCGTCCGAAATCTTGATACTTCGAAAGAGATTGTCTGTTTTGTACACGAAGTGCATCTAGTTTTTGCAGTAACCCTGTCAACTGTTTATGACATGCTATGTGGGCAAAATGATGATACTATGCCAACTCTCGACCTTTTCAGAGTTCATTTGTAGTGTTTTTCAATTTCAGGGTCATTTAGCTCACAAATCAGTAAGTGCATGAAAAATAACAAATGAAGTCAGAAAGGGTAGAAAATTGATGATGTGGCTTTGAATGGTGCATTTTGAACATGCAAATAAGTTCATAAAAATGAAATCCCTTTGTAAGAGATGAGTTTTCGACCGAAACCGTGATACTCCGAAAGAGATTGTCTGTTTTGGACACGAAGTGCATCCAGGCTTTGCCGTAACCCTCTCAACTTTTTATAACATGCTATGTGGGGTGAAATGATGATACCATGCCAACTTTCGACCATTTTAGAGTTCATTTGTAGTGCTTTTCAATTTCAGTATATTGTAGCTAAAAAATCAGTAAAAGCATGAAAAATACCAAATGAAGTCAGAAAGGGTTGAAAATCGATGATGTGGATTTGAATGGTACATTTTGAACACGCAAAAAGTCTGGAGTAAAAATAAGATGAAAAAATGGAATCCCTTTGTAACAGATGAGTTTTCGTCAAAACCCTGATTCTTCGAAAGACATTGTCTGTTTTGTACACGAAGTGCATCCAGTTTTTGCCGTAACCCTCTCAGCTTTTTATAACATGCTATGTGGGTGAAATGATGATACCATGCCATCTTTCGACCTTTTTAGAGTTCAGTTGTAGTGCTTTCCAATTTCAGGGTCATTTTGCTCAAAAAATCAGTAAATGCATGAAAAATTGATGATGTGGCTTTGCATGGTGCATTTTCAATACACAAAAAGTCTCGAGTTCAAATAAGTTCAAGAAATGAAATCACTTTGTAGCAGATGAGTTTTTGTCCGAAACCCTAATATTTCGAAAGAGATTATATGTTTTGTACACGAAGTGCATCCACTTTTTGCCGTAAACCTCTCAACTTTTTACAACATGCTATGTGGGTGAAATAATGATACCACGCAAACTTTTGACCATTTAAAAGTTCATTTGTAGTGCTTTTCAATTTCAGTGTAATTCAGCTTTCAAAATTCAGTAAATGCTTGAAAAATACGAAAAGAATACAGAAAGGGTTGAAAATTGATGATTCGGCTTCGAATGGTGCATTTTGAACACACAAAAAGTCTCGAGTTCAAATAAGTTCAAAAAATGAAATCCCTTTGTAATATTTGAGTTTTCGTCCAAAACCATGATACTTCGAAAGAGATTGTCTGTTTTGTACACGAAGTGCATCAAGTTTTTGCCTAACCCTCTCAACTGTTTATGACATGCTATGTGGGTGAAATGATGATACCATGCCAACTTTCGACCTTGCTAGAATTCTTTAGTAGTGCTTTTAAATTTTAGTGTCATTTTGCTCAAATAAATCAGTAAATGCATGAAAAATACCAAATGAAGTCGGAAAGGGTTGAGAATTGATGATGTGGCTTTGAATGGTGCATTTTGAACACACAAAAAGTCTGGAGTTCAAATAAGTTCATAAAAATGAAATCCCTTTGTAAGAGATGAGTTTTCGTCCGAAACCGTGATACTCCGAAACAGATTGTCTGTTTTGTACACGAAGTGCATCCAGGCTTTGTCGTAACCCTCTCAAATTTTTATAACATGCTATGTGGGGTGAAATGATGATACCATGCCAACTTTTGACCATTTTAGAGTTCATTTGTAGTGCTTTTCACTTTCAGTGTATTGTAACCCAAAAATCAATAAATGCATGAAAAATACCAAATGAAGTTAGAAAGGGTTGAAAATCGATGATGTGGATTTGAATGGTACATTTTGAACACGCCAAAAGTCTGGAGTAAAAATAAGATGAAACAAATGGAATCCCTTTATAACAGATGAGTTTTCGTCAAAACCCTGATACTTCGAAAGACATTGTCTATTTTGTACACGAAGTGCATCTAGTTTTTGCCGTAACCCTCTCAGCTTTTTATAACATGCTATGTGGGTGAAATGATGATACCATGCCATCTTTCGACCTTTTTAGAGTTCAGTTGTAGTGCTTTCCAATTTCAGTGTCATTTTGCTCAAAAAAATCAGTAAATGCATGAAAAATACCAAATGAAATCAGAAAGGGTTGAAAATTGATGATGTGGCTTTGGATGGTGCATTTTCAATACACAAAAAGTCTCGTGTTCAAATAAGTTCAAGAAATGAAATCACTTTGTAGCAGATGAGTTTTTGTCCGAAACCCTAATATTTCGAAAGAGATTATATGTTTTGTACACGAAGTGCATCCAGTTTTTGCCGTAAACCTCTCAACTTTTTACAACATGCTATGTGGGTGAAATAATGATACCACGCCAAGTTTTGACCTTTTAAAAGTTCATATGTAGTGCTTTTCAATTTCAGTGTAATTCAGCTTTCAAAATTCAGTAAATGAATGAAAAATACGAAAAGAATACAAAAAGGGTTGAAAATTGATGATTCGGCTTCGAATGGTGCATTTTGAACACACAAAAAGTCTCGAGTTCAAATAAGTTCAAAAAAATGAAATCCCTTTTTAATATTTGAGTTTTTGTCCAAAACCATGATACTTCGAAAGAGATTGTCTGTTTTGTACACGAAGTGCATCCAGTTTTTGCCTAACCCTCTCAACTGTTTATGACATGCTATGTGTGTGAAATGATGATACCATGCCAACTTTCGACCTTTTTAGAATTCTTTAGTAGTGCTTTTAAATTTTAGTGTCATTTTGCTCAAATAAATCAGTAAATGCATGAAAAATACCAAATGAAGTAGGAAAGGGTTGAGAATTGATGATGTGGCTTTGAATGGTGCATTTTGAACACACAAAAAGTCTGGAGTTCAAATAAGTTCATAAAAATGAAATCCCTTTGTAAGAGATGAGTTTTCGTCCGAAACCGTGATACTCCGAAACAGATTGTCTGTTTTGTACACGAAGTGCATCCAGGCTTTGTCGTAACCCTCTCAAATTTTTACAACATGCTATGTGGGGTGAAATGATGATACCATGCCAACTTTCGACCATTTTAGAGTTCATTTGTACTGCTTTTCACTTTCAGTGTAGTGTAGCCCAAAAATCAATAAATGCATGAAAAATACCAAATGAAGTTAGAAAGTGTTGAAAATCGATGATGTGGTTTTGAATGGTACATTTTGAACACGCCAAAAGTCTGGAGTAAAAATAAGATGAAACAAATGGAATCCCTTTGTAACAGATGAGTTTTCATCTGAAACCCTGATACTTCGAAAGAGATGTCTGTTTTGTACACGAAGTGCATGCAGGTTTTGCCATAACCCTCTCAACTTTTTACAACATGCTATGTGGGTGAAATAATGATACCACGCCAAGTTTTGACCTTTTAAAAGTTCATATGTAGTGCTTTTCAATTTCAGTGTAATTCAGCTTTCAAAATTCAGTAAATGAATGAAAAATACGAAAAGAATACAAAAAGGGTTGAAAATTGATGATTCGGCTTCGAATGGTGCATTTTGAACACACAAAAAGTCTCGAGTTCAAATAAGTTCAAAAAAATGAAATCCCTTTTTAATATTTGAGTTTTTGTCCAAAACCATGATACTTCGAAAGAGATTGTCTGTTTTGTACACGAAGTGCATCCAGTTTTTGCCTAACCCTCTCAACTGTTTATGACATGCTATGTGTGTGAAATGATGATACCATGCCAACTTTCGACCTTTTTAGAATTCTTTAATAGTGCTTTTAAATTTTAGTGTCATTTTGCTCAAATAAATCAGTAAATGCATGAAAAATACCAAATGAAGTAGGAAAGGGTTGAGAATTGATGATGTGGCTTTGAATGGTGCATTTTGAACACACAAAAAGTCTGGAGTTCAAATAAGTTCATAAAAATGAAATCCCTTTGTAAGAGATGAGTTTTCGTCCGAAACCGTGATACTCCGAAACAGATTGTCTGTTTTGTACACGAAGTGCATCCAGGCTTTGTCGTAACCCTCTCAAATTTTTACAACATGCTATGTGGGGTGAAATGATGATACCATGCCAACTTTCGACCATTTTAGAGTTCATTTGTACTGCTTTTCACTTTCAGTGTAGTGTAGCCCAAAAATCAATAAATGCATGAAAAATACCAAATGAAGTTAGAAAGTGTTGAAAATCGATGATGTGGTTTTGAATGGTACATTTTGAACACGCCAAAAGTCGGGAGTAAAAATAAGATGAAACAAATGGAATCCCTTTGTATCAGATGAGTTTTCATCTGAAACCCTGATACTTCGAAAGAGATGTCTGTTTTGTACACGAAGTGCATGCAGGTTTTGCCATAACCCTCTCAATTTTTTATAACATGCTATGTGGGTGAAATGATGATACCATGCCAACTTTCGACCTTTTTGGAGGTCTTTAGTAGTGCTTTTAAATTTTAGTGTCATTTTGCTCAAATAAATCAGTAAATGCATGAAAAATACCAAATGAAGTCAGAAAGGGTTGAGAATTGATGATGTGGATTTGAATGGTGTATTTTGAACACACAAAAAGTCTCGTGTTCAAATCAGTTCAAGAAATGAAATCACTTTGTAACAAATGAGTTTTTGTCATTTAGCTCTTAAAATCAGTAAACGCATGAAAAATACCAAATGAATACAGAAAGGGTTGAAAATTGATGATGCAGCTTTGAATGGTGCATTTTGAACACACAAAAAGTCTGTAGTTCAAATAAGTTCAAAAAAATGAATCCCTTTGTAATAGTTGAGTTTTCATTCGAAACCCTGATACTTCGAAAGAGATTGTCCGTTTTGTAAACGAAGTTCATGCAGATTTTGCCATAACCCTCTCAACATTCTATGACATGCTATGTTGGTGAAATGATACCATGCCAACTTTCGACCTTTTCAGAGTTCGTTTGTAGTGTTTTTCAATTTCAGGGTCATTTAGCTCAAAAATCAGTAAATGCATGAAAAATAACAAATGAAGTCAGAAAGGGTTGAAAATTGATGATGTCGCTTTGAATGGTGCAGTTTGAACACACTAAAAGTCTGGAGTTCAAATAAGTTCATAAAAATGAATTCCCTTTGTAAAAGATGAGTTTTCGTCTGAAACCGTGATACTCCGGAAGATTTTGTCTGTTTTGTACATGAAGGGCATCCAGGCTTTGTCGTAACCCTCTCAACTTTTTATAACATGCTATGTGGGTTGAAATGATGGTACCATGCCAACTCTCGACCATTTTTGAGTTCATTTGTAGTGCTTTTCAATTTCAGCGTATTGTAGCTCCAAAATCAGTAAACGCATGAAAAATACCAAATGAAGTCAGGAAGGGTTGAAAATCGATGATGTGGATTTGAACGGTACATTTTGAACACGCAAAAAGTCTGGAGTAAAAATAAGATGAAACAAATGGAATCCCTTTGTAACAGATGAGTTGTCGTCAAAACCCTGATACTTCGAAAGACATTGTTTGTTTTGTACGCGAAGTGCATCCAGTTTTTGCCGTAACCCTCTCAGCCTTTTGTAACATGCTATGTGGGTGAAATGATGAAACCATGCCATCTTTCGAACTTTTTAGAGTTCAGTTGTAGTGCTTTTCAATTTCAGTGTCATTTTGCTCAAAAAAATCAGTAAATGCATGAAAAATACAAACTGAAGTCAGAAAGGGTTGAAAATAGATGATGTGGCTTTGAATGGTGCATTTTCAGCACACAAAAAGTCTCGAGTTCAAATAAGTTCAAGAAATGAAATCACTTTGTAACAGATGAGTTTTTGCCCGAAACACTGATACTTCGAAAGAGATTATCTGTTTTGTACACGAAGTGGATCCAGTTTTTGCCGTAAGCCTCTCATCTTTTTACAACATGCTATGTAGGTGAAATGATGATACCACGCCAACTTTCGACCTTTTAAAAGTTCAATTGTAGTGCTTTTCAATTTCAATGTCATTGAGTTGTAAAAAATCAGTAAATGCATGAAAAATACCAAATGAAGACACAAAGGGTTGAAAATTGATGATGCGGCTTTGAATGGTGCATTTTGAACCCACAAAAAGTCTGGAGTTCAAATAAGTTCAATAAAATGAAATCCTTTTGTAATATTTGAGTTTTCATCCAAAACCTTGATACTTCGAAAGAGATTGTCTGTTTTGTACACGAAGTTTATCCAGTTTTGGCCGTAACCCTCTCAACTGTTTATGACATGCTATGTGGCTGAAATGATGATACCATGCCAACTTTCGACCTTTTCAGAGTTCATTTGTAGTGCTTTTCAATTTCAATGTCATTTAGCTCTTAAAATCAGTAAACGCATGAAAAATACCAAATGAATACAGAAAGGGTTGAAAATTGATGATGCAGCTTTGAATGGTGCATTTTGAACACACAAAAAGTCTGTAGTTCAAATAAGTTCAAAAAAATGAATCCCTTTGTAATAGTTGAGTTTTCATTCGAAACCCTGATACTTCGAAAGAGATTGTCCGTTTTGTAAACGAAGTTCATGCAGATTTTGCCATAACCCTCTCAACTTTTTATGACATGCTATGTTGGTGAAATGATGATACCATGCCAACTTTCGACCTTTTTAGAGTTCAGTTGTAGTGCTTTTCAATTGCTGGGTCATTTAGCTCTAAAAAATTAGTAAATTCATGAAAAATACCGAATGAATTCAGAAAGGGTGAAAATTGATGATGTGGCTTTGAACGGTGCATTTTGAACACACAAAAAGTCTGGAGTTCAAATAAGTTCAAAAAATGAAATCCCTGTGTAATAGATGAGTTTTCGTGTGAAACCCTGATTATTCGAAAGAGATTGTCTGTTTTGTACATGAAGTGCATCCAGGCTTTGTCGTAACCCTCTCAACTTTTTATAACATGCTATGTGGGTTGAAATGATGATACCATGCCAACTCTCGACCATTTTTGAGTTCATTTGTAGTTCTTTTCAATTTCAGCGTATTGTAGCTCCAAAATCAGTAAATACATGAAAAATACCAAATGAAGTCAGAAAGGGTTGAAAATCGATGATGTGGATTTGAATGGTACATTTGGAACACGCAAAAAGTCTGGAGTAAAAATAAGATGAAACAAATGGAATCCCTTTGTAACAGATGAGTTGTCGTCAAAACCCTGACACTTCGAAAGACATTGTTTGTTTTGTACGCGAAGTGCATCCAGTTTTTGCCGTAACCCTCTTAGCTTTTTATAAGATGCTATGCGGGTGAAATGATGATACCATGCCATCTTTTGGCCTTTTTAGAGTTCAGTTGTAGTGCTTTTCAATTTAAGTGTCATTTTTCTCAAAAAAATCAGTAAATGCATGAAAAATACAAAATGAAGTTGGAAAGGGTTGAAAATTGATGATGTGGCTTTGAATGGTGCATTTTGAACACACAAAAATCTCGAGTTCAAATAAGTTCAAGAATTTGTAATGCTTTTAAATTTCAATGTCATTTAGCTCTAAAAAAATCAGTAAATGCATGAAAAATACCAAGTGAATACAGAAAGGGTTGAAAATTGATGATGCAGCAGTCAATGGTGCATTTTGAGCACACAAAAAGTCTGGAGTTCAAATAAGTTGAAAAAAATGAAATCCCTTTCTCATAGTTGAATTTTCGTCCGAAACACTGATACTTCGAAAGAGATTGTCTGTTTTGTACACGAAGTGCATGCAGATTTTGCCGTAACCCTCTCAACTTTTTATGACATGCTATGTGGGCGAAATGATGATACCATGCCAACTTTCGACGTTTTCACAGTTCATTTGTAGTGTTTTTCAATTTCAGGGTCATTTAGCTCAAAAATCAGTAAATGCATGAAAAATAACAAATGAAGTGAGAAAGGGTTGAAAATTGATGATGTGGCTTTGAATGGTGCATTTTGAACACGCAAAAAGTCTGGAGTTCAAATAAGTTCATAAAAATGAAATCCCTTTGTAAGAGATGAGTTTTCCTCCGAAACCCTGATACTCCGAAAGAGATTGTCTGTTTGGTACACGAAGTGCATCCAGGCTTTGCCGTAACCTTCTCAACTTTTTATGACATACTATGTGGGGTGAAATGATGATACCATGCCAACTTTCGACCTTTTTAGAGTTCATTTGTAGTGCTTTTCAATTTCAGTGTCATTTAGATCAAAAATCAGTAAATGCATGAAAAATACCAAATGAAGTCAGAAAGGTTTGAAAATCGATGATGTGGATTTCAATGGTGCATTTTGCACACACAAAAAGTCTGGAGTTGAAATAAGTTCAAAAAAATTGAAATACCTTTGCAACAGATGAGTTTTCGTCCGAAACGCTGATACTTCGAAAGAGATTGTCTGTTTTGTACACGAAGTGCATCCAGTTTTTGTCGTAACCCTGTCAACTTTTCATAACATGCTATGTGGGTGAAATGATGATCCCATACCAACTTTCCTCCTTTTCAACGTTCATTTGTAGTGCTTTTCAATTTAAGTGTGAGTTAGTTCTAAAAAAAATCAGTAAATGCATGAAAAATACCAAATGAATACAGAAAGGGTTGAAAATTGATGATGCGACTTTGAATGGTGCATTTTGAACACACAAAAAGTCTGGAGTTCAAATAAGTTCAAAAAAATTAAATCCCTTTGTAATATTTGAGTTTTCGTCCGAAACCCTGATACTTCGAAAGAGAATGTCTGTTTTGTAGACGAAGTTCATCTAGTTTTTTCCCTCACAACATTTTATGACATGCTATGTGGGTGAAATGACGATACCATGCCAACTTTCGACCTTTTCAGAGTTCATTTGTAGTGTTTTTCAATTTCAGGGTCATTTAGCTCAAAAATCAGTAAATGCATGAAAAATAACAAAAGAACTCAAAAAAGGTTGAAAATTGATGATGTGGCTATTGAATGGTGAATTTTGAACAGGCAAAAAGTCTGGAGTTCAAATAAGTTCAAAAAATGAAATCCCTGTGTAATAAATGTAACCCAGATACTTCGAAAGAGATTGTCTAGTTTGTACATGAAGTGCATCCAGTTTTTGCCATAAGCCTCTCAACTTTTTATAACATGCTATGTAGGTGAAATGATGATACCACGCCAGCTTTCGACCTTTTTAGAGTTCAGTTGTAGTGCTTTTCAATTGCTGGGTCATTTAGCTCTAAAAAATCAGTAAATGCATGAAAAATACCGAATGAATTCAGAAAGGGTGAAAATTGATGATGTGGCTTTGAACGGTGCATTTTGAACACACAAAAAGTCTGGAGTTCAAATAAGTTCAAAAAATGAAATCCCTGTGTAATAGATGAGTTTTCGTGTGAAACCCTGATAATTCGAAAGAGATTGTCTGTTTTGTACATGAAGTGCATCCAGTTTTTGCGGTAACCCTCTCAACTTTTTATAACATGCTATGTGGGGTGAAATGACGATACGATGCCAACTTTTGACCTTTTCAGAGTTCATTTTTCGTGTTTTTCAATTTCAGTGTCATTTAGCTCAAAATCAGTAAATGCATTAAAAATACCGAATGAAGTTAGAAAGGGTTGAAAATTGATGATGTGGCTTTCAATGGTGCATTTTGAACACGCAAAAAGTATGGTGTTCAAATAAGTTGAAAAAATGAAATCCCTTTGTGAAAGATGAGTTTTAGTCCGAAACCCTGTTACTTCAAAAGAGATTGTCTGTTTTGTACATGAAGTGCATCCAGTTTTTGCCGTAACCCTCTCAATTTTTTATAAGATGCTATGTGGGGTGAAATGACGATACCATGCAAACTTTTGACCTTTTCAGAGTTCATTTTTAGTGTTTTTTCAATTTCAGTGTCATTTAGCTCAAAAATCAGTAAATGCATTAAAAATATCGATTCAAGTCACAAAGGGTTGAAAATTGATGATCTGTCTTTTAGTGGTGCATTTTGAACATGCAAAAAGTCTGGAGTTCAAATAAGTTGAATAAATGAAATCCCTTTGTAACAGATGAGTTTTAGTCCGAAACCCTGATACTTCGAAAGAGATTGTCTGTTTTGTACACGAAGTGCATCCATGCTTTGCCGTAACCCTCTCAACTTTTCATAACATGCTATGTGGGGTGAAATGACGATACCATGCCAACTTTTGACCTTTTGAGAGTTCATTTTTAGTGTTTTTGAATTTCAGTGTCATCTAGCTCAAAAATCAGTAAATGCATTAAAAATACCGAATGAAGTTAGAAAGGGTTGAAAATTGATGATGTGGCTTTCAATGGTGCATTTTGAACACACAAAAAGTCTGGAGTTCAAATAAGTTGAAAAAAATGAAATCCCTTTGTGACAGATGAGTTTTAGTCCGAAACCCTGATACTTCGAAAGAGATTGTCTGTTTATTAGATGAAGTGCATCCAGTTTTTCCGTAACCCTCTCAATTTTTTATAACATTTTATGTGGGTGAAATGGTGATACCATGCCATCTTTTGACCTTTTCAGAGTTCATTTGTAGTGCTTTTCAATTGCAGGGTCATTTAGCTCTAAAAAATCAGTAAATGCATGAAAAATAACAAATGAAGTCAGAAAGTGTCGAAAATTGATGATGTGGCTTTGAATGGTGCATTTTGAACACGCAAAAAGTGTGGAGTTCAAATAAGATCATAAAAATGAAATCCCTTTGTAAGAGATGAGTTTTCCTCCGAAACCCTGATACTCCGAAAGAGATTGTCTATTTTGTACAGGAGGTGCATCCAGGCTTTGCCATAACCCTCTCAACTTTTTATAACATGCTATGTGGGGTGAAATGATGATACCATGCCAACTTTCGAGCTTTTCAGAGTTCACTTGTAGTGCTTTTCAATTTTAGTGTCATTTAGCTCAAAAGCCAGTAAATGCATGAAAAATACCAAATGAAGTTAGAAAGGGTTGAAAATTGATGATGTGGATTTCAATGGTGCATTTTGCACACGCAAAAAGTCTGGAGTTCAAATAAGTTAAAAAAATGAAATCCCTTTCTAACAGATGAGTTTTCGTCGAAACCCTGATACTTCGAAAGACATTGTCTGTTTTGTACACGAAGTGCATCCAGTTTTTGTCGAAACCCTCTTAGCTTTTTATAACATGCTATGTGGGTGAAATGATGATACCACGCCAACTTTCAACCTTTTCAGAGTTCATTTGTAGTGCTTTTCAATTGTAGGGTCAT
The DNA here is from genome assembly GCA_022496015.1 of Hordeum marinum. Taxonomy (NCBI): domain Eukaryota; kingdom Viridiplantae; phylum Streptophyta; class Magnoliopsida; order Poales; family Poaceae; genus Hordeum; species Hordeum marinum. The sequence goes on along the minus strand of JAAAWK010001164.1, from coordinate 269,417 downwards.
TTAGCTCTAAAAAATTAGTAAATGCATGAAAAATACCGAATGAAGTCAGAAAGGGTTGAAAGTTGATGATGTGGCTTTGAATGGTGCATTTCGAACACACAAAAAGTCTGGAGTTAGAATAAGTTGAAAAAAATGAAATCCCTTTGTAACATATGAATTTTGGTTCGAAACACTGATACTTCGAAAGAGATTGTCTGTTTTGTACATGAAGTGCATCCAGGTTTTTCCATGACCCTCTCAATTTTTATAACATGCTATGTGGGTGAAATGATGATACCATGCCAACTTTCGACCTTTTTAGAGTTCATTTGTAGTGCTTTTCAATTGGAGTGTCATTTAGCTCTAAAAAATCAGTAAATGCATGAAAAATACCGAATGAAGTCAGAAAGGGTTGAAAATTGATGATGTGGCTTTGAATGGTGCATTTTGAACACACAAAAAGTTTGGAGTTCAAATAAGTTCAAAAAAATTGAAATCCCTTTGTAATAGATGAGTTTTCGTCTGAAACCCTGATACTTCGAAAGAGATTGTCTGTTTTGTACACGAAGTCTATCAAGGCTTTGCCGTAACCCTCTCAACTTTTTATCACATGCTATGCGGGTTAAAATCATGATGCCATGCAAACTTTCGATCTTTTCAGAGTTCATTTGTAGTGCTTTTCAATTTCACTATCATTTAGCTCAAAAATCAGTAAATGCATGAAAAATACCAAATGAAGTCAGAAAGGGTTGAAAATCGATGATGTGGATTTGAATGGTGCATTTTGAATACGCAAAATGTCTAGAGTTCAAATAAGTTTTGTACAAGAATGGTGCATTTTGAATACACTAAAAATGAAATCCCTTTGTGACAGATGAGTTTTCGTCTGAAACCCTGATACTTCGAAAGAGATTGTCCGTTTTGTACAAGAAGTGCATCTAGTTTTTGCCGTAACCCTCTCAACTTTTGATAACATGCTATGTGGGTGAAATGATGATACCATGCCAACATTTGACCTTTTCAAGTTCATTTGTAGTGCTTTTCAATTTCAGTGTCATTTAGCTCTAAAACAATCAGTAAATGCATGAAAAATACCAAATTAATTCAGAAAGGAATGAAAATTGATGATTTGCCTTTGAATGGTGCATTTTGAACACAAAAAAAGTGTGGATTGCAAATAAGTTCAAAAAAATGAAATCACTTTGCAATAGTTAAGTTTTCGTCCGAAACCCTGATACTTCGAAAGAGATTGTCTGTTTTGTACACGAAGTGCATCCAGTTTTTGCCGTAACCCTCTCAACTTTTTATCACATGCTATGTGGGTGAAATGATGATACCATGTCGACTTTCGACATTTTCAGAGTTCATTTGTAGTGCTTTTCAATTTCATTGTCATTTAGCTCAAAAATCAGTGAAGGCATGAAAAATACCAAATGAAGTCAGAAAGGGCTGAAAATTGACGATGTGTCTTTCAATGGTGCATTTTGAAAACGCAAAAATTCTAGAGTTCAAATAAGTTCAAAAAATGAAATCCCTTTGTAACAGATGAGTTTTCGTCCGAAACGCTGATACTTCGAAAGAGATTGTCTGTTTTGTACACGAAGTGCATCCAGTTTTTGTCGTAACCCTGTCAACTTTTCATAACATGCTATGTGGGGTGAAATGATGATACCATGCCAACTGTCGACCTTTTTAGAGTTCATTTGTAGTGCTTTTCAATTACAGTGTCATTTAGATCAAAAATCAGTAAATGCATGAAAAATACCAAATGAAGTCAGAAAGGTTTGAAAATCGATGATGTGGATTTCAATGGTGCATTTTGCACACGCAAAAAGTCTGGAGTTCAAATAAGTTCAAAAAAATTGAAATACCTTTGCAAAAGATGAGTTTCCGTCCGAAACGCTGATACTTCGAAAGAGATTGTCTGTTTTGTACACGAAGTGCATCCAGTTTTTGTCGTAACCCTGTCAACTTTTCATAACATGCTATGTGGGTGAAATGATGATCCCATACCAACCTTCCTCCTTTTCAACGTTCATTTGTAGTGCTTTTCAATTTAAGTGTCAGTTAGTTCTAAAAAAATCAGTAAATGCATGAAAAATACCAAATGAATACAGAAAGGGTTGAAAATTGATGATGCGACTTTGAATGGTGCATTTTGAACACACAAAAAGTCTGGAGTTCAAATAAGTTCAAAAAAATTAAATCCCTTTGTAATATTTGAGTTTTCGTCCGAAACCCTGATACTTCGAAAGAGATTGTCTGTTTTGTAGACGAAGTGCATCTAGTTTTTTCCCTCACAACATTTTATGACATGCTATGTGGGTGAAATGACGATACCATGCCAACTTTCGACCTTTTCAGAGTTCATTTGTAGTGTTTTTCAATTTCAGGGTCATTTAGCTCAAAAATCAGTAAATGCATGAAAAATAACAAAAGAACTCAAAAAAGGTTGAAAATTGATGATGTGGCTATTGAATGGTGAATTTTGAACAGGCAAAAAGTCTGGAGTTCAAATAAGTTCAAAAAATGAAATCCCTGTGTAATAAATGTAACCCAGATACTTCGAAAGAGATTGTCTAGTTTGTACACGAAGTGCATCCAGTTTTTGCAATAAGCCTCTCAACTTTTTATAACATGCTATGTAGGTGAAATGATGATACCACGCCAGCTTTCGACCTTTTTAGAGTTCAGTTGTAGTGCTTTTCAATTGCTGGGTCATTTAGCTCTAAAAAATCAGTAAATGCATGAAAAATACCGAATGAATTCAGAAAGGGTGAAAATTGATGATGTGGCTTTGAACGGTGCATTTTGAACACACAAAAAGTCTGGAGTTCAAATAAGTTCAAAAAATGAAATCCTTGTGTAATAGATGAGTTTTCGTGTGAAACCCTGATAATTCGAAAGAGATTGTCTGTTTTGTACATGAAGTGCATCCAGTTTTTGCAGTAACCCTCTCAACTTTTTATAACATGCTATGTGGGGTGAAATGACGATACGACGCCAACTTTTGACCTTTTCAGAGTTCATTTTTCGTGTTTTTCAATTTCTGTGTCATTTAGCTCAAAATCAGTAAATGCATTAAAAATACCGAATGAAGTTAGAAAGGGTTGAAAATTGATGATGTGGCTTTCAATGGTGCATTTTGAACATGCAAAAAGTATGGTGTTCAAATAAGTTGAAAAAATGAAATCCCTTTGTGACAGATGAGTTTTAGTCCGAAACCCTGATACTTCAAAAGAGATTGTCTGTTTTGTACATGAAGTGCATCCAGTTTTTGCCGTAACCCTCTCAATTTTTTATAAGATGCTATGTGGGGTGAAATGACGATACCATGCCAACTTTTGACCTTTTCAGAGTTCATTTTTAGTGTTTTTTCAATTTCAGTGTCATTTAGCTCAAAAATCAGTAAATGCATTAAAAATATCGATTCAAGTCACAAAGGGTTGAAAATTGATGATCTGTCTTTTAGTGGTGCATTTTGAACATGCAAAAAGTCTGGAGTTCAAATAAGTTGAATAAATGAAATCCCTTTGTAACAGATGAGTTTTAGTCCGAAACCCTGATACTTCGAAAGAGATTGTCTGTTTTGTACACGAAGTGCATCCATGCTTTGCCGTAACCCTCTCAACTTTTCATAACATGCTATGTGGGGTGAAATGACGATACCATGCCAACTTTTGACCTTTTGAGAGTTCATTTTTAGTGTTTTTGAATTTCAGTGTCATCTAGCTCAAAAATCAGTAAATGCATTAAAAATACCGAATGAAGTTAGAAAGGGTTGAAAATTGATGATGTGGCTTTCAATGGTGCATTTTGAACACACAAAAAGTCTAGAGTTCAAATAAGTTGAAAAAAATGAAATCCCTTTGTGACAGATTGGTTTTAGTCCGAAACCCTGATACTTCGGAAGAGATTGTCTGTTTATTAGATGAAGTGCATCCAGTTTTTCCGTAACCCTCTCAATTTCTTATAACATTCTATGTGGGTGAAATGGTGATACCATGCCGTCTTTTGACCTTTTCAGAGTTCATTTGTAGTGCTTTTCAATTGCAGGGTCATTTAGCTCTAAAAACTCAGTAAATGCATGAAAAATAACAAATGAAGTCAGAAAGTGTTGAAAATTGATGATGTGGCTTTGAATGGTGCATTTTGAACACGCAAAAAGTGTGGAGTTCAAATAAGATCATAAAAATGAAATCCCGTTGTAAGAGATGAGTTTTCCTCCGAAAACCTGATACTCCGAAAGAGATTGTCTATTTTGTACAGGAGGTGCATCCAGGCTTTGCCATAACCCTCTCAACTTTTTATAACATGCTATGTGGGGTGAAATGATGATACCATGCCAACTTTCGAGCTTTTCAGAGTTCACTTGTAGTGCTTTTCAATTTTAGTGTCATTTAGCTCAAAAGCCAGTAAATGCATGAAAAATACCAAATGAAGTTAGAAAGGGTTGAAAATTGATGATGTGGATTTCAATGGTGCATTTTGCACACGCAAAAAGTCTGGAGTTCAAATAAGTTAAAAAAATGAAATCCCTTTCTAACAGATGAGTTTTCGTCGAAACCCTGATACTTCGAAAGACATTGTCTGTTTTGTACACGAAGTGCATCCAGTTTTTGTCATAACCCTCTCAGCTTTTTATAACATGCTATGTGGGTGAAATGATGATACCACGCCAATTTCAACCTTTTCAGAGTTCATTTGTAGTGCTTTTCAATTGCAGGGTCATTTAGCTCTAAAAAATTAGTAAATGCATGAAAAATACCGAATGAAGTCAGAAAGGGTTGAAAGTTGATGATGTGGCTTTGAATGGTGCATTTCGAACACACAAAAAGTCTGGAGTTAGAATAAGTTGAAAAAAATGAAATCCCTTTGTAACATATGAATTTTGGTTCGAAACACTGATACTTCGAAAGAGATTGTCTGTTTTGTACATGAAGTGCATCCAGGTTTTTCCATGACCCTCTCAATTTTTATAACATGCTATGTGGGTGAAATGATGATACCATGCCAACTTTCGACCTTTTTAGAGTTCATTTGTAGTGCTTTTCAATTGGAGTGTCATTTAGCTCTAAAAAATCAGTAAATGCATGAAAAATACCGAATGAAGTCAGAAAGGGTTGAAAATTGATGATGTGGCTTTGAATGGTGCATTTTGAACACACAAAAAGTTTGGAGTTCAAATAAGTTCAAAAAAATTGAAATCCCTTTGTAATAGATGAGTTTTCGTCTGAAACCCTGATACTTCGAAAGAGATTGTCTGTTTTGTACACGAAGTCTATCAAGGCTTTGCCGTAACCCTCTCAACTTCTTATCACATGCTATGCGGGTTAAAATGATGATGCCATGCAAACTTTCGATCTTTTCAGAGTTCATTTGTAGTGCTTTTCAATTTCACTATCATTTAGCTCAAAAATCAGTAAATGCATGAAAAATACCAAATGAAGTCAGAAAGGGTTGAAAATCGATGATGTGGATTTGAATGGTGCATTTTGAATACGCAAAATGTCTAGAGTTCAAATAAGTTTTGTACAAGAATGGTGCATTTTGAATACACTAAAAATGAAATCCCTTTGTGACAGATCAGTTTTCGTCTGAAACCCTGATACTTCGAAAGAGATTGTCCGTTTTGTACAAGAAGTGCATCTAGTTTTTGCCGTAACCCTCTCAACTTTTGATAACATGCTATGTGGGTGAAATGATGATACCATGCCAACATTTGACCTTTTCAAGTTCATTTGTAGTGCTTTTCAATTTCAGTGTCATTTAGCTCTAAAACAATCAGTAAATGCATGAAAAATACCAAATTAATTCAGAAAGGAATGAAAATTGATGATTTGCCTTTGAATGGTGCATTTTGAACACAAAAAAAGTGTGGATTGCAAATAAGTTCAAAAAAATGAAATCACTTTGCAATAGTTAAGTTTTCGTCCGAAACCCTGATACTTCGAAAGAGATTGTCTGTTTTGTACACGAAGTGCATCCAGTTTTTGCCGTAACCCTCTCAACTTTTTATCACATGCTATGTGGGTGAAATGATGATACCATGTCGACTTTCGACATTTTCAGAGTTCATTTGTAGTGCTTTTCAATTTCATTGTCATTTAGCTCAAAAATCAGTGAAGGCATGAAAAATACCAAATGAAGTCAGAAAGGGCTGAAAATTGACGATGTGTCTTTCAATGGTGCATTTTGAAAACGCAAAAATTCTAGAGTTCAAATAAGTTCAAAAAATGAAATCCCTTTGTAACAGATGAGTTTTCGTCCGAACCCTGATACTTCGAAATAGATTGTTTGTTTTGTACACGAAGTGCATCAAGGCTTTGCTGGAACCATCTCAACTTTTTATAACATTCTATGTGGGGTTAAATGATGATACCATGCAAACTTTCGACCTTTTCAGAATTCATTTGTAGTGCTTTTCAATTTCACTGGCATTTAGCTCAAAAATCAGTAAATGCATGAAAAATATCAAATGAATTCAGAAAGGGTTGAAAATTGATGATGTGGATTTGAATAGTGCATTTTGAACACGCAAAATGTCTGGAGTTCAAATAAGTTCAGAAAAATGAAATCCCTTTGTGACAGATGAGTTGTCATCCCAAACCTTGATACCTCGAAAGAGATTGTCTGTTTTGTACAGGAAGTGCATCCAATTTTTATCGTAACCCTCTCTACTTTTGATAACTTGCTATGTGGGTGAAATGATGATACCATGCCAACATTCGACCTTTTCAAAGTTCATTTGTAGTGCTTTTCAATTTAAGTGTAATTTACCTCAAAAAAAATCAGTAAATGCATGAAAAATACCAAATGAATTCAGAAAGGAATGACAATTGATCATGTGGCTTTGAATGGTGCATTTTGAACACACAAAAAGTGTGGCGTTCAAATAAGTTCAAAAAATTGAAATCCCTTTGTAATAGATGAGTTTTCGTCTGAAACCCTCATACTTCAAAAGTGATTGTCTGTTTTGTACACAAAGTGCATCCAGTTTTTGTCGTAATCCTCTTAACCATTTATGACATGCTATGTGGGGTCAAATGACGATACCATGCGAACATTTGACCTTTTCAGAGTTCATTTGTAGTGCTTTTCAATTTCACTGTCATTGAGTTCAAAAATCAGTAACTGCATGAAAAATACCAAATGAAGTCAGAAAGGGTTGAAAAATGATGATGTGGATTTGAATGTTGCATTTTGGACACACAAAATGTCTGGAATTCAAATAAGTTCAAAAAAACGAAATCCCTTTGTTACAGATGAGTTTTCGTCCGAAACACTGATACTTCGAAAGAGGTTGTTTGTTTTGTACACGAAGTGCACCCAGTTATTGCCATAACCCTCTCAACTTTTGATAACATGCTATGTGGGTGAAATGATGATACCATGCCAACTTTCGACCTTTTCAGAGTTCATTTGTAGTGCTTTTCAATTGCAGGGTCATTTAGCTCTAAAAAATCAGTAAATGCATGAAAAATAACAAATGAAGTCAGAAAGTGTTGAAAATTGATGATGTGGCTTTGAATGGTGCATTTTGAACACGCAAAAAGTGTGGAGTTCAAATAAGATCATAAAAATGAAATCCCTTTGTAAGAGATGACTTTTCCTCCGAAACCCTGATACTCCGAAAGAGATTGTCTATTTTGTACAGGAGGTGCATCCAGGCTTTGCCATAACCCTCTCAACTTTTTATAACATGCTATGTGGGGTGAAATGATGATACCATGCCAACTTTCGAGCTTTTCAGAGTTCACTTGTAGTGCTTTTCAATTTTAGTGTCATTTAGCTCAAAAGCCAGTAAATGCATGAAAAATACCAAATGAAGTTAGAAAGGGTTGAAAATTGATAATGTGGATTTCAATGGTGCATTTTGCACACGCAAAAAGTCTGGAGTTCAAATAAGTTAAAAAAATGAAATCCCTTTCTAACAGATGAGTTTTCGTCGAAACCCTGATACTTCGAAAGACATTGTCTGTTTTGTACACGAAGTGCATCCAGTTTTTGTCGTAACCCTCTCAGCTTATTATAACATGCTATGTGGGTGAAATGATGATACCACGCCAACTTTCAACCTTTTCAGAGTTCATTTGTAGTGCTTTTCAATTGCAGGGTCATTTAGCTCTAAAAAATTAGTAAATGCATGAAAAATACCGAATGAAGTCAGAAAGGGTTGAAAGTTGATGATGTGGCTTTGAATGGTGCATTTCGAACACACAAAAAGTCTGGAGTTAGAATAAGTTGAAAAAAATGAAATCCCTTTGTAACATATGAATTTTGGTTCGAAACACTGATACTTCGAAAGAGATTGTCTGTTTTGTACATGAAGTGCATCTAGGTTTTTCCATGACCCTCTCAATTTTTATAACATGCTATGTGGGTGAAATGATGATACCGTGCCGACTTTCGACCTTTTTAGAGTTCATTTGTAGTGCTTTTCAATTGGAGTGTCATTTAGCTCTAAAAAATCAGTAAATGCATGAAAAATACCGAATGAAGTCAGAAAGGGTTGAAAATTGATGATGTGGCTTTGAATGGTGCATTTTGAACACACAAAAAGTTTGGAGTTCAAATAAGTTCAAAAAAATTGAAATCCCTTTGTAATAGATGAGTTTTCGTCTGAAACCCTGATACTTCGAAAGACATTGTCTGTTTTGTACACGAAGTCTATCAAGGCTTTGCCATAACCCTCTCAACTTTTTATCACATGCTATGCGGGTTAAAATGATGATGCCATGCAAACTTTCGATCTTTTCAGAGTTCATTTGTAGTGCTTTTCAATTTCACTATCATTTAGCTCAAAAATCAGTAAATGCATGAAAAATACCAAATGAAGTCAGAAAGGGTTGAAAATCGATGATGTGGATTTGAATGGTGCATTTTGAATACGCAAAATGTCTAGAGTTCAAATAAGTTTTGTACAAGAATGGTGCATTTTGAATACACTAAAAATGAAATCCCTTTGTGACAGATGAGTTTTCGTCTGAAACCCTGATACTTCGAAAGAGATTGTCCGTTTTGTACAAGAAGTGCATCTAGTTTTTGTCGTAACCCTCTCAACTTTTGATAACATGCTATGTGGGTGAAATGATGATACCATGCCAACATTTGACCTTTTCAAAGTTCATTTGTAGTGCTTTTCAATTTCAGTGTCATTTAGCTCTAAAACAATCAGTAAATGCATGAAAAATACCAAATTAATTCAGAAAGGAATGAAAATTGATGATTTGCCTTTGAATGGTGCATTTTGAACACAAAAAAAGTGTGGATTGCAAATAAGTTCAAAACAATGAAATCACTTTGCAATAGTTAAGTTTTCGTCCGAAACCCTGATACTTCGAAAGAGATTGTCTGTTTCGTACACGAAGTGCATCAAGTTTTTGCCGTAACCCTCTCAACTTTTTATCACATGCTATGTGGGTGAAATGATGATACCATGTCGACTTTCGACATTTTCAGAGTTCATTTGTAGTGCTTTTCAATTTCATTGTCATTTAGCTCAAAAATCAGTGAAGGCATGAAAAATACCAAATGAAGTCAGAAAGGGCTGAAAATTGACGATGTGTCTTTCAATGGTGCATTTTGAAAACGCAAAAATTCTAGAGTTCAAATAAGTTCAAAAAATGAAATCCCTTTGTAACAGATGAGTTTTCGTCCGAACCCTGATACTTCGAAATAGATTGTTTGTTTTGTACACGAAGTGCATCAAGGCTTTGCTGGAACCATCTCAACTTTTTATAACATTCTATGTGGGGTTAAATGATGATACCATGCAAACTTTCGACCTTTTCAGAGTTCATTTGTAGTGCTTTTCAATTTCACTGTCATTTAGCTCAAAAATCAGTAAATGCATGAAACATACCAAATGAATTCAGAAAGGGTTGAAAATTGATGATGTGGATTTGAATAGTGCATTTTGAACACGCAAAATGTCTGGAGTTCAAATAAGTTCAAAAAAATGAAATCCCTTTGTGACAGATGAGTTGTCATCCCAAACCTTGATACCTCGAAAGAGATTGCCTCTTTTGTACACGAAGTGCATCCAATTTTTATCGTAACCCTCTCTACTTTTGATAACTTGCTATGTGGGTGAAATGATGATACCATGCCAACATTCGACCTTTTCAAAGTTCATTTGTAGTGCTTTTCAATTTAAGTGTAATTTACCTCAAAAAAATCAGTAAATGCATGAAAAATACAAAAGGAATTCAGAAAGGAATGACAATTGATCATGTGGCTTTGAATGGTGCATTTTGAACACACAAAAAGTGTGGCGTTCAAATAAGTTCAAAAAATTGAAATCCCTTTGTAATAGATGAGTTTTCGTCTGAAACCCTGATACTTCAAAAGTGATTGTCTGTTTTCTACACAAAGTGCATCCAGTTTTTGTCGTAATCCTCTTAACCATTTATGACATGCTATGTGGGGTCAAATGATGATACCATGCGAACATTTGACCTTTTTAGAGTTCATTTGTAGTGCTTTTCAATTTCACTGTCATTTAGTTCAAAAATTAGTAACTGCATGAAAAATACCAAATGAAGTCAGAAAGGGTTGAAAAATGATGATGTGGATTTGAATGTTGCATTTTGGCACACAAAATGTCTGGAGTTCAAATAAGTTCAAAAAAACGAAATCCCTTTGTTAGAGATGAGTTTTCGTCCGAAACACTTATACTTCGAAAGAGGTTGTTTGTTTTGTACACGAAGTGCACCCAGTTATTGCCATAACCCTCTCAACTTTTGATAACATGCTATGTGGGTGAAATGATGATACCATGCCAACTTTCGACCTTTTCAGAGTTCATTTGTAGTGCTTTTCAATTGCAGGGTCATTTGGCTCTAAAAAAATCAGTAAATGCATGATAAAGACCAAATGTAGTCAGAATGGGTTGAAACTTGGTGATGTTGCTTTGAATGGTGCATTTTGAACACACAAAAAGTCTGGAGTTTAAATAAGTTCAAAAAAATGAAATCTGTTTCTAATAGTTGAGTTTTCGTTCGAAAGCCTCATACTTCAAAAAAGATTGTCTGTTTTGTACACGAAGTGCATCTAGTTTTTGCCGTAACTCTCTCAACTTTTTATTACATGCTATGTGGGTGAAATTATGATACCATGCCAACTTTCGACCTTTTCAAGGTTTATTTGTAGTGTTTTTCAATTTCAGGGTCGTTTAGCTCAAAAATTAGTAAATGCATGAAAAATACCAAATGAAGCCAAAAAGGGTTGAAAATTGATGATGTGTCTTTGAATGGTGCATTTTGAACTCGGAAAAAGTCTGGAGTTCAAAAGTAACAGATGAGTTTTCGTCTGAAACCCTGATACTTCGAAAGAGATTGTCTATTTTTTACATGAAGTGCATCAAGGCTTTGCCGTAACCCTCCCATCTTTTTATAACATGCTATGCGGGGTCAACTGATGATACCGTACAAACTTTTGACCTTTTGAGTGTTCATTTGTAGTGCTTTTCATATTCACTGTCATTTAGCTCGAAAATCAGTAAATGCAAGAAAAATACCTAATGAAGTACGAAAGGGTTGAAAAATGATGATGTGGATTTGAATGGTGCATTTTGAACATGCAAAAAGTCTGGAGTTCAAATAAGTTCAAAAAAATTAAATCCCTTTGTGACAGATGAGTTTTCGTCCGAAACTCTAATACTTCGAAAGAGATTGTCTGTTTTGTACACGAAGTGCATCCAGCTTTTGCCGTAACCCTCTCAACTTTTGATAACATGCTATGTGGGTGAAATGATGATACCACGCCAACATTCGACCTTTTCAAAGTTCATTTGTAGTGCTTTTCAATTTCAGTGTCCTTTAGCTCTAAAAAATCGCTAGGTGCATGAAAAATACCAAATCAATTTAGAAAGGAATGAAAATTGATGATGTGGCTTTGAGTGGTGCATTTTGAACACAAAAAAAGTGTGGAGTGCAAACAAGTTAAAAAAAATGAAATACCTTTGTAATAGTTGAGTTTTCGTTTGAAACCCTGATACTTCAAAAGAGATTGTCTGTTTTGTACACGAAGTGGATCCAGTTTTTGCCGTAACCCTCTCAACTTTTTATGACATGCTATGTGGGTGAAATGATGATACCATGTCAACTTTCGACCTTTCAGAGTTCATTTGTAGTGCTTTTCAATTTTATTGTCATTTAGCTCGAAAATCAGTAAATGCATGAAAAATACCAAATGAAGTCAGAAAGGGTTGAAAATTGATGTCGTGTCTTTGGATGGTGCATTTTGAACATGCAAAAAGTCTGGAGTTCAAATAAGTTCAAAAAATGAAATCCCTTTATAACAGATAAGTTTTCGTCTAAAACCCTGATACTGTGAAAGAGATTGTCAGTTTTGTACACAAAGTGCATCAAGGCTTTGTCGGAACCATATCAACTTTTTATAACATGCTATGCGGGGTTAAATGATGATACCATGCAAACTTTCAACCTTTTCAGAGTTCATTTGTAGTGCTTTTCAATTGCACTATCATTTAGCTCAAAAATCAGTAAATGCATGAAAAATACCAAATGAAGTGAAAAAGGGATGAAAATCAATGATGTGGATTTGAATGGTGTATTTTGAATACGCAAAATGTGTGGAGTTCAAATAAGTTCATAAAAATGAAATCCATTCGTGACAGATGAGTTTTCGTCCGAAACCCTATTACTTCAAAAGAGATTGTCTGTTTCGTACATGAAGTGCATCTAGTTTTTTTCGTAACCCTCTCAATTTGTTATAACATTCTATGTGGGTGAAATTATGATACCATGCCAACTTTCGACCTTTTCAGAGTTCATTTGTATTGCTTTTCAGTTGCAGTGTCACTTGGCTCTAAAAAATGAGTAAATGCATGAAAAATACCAAATAAAGTTAGAAAGGGTTGAAAATTGATGATGTCGCTTTGAATGGTGCATTTTGAACACATACAAAGTTTAGAGATCAAATAAGTTCAAAAAATTGAAATCCCTTTGTAATAGATGAGTTTTCGTCTGAAACCCTAATACTTCGAAAGAGATTGTCTGTTTTGTACACGAAGTGGATGCAGTTTTTGCCGTAACCCTCTCAACTTTTTATGACATGCTATGTGGGTGAAATGAGGATACCATGTCAGCTTTTGACCTTTCAGAGTTCATTTGTAGTGCTTTTCAATTTCATTGTCATTTAGCTCGAAAATCAGTAAAATGCATGAAAAATACCAAATGAAGTCAGAAAGGGTTGAAAATTGATGCCATGTCTTTGGATGGTGCATTTTGAACACGCAAAAAGTCTGTAGTTCAAATAAGTTCAAAAAATGAAATCCCTTTATAACAGATAAGTTTTCGTCTGAAACCCTGATACTGTGAAAGAGATTGTCTGTTTTGTACACGAAGTGCATCCAGGCTTTGTCGGAACCATCTCAACTTTTTATAACATGCTATGCGGGGTTAAATGATGATACCATGCAAACTTTCAACCTTTTCAGAGTTCATTTGTAGTGCTTTTCAATTTCACTATCATTTTGCTCAAAAATAAGTAAATGCATGAAAAATACCAAATGAAGTGAAAAAGGGATGAAAATCAATGATGTGTATTTGAATGGTGTATTTTGAATACGCAAAATGTGTGGAGTTCAAATAAGTTCATAAAAATGAAATCCATTCGTGACAGATGAGTTTTCGTCCGAAACCATATTACTTCAAAAGAGATTGTCTGTTTCGTACATGAAGTGCATCTAGTTTTTTCTGTCACCCTCTCAATTTGTTATAACATTCTATGTGAGTGAAATTATGATACCATGCCAACTTCCGACCTTTTCAGAGTTCATTTGTATTGCTTTTCAATTGCAGTGTCACTTGGCTCTAAAAAATGAGTAAATGCATGAAAATACAAAATGAAGTTAGAAAGGGTTGAAAATTGATGATGTCGCTTTGAATGGTGCATTTTGAACACATACAAAGTTTAGAGATCAAATAAGTTCAAAAAAATGAAATCCCTTTGTAATAGATGAGTTTTCGTCTGAAACCCTAATACTTCGAAAGAGATTGTCTGTTTTGTACACGAAGTGGATCCAGTTTTTGCCGTAACCCTCTCAACTTTTTATGACATGCTATGTGGGTGAAATGAGGATACCATGTCTACTTTCGACCTTTCAGAGTTCATTTGTAGTGCTTTTCAATTTCATTGTCATTTAGCTCGAAAATCAGTAAATGCATGAAAAATACCAAATGAAGTCAGAAAGGGTTGAAAATTGATGTCGTGACTTTGGATGGTGCATTTTGAACACGCAAAAAGTCTGGAGTTCAAATAAGTTCAAAAAATGAAATCCCTTTATAACAGATAAGTTTTCGTCTGAAACCCTGATACTTTGAAAGAGATTGTCTGTTTTGTACACGAAGTGCATCAAGGCTTTGTCGGAACCATCTCAACTTTTTATAACATGCTATGCGGGGTTAAATGATAATACCATGCAAACTTTCAACCTTTTCAGAGTTCATTTGTAGTGCTTTTCAATTTCACTGTCATTTAGCTAAAAAATCAGTAAATGCATGAAAAATACCAAATGAAGTGAAAAAGGGATGAAAATCAATGATGTGGATTTGAATGGTGTATTTTGAACACGCAAAATGTGTGGAGTTCAAATAAGTTCATAAAAATGAAATCCATTCGTGACAGATGAGTTTTCGTCCGAAACCCTGATACTTCAAAAGAGATTGTCTGTTTTGTACATGAAGTGCATCTAGTTTTTCCGTAACCCTGTCAATTTGTTATAACATTCAATGTGGGTGAAGTGATGATACCATGCCAACTTTCGACCTTTTCAGAGTTCATTTGTATTGCTTTTCAATTGCAGTGTCATTTGGCTCTAAAAATGAGTAAATGCATGAAAAATACCAAATGAAGTCAGAAAGGGTTGAAAAGTGATGATGTCGCTTTGAATGGTGCATTCTGAACACATACAAAGTTTACAGATCAAATCAGTTCAAAAAATTGAAATCCCTTTGTAATAGATGAGTTTTCGTCTGAAACCCTAATACTTCGAAAGAGATTGTCTGTTTTGTACACGAAGTGCATCCAGTTTTTGCCATAACCCTCTCAACTTTTTATAACATGCTATGTGGGGCGAAATGACGATACCATGCGAACTTTTGACCTTTTCAGAGTTCATTTTTAGTGTTTTTCAATTTCAGTGTCATTTACCTCAAAAACCAGTAAATCAATCAAAATACAGAATGAAGTAAGAAAGGGTTGAAAATTGATGATGTGGCTTTCAATGGAGCATTTTGAACACATAAAAGGTTTGGAGTTCAAATAAGTTGAGAAAAATAAAATCGCTTTGAGACAGATGAGTTTTAGTCCGAAACCCTGATACTTCGAAAGAGATTGTCTGTGTTGTACATGAAGTGCATCCAGTTTTTTCCGTAACCCTCTCAATTTTTTTACAACATGCTATGTGGGTGAAATGATGATACCATGCAAACTTTCGACCTTTTCAGAGTTCATTTGTAGTGCTTCTCGATTGCAGGGTCATTTAGCTCTAAAAAATCAGTAAATGAATGAAAAATACCAAGTGAAGTCAGAAAGGGTTGAAACTTGATGATGTCGCTTTGAATGGTGCATTGTGAACCCACAAAAAGTTTGGAGTTTAAATAAGTTAAAAAAATGAAATCTATTTCTAATAGTTGAGTTTTCGTTCGAAACCCTCATAGTTCAAAAGAGATTGTGTGTTTTGTACACGAAGTGCATCTAGTTTTTGCCGTAACCCTCTCAACTTTTTATGACATGCTATGTGGGTGAAATTTTGATACCATGCCAACTTTCGACATTTCAGGGTTTATTTGTAGTGCTTTTCAATTTCGGGGTCATTTAGCTAAAAAATCAGTAACTGCATGAAAAATACCAAATGAAGCCCGAAAGGGTTGAAAATTGATGATGTGTCTTTGAATGGTGCATTTTGAAAACGCAAAAAGTTGGTAGTTCAAATAAGTTCAAAAAATGAAATCCCTTTGTAACAGATGAGTTTTCGTCTGAAACCTGATACTTCGAAAGATATTGTCTATTTTGTACACGAAGCGCATCCAGGCTTTGACGTAACCCTCTCAACTTTTTATAACATGCTATGCGGGGTTAAATGATGATACCATGCAAACTTTCGACCTTTTGAGAGTTCATTTGTAGTGCTTTTCAATTTCACTATCATTTAGCTCAAAAATCAGTAAATGCAAGAAAAATACCAAATGAAGTCAGAAAGGATTGAAAAACGATGATGTGGATTTGAATGGTGCATTTTGAACACACGAAATGTCTGGAGTTCAAATAAGTTCAAAAATTTGAAATCCCTTTGTGATAGATGAGTTTTCGTCCGAAACTCTAATACTTCGAAAGAGATTGTCTATTTTGTACACGAAGTGCATCCAGTTTCCGCCGTAACCCTCTCAACTTTTGATAACATGCTATGTGGGTGAAATGATGATACCATGCCAACATTCGACCTTTTCAAAGTTCATTTGTAGTGCTTTTCAATTTTAGTGTCATTTAGCTCTAAAGAAAGCAGTAAATGCATGAAAAATACCAAATGAATTCAGAAAGGAATGAAAATTGATGATGTGTCTTTGAATGGTGCATTTTGAACACAAAAAAAGTCTGATGTTCAAATAAGTTAAAAAATGAAATCCCTTTGTAATAGTTGAGTTTTCGTTCGTAACCCTGATATTTCGAAAGAGATTGTCTGTTTTGTACACGAAGTGCATCAAGGCTTTGCCGGAACCATCTCAACTTTTTATAACATGCTATGCGTGGTTAAATGATGATACCATGCAAACTTTCGACCTTTTTAGAGTTCATTTGTAGTGCTTTTCAATTTCACTGTCATTTAGCTCAAAAATCAGTAAATGCATGAAAAATACTAAATGAAGCCAGAAAGGGTTGAAAATTGATGATGTGGATCTGAATGGTGTATTTTTAACGCGCAAAATGTCTGGAATTCAAATAAGTTCAAAAAAATGAAATCCATTCGTGAAGATTAGTGTCGTCCGGAACCCTGATACTTCGAAAGAGATTGTCTGTTTTGTACATGAAGTGCATCCAGATTTTTCCGTAAGCCTCTCAATTTTTTATAACATGCTATGTGGGTGAAATGATGATACCGTGCCAACTTTCGACCGTTTCAGAGTTTATTTGTAGTGATTTTCAATTGCAGTGTAATTTAGCTCTAAAAAATCAGCAAATGCATGAAAAATACCGAATGAAGTCAGAAAGGGTTGAAAATTGATGATGTGGCTTTGAATGGTGCATTTTGAACACAAAAAGTTTGGAGTTCAAATTAGTTAAAAAAATGAAATCCCTTTGTAATAGATGAGTTTTCGTCTGAAACCCTGATACTTCGAAAGAGATTGTCTGTTTTGTACACGAAGTGCATCCAGTTTTTGCCGTAACCCTCTCAACTTTTTATAACATACTATATGGGGTGAAATTACGATACCATGCCAACTTTTGACCTTTTCAGAGTTCATTTTTAGTGTTTTTCAATTTCAGTGTCATTTAGATCAAAAATGAGTAAATGCATCAAAAATACCGAATGAAGTCAGAAAGGGTTGAAAATTGATGATGTGGCTTTCAATGGTGCATTTTGAACACGCAAAAGGTCTGGAGTTCAAATAAGCTGAGAAAAATGAAATTCCTTTGTGACAGATCAGTTTTAGTCTGAAACCCCGATACTTTGAAAGAGATTGTCTGTTTTGTACATGAAGTGCATCTAGTTTTTTTCCCTAACCCTCTCACTTTTTTATAACATGCTATGTTGGTGAAATGATGATACCATGCAAACTTTCGACCTTTTCAGAGTTCATTTGTAGTGATTTTCAATTGCAGGGTCATTTAGCTCTAAAAAATTAGTAAATGCATGAAAAATACCAAATGAAGTCAGAAAGGGTTGAAACTTGATGATGTCGCTTTGAATGGTGCATTTTGAACACACAAAAAGTCTGGAGTTTAAATAAGTTCAAAAAAATGAAATCTCTTTCTAATAGTTGAGTTTTCGTCTGAAACCCTGATACTTCGAAAGAGATTCTCTATTTTGTGCACGAAGTGCATCAAGGCTTTGTCGTAACCCTCTCAACTTTTTATAACATGCTATGCGGGGTCAAATGATGATACCATGCAAACTTTTGACGTTTTGAGAGTTCATTTGTTGTGCTTTTCAATTTTACTGTCATTTAGCTCAAAAATCAGTAAATTCATGAAAAATACCAAATGAGGTCAGAAAGGGTTGAAAATCGATGATGTCGATTTGAATGGTGCATTTTGAACACGCAAAAAGTCTAGAGTTTAAATAAGTTCATAAATTTGAAATCCCTTTGTGATAGATGAGTTTTCGTCCGAAACCCTAATACTTCGAAAGAGATTGTCTATTTTGTACACGAAGTGCATCCAGTTTCTGCCGTAACCCTCTCAACTTTCGATAACATGCTATGTGGGTGAAATGATGATACCATGCCAACATTCGACCTTTTCAAAGTTCATTTGTAGTGCTTTTCAATTTTAGTGTCATTTAGCTCTAAAAAAAGCAGTAAACGCATGAAAAATACCAAATGAATTCAGAAAGGAATGAAAATTGATGATGTGGCTTTGAATGGTGCATTTTGAACACAAAAAAAGTCTGATGTTCAAATAAGTTAAAAAATGAAATCCCTTTGTAATAGTTGAGTTTTCGTTCGTAACGCTGATACTTCGAAAGAGATTGTCTGTTTTGTACACGAAGTGCATCAAGGCTTTGCCGGAACCATCTCAACTTTTTATAACATGCTATGCGTGGTTAAATGATGATACCATGCAAACTTTTGACCTTTTCAGAGTTCATTTGTAGTGCTTTTCAATTTCACTGTCATTTAGCTCAAAAATCAGTAAATGCATGAAAAATACTAAATGAAGCCAGAAAGGGTTGAAAATCGATGATCTGGATCTGAATGGTGTATTTTTAACGCGCAAAATGTCTGGAATTCAAATAAGTTCAAAAAAATGAAATCCATTCGTGACAGATTAGTGTCGTCCGGAACCCTCATACTTCGAAAGAGATTGTCTGTTTTGTACATGAAGTGCATCCAGATTTTTCCGTAAGCCTCTCAATTTTTTATAACATGCTATGTGGGTGACATGATGATACTGTGCCAACTTTCGACCGTTTCAGAGTTTATTTGTAGTGATTTTCAATTGCAGTGTCATTTAGCTCTAAAAAATCGGCAAATGCATGAAAAATACCGGATGAAGTCAGAAAGGGTTGAAAATTGATGATGTGGCGTTGAATGGTGCATTTTGAACACAGAAAAAGTTTGGAGTTCAAATTAGTTAAAAAATGAAATCCCTTTGTAATAGATGAGTTTTCGTCTGAAACCCTGATACTTCGAAAGAGATTGTCTGTTTTGTACACGAAGTGCATCCAGTTTTTGCCGTAACCCTCTCAACTTTTTATAACATACTATATGGGGTGAAATTACGATACCATGCCAACTTTTGACCTTTTCAGAGTTCATTTTTAGTGTTTTTCAATTTGAGTGCATTTAGATCAAAAATGAGTAAATGCATCAAAAATACCGAATGAAGTCAGAAAGGCTTGAAAATTGATGATGTGGCTTTCAATGGTGCATTTTGAACACGCAAAAGGTCTGGAGTTCAAATAAGCTGAGAAAAATGAAATTCCTTTGTGACAGATCAGTTTTAGTCTGAAACCCCGATACTTTGAAAGAGATTGTCTGTTTTGTACATGAAGTGCATCTAGTTTTTTTCCGTAACCCTCTCACTTTTTTATAACATGCTATGTCGGTGAAATGATGATACCATTCCAACTTTCGACCTTTTCAGAGTTCATTTGTAGTGATTTTCAATTGCAGGGTCATTTAGCTCTAAAAAATTAGTAAATGCATGAAAAATACCAAATCAAGTCAGAAAGGGTTGAAACTTGATGATGTCGCTTTGAATGGTGCATTTTGAACACACAAAAAGTCTGGAGTTTAAATAAGTTCAAAAAAATGAAATCTCTTTCTCATAGTTGAGTTTTCGTCTGAAACCCTGATACTTCGAAAGAGATTCTCTATTTTGTGCACAAAGTGCATCAAGGCTTTGTCGTAACCCTCTCAACTTGTTATAACATGCTATGCGGGGTCAAATGATGATACCATGCAAACTTTTGACCTTTTGAGAGTCCATTTGTTGTGCTTTTCAATTTCACTGTCATTTAGCTCAAAAATCAGTAAATTCATGAAAAATACCAAATGAAGTCAGAAAGGGTTGAAAATCGATGATGTCGATTTGAATGGTGCATTTTGAACACGCAAAAAGTCTGGAGTTCAAATAAGTTAAAAAAATGAAATCCCTTTGTGACAGATGAGTTTTCGTCCGAAACCTTGATACTTCGAAAGAGATTGTCTGTTTTGTACACGAAGTGCATCTAGTTTTTACCGTAACCCTCAGAACTTTCGATAACATGCTATGTGGGTGAAAAGATGATACCATGCCAACTTTCGACCTTTTCAAAGTTCATTTGTAGTGCTTTTCAATTTTAGTGTCATTTAGCTCTAGAAAAATCAGTAAATGCATGAAAAATACCAAATGAATTCAGAAAGGAATGAAAATTGATGATGTGCCTTTGAATGGTGTATTTCAACAAAAAAAAGTGTGGAGTTCAAATAAATTCAAAAAAATGAAATCCCATTGTAATAGTTGAGTTGTCGTCTGAAAACCTGATACTTCGAAAGAGATTGTCTGTTTTGTACACGAAGTGCATCCAGTTTTTGCCGTAAGCCTCTCAACTTTTTATGAAATGCTATGTGGGTGAAATGATGATGACATGTCAACTTTCGAACTTTTCAGAGTTCATTTGTAATGCTTTTCAATTTCTTTGTCATTTAGCTCAAAAATCAGTAAAATCATGAAAAATACCAAATGAAGTCAGAAAGGGTTGAAAATTGATGCTGTGTCTTCGGATGGTGCATTTTGAACACACAAAAAGTCTGGAGTTCAAATAAGTTCAAAAAAATCCCTTTGTAACAGATGAGTTTTCGTCCAAAACCCTGATACTTCGAAAGAGATTGTCTATTTTGTACACGAAGTGCATCAAGGCTTTGCCGTAACCCTCTCAACTTTTTATAACATGCTATGCGGTGTTAAATGATGATACCATGCAAACTTTCGACCTTTTCAGAGTTTATTTATAGTGCTTTTCAATTTCACTTTCATTTAGCTCAAAAATCAGTAAATGCAAGAAAAATACCAAACGAAGTCAGAAAGGGTTGAAAATCGATGATGTGGATTTGAATGGTGTATTTTGAACACGGAAAAAGTCTGGAGTTCAAATAAGTTCAAAAAAATGAAATCCATTCGTGACAGATGTGTTTTCGTCCGAAACCCTGATACTTCGAAAGAGATTGTCTGTTTTGTACATGAAGTGCATCCACTTTTTTCTGTAACCCTCTAAATTTTTTATAAAATGCTATGTGGGTGAAATGATGAAACCATGCCAACATTCGACCGTTTTAGAGTTCATTTGTAGTGCTTTTCAATTGAAGTGTCTTTTTGCTCTAATAAATTAGTAAATGCATGAAAAATACCGAATGAAGTAAGAAAGGTTGAAAACTGATGATGTGGCTTTCAATGGTGCATTTTGAACACACAAAAAGTTTGGAGTTCAAATAAGTTCAAAAAAATGAAATCCCTTTGTAATAGATTGTTTTCCGTCTGAAACCCTGATACTTCGAAAGAAATTGTCTGATTTGTACACGAAGTGCATCCAGTTTTCGCCGTAACCCACTCAACTTTTTATTAGATGCTATGTGGGGTGAAATGACGATACCATGCCAACTTTTGACCTTTTCAGAGTTCATTTTTAGTGTCTTTCAATTTCAGTGTCATTTAGCTCAAAAATCAGTAAATGCATTAAAAATACCGAATGAAGTCAGAAATGGTTGAAAATTGATCATGTGGCTTTCAATGGTGCATTTTGAACACGCAAAAGGTCTGGAGTTCAAATAAGCTGAGAAAAATGAAATTCCTTTGTGACAGATCAGTTTTAGTCCGAAACCCTGATACTTTGAAAGAGATTGTCTGTTTTGTACATCAAGTGCATCTAGTTTTTTTCGTAACCCTCTCACTTTTTTATAACATGCTATGTCGGTGAAATGATGATACCATGCCAACTTTCGACCTTTTCAGAGTTCATTTGTAGAGTTTTTCAATTGTAGGGTCATTTAGCTCTAACAAATTAGTAAATGCATGAAAAATACCAAATGAAGTCAGAAAGGGTTGAAACTTCATGATGTCACTTTGAACTGTGCATTTTGAACACACAAAAAGTGTGGAGTTTAAATAAGTTCAAAAAAATGAAATCTCTTTCTAATAGTTGAGTTTTCGTTCGAAACCCTCATACTTCAAAAGAGATTGTCTGTTTTGTACACGAAGTGCATCCAGTTTTTGCGGTAACCCTCTCAACTTTTTATGACATGCTATTTGGGTGAAATCATGATAGCATGCCAACTTTCGACCTTTTTAGAGTTTATTTGTAGTGCTTTTCAATTTCAAGGTCATTTAGCTCAAAAATCAGTAAATGCATGAAAAATTCCAAATGGAGCCAGAAAGGGTTGAAAATTAATGATGTGTCTTTGAATGGTGCATTTTGAACACGCAAAATGTCTAGAGTTCAAATAAGTTCAAAAAAATGAAATCCCTTTGTAACAGATGAGTTTTCGTCTGAAAACCTGATACTTCGAAAGAGATTGTCTATTTTGTGCACGAAGTGCATCAAGGCTTTGTGGTAACCCTCTCAACTTTTTATAACATGCTATGCGGGGTCAAATGATGATACCATGCAAGCTTTTGACCTTTTGAGAGTTCATTTGTTGTGATTTTCAATTTCACTATCATTTAGCTCAAAAATCTGTAAATTCATGAAAAATACCAAATGAAGTCAGAAAGGGTTGAAAATCGATGATGTCGATTTGAATGGTGCATTTTGAACACGCAAAAAGTCTGGAGTTCAAATAAGTTCAAAAAAATGAAATCCCTTTGTGACAGATGAGTTTTCGTCCGAAACCCTGATACTTCGAAAGAGATTGTCTGTTTTGTACACGAAGTGTATCCAGTTTTTGCCGTAACCCTCAGAACTTTCGATAACATGCTATGTGGGTGAAATGATGATACCATGCCAACTTTCGACCTTTTCAAAGTTCATTTGTAGTGCTTTTCAATTTTAGTGTCATTTAGCTCTAGAAAAATCAGTAAATGCATGAAAAATACCAAATGAATTCAGAAAGGAATGAAAATTGATGATATGGCTTTGAATGGTGCATTTTCAACACAAAAAAAAGTGTGGAGTTCATATAAGTTAAAGAAAATGAAATCCCATTGTAATAGTTGAGTTTTCGTCTGAAACCTTGATACTTCGAAAGAGATTGTCTGTTTTGTACACGAAGTGCATCCAGTTTTTGCGTAACCCTCTCAACTTTTTATGACATGCTATGTGGGTGAATTGATGATGCCATGTCAACTTTCGACCTTTTCAGAGTTACTTTGTTGTGCTTTTCAATTTCATTGTCATTTAGCCCAAAAATAAGTAAATGCATGAAAAATACCAAATGAAGTCAGAAAGGGTGGAAAATTGATGTTGTGTCTTTGGATGGTGCATTTTGAACACGCAAAAAGTCTGGAGTTCAAATAAGTTCAAAAAAATCCCTTTGTAACAGATGATTTTTCGTACAAAACCCTGATACTTCGAAAGAGATTGTCTATTTTGTACACGAAGTGCATCAAGGCTTTGCCGTAACCCTCTCAAATTTTTATAACAGGCTATGTGGGGTTAAATGATGATACCATGCAAACTTTTGACCTTTTCAGAGTTTATTTTAGTCCTTTTCAATTTCACTTTCATTTAGCTCAAAAATCAGTAAATGCATGAAAAATACCAAATGAAGTCAAAAAGGGTTGAAAATTGATGATGTGGATTTGAATGGTGTATTTTGAACACGCAAAAAGTCTGGAGTTCAAATAAGTTCAAAAAATGAAATCCCTTTCTAATAGTTGAGTTTTCGTCCGAAACCCTCATACTTCGAAAGACATTGTCTGTTTTGTACACGAAGTGCATCAAGTTTTTGCCGTAACCCTCTCAACTTTTTATGACATGGTATGTGGCTGAAATGAAGATACCATGCCAACTTTCGACCTTTTCAGAGTTTATTTGTAGTGCTTTTCAATTTCAGGGTCATTTAGCTCAAAAATCAGTAAATGCATGAAAAATACCAAATGACGTAAGAAATTCTTGAAAATTGATGATGTGTCTCTGAATGGTGCGTTTTGAACACGCAAAAATTATGGAGTTCAAATAAGTTAAAAAAATTAAATCCCTTTATAACAGATGAGTTTTTGTCTGAAACCCTAATACTTCGAAAGAGGTTTTCTATTTTGTACACGAAGTGTATCAAGGCATTGACGTAACCCTCTCAACTTTTTAGAACATGCTATGCTTTTAAATTTTAGTGTCATTTAGCTCTAAAAAATAAGTAAATGCATGAAAAATACCAAATGAATTCAGAAAGGAATCAAAATTGATGATGTGGCTTTAAATGGTGCAGTTTGAACACAAAAAAGTGTGGAGTTCAAATAAGTTCAAAAAAATTAAATCCATTTGTAATATTTGAGGTTTCGTCCGAAACCCTGATACTTCGAAAGAGATTGTCTGTTTTGTACACGAAGTGCATCCAGTTTTTGCCGTAACCCTCTCAACTTGTTATGACATGCTATGTGGGTGAAATGACGATACCATGTCAACTTTTGACCTTTTCAGAGTTCATTTGTAGTGCTTTTCAATTTCATTGTCATTTAGCTCAAAAATCAGTAAATGCATGAAAAATACCAAATGAAGTCAGAAACGGTTGAAAATTGATGATGTGGATTTGAATGGTGGATTTTGAACACGCAAAAAGTCTGGAGTTTAAATAAGTTCAAAAAATTATATCCCTTTCTAATAGTTGAGTTTTCGTCCGAAACCCTCATACTTCGAAAGACATTGTCTGTTTTGTACACGAAGTGCATCCAGTTTTTGCCGTAACCCTCTCAGATTTTTATGACATGGTATGTGGCTGAAATGAAGATACCATGCCAACTTTCGACCTTTTCAGAGTTTATTTGTAGTGCTTTTCAATTTCAGGGTCATTTAGCTCAAAAATCAGTAAATGCATGAAAAATACCAAATGACGTAAGAAATTGTTGAAAATTGATGATGTGTCTCTGAATGGTTCTTTTTGAACACGCAAAAATTATGGAGTTCAAATAAGTTAAAAAAATTAAATCCCTTTATAACAGATGAGTTTTTGTCCGAAACCCTAATACTTCGAAAGAGGTTTTCTATTTTGTACACGAAGTGCATCAAGGCTTTGACGTAACCCTCTCAACTTTTTAAAACATGCTATGCTTTTAAATTTTAGTGTCATTTAGCTCTAAAAAATCAGTAAGTGCACGAAAAATACCAAATAAATTCAGAAAGGAATCAAAATTGATGATGTGGCTTTAAATGGTGCAGTTTGAACACAAAAAAGTGTGGAGTTCAAATAAGTTCAAAAAAATTAAATCCCTTTGTAATATTTGAGTTTTCGTCCGAAACCCTGATATTTCGAAAGAGATTGTCTGTTTTGTACACGAAGTGCATCCAGTTTTTGCCGTAACCCTCTCAACTTGTTATGACATGCTATGTGGGTGAAATGATGATACCATGTCAACTTTTGACCTTTTCAGAGTTCATTTGTAGTGCTTTTCAATTTCATTGTCATTTAGCTCAAAAATCAGTAAATGCATAAAAATACCAAATGAAGTCAGAAAAGGTTGAAAATTTATGATGTGGATTTGAATGGTGCAATTTGAACACGCAAAAATTCTGGAGTTTAAATAGGTTCAAAAAATGAAATCCCTTTCTAATAGTTGAGTTTTCGTCCGAAACAATCGTACTTCGAAAGACATTGTCTGTTTTGTACACGAAGTGCATCCGGTTTTTGCCGTAACCCTCTCAACTTTTTATGACATGGTATGTGGGTGAAATGATGATACCACGCCAACTTTCGACCTTTTCAGAGTTTATTTGTAGTGCTTTTCAATTTCAGGGTCATTTAGCTCAAAAATCAGTAAATGCATGAAAAATACCAAATGAAGTAAGAAATTGTTGAAAATTGATGGTGTGTCACTGAATGGTGCATTTTGAACACGCAAAAATTATGGAGTTCAAATAAGTTAAAAAAAATTAAATCCCTTTATAAAAAACGAGTTTTTGTCCAAAACCCTAATACTTCGAAAAAGGTTTTCTATTTTGTACACGAAGTGCATCAAGGCTTTGACGTAAACCTCTCAACTTTTTAGAACATGCTATGCTTTTAAATTTTAGTGTCATTTAGCTCTACAATATCAGTAAATGCACGAAAAATACCAAATAAATTCAGAAAGGAATCAAAATTGATGATGTGGCTTTAAATGGTGCAGTTTGAACACAAAAAAGTGTGGAGTTCAAATAAGTTCAAAAAAATTAAATCCCTTTGTAATATTTGAGTTTTCGTCCGAAACCCTGATACTTCGAAAGAGATTGTCTGTGTTGTACACGAAGTGCATCCAGTTTTTTCCGTAACCCTCTCACATTTTTATAACATGCTATGTGGGTGAAATGAAGATACATGGCAACTTTCGACCTTTTCAGAGTTTATTTGTAGTGCTTTTCAATTTCAGGGTCATTTAGCTCAAAAATCAGTAAATGCATGAAAAATACCAAATGACGTAAGAAATTGTTGAAAATTGATGATGTGTCTCTGAATTGTGCGTTTTGAACACGCAAAAATTATGGAGTTCAAATAAGTTAAAAAAATTAAATCCCTTTATAACAGATGAGTTTTTGTCCGAAACCCTAATACTTCGAAAGAGGTTTTCTATTTTGTACACGAAGTGCATCAAGGCTTTGACGTAACGCTCTCAACTTTGTAGAACATGGTATGCTTTTAAATTTTAGTGTCATTTAGCTCTAAAAAATAAGTAAATGCATGAAAAATACCAAATGAATTCAGAAAGGAATCAAAATTGATGATGTGGCTTTAAATGGTGCAGTTTGAACACAAAAAAGTGTGGAGTTCAAATTAGTTCAAAAAAATTAAATCCCTTTGTAATATTTGAGTTTTCGTCCGAAACCCTGATACTTCGAAAGAGATTGTCTGTTTTGTACACGAAGTGCATCCAGTTTTTGCCGTAACCCTCTCAACTTGTTATGACATGCTATGTGGGTGAAATGACGATACCATGTCAACTTTTGACCTTTTCAGAGTTCATTTGTAGTGCTTTTCAATTTCATTGTCATTTAGCTCAAAAATCAGTAAATGCATAAAAATACCAAATGAAGTCAGAAAGGGTTGAAAATTGATGATGTGGATTTGAATGGTGCAATTTGAACACGCAAAAAGTCTGGAGTTTAAATAAGTTCAAAAAATGAAATCCCTTTCTAATAGTTGAGTTTTCGTCCGAAACCCTCATACTTCGAAAGACATTGTCTGTTTTGTACACGAAGTGCATCCGGTTTTTGCCGTAACCCTCTCAACTTTTTATGACATGGTATGTGGGTGAAATGATGATACCATGCCAACTTTCGACCTTTTCAGAGTTTATTTGTAGTGCTTTTCAATTTCAGGGTCATTTAGCTCAAAAATCAGTAAATGCATGAAAAATACCAAATGAAGTAAGAAATTTTTGAAAATTGATGGTGTGTCTCTGAATGGTGCATTTTGAACACGCAAAAATTATGGAGTTCAAATAAGTTAAAAAAAATTAAATCCCTTTATAACAGACGAGTTTTTGTCCAAAACCCTAATACTTCGAAAGAGGTTTTCTATTTTGTACACGAAGTGCATCAAGGCTTTGACATAAACCTGTCAACTTTTTAGAACATGCTATGCTTTTAAATTTTAGTGTCATTTAGCTCTAAAAAAATCAGTAAATGCATGAAAAATACCAAATGAATTCAGAAAGAAATCAAAATTGATGATGTGGCTTTAAATGGTGCAGTTTGAACACAAAAAAAGTGTGGAGTTCAAATAAGTTCAAAAAAATTAAATCCCTTTGTAATATTTGAGTTTTTGTCCGAAACCCTCATACTTCGAAAGAGATTGTCTGTTTTGTACACGAAGTGCATCCAGTTTTTGCCCTAACCCTCTCACATTTTTATAACATGCTATGTGGGTGAAATGAAGATACCATGCCAACTTTCGACCTTTTCAGAGTTTATTTGTAGTGCTTTTCAATTTCAGGGTCATTTAGCTCAAAAATCAGTAAATGCATGAAAAATACCAAACGACGTAAGAAATTGTTGAAAATTGATGATGTGTCTCTGAATGGTGCATTTTAAACACGCAAAAATTATGGAGTTCAAATAAGTTAAAAAAATTAAATCCCTTTATAACAGATGAGTTTTTGTCCGAAACCCTAATACTTCGAAAGAGGTTTTCTATTTTGTACACGAAGTGCATCAAGGCTTTGACGTAACCCTCTCAACTTTTTAGAACATGCTATGCTTTTAAATTTTAGTGTCATTTAGCTCTAAAAAATGAGTAAGTGCACGAAAAATACCAAATAAATTCAGAAAGGAATCAAAATTGATGATGCGGCTTTAAATGGTGCAGTTTGAACACAAAAAAGTGTGGAGTTCAAATAAGTTCAAAAAAATTAAATCCCTTTGTAATATTTGAGTTTTCGTCGGAAACCCTGATATTTCGAAAGAGATTGTCTGTTTTGTACACGAAGTGCATCCAGTTTTTGCCGTAACCCTCTCAACTTGTTATGACATGCTATGTGGGTGAAATGATGATACCATGTCAACTTTTGACCTTTTCAGAGTTCATTTGTAGTGCTTTTCAATTTCATTGTCATTTAGCTCAAAAATCAGTAAATGCATAAAAATACCAAATGAAGTCAGAAAGGGTTGAAAATTTATGATGTGGATTTGAATGGTGCAATTTGAACACGCAAAAATTCTGGAGTTTAAATAAGTTCAAAAAATGAAATCCCTTTCTAATAGTTGAGTTTTCGTCCGAAACAATCGTACTTTGAAAGACATTGTCTGTTTTGTACACGAAGTGCATCCGGTTTTTGCCGTAACCCTCTCAACTTTTTATGACATGGTATGTGGGTGAAATGATGATACCATGCCAACTTTCGACCTTTTCAGAGTTTATTTGTAGTGCTTTTCAATTTCAGGGTCATTTAGCTCAAAAATCAGTAAATGCATGAAAATACCAAATGAAGTAAGAAATTGTTGAAAATTGATGGTGTGTCTCTGAATGGTGCATTTTGAACACGCAAAAATTATGGAGTTCAAATAAGTTAAAAAAAATTAAATCCCTTTATAAAAAACGAGTTTTTGTCCAAAACCCTAATACTTCGAAAGAGGTTTTCTATTTTGTACACGAAGTGCATCAAGGCTTTGACGTAAACCTCTCAACTTTTTAGAACATGCTATGCTTTTAAATTTTAGTGTCATTTAGCTCTACAATATCAGTAAATGCACGAAAAATACCAAATAAATTCAGAAAGGAATCAAAATTGATGATGTGGCTTTAAATGGTGCAGTTTGAAGACAAAAAAGTGTGGAGTTCAAATAAGTTCAAAAAAATTAAATCCCTTTGTAATATTTGAGTTTTCGTCCGAAACCCTGATACTTCGAAAGAGATTGTCTGTGTTGTACACGAAGTGCATCCAGTTTTTGCCGTAACCCTCTCACATTTTTAT
This sequence comes from Hordeum marinum, assembly GCA_022496015.1. Lineage (NCBI taxonomy): Eukaryota > Viridiplantae > Streptophyta > Magnoliopsida > Poales > Poaceae > Hordeum > Hordeum marinum. The sequence goes on along the minus strand of JAAAWK010001164.1, from coordinate 239,672 downwards.
AACATGCTATGTGGGTGAAATGAAGATACATGGCAACTTTCGACCTTTTCAGAGTTTATTTGTAGTGCTTTTCAATTTCAGGGTCATTTATCTCAAAAATCAGTAAATGCATGAAAAGTACCAAATGACGTAAGAAATTGTTGAAAATTGATGATGTGTCTCTGAATGGTGCGTTTTGAACACGCAAAAATTATGGAGTTCAAATAAGTTAAAAAAATTAAATCCCTTTATAACAGATGAGTTTTTGTCCGAAACCCTAATACTTCGAAAGAGGTTTTCTATTTTGTACACGAAGTGCATCAAGGCTTTGACGTAACCCTCTCAACTTTGTAGAACATGCTATGCTTTTAAATTTTAGTGTCATTTAGCTCTAAAAAATCAGTAAGTGCACGAAAAATACCAAATAAATTCAGAAAGGAATCAAAATTGATGATGTGGCTTTAAATGGTGCAGTTTGAACACAAAAAAGTGTGGAGTTCAAATAAGTTCAAAAAAACTAAATCCCTTTGTAATATTTGAGTTTTCGTCCGAAACCCTGATATTTCGAAAGAGATTGTCTGTTTTGTACACGAAGTGCATCCAGTTTTTGCCGTAACCCTCTCAACTTGTTATGACATGCTATGTGGGTGAAATGATGATACCATGTCAACTTTTGACCTTTTCAGAGTTCATTTGTAGTGCTTTTCAATTTCATTGTCATTTAGCTCAAAAATCAGTAAATGCATAAAAATACCAAATGAAGTCAGAAAGGGTTGAAAATTTATGATGTGGATTTGAATGGTGCAATTTGAACACGCAAAAATTCTGGAGTTTAAATAAGTTCAAAAAATGAAATCCCTTTCTAATAGTTGAGTTTTCGTCCGAAACAATCATACTTCGAAAGACATTGTCTGTTTTGTACACGAAGTGCATCCGGTTTTTGCCGTAACCCTCTCAACTTTTTATGACATGGTATGTGGGTGAAATGATGATACCATGCCAACTTTCGACCTTTTCAGAGTTTATTTGTAGTGCTTTTCAATTTCAGGGTCATTTAGCTCAAAAATCAGTAAATGCATGAAAAATACCAAATGAAGTAAGAAATTTTTGAAAATTGATGGTGTGTCTCTGAATGGTGCATTTTGAACACGCAAAAATTATGGAGTTCAAATAAGTTAAAAAAAATTAAATCCCTTTATAACAGACGAGTTTTTGTCCAAAACCCTAATACTTCGAAAGAGGTTTTCTATTTTGTACACGAAGTGCATCAAGGCTTTGACGTAAACCTGTCAACTTTTTAGAACATGCTATGCTTTTAAATTTTAGTGTCATTTAGCTCTACAATATCAGTAAATGCACGAAAAATACCAAATCAATTCAGAAAGGAATCAAAATTGATGATGTGGCTTCAAATGGTGCAGTTTGAACACAAAAAAGTGTGGAGTTCAAATAAGTTCAAAAAAATTAAATCCCTTTGTAATATTTGAGTTTTCGTCCGAAACCCTGATACTTCGAAAGAGATTGTGTGTGTTGTACACGAAGTGCATCCAGTTTTTGCCGTAACCCTCTCACATTTTTATAACATGCTATGTGGGTGAAATGAAGATACCATGGCAACTTTCGACCTTTTCAGAGTTTATTTCTAGTGCTTTTCAATTTCAGGGTCATTTAGCTCAAAAATCAGTAAATGCATGAAAAGTACCAGATGACGTAAGAAATTGTTGAAAATTGATGATGTGTCTCTGAATGGTGCGTTTTGAACACGCAAAAATTATGGAGTTCAAATAAGTTAAAAAAATTAAATCCCTTTATAACAGATGAGTTTTTGTCCGAAACCCTAATACTTCGAAAGAGGTTTTCTATTTTGTACACGAAGTGCATCAAGGCTTTGACGTAACCCTCTCAACTTTGTAGAACATGCTATGCTTTTAAATTTTAGTGTCATTTAGCTCTAAAAAATCAGTAAGTGCACGAAAAATACCAAATAAATTCAGAAAGGAATCAAAATTGATGATGTGGCTTTAAATGGTGCAGTTTGAACACAAAAAAGTGTGGAGTTCAAATAAGTTCAAAAAAACTAAATCCCTTTGTAATATTTGAGTTTTCGTCCGAAACCCTGATATTTCGAAAGAGATTGTCTGTTTTGTACACGAAGTGCATCCAGTTTTTGCCGTAACCCTCTCAACTTGTTATGACATGCTATGTGGGTGAAATGATGATACCATGTCAACTTTTGACCTTTTCAGAGTTCATTTGTAGTGCTTTTAAATTTCATTGTCATTTAGCTCAAAAATCAGTAAATGCATAAAAATACCAAATGAAGTCAGAAAGGGTTGAAAATTTATGATGTGGATTTGAATGGTGCAATTTGAACACGCAAAAATTCTGGAGTTTAAATAAGTTCAAAAAATGAAATCCCTTTCTAATAGTTGAGTTTTCGTCCGAAACAATCGTACTTTGAAAGACATTGTCTGTTTTGTACACGAAGTGCATCCGGTTTTTGCCGTAACCCTCTCAACTTTTTATGACATGGTATGTGGGTGAAATGATGATACCATGCCAACTTTCGACCTTTTCAGAGTTTATTTGTAGTGCTTTTCAATTTCAGGGTCATTTAGCTCAAAAATCAGTAAATGCATGAAAAATACCAAATGAAGTAAGAAATTGTTGAAAATTGATGGTGTGTCTCTGAATGGTGCATTTTGAACACGCAAAAATTATGGAGTTCAAATAAGTTAAAAAAAATTAAATCCCTTTATAAAAAACGAGTTTTTGTCCAAAACCCTAATACTTCGAAAGAGGTTTTCTATTTTGTACACGAAGTGCATCAAGGCTTTGACGTAAACCTCTCAACTTTTTAGAACATGCTATGCTTTTAAATTTTAGTGTCATTTAGCTCTACAATATCAGTAAATGCACGAAAAATACCAAATAAATTCAGAAAGGAATCAAAATTGATGATGTGGCTTTAAATGGTGCAGTTTGAAGACAAAAAAGTGTGGAGTTCAAATAAGTTCAAAAAAATTAAATCCCTTTGTAATATTTGAGTTTTCGTCCGAAACCCTGATACTTCGAAAGAGATTGTCTGTGTTGTACACAAAGTGCATCCAGTTTTTGCCGTAACCCTCTCACATTTTTATAACATGCTATGTGGGTGAAATGAAGATACATGGCAACTTTCGACCTTTTCAGAGTTTATTTGTAGTGCTTTTCAATTTCAGGGTCATTTATCTCAAAAATCAGTAAATGCATGAAAAGTACCAAATGACGTAAGAAATTGTTGAAAATTGATGATGTGTCTCTGAATGGTGCGTTTTGAACACGCAAAAATTATGGAGTTCAAATAAGTTAAAAAAATTAAATCCCTTTATAACAGATGAGTTTTTGTCCGAAACCCTAATACTTCGAAAGAGGTTTTCTATTTTGTACACGAAGTGCATCAAGGCTTTGACGTAACCCTCTCAACTTTGTAGAACATGCTATGCTTTTAAATTTTAGTGTCATTTAGCTCTAAAAAATCAGTAAGTGCACGAAAAATACCAAATAAATTCAGAAAGGAATCAAAATTGATGATGTGGCTTTAAATGGTGCAGTTTGAACACAAAAAAGTGTGGAGTTCAAATAAGTTCAAAAAAACTAAATCCCTTTGTAATATTTGAGTTTTCGTCCGAAACCCTGATATTTCGAAAGAGATTGTCTGTTTTGTACACGAAGTGCATCCAGTTTTTGCCGTAACCCTCTCAACTTGTTATGACATGCTATGTGGGTGAAATGATGATACCATGTCAACTTTTGACCTTTTCAGAGTTCATTTGTAGTGCTTTTCAATTTCATTGTCATTTAGCTCAAAAATCAGTAAATGCATAAAAATACCAAATGAAGTCAGAAAGGGTTGAAAATTTATGATGTGGATTTGAATGGTGCAATTTGAACACGCAAAAATTCTGGAGTTTAAATAAGTTCAAAAAATGAAATCCCTTTCTAATAGTTGAGTTTTCGTCCGAAACAATCATACTTCGAAAGACATTGTCTGTTTTGTACACGAAGTGCATCCGGTTTTTGCCGTAACCCTCTCAACTTTTTATGACATGGTATGTGGGTGAAATGATGATACCATGCCAACTTTCGACCTTTTCAGAGTTTATTTGTAGTGCTTTTCAATTTCAGGGTCATTTAGCTCAAAAATCAGTAAATGCATGAAAAATACCAAATGAAGTAAGAAATTTTTGAAAATTGATGGTGTGTCTCTGAATGGTGCATTTTGAACACGCAAAAATTATGGAGTTCAAATAAGTTAAAAAAAATTAAATCCCTTTATAACAGACGAGTTTTTGTCCAAAACCCTAATACTTCGAAAGAGGTTTTCTATTTTGTACACGAAGTGCATCAAGGCTTTGACGTAAACCTGTCAACTTTTTAGAACATGCTATGCTTTTAAATTTTAGTGTCATTTAGCTCTACAATATCAGTAAATGCACGAAAAATACCAAATCAATTCAGAAAGGAATCAAAATTGATGATGTGGCTTCAAATGGTGCAGTTTGAACACAAAAAAGTGTGGAGTTCAAATAAGTTCAAAAAAATTAAATCCCTTTGTAATATTTGAGTTTTCGTCCGAAACCCTGATACTTCGAAAGAGATTGTGTGTGTTGTACACGAAGTGCATCCAGTTTTTGCCGTAACCCTCTCACATTTTTATAACATGCTATGTGGGTGAAATGAAGATACCATGGCAACTTTCGACCTTTTCAGAGTTTATTTCTAGTGCTTTTCAATTTCAGGGTCATTTAGCTCAAAAATCAGTAAATGCATGAAAAGTACCAGATGACGTAAGAAATTGTTGAAAATTGATGATGTGTCTCTGAATGGTGCGTTTTGAACACGCAAAAATTATGGAGTTCAAATAAGTTAAAAAAATTAAATCCCTTTATAACAGATGAGTTTTTGTCCGAAACCCTAATACTTCGAAAGAGGTTTTCTATTTTGTACACGAAGTGCATCAAGGCTTTGACGTAACCCTCTCAACTTTGTAGAACATGCTATGCTTTTAAATTTTAGTGTCATTTAGCTCTAAAAAATCAGTAAGTGCACGAAAAATACCAAATAAATTCAGAAAGGAATCAAAATTGATGATGTGGCTTTAAATGGTGCAGTTTGAACACAAAAAAGTGTGGAGTTCAAATAAGTTCAAAAAAACTAAATCCCTTTGTAATATTTGAGTTTTCGTCCGAAACCCTGATATTTCGAAAGAGATTGTCTGTTTTGTACACGAAGTGCATCCAGTTTTTGCCGTAACCCTCTCAACTTGTTATGACATGCTATGTGGGTGAAATGATGATACCATGTCAACTTTTGACCTTTTCAGAGTTCATTTGTAGTGCTTTTCAATTTCATTGTCCTTTAGCTCAAAAATCAGTAAATGCATAAAAATACCAAATGAAGTCAGAAAGGGTTGAAAATTTATGATGTGGATTTGAATGGTGCAATTTGAACACGCAAAAATTCTGGAGTTTAAATAAGTTCAAAAAATGAAATCCCTTTCTAATAGTTGAGTTTTCGTCCGAAACAATCATACTTCGAAAGACATTGTCTGTTTTGTACACGAAGTGCATCCGGTTTTTGCCGTAACCCTCTCAACTTTTTATGACATGGTATGTGGGTGAAATGATGATACCATGCCAACTTTCGACCTTTTCAGAGTTTATTTGTAGTGCTTTTCAATTTCAGGGTCATTTAGCTCAAAAATCAGTAAATGCATGAAAAATACCAAATGAAGTAAGAAATTTTTGAAAATTGATGGTGTGTCTCTGAATGGTGCATTTTGAACACGCAAAAATTATGGAGTTCAAATAAGTTAAAAAAAATTAAATCCCTTTATAACAGACGAGTTTTTGTCCAAAACCCTAATACTTCGAAAGAGGTTTTCTATTTTGTACACGAAGTGCATCAAGGCTTTGACGTAAACCTGTCAACTTTTTAGAACATGCTATGCTTTTAAATTTTAGTGTCATTTAGCTCTACAATATCAGTAAATGCACGAAAAATACCAAATCAATTCAGAAAGGAATCAAAATTGATGATGTGGCTTCAAATGGTGCAGTTTGAACACAAAAAAGTGTGGAGTTCAAATAAGTTCAAAAAAATTAAATCCCTTTGTAATATTTGAGTTTTCGTCCGAAACCCTGATACTTCGAAAGAGATTGTGTGTGTTGTACACGAAGTGCATCCAGTTTTTGCCGTAACCCTCTCACATTTTTATAACATGCTATGTGGGTGAAATGAAGATACCATGGCAACTTTCGACCTTTTCAGAGTTTATTTCTAGTGCTTTTCAATTTCAGGGTCATTTAGCTCAAAAATCAGTAAATGCATGAAAAGTACCAGATGACGTAAGAAATTGTTGAAAATTGATGATGTGTCTCTGAATGGTGCGTTTTGAACACGCAAAAATTATGGAGTTCAAATAAGTTAAAAAAATTAAATCCCTTTATAACAGATGAGTTTTTGTCCGAAACCCTAATACTTCGAAAGAGGTTTTCTATTTTGTACACGAAGTGCATCAAGGCTTTGACGTAACCCTCTCATCTTTTTTGAACATGCTATGCTTTTAAGTTTTAGTGTCATTTAGCTCTAAAAAATCAGTAAGTGCACGAAAAATACCAAATAAATTCAGAAAGGAATCAAAATTGATGATGTGGCTTTATATGGTGCAGTTTGAACACAAAAAAGTGTGGAGTTCATATAAGTTCAAAAAAATTAAATCCCTTTGTAATATTTGAGTTTTCGTCCGAAACCCTGATATTTCGAAAGTGATTGTCTGTTTTGTACACGAAGTGCATCCAGTTTTTGCCGTAACCCTCTCAACTTGTTATGACATGCTATGTGGGTGAAATGACGATACCATGTCAACTTTTGACCTTTTCAGAGTTCATTTGTAGTGCTTTTCAATTTCATTGTCATTTAGCTCAAAAATCAGTAAATGCATAAAAATACCAAATGAAGTCAGAAAGGGTTGAAAATTTATGATGTGGATTTGAATGGTGCAATTTGAACACGCAAAAATTCTGGAGTTTAAATAAGTTCAAAAAATGAAATCCCTTTCTAATAGTTGAGTTTTCGTCCGGAACAATCATACTTCGAAAGACATTGTCTGTTTTGTACACGAAGTGCATCCGGTTTTTGCCGTAACCCTCTCAACTTTTTATGACATGGTATGTGGGTGAAATGATGATACCATGCCAACTTTCGACCTTTTCAGAGTTTATTTGTAGTGCTTTTCAATTTCAGGGTCATTTAGCTCAAAAATCAGTAAATGCATGAAAAATACCAAATGAAGTAAGAAATTTTTGAAAATTGATGGTGTGTCTCTGAATGGTGCATTTTGAACACGCAAAAATTATGGAGTTCAAATAAGTTAAAAAAAATTAAATCCCTTTATAACAGACGAGTTTTTGTCGAAAACCCTAATACTTCGAAAGAGGTTTTCTATTTTGTACACGAAGTGCATCAAGGCTTTGACGTAAACCTGTCAACTTTTTAGAACATGCTATGCTTTTAAATTTTAGTGTCATTTAGCTCTACAATATCAGTAAATGCACGAAAAATACCAAATCAATTCAGAAAGGAATCAAAATTGATGATGTGGCTTCAAATGGTGCAGTTTGAACACAAAAAAGTGTGGAGTTCAAATAAGTTCAAAAAAATTAAATCCCTTTGTAATATTTGAGTTTTCGTCCGAAACCCTGATACTTCGAAAGAGATTGTGTGTGTTGTACACGAAGTGCATCCAGTTTTTGCCGTAACCCTCTCACATTTTTATAACATGCTATGTGGGTGAAATGAAGATACCATGGCAACTTTCGACCTTTTCAGAGTTTATTTCTAGTGCTTTTCAATTTCAGGGTCATTTAGCTCAAAAATCAGTAAATGCATGAAAAGTACCAGATGACGTAAGAAATTGTTGAAAATTGATGATGTGTCTCTGAATGGTGCGTTTTGAACACGCAAAAATTATGGAGTTCAAATAAGTTAAAAAAATTAAATCCCTTTATAACAGATGAGTTTTTGTCCGAAACCCTAATACTTCGAAAGAGGTTTTCTATTTTGTACACGAAGTGCATCAAGGCTTTGACGTAACCCTCTCATCTTTTTTGAACATGCTATGCTTTTAAGTTTTAGTGTCATTTAGCTCTAAAAAATCAGTAAGTGCACGAAAAATACCAAATAAATTCAGAAAGGAATCAAAATTGATGATGTGGCTTTATATGGTGCAGTTTGAACACAAAAAAGTGTGGAGTTCATATAAGTTCAAAAAAATTAAATCCCTTTGTAATATTTGAGTTTTCGTCCGAAACCCTGATATTTCGAAAGTGATTGTCTGTTTTGTACACGAAGTGCATCCAGTTTTTGCCGTAACCCTCTCAACTTGTTATGACATGCTATGTGGGTGAAATGACGATACCATGTCAACTTTTGACCTTTTCAGAGTTCATTTGTAGTGCTTTTCAATTTCATTGTCATTTAGCTCAAAAATCAGTAAATGCATAAAAATACCAAATGAAGTCAGAAAGGGTTGAAAATTTATGATGTGGATTTGAATGGTGCAATTTGAACACGCAAAAATTCTGGAGTTTAAATAAGTTCAAAAAATGAAATCCCTTTCTAATAGTTGAGTTTTCGTCCGAAACAATCATACTTCGAAAGACATTGTCTGTTTTGTACACGAAGTGCATCCGGTTTTTGCCGTAACCCTCTCAACTTTTTATGACATGGTATGTGGGTGAAATGATGATACCATGCCAACTTTCGACCTTTTCAGAGTTTATTTGTAGTGCTTTTCAATTTCAGGGTCATTTAGCTCAAAAATCAGTAAATGCATGAAAAATACCAAATGAAGTAAGAAATTTTTGAAAATTGATGGTGTGTCTCTGAATGGTGCATTTTGAACACGCAAAAATTATGGAGTTCAAATAAGTTAAAAAAAATTAAATCCCTTTATAACAGACGAGTTTTTGTCGAAAACCCTAATACTTCGAAAGAGGTTTTCTATTTTGTACACGAAGTGCATCAAGGCTTTGACGTAAACCTGTCAACTTTTTAGAACATGCTATGCTTTTAAATTTTAGTGTCATTTAGCTCTACAATATCAGTAAATGCACGAAAAATACCAAATCAATTCAGAAAGGAATCAAAATTGATGATGTGGCTTCAAATGGTGCAGTTTGAACACAAAAAAGTGTGGAGTTCAAATAAGTTCAAAAAAATTAAATCCCTTTGTAATATTTGAGTTTTCGTCCGAAACCCTGATACTTCGAAAGAGATTGTGTGTGTTGTACACGAAGTGCATCCAGTTTTTGCCGTAACCCTCTCACATTTTTATAACATGCTATGTGGGTGAAATGAAGATACCATGGCAACTTTCGACCTTTTCAGAGTTTATTTCTAGTGCTTTTCAATTTCAGGGTCATTTAGCTCAAAAATCAGTAAATGCATGAAAAGTACCAGATGACGTAAGAAATTGTTGAAAATTGATGATGTGTCTCTGAATGGTGCGTTTTGAACACGCAAAAATTATGGAGTTCAAATAAGTTAAAAAAATTAAATCCCTTTATAACAGATGAGTTTTTGTCCGAAACCCTAATACTTCGAAAGAGGTTTTCTATTTTGTACACGAAGTGCATCAAGGCTTTGACGTAACCCTCTCAACTTTTTAGAACATGCTATGCTTTTAAGTTTTAGTGTCATTTAGCTCTAAAAAATCAGTAAGTGCACGAAAAATACCAAATAAATTCAGAAAGGAATCAAAATTGATGATGTGGCTTTATATGGTGCAGTTTGAACACAAAAAAGTGTGGAGTTCATATAAGTTCAAAAAAATTAAATCCCTTTGTAATATTTGAGTTTTCGTCCGAAACCCTGATATTTCGAAAGTGATTGTCTGTTTTGTACACGAAGTGCATCCAGTTTTTGCCGTAACCCTCTCAACTTGTTATGACATGCTATGTGGGTGAAATGACGATACCATGTCAACTTTTGACCTTTTCAGAGTTCATTTGTAGTGCTTTTCAATTTCATTGTCATTTAGCTCAAAAATCAGTAAATGCATAAAAATACCAAATGAAGTCAGAAAGGGTTGAAAATTTATGATGTGGATTTGAATGGTGCAATTTGAACACGCAAAAATTCTGGAGTTTAAATAAGTTCAAAAAATGAAATCCCTTTCTAATAGTTGAGTTTTCGTCCGAAACAATCATACTTCGAAAGACATTGTCTGTTTTGTACACGAAGTGCATCCGGTTTTTGCCGTAACCCTCTCAACTTTTTATGACATGGTATGTGGGTGAAATGATGATACCATGCCAACTTTCGACCTTTTCAGAGTTTATTTGTAGTGCTTTTCAATTTCAGGGTCATTTAGCTCAAAAATCAGTAAATGCATGAAAAATACCAAATGAAGTAAGAAATTGTTGAAAATTGATGGTGTGTCTCTGAATGGTGCATTTTGAACACGCAAAAATTATGGAGTTCAAATAAGTTAAAAAAAATTAAATCCCTTTATAACAGACGAGTTTTTGTCCAAAACCCTAATACTTCGAAAGAGGTTTTCTATTTTGTACACGAAGTGCATCAAGGCTTTGACGTAAACCTGTCAACTTTTTAGAACATGCTATGCTTTTAAATTTTAGTGTCATTTAGCTCTACAATATCAGTAAATGCACGAAAAATACCAAATAAATTCAGAAAGGAATCAAAATTGATGATGTGGCTTTAAATGGTGCAGTTTGAACACAAAAAAGTGTGGAGTTCAAATAAGTTCAAAAAAATTAAATCCCTTTGTAATATTTGAGTTTTCGTCCGAAACCCTGATACTTCGAAAGAGATTGTCTGTGTTGTACACGAAGTGCATCCAGTTTTTGCCGTAACCCTCTCACATTTTTATAACATGCTATGTGGGTGAAATGAAGATACCATGGCAACTTTCGACCTTTTCAGAGTTTATTTCTAGTGCTTTTCAATTTCAGGGTCATTTAGCTCAAAAATCAGTAAATGCATGAAAAGTACCAAATGACGTAAGAAATTGTTGAAAATTGATGAGGTGTCTCTGAATGGTGCGTTTTGAACACGCAAAAATTATTGAGTTCAAATAAGTTAAAAAAATTAAATCCCTTTATAACAGATGAGTTTTTGTCCGAAACCCTAATACTTCGAAAAAGGTTTTCTATTTTGTACACGAAGTGCATCAAGGCTTTGACGTAACCCTCTCAACTTTTTAGAACATGCTATGCTTTTAAGTTTTAGTGTCATTTAGCTCTAAAAATCAGTACGTGCACGAAAAATACCAAATAAATTCAGAAAGGAATCAAAATTGATGATGTGGCTTTAAATGGTGCAGTTTGAACACAAAAAAGTGTGGAGTTCAAATAAGTTCAAAAAAATTAAATCCCTTTGTAATATTTGAGTTTTCGTCTGAAACCCTGATATTTCGAAAGAGATTGTCTGTTTTGTACACGAAGTGCATCCAGTTTTTGTCGTAACCCTCTCACATTTTTATAACATGCTATGTGGGTGAAATGAAGATACCATGGCAACTTTCGACCTTTTCAGAGTTTATTTGTAGTGCTTTTCAATTTCAGGGTCATTTAGCTCAAAAATCAGTAAATGCATGAAAAGTACCAAATGACCTAAGAAATTGTTGAAAATTGATGATGTGTCTCTGAATGGTGCGATTTGCACACGCAAAAATTATGGAGTTCAAATAAGTTAAAAAAATTAAATCCCTTTATAACAGATGAGTTTTTGTCCGAAACCCTAATACTTCGAAAGAGGTTTTCTATTTTGTACACGAAGTGCATCAAGGATTTGACGTAACCCTCTCAACTTTTTAGAACATGCTATGCTTTTAAATTTTAGTGTCATTTAGCTCTAAAAAATCAGTAAGTGCACGAAAAATACCAAATAAATTCAGAAAGGAATCAAAATTGATGATGTGGCTTTAAATGGTGCAGTTTGAACACAAAAAAGTGTGGAGTTCAAATAAGTTCAAAAAAATTAAATCCCTTTGTAATATTTGAGTTTTCGTCCGAAACCCTGATACTTCGAAAGAGATTGTCTGTGTTGTACACGAAGTGCATCCAGTTTTTGCCGTAACCCTCTCACATTTTTATAACATGCTATGTGGGTGAAATGAAGATACCATGGCAACTTTCGACCTTTTCAGAGTTTATTTCTAGTGCTTTTCAATTTCAGGGTCATTTAGCTCAAAAATCAGTAAATGCATGAAAAGTACCAAATGACGTAAGAAATTGTTGAAAATTGATGATGTGTCTCTCAATGGTGCGTTTTGAACACGCAAAAATTATGGAGTTCAAATAAGTTAAAAAAATTAAATCCCTTTATAACAGATGAGTTTTTGTCCGAAACCCTAATACTTCGAAAGAGGTTTTCTATTTTGTACATGAAGTGCATCAAGGGTTTGACGTAACCCTCTCAACTTTTTAGAACATGCTATGCTTTTAAATTTTAGTGTCATTTAGCTCTAAAAAATAAGTAAATGCATGAAAAATACCAAATGAATTCAGAAAGGAATCAAAATTGATGATGTGGCTTTAAATGGTGCAGTTTGAACACAAAAAAAGTGTGGAGTTCAAATAAGTTCAAAAAAATGAAATCCCTTTGTAATATTTGAGTTTTCCTCCGAAACCCTGATACTTCGAAAGAGATTGTCTGTTTTGTACACGAAGTGCATCCAGTTTTTGTCGTAACCCTCTCAACTTGTTATGACATGCTATGTGGTGAAATGATGATACCATGTCAACATTTGACCTTTTCAGAGTTCATTTGTAGTGCTTTTCAATTTCAGTGTCATTTAGCTCAAAAATTAGTAAATGCATGAAAAATACCAAATGAAGTCAGAAAGGGTTGAAAATTGATGATGTGGATTTGAATGGTGCATTTTGAACACGCAAAAAGTCTGGAGTTCAAATAAGTTCAACAAAATGAAATCCCTTTGTAATAGTCGAGTTTTCGTCCGAACCCCTGATACTTCGAAGAAGATTGTCTATTTTGTACACGAAGTGCATCTAGTTTTTGCCGTAACCCTCTCAAACTTTTATGACATGCTATGTGGGTGAAATGATGATACGATGTCAACTTTCGACCTTTTCAGAGTTCATTTGTAGTGCTTCTCAATTTGAGTGTCATTTAGCTGAAAAATCAGTAAATGCATGAAAAATACCAAATGAAGTCAGAAAGGGTTGAAAACCGATGATGTGGATTTGAATGGTGCATTTTGAACACGCAGAAAGTCTGGAGTTCAAATAAGTTCAAAAAAATGAAATCCCTTTGTGACAGATGAGTTTTTGTCCAAAACGCTGACACTTCGAAAGAGATTGTCGGTTTTGTACACGAAGTGCATCCAGTTATTGCCGTAACCCTCTCAACTTTTGATAACATGCTATGTGGGTGAAATGATGATACCATGCCAACTTTCGACCTTTTCAAAGTTGATTTGTAGTGCTTTTCAATTTCAGTGTCATTTAGCTCAAAAAAAAGTAAATCCATGAAAAATACCAAATGAATTCGGAAAGGAATGAAATTGATGATGTGTCTTTGAATGGTGCATTTTGAACACAAAAAAAGTGTGGAGTTTCAATTAAGTTCAAAAAATGAAATCCCTTTGTTATATTTGAGTTTCCGTCCGAAACCCTGATACTTCGAAAAAGATTTTCTGTTTTGTACACGAAGTGCATCTAGTTTTTGCTGTAACCCGCTCAACTTGTTATGACATGCTATATGGGTGAAATGATGATGCCATGTCAACTTTCTACCTTTTCAGACTTCATTTGTAGTGCTTTTCAATTTCATTGTCATTTAGCTCAAAAATTAGTAGATGCATGAAAAATACCAAATGAAGTCAGAAAGGGTCTAAAATTGATGATGTGGATTTGAATGGTGCATTTTGAACACGCAAAAATTATGGAGTTCAAATAAGTTAAAAAAATTAAAGCCCTTTATAACAGATGAGTTTTTGTCCGAAACCCTAATACTTCAAAAGAGGTTTTCTATTTTGTACACGAAGTGCGTCAAGGCTTTGACGTAACCCTCTCAACTTTTTAGAACATGGTATGCTTTCAAAATTTTAGTGTCATTTAGCTCTAAAAAATCAGTAAATGCATGACCAAATGAATTCAGAAAGGAATCAAAATTGATGATGTGGCATTAAATGGTGCAGTCTGAACACAAAAAAAGTGTGGAGTTCAAATAAGTTCAAAAAAATGAAATCCCTTTGTAATATTTGAGTTTTCGTCCGAAACCCTGATACTTCGAAAGAGATTGTCTGTTTTGTACACGAAGTGCATCCAGTTTTTCCCGTAACCCTCTCAACTTGTTATGACATGCTATGTGGGTGAAATGATGATACCATGTCAACTTTTGACCTTTTCAGAGTTCATTTGTAGTGCTTTTCAATTTCATTGTCATTTAGCTCGAAAATCAGTAAATGCATGAAAAATACCAAATGAAGTCAGAAAGGGTTGAAAATTGATGATGTGGATTTGAATGGTGCATTTTGAACACGCAAAAATTCTAGAGTTTAAATAAGTTCAAAAAAAGAAATCCCTTTCTAATAGTTGAGTTTTCGTCCGAAACCCTCATACTTCGAATGACATTGTCTGTTTTGTACACGAAGTGCATCCAGTTTTTGCCGTAACCCTTTCAACTTTTTATGACATGGTATGTGGGTGAAATGATGATACCATGCCAACTTTCGACATTTTCAGAGTTTATTTGTAGTGCTTTTCAATTTCAGGGTCATTTAGCTCAAGAATCAGTAAATGCATCAAAAATACCAAATGAATTCAGAAAGGAATGAAATTGATGATGTGTCTACTAGTGGTGCATTTTGAACACAAAAAAAGTGTGGACTTCAATTAAGTTCAAAAAATGAAATCCCTTTGTGATAGTTGAGTTTTCGTCCGAAACCTTGATACTTCGAAAAAGATTGTCTGTTTTGTACACGAAGTGCATCCAGTTTTTGCCGTAACCCGCTCAACTTGTTATGACATGCTATATGGGTGAAATGATGATGCCATGTCAACTTTCGACCTTTTCAGACTTCATTTGTAGTGCTTTTCAATTTCATTGTCATTTAGCTCAAAAATTAGTAGATGCATGAAAAATACCAAATGAAGTCAGAAAGGGTTGAAAATTGATGATGTGGATTTGAATGGTGCATTTTGAACACGCAAAAATTATGGAGTTCAAATAAGTTAAAAAAATGAAATCCCTTTATAACAGATGAGTTTTTGTCCGAAACCCTAATACTTCGAAAGAGGTTTTCTATTTTCTACACGAAGTGCATCAAGACTTTGAGGTAACCCTCTCAACTTTTTAGAACATGGTATGCTTTTAAATTTTAGTGTCATTTAGCTCTAAAAAATCAGTAAATGCATGACCAAATGAATTCAGAAAGGAATCAAAATTGATGATGTGGCTTTAAATGGTGCAGTCTGAACACAAAAAAAGTGTGGAGTTCAAATAAGTTCAAAAAAATGAAATCCCTTTGTAATATTTGAGTTTTCGTCCGAAACCCTGATACTTCGAAAGAGATTGTCTGTTTTGTACACGAAGTGCATCCAGTTTTTCCCGTAACCCTCTCAACTTCTTATGACATGCTATGTGGGTGAGATGATGATACCATGTCAACTTTTGACCTTTTCAGAGTTCATTTGTAGTGCTTTTCAATTTCATTGTCATTTAGCTCAAAAATCAGTAAATGCATGAAAAATACCAAATGAAGTCAGAAAGGGTTGAAAATTGATGATGTGTATTTGAAAAGGTGCATTTTGAACACGCAAAAATTCTGGAGTTTACATAAGTTCAAAAAATGAAGTCTCTTTCTAATAGTTGAGTTTTCGTCCGAAACCCTCATACTTCAAAAGACATTGTCTGTTTTGTACACGAAGTGCATCCAGTTTTTGCCGTAACCCTCTCAACTTTTTACGACATGGTATGTGGGTGAAATGATGATACCATGCCAACTTTCGACCTTTTCAGAGTTTATTCGTAGTGCTTTTCAATTTTAGGGTCATTTAGCTCAAAAATCCGTAAATGCATGAAAATTACCAAATGAAGTAAGAAATTGTTGAAAATTGATGATGTGTCTCTGAATGGTGCATTTTGAACACGCAAAAATTATGGAGTTCAAATAAGTTAAAAAATGAAATCCATTTATAACAGATGAGTTTTTGTCCGAAACCCTACTATTTTGTACACGAAGTGCATCAAGGCTTTGACGTAACCCTCTCAACTATTTAGAACATGCTATGCTTTTAAATTTTAGTGTTATTTAGTTCTAAAAAATCAGTAAATGCATGAAAAATACCAAATGAATTCAGAAAGGGTTGAAAATTGATGATGTGGATTTGAATGGTGCATTTTGAACACGCAAAAATTATGGAGTTCAAATAAGTTAAAAAAATTAAAGCCCTTTATAACAGATGAGTTTTTGTCCGAAACTCTAATACTTCAAAAGAGGTTTTCTATTTTCTACACGAAGTGCGTCAAGGCTTTGACGTAACCCTCTCAACTTTTTAGAACATGGTATGCTTTTAAAATTTTAGTGTCATTTAGCTCTAAAAAATCAGTAAATGCATGACCAAATGAATTCAGAAAGGAATCAAAATTGATGATGTGGCATTAAATGGTGCAGTCTGAACACAAAAAAAGTGTGGAGTTCAAATAAGTTCAAAAAAATGAAATACCTTTGTAATATTTGAGTTTTCGTCCGAAACCCTGATACTTCGAAAGAGATTGTCTGTTTTGTACACGAAGTGCATCCAGTTTTTCCCGTAACCCTCTCAACTTGTTATGACATGCTATGTGGGTGAAATGATGATACCATGTCAACTTTTGACCTTTTCAGAGTTCATTTGTAGTCCTTTTCAATTTCATTGTCATTTAGCTCAAAAATCAGTAAATGCATGAAAAATACCAAATGAAGTCAGAAAGGGTTGAAAATTGATGATGTGGATTTGAATGGTGCATTTTGAACACGCAAAAATTCTGGAGTTTAAATAAGTTCAAAAAAAGAAATCCCTTTCTAATAGTTGAGTTTTCGTCCGAAACCCTCATACTTCGAATGACATTGTCTGTTCTGTACACGAAGTGCATCCAGTTTTTGCCGTAACCCTCTCAACTTTTTATGACATGGTATGTGGGTGAAATGATGATACCATGCCAACTTTCGACCTTTTCAGAGTTTATTTGTAGTGCTTTTCAATTTCAGGGTCATTTAGCTCAAAAATCAGTAAATGCATCAAAAATACCAAATGAATTCAGAAAGGAATGAAATTGATGATGTGTCTTTGAGTGGTGCATTTAGAACACAAAAAAAGTGTGGAGTTCAAATAAGTTCAAAAAATGAAATCCCTTTGTGATAGTTGAGTTTTCGTCCGAAACCTTGATACTTCGAAAAAGATTGTCTGTTTTGTACACGAAGTGCATCCAGTTTTTGCCATAACCCGCTCAACTTGTTATGACATGCTATATGGGTGAAATGATGATGCCATGTCAACTTTCGACCTTTTCAGACTTCATTTGTAGGGCTTTTCAATTTCATTGTCATTTAGCTCAAAAATTAGTAGATGCATGAAAAATACCAAATGAAGTCAGAAAGGGTTGAAAATTGATGATGTGGATTTGAATGGTGCATTTTGAACACGCAAAAATTATGGAGTTCAAATAAGTTAAAAAAATGAAATCCCTTTATAACAGATGAGTTTTTGTCCGAAACCCTAATACTTCGAAAGAGGTTTTCTATTTTGTACACGAAGTGCATCAAGACTTTGACGTAACCCTCTCAACTTTTTAGAACATGTTATGCTTTTAAATTTTAGTGTCATTTAGCACTAAAAATCCAGTAAATGCATTAAAAATACCAAATGAATTCAGAAAGGAATCAAAATTGATGATGTGGCTTTAAATGGTGCAGCTTGAACTCAAAAAAAGTGTGGAGTTCAAATAAGTTCAAAAAATGAAATCCCTTTGTAATATTTGAGTTTTCGTCCAAAACACTGATACTTCGAAAGAGATTGTCTGTTTTGTACATGTAGTGCATCCAGTTTTTGCCGTAATCCTCTCAACTTGTTATGACATGCTATGTGGGTGAGATGATGTTACCATGTCAACTTTTGACCTTTTCAGAGTTCATTTGTAGTGCTTTTCAATTTCATTGTCATTTAGCTCAAAAATCAGTAAATGCATGAAAAATACCAAATGAAGTCAGAAAGGGTTGAAAATTGATGATGTGTATTTGAAAAGGTGATTTTGAACACGCAAAAATTCTGGAGTTTACATAAGTTCAAAAAATGAAGTCTCTTTCTAATAGTTGAGTTTTCGTCCGAAACCCTCATACTTCGAAAGACATTGTCTGTTTTGTACACGAAGTGCATCCAGTTTTTGCCGTAACCCTCTCAACTTTTTACGACATGGTATGTGGGTGAAATGATGATACCATGCCAACTTTCGACCTTTTCAGAGTTTATTCGTAGTGCTTTTCAATTTTAGGGTCATTTAGCTCAAAAATCCGTAAATGCATGAAAATTACCAAATGAAGTAAGAAATTGTTGAAAATTGATGATGTGTCTCTGAATGGTGCATTTTGAACACGCAAAAATTATGGAGTTCAAATAAGTTAAAAAAATGAAATCCATTTATAACAGATGAGTTTTTGTCCGAAACCCTACTATTTTGTACACGAAGTGCATCAAGGCTTTGATGTAACCCTCTCAACTATTTAGAACATGCTATGCTTTTAAATTTTAGTGTTATTTAGTTCTAAAAAATCAGTAAATGCATGAAAAATACCAAATGAATTCAGAAAGGAATCAAAATTGATGATGTGGCTTTAAATGGTGCAGTTTGAACACAAAAAAAGTGTGGAGTTCAAAAAAGTTAAAAAAATGAAATCCCTTTGTAATATTTGAGTTTTCATCCGAAACCCTGATACTTGTTATGACATGCTATGTGGGTGAAATGATGATACCATGTCAACTTTTGACCTTTTCTGAGTTCATTTGTAGTGCTTTTCAATTTCATTGTCATTTAGCTCAAAAATTAGTAAATGCATGAAAAATACCAAATGAAGTCAGAAAGGGTTGAAAATTGATGATGTGGATTTGAATGGTGCATTTTGAACACACAAAAATTCTCGAGTTCAAATAAGTTCAAAAAAATGAAATCCCTTTGTGATAGTCGAGTTTTCGTCCCAAGCCCTGATATATCGAAAAAGATTGTCTATTTTGTACACGAAGTGCATCCAACTTTTGCTGTAACCCTCTGAACCTTTTATGACATGCTATGTGGGTGAAATGATGATAACATGACAACTTTCGACCTTTTCAGAGTTCATTTGGAGTGCTTTTCAATTTCAGTGTCATTTAGCTCAAAAATCCGTAAATGCGTGAAAAATACCAAATGAAGTCAGAAAGGGTTGAGAATAGATGATGTGGATTTGAATGGTGCATTTGGAACACGCAAAAAGTCCGGAGTTAAAATAAGTTCAAAAAAATGAAATCCCTTTGTGACAGATGAGTTTTTCTCCAAAACGCCGACACTTCGAAAGAGATTGTCTGTTTTGTACATGGAGTGCATCCAGTTATTGCCGTACCCCTCTCAACTTTTGATAACATGCTATGTGGGTGAAATGATGATACCATGCCAACTTTCGACCTTTTCAAAGTTGATTTTCAGTGCTTTTCAATTTTACTGTCATTTAGCTCCAAAAAAATAAGTAAATCCATGAAAAATACCAAATGAATTCAGAAAGGAATGAAATTGATGATGTGTCTTTGAATGGTGCATTTTGGAACACAAAAAAAGTGTGTAGTTCAAATAATTTCAAAAAAATGAAATCCCTTTGTGATAGTTGAGTTTTCGTCCGAAACCCTGATACTTCGAAAAAGAGTGTCTGTTTTGTACACGAAGTGCATCCAGTTTTTGCCGTAACCCGCTCAACTTGTTATGACATGCTATATGGGTGAGATGATGATGCCATGTCAACTTTCGACCTTTTCAGACTTCATTTGTAGTGCTTTTCAATTTGATTGTCACTTAGCTCCAAAATTAGTAGATGCATGAAAAATACCAAATGAAGTCAGAAAGGGTTGAAAATTGATGATGTGGATTTGAATGGTGCATTTTGAACATGCAGAAAGTCTGGAGTTCAAATAAGTTCAAAAAAATGAAATCCCTTTCTAATAGTTGAGTTTTCGTCTGGAACCCTCATACTTCAAAAGAGATTGTCTGTTACACGAAGTGCATCCAGTTTTTGCCGGAACCCTCTCAACTTTTTATGACATGCTATGTGGGTGAAATGATGATACCATGCCAACTTTCGACCTTTTCAGAGGTGATTTGTAGTGCGTTTCAATTTTAGGATCATTTACCTCAAAAATCAGTAATGCATGAAAAATACCAAATGAAGTCAGAAAGGGTTGAAAATTGACGATGTGTCTTTGAATGGTGCATTTTGAACACGCCAAAAGTATGGAGTTCAAATAAGTTCAAACAAATGAAATCCCTTTGTAGCAGATGACTTTTCGTCCGAAACCCTGATACTTCGAAAGAGATTTTCTATTTTGTACACGAAGTGCATCAAGGCTTTGCCGTAACCCTCTCAACTTTTTATAACATGCTATGCGGGGTTAAATGATGATACCATGCAAACTTTCGACCTTTTCAGAGTTCATTTGTAGTGCTTTTCAATTTCACTGTCATTTAGCTCAAAAATCAGTAAATGCATGAAAAATACCAAATGAAGTCAGAAAGGGTTGAAAATCGATGATGTGGATTTGAATGGTGCATTTTGAAGATGCAAAAATTCTAGAGTTCAAATAAGTTCAAAAAAATGAAATCCCTTTGTAACGGATGAGTGTTCGTCTGAAACCGTGATACTCCAAAAGAGATTGTGGGGTGAAGTGATGATACCATGCCAACTTTCGACCTTTTTTGAGTTCATTTGTAGTGATTTTCAATTTGAGTGTCATTTAGGTCAAAAATCAGTAAATGCAAGAAAAATACCAAATGAAGTCAGGAAGGGTTGAAAATCGATGATGTGGATTTGAATGGTGCAGTCTGAACACACGAAAAGTTTGGAGTTTAAATAAGTTCAAAAAAATGGAATCCCTTTGTAACAGATGAGTTTTCGTCCGAAGCCCTGATACTTGGAAAGACATTGTCTGTTTTGTACACGAAGTGCATCCAGTTTTTGCCGTAACCCTCTCATTACGACATCCTATGTGGGTGAAATGATGAGACCATGCCAAGTTTCGACCTTTTTAGAGTTCATTTGTAGTGCTTTTCAATTTCAGTGTCATTTTGCTCAAAAAATTGGTAAGTGCATGAAAATACCAAATGAAGTCAGAAAGGGTTGAAAATTGATGATGTGGCTTTTAATGGTGCATTTTGAACACACAAAAAGTCACGAGTTCAAATATGTTCAAGAATTGAAATCACTTTGTAACTCATGTGTTTTTGTCTGAAACCCTGATACTTCTAAAGAGATTGTCTGTTTTGTACACGAAGTGCATCTAGTTATTGTCGTAAACCTATCAACTTTTTATCACATGCTATGTGGGTGAAATGATTATACCATGCCAGCTTTCGACCTTTTCAGAGTTCATTTGTAGTGCTTTTCAATTGGAGGGTTATTTAGCTCTAAAAAATCTATAAATGCATGAAGAATACCAAGTGAAGTCAGAAAGGGTTGAAAATTTATGATGTAGCTTTGAATGGTGCATTTTGAACAAACACAAAAAATCTGGAGTTCAAATAAGTTCAAAATGAAATTCGTTTGTAATAGATGAAATTTCATCGGAAACCGTGATACTTCCAAAGAGATTGTCTATTTTGTATACGAAGTGCATCCAGTTTTTTCCGTAACCCTCTCAACTTTTTATAACATGCTATGTGGCGTGAAATGATGATACCATGCCAACTTTCAACCTTTTAAGAGTTCATTTTTAGTGTTTTTCAATTCAGTGTCATTTAACTCAAAAATGAGTAATTGCATGAAAAATACCAAATGAAGTCAGAAACGGCTGAAAAACGATTTTAATGTTGCATTTTGGACACACAAAATGTCTGGAGTACAAATAAGTTAAAAAAAATGAAATCCCTTTGTGACAGATGAGTTTTCGTACGAAACCCTGATACTTCGAAAGAGATTGTTTGTTTTGTACACGAAGTGCATCCAGTTATTGCCATAACCCTCTCAACTTCTGATAACATGCTATGTGGGTGAAATGATTATACCATACCAACTTTCGACCTTTTCAAAGTTCATTTGTAGTGCTTTTCAATTTCAATGTCATTTAGTTCTAAAAAATCAGTAAATGCATGAAAAATACAAAATGAATTCAGAAAGGAATGAAAATTGATGATGTGGCTTTCAATGGTGTATTTTGAACACAAAAAGAGTGTGGAGTTCGAATAAGTTCAAAAAATGAAATCCCTTTGTAATAGTTGAGTTTTCGTGCGAAACCCTGATACTTCAAAAGAGATTGTCTATTTTGGACATGAAGTGCATCCAGTTTTTGCCGTAACCCTCTCAACTTCTTATGACATGCTATGTGGGTGAAATAATGATACCATGTAAACTTTCGACCTTTTCAGAGTTCATTTGTAGTGCTTTTCAAAATATTGTCATTTAGCTCAAAAATCAGTAAATGCATGAAAAATACCAAATGAAGTCAGAAAGGGTTGAAAATTGATGATGTGGATTTGAAGGGTGCATTTTGAACAGGAAAAAAGTCTGGAGTTCAAATAACTTCAAACAAATGAATTCCCTTTCTAATAGTTGACTTTTCGTCCAAAACCCTAATACTTCAAAAGAGATTGTCTGTTTTGTACACAAAGTGCATCCAGTTTTTGCCGTAACCCTCTCAACTTTTTATGACATGCTATGTGGGTGAAATGATGATACCATGCCAATTTTTAACCTTTTCAGAGTTTATTCATAGTGCTTTTCAATTTCAGGGTCATTTAGCTCAAAAATAAGTAGATGCATGAAAAATACCAAATGAAGTCAGAAAGGGTTGAAAATTGATGATGTGTCTTTGAATGGTGCATATTGAATACGCAAAAAGTATGGAGTTCAAATAATTTAAAAAAATGAAATCCCTTTGTAACAGATGCGTTTTCATCCGAAACCCTAATATTACGAAAGAGATTTTCTATTTTGTACACGAAGTGCATCAAGGCTTTGCCGTAACCCTCTCAACTTTTTATAACATGCTATGCGGGGTTAAATGATGATACCATGCAAACTTTCTACCTTTTCAGAGTTCATTTGTAGTGCTTTTCAATTTCACTGTCATTTAGCTCAAAAATCAGTAAATGCATCAAAAATACCAAATGAAGTCAGACAGGGTTGAAAAACGATACTGTGGATTTGAATGGTGCATTTTGGACACACAAAATGTCTGGAGTTCAAATAAGTTCAAAAAAATGAAATCCTTTTGTGACAGATGAGTTTTCGTCTGAAACCCTGATACTTCGAAAGAGATTGTCTGTTTTGTACACGAAGTGCATCCAGTTATTACCATAACCCTCTCAACTTTTGGTAACATGCTATGTGGCTGAAATGATGATACCATGCGAACTTTCGACCTTTTCAAAGTTCATTTGTAGTGCTTTTCAGTTTCAATGTCATTTAGCTCTAAAAAATTACTAAATGCATGAAAAATACAAAAAATTAATTCAGAAAGGAATGAAAATTGATGATGTGGCTTTCAATGGTGCATTTTGAACACAAAAAAAGTGTGGAGTTTGAATAAGTTCAAAAAAATGAAATCCCTTTGTAATAGTTGAGTTTTCATGCGAAACCCTGATACTTCAAAAGAGATTGTCTGTTTTTGGACACGAAGTGCTTCCAGTTTTTGCCGTAACCCTCTCAACTTCTTATGGCACGCTATGTGGGTGAAATGATGATACCATGTAAACCTTCGACCTTTTTAGAGTTCATTTGTAGTGCTTTTCAATTTGATTGTCATTTAGCTCAGAAATCAGTAAACGCATGAAAAATACCAAATGAAGTCAGAAAGGATTGAAAATTGATGATGTGTCTTTCAATGGTGCATTTTGAACACGCAAAAAGTATGGAGTTCAAATAAGTTAAAAAAATGAAATCCCTTTGTAACAGATGTGTTTTCGTCCGAAACCCTAATATTACGAAAGAGATTCTCGATTTTGTACACGAAGTGCATCAAGGCTTTGCCGTAACCCTCTCAACTTTGTATAACATGCTATGCGGGGTTAAAGGATGATACCATGCAAACCTTCGCCCTTTTCAGAGTTCATTGGTAGTGCTTTTCAATTTCACTGTCATTTAGCTCAAAAATCAGTAAATGCATGAAAAATAACAAATGAAGTCAGAAAGGGTTGAAAAACTATAATGTGGATTTGAATGGTGCATTTTGGACACACAAAATGTCTGGAGTTCAAATAAGTTCAAAAAAATGAAATCCCTTTGTGACAGATGAGTTTTCGTCCGAAACCCTGATACTTCGAAAGAGATTGTCTGTTTTGTACACGAAGTGCATCCAGTTATTGCCGTAACCCTCTCAACTTTTGATAACATGCTATGTGGGTGAAATTATGATACCATGCCAATTTCGACCTTTTCAAAGTTTATTTGTAGTGCTTTTCAATTTCAGTTTCATTTAGCTCTAAAAAATCAGTAAATGCATGAAAAATACAAAATGAATTCAGAAAGGAATAAAAATTGATGATGTGGCTTTCAATGGTGCATTTTGTACACAAAAAAAGTGTGGAGTTCAAATAAGTTCGAACAACTGAAATCCCTTTGTAATAGTTGAGTTTTTGTGCGAAAACCTGATACTTCAAAAGAGATTGTCTGTTTTGTACATGAAGTGCATCCAGTTTTAGCCGTAACCCTCTCAACTTTTTATGACATGCTATGTGGGTGAAATGATGATAGCATGACAACTTTCAACCTTTTCAGAGTTTATTTGTAGAGCTTTTCAATTTCAGGGTCATTAAGCTCAAAAATCAGTAAATGCATGAAAAATACCAAATGAAGTCAGAAAGGGTTGAAAATTGACGATGTGTCTTTGAATGGTGTATTTTGGACACGCAAAGAGTATGCAGTTCAAATAAGTTCAAAAAAATGAAATCCCTTTGTAACAGATGAGTTTTTGTCCGAAATCCTGATGCGTTGAAAGAGATTTTCTATTTTGTACACGAAGTGCATCACGGCTTTGCCGTAACCCTCTCAACTTTTTATTACGTGCTATGCACGGTTAAATGATGATACCATCCAAACTTTCGACCTTTTCAGAGTTCATTTGTAGTGCTTTTTCAATTTCACTGTCATTTAGCTCAAAAATCAGTAAATGCATGAAAAATACCAAATGAAGTCAGAAAGGGTTGAAAAACGATGATGTGGATTTGAATGTTGCATTTCGGACACACAAAATGTCTGGAGTACAAATAAGTTAAAAAAATGAAATCCCTTGGTGACAGATGAGTTTTCGTCCGAAACCCTGATACTTCGAAAGAGATTGTTTGTTTTGTACACGAAGTGCATCCAGTTATTGCCATAACCCTCTCAACTTCTGATAACATGCTATGTGGGTGAAATGATTATACCATACCAACTTTCGACCTTTTCAAAGTTCATTTGTAGTGCTTTTCAATTTCAATGTCATTTAGTTCTAAAAAATCAGTAAATGCATGAAAAATACAAAATGAATTCAGAAAGGAATGAAAATTGATGATGTGGCTTTCAATGGTGCATTTTGAACACAAAAAGAGTGTGGAGTTCGAATAAGTTCAAAAAATGAAATCCCTTTGTAATAGTTGAGTTTTCGTGCGAAACCCTGATACTTCAAAAGAGATTGTCTGTTTTGGACATGAAGTGCATCCAGTTTTTGCCGTAACCCTCTCAACTTCTTATTACATGCTATGTGGGTGAAATAATGATACCATGTAAACTTTCGACCTTTTCAGAGTTCATTTGTAGTGCTTTTCAAAATATTGTCATTTAGCTCAAAAATCAGTAAATGCATGAAAAATACCAAATGAAGTCAGAAAGGGTTGAAAATTGATGATGTGGATTTGAAGGGTGCATTTTGAACAGGAAAAAAGTCTGGAGTTCAAATAACTTCAAACAAATGAATTCCCTTTCTAATAGTTGACTTTTCGTCCAAAACCCTAATACTTCAAAAGAGATTGTCTGTTTTGTACACAAAGTGCATCCAGTTTTTGCCGTAACCCTCTCAACTTTTTATGACATGCTATGTGGGTGAAATGATGATACCATGCCAATTTTTAACCTTTTCAGAGTTTATTCATAGTGCTTTTCAATTTCAGGGTCATTTAGCTCAAAAATAAGTAGATGCATGAAAAATACCAAATGAAGTCAGAAAGGGTTGAAAATTGATGATGTGTCTTTGAATGGTGCATATTGAATACGCAAAAAGTATCGAGTTCAAATAAGTTAAAAAAATGAAATCCCTTTGTAACAGATGCGTTTTCATCCGAAACCCTAATATTACGAAAGAGATTTTCTATTTTGTACACGAAGTGCATCAAGGCTTTGCCGTAACCCTCTCAACTTTTTATAACATGCTATGCGGGGTTAAATGATGATACCATGCAAACTTTCTACCTTTTCAGAGTTCATTTGTAGTGCTTTTCAATTTAACTGTCATTTAGCTCAAAAATCAGTAAATGCATCAAAAATACCAAATGAAGTCAGAAAGGGTTGAAAAACGATAATGTGGATTTGAATGGTGCATTTTGGACACACAAAATGTCTGGAGTTCAAATAAGTTCAAAAAAATGAAATCCCTTTGTGACAGATGAGTTTTCGTCCGAAACCCTGATACTTCGAAAGAGATTGTCTGTTTTGTACACGAAGTGCATCCAGTTATTACCATAACCCTCTCAACTTTTGGTAACATGCTATGTGGCTGAAATGATGATACCATGCCAACTTTCGACCTTTTCAATGTTTATTTGTAGTGCTTTTCAGTTTCAATGTCATTTAGCTCTAAAAAATTACTAAATGCATGAAAAATACAAAATGAATTCAGAAAGGAATGAAAATTGATGATGTGGCTTTCAATGGTGCATTTTGAACACAAAAAAAGTGTGGAGTTTGAATAAGTTCAAAAAAATGAAATCCCTTTGTAATAGTTGAGTTTTCATGCGAAACCCTGATACTTCAAAAGAGATTGTCTGTTTTTGGACACGAAGTGCATCCAGTTTTTGCCGTAACCCTCTCAACTTCTTATGGCACGCTATGTGGGTGAAATGATGATACCATGTAAACCTTCGACCATTTCAGAGTTCATTTGTAGTGCTTTTCAATTTGATTGTCATTTAGCTCAGAAATCAGTAAATGCATGAAAAATACCAAATGAAGTCAGAAAGGATTGAAAATTGATGATGTGTCTTTCAATGGTGCATTTTGAACACGCAAAAAGTATGGAGTTCAAATAAGTTAAAAAAATGAAATCCCTTTGTAACAGATGTGTTTTCGTCCGAAACCCTAATATTACGAAAGAGATTCTCTATTTTGTACACGAAGTGCATCAAGGCTTTGCCGTAACCCTCTCAACTTTGTATAACATGCTATGCGGGGTTAAATGATGATACCATGCAAACCTTCGCCCTTTTTAGAGTTCATTTGTAGTGCTTTTCAATTTCACTGTCATTTAGCTCAAAAATCAGTAAATGCATGAAAAATACCAAATGAAGTCAGAAAGGGTTGAAAAACTATAATGTGGATTTGAATGGTGCATTTTGGACACACAAAATGTCTGGAGTTCAAATAAGTTCAAAAAAATGAAATCCCTTTGTGACAGATGAGTTTTCGTCCGAAACCCTGATACTTCGAAAGAGATTGTCTGTTTTGTACAGGAAGTGCATCCAGTTATTGCCGTAACCCTCTCAACTTTTGATAACATGCTATGTGGGTGAAATTATGATACCATGCCAATTTCGACCTTTTCAAAGTTCATTTGTAGTGCTTTTCAATTTCAGTTTCATTTAGCTCTAAAAAATCAGTAAATGCATGAAAAATACAAAATGAATTCAGAAAGGAATGAAAATTGATGATGTGGCTTTCAATGGTGCATTTTTTACACAAAAAAAGTGTGGAGTTCAAATAAGTTCGAACAACTGAAATCCCTTTGTAATAGTTGAGTTTTTGTGCGAAAACCTGATACTTCAAAAGAGATTGTCTGTGTTGTACATGAAGTGCATCCAGTTTTAGCCGTAACCCTCTCAACTTTTTATGACATGCTATGTGGGTGAAATGATGATAGCATGACAACTTTCAACCTTTTCAGAGTTTATTTGTAGAGCTTTTCAATTTCAGGGTCATTAAGCTCAAAAATCAGTAAATGCATGAAAAATACCAAATGAAGTCAGAAAGGGTTGAAAATTGACGATGTGTCTTTGAATGGTGTATTTTGAACATGCAAAGAGTATGCAGTTCAAATAAGTTCAAAAAAATGAAATCCCTTTGTAACAGATGAGTTTTTGTCCGAAATCCTGATGCGTTGAAAGAGATTTTCTATTTTGTACACGAAGTGCATCACGGCTTTGCCGTAACCCTCTCAACTTTTTACTACGTGCTATGCACGGTTAAATGATGATACCATCCAAACTTTCGACCTTTTCAGAGTTCATTTGTAGTGCTTTTTCAATTTCACTGTCATTTAGCTCAAAAATCAGTAAATGCATGAAAAATACCAAATGAAGTCAGAAAGGGTTGAAAAACGATGATGTGGATTTGAATGTTGCATTTCGGACACACAAAATGTCTGGAGTACAAATAAGTTAAAAAAATGAATTCCCTTTGTGACAGATGAGTTTTCTTCCGAAACCATGATACTTCGAAAGAGATTGTTTGTTTTGTACACGAAGTGCATCCAGTTATTGCCATAACCCTCTCAACTTCGGATAACATGCTATGTGGGTGAAATGATTATACCATACCAACTTTCGACCTTTTCAAAGTTCATTTGTAGTGCTTTTCAATTTCAATGTCATTTAGTTCTAAAAAATCAGTAAATGCATGAAAAATACAAAATGAATTCAGAAAGGAATGAAAATTGATGATGTGGCTTTCAATGGTGCATTCTGAACACAAAAAGAGTGTGGAGTTCGAATAAGTTCAAAAAATGAAATCCCTTTGTAATAGTTGAGTTTTCGTGCGAAACCCTGATACTTCAAAAGAGATTGTCTGTTTTGGACATGAAGTGCATCCAGTTTTTGCCGTAACCCTCTCAACTTCTTATTACATG
The DNA here is from genome assembly GCA_022496015.1 of Hordeum marinum. Classification (NCBI taxonomy): domain Eukaryota; kingdom Viridiplantae; phylum Streptophyta; class Magnoliopsida; order Poales; family Poaceae; genus Hordeum; species Hordeum marinum. Next base: position 210,357 of record JAAAWK010001164.1, on the reverse strand, counting down.
CTATGTGGGTGAAATAATGATACCATGTAAACTTTTGACCTTTTCAGAGTTCATTTGTAGTGCTTTTCAAAATATTGTCATTTAGCTCAAAAATCAGTAAATGCATGAAAAATACCAAATGAAGTCAGAAAGGGTTGAAAATTGATGATGTGGATTTGAATGGTGCATTTTGAACATGCAGAAAGTCTGGAGTTCAAATAACTTCAAACAAATGAATTCCCTTTCTAATAGTTGACTTTTCGTCCAAAACCCTAATACTTCAAAAGAGATTGTCTGTTTTGTACACAAAGTGCATCCAGTTTTTGCCGTAACCCTCTCAACTTTTTATGACATGCTATGTGGGTGAAATGATGATACCATGCCAATTTTTAACCTTTTCAGAGTTTATTTATAGTGCTTTTCAATTTCAGGGTCATTTAGCTCAAAAATCAGTAGATGCATGAAAAATACCAAATGAAGTCAGAAAGGGTTGAAAATTGATGATGTGTCTTTGAATGGTGCATTTTAAACACGCAAAAAGTATGGAGCTCAAATAAGTTAAAAAAAATGAAATCCCTTTGTAACAGATGCGTTTTCGTCCGAAACCCTAATATTACGAAAGAGATTTTCTATTTTGTACACGAAGTGCATCAAGGCTTTGCCGTAACCCTCTCAACTTTTTATAACCTGCTATGCGGTGTTAAATGATGATACCATGCAAACTTTCGACCTTTTCAGAGTTCATTTGTAGTGCTTTTCAATTTCACTGTCATTTAGATCAAAAATCAGTAAATGCATGGAAAATACCAAATGAAGTCAGAAAGGGTTGAAAAACGATAATGTGGATTTGAATGGTGCATTTTGGACACACAAAATGTCTGGAGTTCAAATAAGTTCAAAAAAATGAAATCCCTTTGTGACAGATGAGTTTTCGTCCGAAACCCTGATACTTCGAAAGAGATTGTCTGCTTTGTACACAAAGTGCATCCAGTTATTGCCATAACCCTCTCAACTTTTGATAACATGCTATGTGGGTGAAATGATGATACCATGCCAACTTTCGACCTTTTCAAAGTTCTTTTGTAGTGCTTTTCAGTTTCAATGTCATTTAGCTCTAAAAAATTACTAAATGCATGAAAAATACAAAATAAATTCCGAAAGGAATGAAAATTGATGATGTGGCTTTCAATGGTTCATTTTGAACACATAAAAAGTGTGGAGTTTGAATAAGTTCAAAAAAATGAATTCCCTTTGTAATAGTTGAGTTTTCATGTGAAACCCTGATACTTCAAAAGAGATTGTCTGTTTTTGGACACGAAGTGCATCCAGTTTTTGCCGTAACCCTCTCAACTTCTTATGGCATGCTATGTTGGTGAAATGATGATACCATGTAAACCTTCGACCTTTTCAGAGTTCATTTGTAGTGCTTTTCAATTTGATTGTCATTTAGCTCAGAAATCAGTAAATGCATGAAAAATACCAAATGAAGTCAGAAAGGATTGAAAATTGATGATGTGTCTTTGAATGGTGCATTTTGAACACGCAAAAAGTATGGAGTTCAAATAAGTTAAAAAAATGAAATCCCTTTGTAACAGATGCGTTTTCGTCCGAAACCCTAATATTACGAAAGAGATTTTCTATTTTGTACACGAAGTGCATCAAGGCTTTGCCGTAACCCTCTCAACTTTGTATAACATGCTATGCGGGGTTAAATGATGATACCATGCAAACTTTCGACCTTTTCAGAGTTCATTTGTAGTGCTTTTCAATTTCACTGTCATTTAGCTCAAAAATCAGTAAATGCATGAAAAATACCAAATGAAGTTAGAAAGGGTTGAAAAACGATAATGTGGATTTGAATGGTGCATTTTGGACACACAAAATGTCTGGATTTGAAATAAGTTCAAAAAAATGAAATCCCTTTGTGACAGATGAGTTTTCGTCCGAAACCCTGATACTTCGAAAGAGATTGTCTGTTTTGTACACGAAGTGCATCCAGTTAGTGCCATAACCCTCTCAACTTTTGATAACATGCTATGTTTGTGAAATGATGATACCATGCCAACTTTCGACCTTTTCAAAGTTCATTTGTAGTGCTTTTCAATTTCAATGTCATTTAGCTCTAAAAAATTAGTAAATGCATGAAAAATACAAAATGAATTCAGAAAGGAATGAAAATTCATGATGTGGCTTTAAATGGTGCGTTTTGAACACAAAAAAAGTGTGGAGTTCGAATAAGTTCAAAAAAATGAAATCCCTTTGTAATAGTTGAGTTTTCGTGCGAAACCCTGATACTTCAAAAGAGATTGTCTGTTTTGGACACGAAGTTCATCCAGTTTTTGCCGTAACCCTCTCAACTTCTTATGACATGCTATGTGGGTGAAATGATGATACCATGTAAACCTTCGACCTTTTCAGAGTTCATTTGTAGTGCTTTTCAATTTGATTGTCATTTAGCTCAAAAATCAGTAAATGCATAAAATACCAAATGAAGTCACAAAGGGTTGAAATTGATGATGTGGATCTAAATGGTGCATTTTGAACAGGAAAAAAGTCTGGAGTTGAAATAACTTCAAAAAAATGAATTCCCTTTCTAATAGTTGAGTTTTCGTCCGAAACCCTAATACTTCAAAAGAGATTGTCTGTTTTCTACACAAAGTGCATCCAGTTTTTGCCGTAACCCTCTCAACTTTTTATGACATACTATGTGGCTGAAATGATGATACCATGCAAACTTTTAACCTTTTCAGAGTTTATTCGTAGTGCTTTTCAATTTCAGGGTCATTTAGCTCAAAAATCAGTAAATGCGTGAAAAATACCAAATGAAGTCAGAAAGGGTTGAAAATTGATGATGTGTCTTTGAATGCTGCATTTTGAACACGCAAAAAGTATGGAGTTCAAATAAGTTAAAAAAATGAAATCCCTTTGTAACATATGCCTTTTCGTCCGAAACCCTAATATTACGAAAGAGATTTTCTATTTTGTACACGAAGTGCATCAAGGCTTTACCGTAACCCTCTCAACTTTTTATAACATGCTATGCGGTGTTAAATGATGATACCATGCAAACTTTCGACCTTTTCAAAGACCATTTGTAGTGCTTTTCAATTTCACTGTCATTTAGCTCAAAAATCAGTAAATGCATGAAAAATACCAAATGAAGTCAGAAAGGGGTGAAAAACGATAATGTGGATTTGAATGGTGCATTTTGGACACACAAAATGTCTGGAGTTCAAATAAGTTCAAAAAATGAAATCCCTTTGTGGCAGATGAGTTTTCGTCCGAAACTCTGATACTTCGAAAGAGATTGTCTGTTTTGTACACCAAGTGCATCCAGTTATTGCCAGAACCCTCTCAACTTTTGATAACATGCTATGTGGGTGAAATGATGATACCATGCCAACTTTCGACCTTTTCAAAGTTCATTTATAGTGCTTTTCAATTTCAATGTCATTTCGCTCTAAAAAATCAGTAAATGCAGGAAAAATACAAAATGAATTCAGAAAGGAATGAAAATTGATAATGTGGCTTTCAATGGTGCATTTTGAACACAAAAAAAGTGTGGAGTTCGAGTAAGTTCAAAAAAATGAAATCCCTTTGTAATAGTTGAGTTTTCGTGCGAAACCCTGATACTTCAAAAGAGATTGTCTATTTTGGACACGAAGTGCATCCAGTTTTGCCGTAACCCTCTCATCTTTTTATGACATGCTATGTGGGTGAAATGATGATACCATGCCAACTTTTAAACTTTTCAGAGTTTATTCATAGTGCTTTTCAATTTCAGGGTAATTTAGCTCAAAAATCAGTAAATGCATGAAAAATACCAAATGAAGTGAGAAAGGGTTGAAAATTGATGATGTGTCTTTGAATGGTGCATTTTGAACACGCAAAAAGTATGGAGTTCAAGTAACTTCAAAAAAATGAGTTCCCTTTGTAACAGATGCGTTTTCGTCCGAAACCCTAATATTATGAAAGAGATTTTCTATTTTGTACACGAAGTGCATCAAGGCTTTGCCGTAACCCTCTCAACTTTTTATATCATGCTATGCGGGGTTAAATGATGATACCATGCAAATTTTGACCTTTTCAGAGTTCATTTGTAGTGCTTTTCAATTTCACTGTCATTTAGCTCAAAAATCAGTAAATGCATGAAAAATACCAAATGAAGTCAGAAAGGGTTGAAAAATGATAATGTCGATTTGAATGGTGCATTTTGGACACACAAAATGTCTGGAGTTCAAATAAGTTCCAAAAAATGAAATCCCTTTGTGACAGATGAGTTTTCGTCCGAAACCCTGATACTTCGAAAGAGATTGTCCGTTTTGTACACGAAGTGCATCCAGTTATTGCCATAACCCTCTCAACTTTTGATAACATGCTATGTGGGTGAAATGATGATACCATGCAAACTTTCGACCTTTTCAAAGTTCATTTGTAGTGCTTTTCAATTTCAATGTCATTTAGCTCTAAAAAATCAGTAAATGCATGAAAAACACAAAATGAATTCAGAAAGGAAAGAAAATTGATGATGTGGATTTCAATGGTGCATTTTGAACACAAAAAAGTGTGTAGTTCGAATAAGTTCAAAAAAATGAAATCCCTTTGTAATAGTTGAGTTTTTGTGCGAAACCCTTATACTTCGAAAGAGATTGTCTGTTTTGGACACGAAGTGCATCCAGTTTTTGCCGTAACTCTCTCAACTTCCTATGACATGCTATGTGGGTGAAATGATGATACCATGTGAACTTTCGACCTTTTCAGAATTCATTTGTAGTGCTTTTCAATTTGATTGTCATTTAGCTCAAAAATCAGGAAATGCATGAAAAATACCAAATGAAGTCAGAAAGGGTTGAAAATTGATGATGTGGATTTGAATGGTGCATTTTGAACAGGAAAAAAGTCTGGAGTTCAAATAACTTCAAAAAAATTAATTCCTTTCTAATAGTTTAGTTTTCGTCCGAAACCCTAATACTTCAAAAGAGATTGTCGATTTTGTACACAAAGTCCATCCAGTTTTTGCCGTAACCCTCTCAACTTTTTATGACATGCTATGTGGGTGAAATGATGATACCATGCCAACTTTTAACCTTTTGAGAGTTTATTCATAGTGCTTTTCAATTTCAGGGTCATTTAGCTCAAAAATCTGTAAATGCATGAAAAATACCAAATGAAGTCAGAAAGGGTTGAAAATTGATGATGTGTCTTTGAATGGTGCATTTTGAACACGTAAAAAGTATGCAGTTCAAACAAGTTCAAAAAAACTGAAATCCCTTTGTAACATATGCGTTTTCGTCCGAAACCCTAATATTACGAAAGAGATTTTCTATTTTGTACATGAAGTGCATCAAGGCTTTACCGTAACCCTCTCAACTTTTTATAACATGCTATGCGGGGTTAAATGATGATACCATGCAGACTTTCCACATTTTTAGAGTTCATTTGTAGTGCTTTTCAATTTCACTATCATTTAGCTCAAAAATCAGTAAATGCATGAAAAATACCAAATGAAGTCAGAAAGGGTTGAAAAACGATAATGTGGATTTGAATGGTGCATTTTGGACACACAAAATGTCTGGAGTTCAAATAAGTTCAAAAAAATGAAATCGCTTTGAGGCAGATGAGTTTTCGTCTGAAAACCTAATACTTCAAAAGAGATTGTCTGTTTTGTACACAAAGTGCATCCAGTTTTTGTCATAACCCTCTCAACTTTTTATGACATACTACGTGGGTGGAATGATGATACCATGCCAACTTTTAACCTTTTCAGAGTTTATTCATAGTGCTTTTCAATTTGAGGGTCATTTAGCTCAAAAATCAGTAAATCCATGAAAAATACCAAATGAAGTCAGAAAGGGTTGAAAATTGATGATGTGGATTAGAATGGTGCATTTTGAACACGAAAAAAGTCTGGAGTTCAAATAACTTCCAAAAAATGAATTCCCTTTCTAATAGTTGAGTTTTCGTCCGAAACCCTAATACTTCAAAAGAGATTGTCTGTTTTGGACACGAAGTGCATCCAGTTTTTGCCGTAACCCTCTCAATTCTTATAACATGCTATGTGGGTGAAATGACGATACCATGGCAACTTTTAACCTTTTCAGAGTTTATTCATAGTGCTTTTGAACTTCAGGGTCATTTAGCTCAAAAATCAGTAAATGCATAAAAAATACCAAATGAAGTCAGAAAGGGTTGAAAATTTATGATGTGTCTTTGAATGGTGCATTTTGAACACGCAAAAAGTATGGAGTTCAAATAACTTCAAAAAAATGAATTCCCTTTGTAACAGATGCGTTTTCGTCCGAAATCCTAATATTATGAAAGAGATTTTCTATTTTGTACACGAAGTGCAGCAAGGCTTTGCCGTAACCCTCTCAACTTTTTATAACATGCTATGCGGGGTTAAATGATGATACCATGCAAACTTTCGACCTTTTCAGAGTTCATTTGTAGTGCTTTTAAATTTCACTGTCATTTGGCTCAAAAATCAGTAAATGCATGAAAAAATACCAAATGAAGTCAGAAAGGGTTGAAAACGATAATGTGGATTTGAATGGTGCATTTTGGACACACAAAATGTCTGGAGTTGAAATAAGTTCAAAAAAATGAAATCCCTTTGTGACAGATGAGTTTTCGTCCGAAACCCTGATACTTCGAAAGAGATTGTCTGTTTTGTACACGTAGTGCATCCAGTTATTGCCATAACCCTCTCAACTTTTGGTAACATGCTATGTGGGTGAAATGATGACACCATGCCAGCTTTCGACCTTGTCAAAGTTCATTTGTAGTGCTTTTCAATTTCAATGTCATTTAGCTCAGAAAAACAGTAAATGCATGAAAAACACAAAATGAATTCCGATAGGAATGAAAATTGATGATGTGGCTTTCAATGGTGCATTTTGAACACAAAAAAATTGTGGAGTTCGAATAAGTTCACAAAAATGAAATCCCTTTGTAATAGTTGAGTTTTCGTGCGAAACCCTGATACTTCAAAAGAGATTGTCTGTTTTGGACACGAAGTGCATCCAGTTTTTGCCGTAACTCTCTTAACTTCTTATAACATGCTATGTGGGTGAAATGATGATACCATGTAAACCTTCGACCTTTTCAGAGTTCATTTGTAGTGCTTTTCAATTTGATTGTCATTTAGCTCAAAAATCAGTAAATGCATGAAAAATACCAAATGAAGTGAGAAAGGGTTGAAAATTGATAATGTGTATTTGAATGATGCATTTTGAACAGGAAAAAAGTCTGGAGTTCAAATAACTTCAAAAAAATGAATTCCCTTTCTAATAGTTGAGTTTTCGTCCGAAACCCTAATACTTCAAAAGAGATTGTCTGTTTTGTACAGAAAGTGCATCCAGTTTTTGCCGTAACCCTCTCAACTTCTTATGACATGCTATGTGGGTGAAATGATGATACCATGTAAAATTTTGACCTTTTCAGAATTCATTTGTAGTGCTTTTCAATTTGATTGTCATTTAGCTCAAAAATCAGGAAATGCATGAAAAATACCAAATGAAGTCAGAAAGGGTTGAAAATTGATGATGTGGATTTGAATGGTGCATTTTGAACAGGAAAAAAGTCTGGAATTCAAATAACTTCAAAAAATTAATTCCCTTTCTAATAGTTTAGTTTTCGTCCGAAACCCTAATACTTCAAAAGAGATTGTCGATTTTGTACACAAAGTCCATCCAGTTTTTGCCGTAACCCTCTCAACTTTTTATGACATGCTATGTGGGTGAAATGATGATACCATGCCAACTTTTAACCTTTTGAGAGTTTATTCATAGTGCTTTTCAATTTCAGGGTCATTTAGCTCAAAAATCTGTAAATGCATGAAAAATACCAAATGAAGTCAGAAAGGGTTGAAAATTGATGATGTGTCTTTGAATGGTGCATTTTGAACACGTAAAAAGTATGCAGTTCAAACAAGTTCAAAAAAACTGAAATCCCTTTGTAACATATGCGTTTTCGTCCGAAACCCTAATATTACGAAAGAGATTTTCTATTTTGTACACGAAGTGCATCAAGGCTTTACCGTAACCCTCTCAACTTTTTATAACATGCTATGCGGGGTTAAATGATGATACCATGCAAACTTTCCACATTTTTAGAGTTCATTTGTAGTGCTTTTCAATTTCACTATCATTTAGCTCAAAAATCAGTAAATGCATGAAAAATACCAAATGAAGTCAGAAAGGGTTGAAAAACGATAATGTGGATTTGAATGGTGCATTTTGGACACACAAAATGTCTGGAGTTCAAATAAGTTCAAAAAAATGAAATCGCTTTGAGGCAGATGAGTTTTCGTCCGAAAACCTAATACTTCAAAAGAGATTGTCTGTTTTGTACACAAAGTGCATCCAGTTTTTGCCGTAACCCTCTCAACTTTTTATGACATACTACGTGGGTGGAATGATGATACCATGCCAACTTTTAACCTTTTCAGAGTTTATTCATAGTGCTTTTCAATTTGAGGGTCATTTAGCTCAAAAATCAGTAAATCCATGAAAAATACCAAATGAAGTCAGAAAGGGTTGAAAATTGATGATGTGGATTAGAATGGTGCATTTTGAACACGAAAAAAGTCTGGAGTTCAAATAACTTCCAAAAAATGAATTCCCTTTCTAATAGTTGAGTTTTCGTCCGAAACCCTAATACTTCAAAAGAGATTGTCTGTTTTGGACACGAAGTGCATCCAGTTTTTGCCGTAACCCTCTCAATTCTTATAACATGCTATGTGGGTGAAATGACGATACCATGGCAACTTTTAATCTTTTCAGAGTTTATTCATAGTGCTTTTGAACTTCAGGGTCATTTAGCTCAAAAATCAGTAAATGCATAAAAAATACCAAATGAAGTCAGAAAGGGTTGAAAATTTATGATGTGTCTTTGAATGGTGCATTTTGAACACGCAAAAAGTATGGAGTTCAAATAACTTCAAAAAAATGAATTCCCTTTGTAACAGATGCGTTTTCGTCCGAAATCCTAATATTATGAAAGAGATTTTCTATTTTGTACACGAAGTGCATCAAGGCTTTGCCGTAACCCTCTCAACTTTTTATAACATGCTATGCGGGGTTAAATGATGATACCATGCAAACTTTCGACCTTTTCAGAGTTCATTTGTAGTGCTTTTAAATTTCACTGTCATTTGGCTCAAAAATCAGTAAATGCATGAAAAAATACCAAATGAAGTCAGAAAGGGTTGAAAACGATAATGTGGATTTGAATGGTGCATTTTGGACACACAAAATGTCTGGAGTTGAAATAAGTTCAAAAAAATGAAATCCCTTTGTGACAGATGAGTTTTCGTCCGAAACCCTGATACTTCGAAAGAGATTGTCTGTTTTGTACACGTAGTGCATCCAGTTATTGCCATAACCCTCTCAACTTTTGGTAACATGCTATGTGGGTGAAATGATGACACCATGCCAGCTTTCGACCTTGTCAAAGTTCATTTGTAGTGCTTTTCAATTTCAATGTCATTTAGCTCAGAAAAACAGTAAATGCATGAAAAACACAAAATGAATTCCGATAGGAATGAAAATTGATGATGTGGCTTTCAATGGTGCATTTTGAACACAAAAAAATTGTGGAGTTCGAATAAGTTCACAAAAATGAAATCCCTTTGTAATAGTTGAGTTTTCGTGCGAAACCCTGATACTTCAAAAGAGATTGTCTGTTTTGGACACGAAGTGCATCCAGTTTTTGCCGTAACTCTCTTAACTTCTTATAACATGCTATGTGGGTGAAATGATGATACCATGTAAACCTTCGACCTTTTCAGAGTTCATTTGTAGTGCTTTTCAATTTGATTGTCATTTAGCTCAAAAATCAGTAAATGCATGAAAAATACCAAATGAAGTGAGAAAGGGTTGAAAATTGATAATGTGTATTTGAATGATGCATTTTGAACAGGAAAAAAGTCTGGAGTTCAAATAACTTCAAAAAAATGAATTCCCTTTCTAATAGTTGAGTTTTCGTCCGAAACCCTAATACTTCAAAAGAGATTGTCTGTTTTGTACAGAAAGTGCATCCAGTTTTTGCCGTAACCCTCTCAACTTCTTATGACATGCTATGTGGGTGAAATGATGATACCATGTAAAATTTTGACCTTTTCAGAATTCATTTGTAGTGCTTTTCAATTTGATTGTCATTTAGCTCAAAAATCAGTAAATGCATGAAAAATACCAAATGAAGTCAGAAAGGGTTGAAAATTGATGATGTGGATTTGAATGGTGCATTTTGAACAGGAAAAAAGTCCGGAGTTCAAATAACTTCAAAAAAATGAATTCCCTTTCTAATAGTTGAGTTTTCACCCCAAATCCTAATACTTCAAAAGAGATTGTCTATTTTGTACACAAAGTGCATCCAGTTTTTGCCGTAACCCTCTCAACTTTTTATGACATGCTATGTGGGTGAAATGATGATACCATGCCAACTTTTAACCTTTTCAGAGTTTATTCATAGTGCTTTTCAATTTTAGGGTCATTTAGCTCAAAAATCAGTAAATGCATGAAAAATACCAAATGAAGTCAGAAAGGGTTGAAAATTGATGATGTGTTTTTGAATGGTGCATTTTGAACACGCAAAAAGTATGGAGTTCAAATAAGTTAAAAAAATGAAATCCCTTTGTAACATATGCGTTTTCGTCCGAAACCCTAACATGCTATGCGGGGTTAGATGATGATACCATGCAAACTTTCGACATTTTCAGAGTTCATTTGTAGTGCTTTTCAATTTCACTGTCATTTAGCTCAAAAATCAGTAAATGCATGAAAAATACCAAATGAAGTCAGAAAGGGTTAAAAAACGATAATGTGGACTTGAATGGTGCATTTTGGACACACAAAATGTCTGGAGTTCAAATAAGTTCAAAAAAAATGAAATCCCTTTGTGGCAGATGAGTTTTCGTCTGAAACCCTGATACTTCGAAAGAGATTGTCTGTTTTGTACACAAAGTGGATGTAGTTATTGCCATAACCCTCTCAACTTTTGATAACATGCTATGTGGGTGAAATGATGATACCATGCCAACTTTCGACCTTTTCAAAGTTCATTTGTAGTGCTTTTGAATTTCAATGTCATTTACTTCTAAAAAATCACTAAATGCATGAAAAATACAAACTGAATTCAGAAAGGAATGAAAATTGATGATGTGGCTTTCAATGGTGCATTTTGAACACAAAAAAAGTGTGGAGTTCGAATAAGTTCAAAAAAATGAAATCCCTTTGTAATAGTTGAGTTTTCGTGCAAAACCCTGATACTTCAAAAGAGATTGTCTGTTTTGGACACGAAGTGCATCCAGTTTTTGCCGTAACCCTCTCAACTTCTTATAACATGCTATGTGCGTGAAATGATGATACCATGCCAACTTTTAACCTTTTCATAGTTTATTCATAGTGCTTTTCAATTTCAGGGTCATTTAGCTCAAAAATCAGTAAATGAATGAAAAATACCAAATGAAGTGAGAAAGGGTTGAAAATTGATGATGTGTCTTTCAATGGTGCATTTTGAACACGCAAAAAGTATGGAGTTCAAATAACTTCATAAAAATGAATTCCCTTTGTAACAGATGCGTTTTCGTCCGAAATCCTAATATTACGAAAGAGATTTTCTATTTTGTACACGAAGTGCATCAAGGCTTTGCCGTAACCCTCTCAACTTTTTATAACATGCTATGCGGGGTTAAATGATGATACCATGCAAACTTTCGCCCTTTTCAGAGTTCATTTGTAGTGCTTTTCAATTTCACTGCCATTTGGCTCAAAAATCAGTAAATGCATGAAAAATACGAAATGAAGTCAGAAAGGTTGAAAACGATAATGTGGATTTGAATGGTGCATTTTGGACACTCAAAATGTCTGGAGTTGAAATAAGTTCAAAAAAATGAAATCCCTTTGTGACAGATGAGTTTTCGTCCGAAACCCTGATACTTCGAAAGAGATTGTCTGTTTTGTACACGAAGTGCATCCAGTTATTGCCATAACCCTCTCAACTTTTTGTAACATGCTATGTGGGTGAAATGATGATACCATGCCAACTTTCGACCTTTTCAAAGTTCATTTGTAGTGCTTTTCAATTTCAATGTCATTTAGCTCAAAAAATCAGTAAACGCATGAAAAACACAAAATGAATTCCGAAAGGAATGAAAATTGATGATGTGGCTTTCAATGGTGCATTTTGAACACAAAAAAATTGTGGAGTTCGAATAAGTTCACAAAAATGAAATCCCTTTGTAATAGTTGAGTTTTCGTGCGAAACCCTGATACTTCAAAAGAGATTGTCTGTTTGGACACGAAGTGCATCCAGTTTTTGCCGTAACTCTCTCAACTTCTTATAACATGCTATGTGGGTGAAATGATGATACCATGTAAACCTTCGACCTTTTCAGAGTTCATTTGTAGTGCTTTTCAATTTGATTGTCATTTAGGTCAAGAATCAGTAAATGCATGAAAAATACCAAATGAAGTGAGAAAGGGTTGAAAATTGATAATGTGTATTTGAATGATGCATTTTGAACAGGAAAAAAGTCTGGAGTTCAAATAACTTCAAAAAAATGAATTCCCTTTCTAATAGTTGAGTTTTCGTCCGAAACCCTAATACTTCAAAAGAGATTGTCTGTTTTGTACAGAAAGTGCATCCAGTTTTTGCCGTAACCCTCTCAACTTCTTATGACATGCTATGTGGGTGAAATGATGATACCATGTAAAATTTTGACCTTTTCAGAATTCATTTGTAGTGCTTTTCAATTTGATTGTCATTTAGCTCAAAAATCAGTAAATGCATGAAAAATACCAAATGAAGTCAGAAAGGGTTGAAAATTGATGATGTGGATTTGAATGGTGCATTTTGAACAGGAAAAAAGTCCGGAGTTCAAATAACTTCAAAAAAATGAATTCCCTTTCTAATAGTTGAGTTTTCACCCCAAATCCTAATACTTCAAAAGAGATTGTCTATTTTGTACACAAAGTGCATCCAGTTTTTGCCGTAACCCTCTCAACTTTTTATGACATGCTATGTGGGTGAAATGATGATACCATGCCAACTTTTAACCTTTTCAGAGTTTATTCATAGTGCTTTTCAATTTTAGGGTCATTTAGCTCAAAAATCAGTAAATGCATGAAAAATACCAAATGAAGTCAGAAAGGGTTGAAAATTGATGATGTGTTTTTGAATGGTGCATTTTGAACACGCAAAAAGTATGGAGTTCAAATAAGTTAAAAAAATGAAATCCCTTTGTAACATATGCGTTTTCGTCCGAAACCCTAATATTACGAAAGAGATTTTCTATTTTGTCCACGAAGCGCATCAAGGCTTTACCGTAACCCTCTCAACTTTTTATAACATGCTATGCGGGGTTAGATGATGATACCATGCAAACTTTCGACATTTTCAGAGTTCATTTGTAGTGCTTTTCAATTTCACTGTCATTTAGCTCAAAAATCAGTAAATGCATGAAAAATACCAAATGAAGTCAGAAAGGGTTAAAAAACGATAATGTGGATTTCAATGGTGCATTTTGGACACACAAAATGTCTGGAGTTCAAATAAGTTCAAAAAAAATGAAATCCCTTTGTGGCAGATGAGTTTTCGTCTGAAACCCTGATACTTCGAAAGAGATTGTCTGTTTTGTACACAAAGTGGATCCAGTTATTGCCATAACCCTCTCAACTTTTGATAACATGCTATGTGGGTGAAATGATGATACCATGCCAACTTTCAACCGTTTCAAAGTTCATTTGTAGTGCTTTTGAATTTCAATGTCATTTACTTCTAAAAAAATCAGTAAATGCATGAAAAATACAAAATGAATTCAGAAAGGAATGAAAATTGATGATGTGGCTTTCAATGGTGCATTTTGAACACAAAAAAAGTGTGGAGTTCGAATAAGTTCAAAAAAATGAAATCCCTTTGTAATAGTTGAGTTTTCGTGCAACACCCTGATACTTCAAAAGAGATTGTCTGTTTTGGACACGAAGTGCATCCAGTTTTTGCCGTAACCCTCTCAACTTCTTATAACATGCTATGTGCGTGAAATGATGATACCATGCCAACTTTTAACCTTTTCATAGTTTATTCATAGTGCTTTTCAATTTCAGGGTCATTTAGCTAAAAATCAGTAAATGCATGAAAAATACCAAATGAAGTGAGAAAGGGTTGAAAATTGATGATGTGTCTTTCAATGGTGCATTTTGAACACGCAAAAAGTATGGAGTTCAAATAGCTTCATAAAAATGAATTCCGTTTGTAACAGATGCGTTTTCGTCCGAAATCCTAATATTACGAAAGAGATTTTCTATTTTTTACACGAAGTGCATCAAGGCTTTGCCGTAACCCTCTCAACTTTTTATAACATGCTATGCGGGGTTAAATGATGATACCATGCAAACTTTCGCCCTTTTCAGAGTTCATTTGTAGTGCTTTTCAATTTCACTGCCATTTGGCTCAAAAATCAGTAAATGCATGAAAAATACGAAATGAAGTCAGAAAGGTTGAAAACGATAATGTGGATTTGAATGGTGCATTTTGGACACACAAAATGTCTGGAGTTGAAATAAGTTCAAAAAAATAAATCCCTTTGTGACAGATGAGTTTTCGTCCGAAACCCTGATACTTCGAAAGAGATTGTCTGTTTTGTATACGAAGTGCATCCAGTTATTGCCATAACCCTCTCAACTTTTGGTAACATGCTATGTGGGTGAAATGATGATACCATGCCAACTTTCGACCTTTTCAAAGTTCATTTGTAGTGCTTTTCAATTTCAATGTCATTTAGCTCAAAAAATCAGTAAATGCATGAAAAACACAAAATGAATTCCGAAAGGAATGAAAATTGATGATGTGGCTTTCAATGGTGCATTTTGAACACAAAAAAATTGTGGAGTTCGAATAAGTTCACAAAAATGAAATCCCTTTGTAATAGTTGAGTTTTCGTGCGAAACCCTGATACTTCAAAAGAGATTGTCTGTTTTGGACACGAAGTGCATCCAGTTTTTGCCGTAACTCTCTCAACTTCTTATAACATGCTATGTGGGTGAAATGATGATACCATGTAAACCTTCGACCTTTTCAGAGTTCATTTGTAGTGCTTTTCAATTTGATTGTCATTTAGCTCAAAAATCAGTAAATGCATGAAAAATACCAAATGAAGTGAGAAAGGGTTGAAAATTGATAATGTGTATTTGAATGATGCATTTTGAACAGGAAAAAAGTCTGGAGTTCAAATAACTTCAAAAAAATGAATTCCGTTTCTAATAGTTGAGTTTTCGTCCGAAACCCTAATACTTCAAAAGAGATTGTCTGTTTTGTACAGAAAGTGCATCCAGTTTTTGCCGTAACCCTCTCAACTTCTTATGACATGCTATGTGGGTGAAATGATGATACCATGTAAAATTTTGACCTTTTCAGAATTCATTTGTAGTGCTTTTCAATTTGATTGTCATTTAGCTCAAAAATCAGTAAATGCATGAAAAATACCAAATGAAGTCAGAAAGGGTTGAAAATTGATGATGTGGATTTGAATGGTGCATTTTGAACAGGAAAAAAGTCCGGAGTTCAAATAACTTCAAAAAAATGAATTCCCTTTCTAATAGTTGAGTTTTCACCCCAAATCCTAATACTTCAAAAGAGATTGTCTATTTTGTACACAAAGTGCATCCAGTTTTTGCCGTAACCCTCTCAACTTTTTATGACATGCTATGTGGGTGAAATGATGATACCATGCCAACTTTTAACCTTTTCAGAGTTTATTCATAGTGCTTTTCAATTTTAGGGTCATTTAGCTCAAAAATCAGTAAATGCATGAAAAATACCAAATGAAGTCAGAAAGGGTTGAAAATTGATGATGTGTTTTTGAATGGTGCATTTTGAACACGCAAAAAGTATGGAGTTCAAATAAGTTAAAAAAATGAAATCCCTTTGTAACATATGCGTTTTCGTCCGAAACCCTAATATTACGAAAGAGATTTTCTATTTTGTCCACGAAGCGCATCAAGGCTTTACCGTAACCCTCTCAACTTTTTATAACATGCTATGCGGGGTTAGATGATGATACCATGCAAACTTTCGACATTTTCAGAGTTCATTTGTAGTGCTTTTCAATTTCACTGTCATTTAGCTCAAAAATCAGTAAATGCATGAAAAATACCAAATGAAGTCAGAAAGGGTTAAAAAACGATAATGTGGATTTGAATGGTGCATTTTGGACACACAAAATGTCTGGAGTTCAAATAAGTTCAAAAAAAATGAAATCCCTTTGTGGCAGATGAGTTTTCGTCTGAAACCCTGATACTTCGAAAGAGATTGTCTGTTTTGTACACAAAGTGGATCCAGTTATTGCCATAACCCTCTCAACTTTTGACAACATGCTATGTGGGTGAAATGATGATACCATGCCAACTTTCGACCTTTTCAAAGTTCATTTGTAGTGCTTTTGAATTTCAATGTCATTTACTTCTAAAAAATCAGTAAATGCATGAAAAATACAAAATGAATTCAGAAAGGAATGAAAATTGATGATGTGGCTTTCAATGGTGCATTTTGAACACAAAAAAAGTGTGGAGTTCGAATAAGTTCAAAAAAATGAAATCCCTTTGTAATAGTTGAGTTTTCGTGCAACACCCTGATACTTCAAAAGAGATTGTCTGTTTTGGACACGAAGTGCATCCAGTTTTTGCCGTAACCCTCTCAACTTCTTATAACATGCTATGTGCGTGAAATGATGATACCATGCCAACTTTTAACCTTTTCATAGTTTATTCATAGAGCTTTTCAATTTCAGGGTCATTTAGCTCAAAAATCAGTAAATGCATGAAAAATACCAAATGAAGTGAGAAAGGGTTGAAAATTGATGATGTGTCTTTCAATGGTGCATTTTGAACACGCAAAAAGTATGGAGTTCAAATAGCTTCATAAAAATGAATTCCGTTTGTAACAGATGCGTTTTCGTCCGAAATCCTAATATTACGAAAGAGATTTTCTATTTTTTACACGAAGTGCATCAAGGCTTTGCCGTAACCCTCTCAACTTTTTATAACATGCTATGCGGGGTTAAATGATGATACCATGCAAACTTTCGCCCTTTTCAGAGTTCATTTGTAGTGCTTTTCAATTTCACTGCCATTTGGCTCAAAAATCAGTAAATGCATGAAAAATACGAAATGAAGTCAGAAAGGTTGAAAACGATAATGTGGATTTGAATGGTGCATTTTGGACACACAAAATGTCTGGAGTTGAAATAAGTTCAAAAAAATAAATCCCTTTGTGACAGATGAGTTTTCGTCCGAAACCCTGATACTTCGAAAGAGATTGTCTGTTTTGTATACGAAGTGCATCCAGTTATTGCCATAACCCTCTCAACTTTTGGTAACATGCTATGTGGGTGAAATGATGATACCATGCCAACTTTCGACCTTTTCAAAGTTCATTTGTAGTGCTTTTCAATTTCAATGTCATTTAGCTCAAAAAATCAGTAAATGCATGAAAAACACAAAATGAATTCCGAAAGGAATGAAAATTGATGATGTGGCTTTCAATGGTGCATTTTGAACACAAAAAAATTGTGGAGTTCGAAGAAGTTCACAAAAATGAAATCCCTTTGTAATAGTTGAGTTTTCGTGCGAAACCCTGATACTTCAAAAGAGATTGTCTGTTTTGGACACGAAGTGCATCCAGTTTTTGCCGTAACTCTCTCAACTTCTTATAACATGCTATGTGGGTGAAATGATGATACCATGTAAACCTTCGACCTTTTCAGAGTTCATTTGTAGTGCTTTTCAATTTGATTGTCATTTAGCTCAAAAATCAGTAAATGCATGAAAAATACCAAATGAAGTGAGAAAGGGTTGAAAATTGATAATGTGTATTTGAATGATGCATTTTGAACAGGAAAAAAGTCTGGAGTTCAAATAACTTCAAAAAAATGAATTCCGTTTCTAATAGTTGAGTTTTCGTCCGAAACCCTAATACTTCAAAAGAGATTGTCTGTTTTGTACAGAAAGTGTATCCAGTTTTTGCCGTAACCCTCTCAACTTCTTATGACATGCTATGTGGGTGAAATGATGATACCATGTAAAATTTTGACCTTTTCAGAATTCATTTGTAGTGCTTTTCAATTTGATTGTCATTTAGCTCAAAAATCAGTAAATGCATGAAAAATACCAAATGAAGTCAGAAAGGGTTGAAAATTGATGATGTGGATTTGAATGGTGCATTTTGAACAGGAAAAAAGTCCGGAGTTCAAATAACTTCAAAAAAATGAATTCCCTTTCTAATAGTTGAGTTTTCACCCCAAATCCTAATACTTCAAAAGAGATTGTCTATTTTGTACACAAAGTGCATCCAGTTTTTGCCGTAACCCTCTCAACTTTTTATGACATGCTATGTGGGTGAAATGATGATACCATGCCAACTTTTAACCTTTTCAGAGTTTATTCATAGTGCTTTTCAATTTTAGGGTCATTTAGCTCAAAAATCAGTAAATGCATGAAAAATACCAAATGAAGTCAGAAAGGGTTGAAAATTGATGATGTGTTTTTGAATGGTGCATTTTGAACACGCAAAAAGTATGGAGTTCAAATAAGTTAAAAAAATGAAATCCCTTTGTAACATATGCGTTTTCGTCCGAAACCCTAATATTACGAAAGAGATTTTCTATTTTGTCCACGAAGCGCATCAAGGCTTTACCGTAACCCTCTCAACTTTTTATAACATGCTATGCGGGGTTAGATGATGATACCATGCAAACTTTCGACATTTTCAGAGTTCATTTGTAGTGCTTTTCAATTTCACTGTCATTTAGCTCAAAAATCAGTAAATGCATGAAAAATACCAAATGAAGTCAGAAAGGGTTAAAAAACGATAATGTGGATTTGAATGGTGCATTTTGGACACACAAAATGTCTGGAGTTCAAATAAGTTCAAAAAAAATGAAATCCCTTTGTGGCAGATGAGTTTTCGTCTGAAACCCTGATACTTCGAAAGAGATTGTCTGTTTTGTACACAAAGTGGATCCAGTTATTGCCATAACCCTCTCAACTTTTGATAACATGCTATGTGGGTGAAATGATGATACCATGCCAACTTTCGACCTTTTCAAAGTTCATTTGTAGTGCTTTTGAATTTCAATGTCATTTACTTCTAAAAAATCAGTAAATGCATGAAAAATACAAAATGAATTCAGAAAGGAATGAAAATTGATGATGTGGCTTTCAATGGTGCATTTTGAACACAAAAAAAGTGTGGAGTTCGAATAAGTTCAAAAAAATGAAATCCCTTTGTAATAGTTGAGTTTTCGTGCAACACCCTGATACTTCAAAAGAGATTGTCTGTTTTGGACACGAAGTGCATCCAGTTTTTGCCGTAACCCTCTCAACTTCTTATAACATGCTATGTGCGTGAAATGATGATACCATGCCAACTTTTAACCTTTTCATAGTTTATTCATAGTGCTTTTCAATTTCAGGGTCATTTAGCTCAAAAATCAGTAAATGCATGAAAAATACCAAATGAAGTGAGAAAGGGTTGAAAATTGATGATGTGTCTTTCAATGGTGCATTTTGAACACGCAAAAAGTATGGAGTTCAAATAGCTTCATAAAAATGAATTCCGTTTGTAACAGATGCGTTTTCGTCCGAAATCCTAATATTACGAAAGAGATTTTCTATTTTTTACATGAAGTGCATCAAGGCTTTGCCGTAACCCTCTCAACTTTTTATAACATGCTATGCGGGGTTAAATGATGATACCATGCAAACTTTCGCCCTTTTCAGAGTTCATTTGTAGTGCTTTTCAATTTCACTGCCATTTGGCTCAAAAATCAGTAAATGCATGAAAAATACGAAATGAAGTCAGAAAGGTTGAAAACGATAATGTGGATTTGAATGGTGCATTTTGGACACACAAAATGTCTGGAGTTGAAATAAGTTCAAAAAAATAAATCCCTTTGTGACAGATGAGTTTTCGTCCGAAACCCTGATACTTCGAAAGAGATTGTCTGTTTTGTATACGAAGTGCATCCAGTTATTGCCATAACCCTCTCAACTTTTGGTAACATGCTATGTGGGTGAAATGATGATACCATGCCAACTTTCGACCTTTTCAAAGTTCATTTGTAGTGCTTTTCAATTTCAATGTCATTTAGCCTCAAAAAATCAGTAAATGCATGAAAAACACAAAATGAATTCCGAAAGGAATGAAAATTGATGATGTGGCTTTCAATGGTGCATTTTGAACACAAAAAAATTGTGGAGTTCGAATAAGTTCACAAAAATGAAATCCCTTTGTAATAGTTGAGTTTTCGTGCGAAACCCTGATACTTCAAAAGAGATTGTCTGTTTTGGACACGAAGTGCATCCAGTTTTTGCCGTAACTCTCTCAACTTCTTATAACATGCTATGTGGGTGAAATGATGATACCATGTAAACCTTCGACCTTTTAGAGTTCATTTGTAGTGCTTTTCAATTTGATTGTCATTTAGCTCAAAAATCAGTAAATGCATGAAAAATACCAAATGAAGTGAGAAAGGGTTGAAAATTGATAATGTGTATTTGAATGATGCATTTTGAACAGGAAAAAAGTCTGGAGTTCAAATAACTTCAAAAAAATGAATTCCGTTCTAATAGTTGAGTTTTCGTCCGAAACCCTAATACTTCAACAGAGATTGTCTGTTTTGTACAGAAAGTGCATCCAGTTTTTGCCGTAACCCTCTCAACTTCTTATGACATGCTATGTGGGTGAAATGATGATACCATGTAAACTTTTGACCTTTTCAGAATTCATTTGTAGTGCTTTTCAATTTGATTGTCATTTAGCTCAAAAATCAGTAAATGCATGAAAAATACCAAATGAAGTCAGAAAGGGTTGAAAATTGATGATGTGGATTTGAATGGTGCATTTTGAACAGGAAAAAAGTCCGGAGTTCAAATAACTTCAAAAAAATGAATTCCCTTTCTAATAGTTGAGTTTTCACCCCAAATCCTAATACTTCAAAAGAGATTGTCTATTTTGTACACAAAGTGCATCCAGTTTTTGCCGTAACCCTCTCAACTTTTTATGACATGCTATGTGGCGTGAAATGATGATACCATGCCAACTTTTAACCTTTTCAGAGTTTATTCATAGTGCTTTTCAATTTTAGGGTCATTTAGCTCAAAAATCAGTAAATGCATGAAAAATACCAAATGAAGTCAGAAAGGGTTGAAAATTGATGATGTGTTTTTGAATGGTGCATTTTGAACACGCAAAAAGTATGGAGTTCAAATAAGTTAAAAAAATGAAATCCCTTTGTAACATATGCGTTTTCGTCCGAAACCCTAATATTACGAAAGAGATTTTCTATTTTGTCCACGAAGCGCATCAAGGCTTTACCGTAACCCTCTCAACTTTTTATAACATGCTATGCGGGGTTAGATGATGATACCATGCAAACTTTCGACATTTTCAGAGTTCATTTGTAGTGCTTTTCAATTTCACTGTCATTTAGCTCAAAAATCAGTAAATGCATGAAAAATACCAAATGAAGTCAGAAAGGGCTTAAAAAACGATAATGTGGATTTGAATGGTGCATTTTGGACACACAAAATGTCTGGAGTTCAAATAAGTTCAAAAAAAATGAAATCCCTTTGTGGCAGATGAGTTTTCGTCTGAAACCCTGATACTTCGAAAGAGATTGTCTGTTTTGTACACAAAGTGGATCCAGTTATTGCCATAACCCTCTCAACTTTTGATAACATGCTATGTGGGTGAAATGATGATACCATGCCAACTTTCGACCTTTTCAAAGTTCATTTGTAGTGCTTTTGAATTTCAATGTCATTTACTTCTAAAAAATCAGTAAATGCATGAAAAATACAAAATGAATTCAGAAAGGAATGAAAATTGATGATGTGGCTTTCAATGGTGCATTTTGAACACAAAAAAAGTGTGGAGTTCGAATAAGTTCAAAAAAATGAAATCCCTTTGTAATAGTTGAGTTTTCGTGCAACACCCTGATACTTCAAAAGAGATTGTCTGTTTTGGACACGAAGTGCATCCAGTTTTTGCCGTAACCCTCTCAACTTCTTATAACATGCCTATGTGCGTGAAATGATGATACCATGCCAACTTTTAACCTTTTCATAGTTTATTCATAGATGCTTTTCAATTTCAGGGTCATTTAGCTCAAAAATCAGTAAATGCATGAAAAATACCAAATGAAGTGAGAAAGGGTTGAAAATTGATGATGTGTCTTTCAATGGTGCATTTTGAACACGCAAAAAGTATGGAGTTCAAATAGCTTCATAAAAATGAATTCCGTTTGTAACAGATGCGTTTTCGTCCGAAATCCTAATATTACGAAAGAGATTTTCTATTTTTTACACGAAGTGCATCAAGGCTTTGCCGTAACCCTCTCAACTTTTTATAACATGCCTATGCGGGGTTAAATGATGATACCATGCAAACTTTCGCCCTTTTCAGAGTTCATTTGTAGTGCTTTTCAATTTCACTGCCATTTGGCTCAAAAATCAGTAAATGCATGAAAAATACGAAATGAAGTCAGAAAGGTTGAAAACGATAATGTGGATTTGAATGGTGCATTTTGGACACACAAAATGTCTGGAGTTGAAATAAGTTCAAAAAAATAAATCCCTTTGTGACAGATGAGTTTTCGTCCGAAACCCTGATACTTCGAAAGAGATTGTCTGTTTTGTATACGAAGTGCATCCAGTTATTGCCATAACCCTCTCAACTTTTGGTAACATGCTATGTGGGTGAAATGATGATACCATGCCAACTTTCGACCTTTTCAAAGTTCATTTGTAGTGCTTTTCAATTTCAATGTCATTTAGCTCAAAAAATCAGTAAATGCATGAAAAACACAAAATGAATTCCGAAAGGAATGAAAATTGATGATGTGGCTTTCAATGGTGCATTTTGAACACAAAAAAATTGTGGAGTTCGAAGAAGTTCACAAAAATGAAATCCCTTTGTAATAGTTGAGTTTTCGTGCGAAACCCTGATACTTCAAAAGAGATTGTCTGTTTTGGACACGAAGTGCATCCAGTTTTTGCCGTAACTCTCTCAACTTCTTATAACATGCTATGTGGGTGAAATGATGATACCATGTAAACCTTCGACCTTTTCAGAGTTCATTTGTAGTGCTTTTCAATTTGATTGTCATTTAGCTCAAAAATCAGTAAATGCATGAAAAATACCAAATGAAGTGAGAAAGGGTTGAAAATTGATAATGTGTATTTGAATGATGCATTTTGAACAGGAAAAAAGTCTGGAGTTCAAATAACTTCAAAAAAATGAATTCCGTTTCTAATAGTTGAGTTTTCGTCCGAAACCCTAATACTTCAAAAGAGATTGTCTGTTTTGTACAGAAAGTGTATCCAGTTTTTGCCGTAACCCTCTCAACTTCTTATGACATGCTATGTGGGTGAAATGATGATACCATGTAAAATTTTGACCTTTTCAGAATTCATTTGTAGTGCTTTTCAATTTGATTGTCATTTAGCTCAAAAATCAGTAAATGCATGAAAAATACCAAATGAAGTCAGAAAGGGTTGAAAATTGATGATGTGGATTTGAATGGTGCATTTTGAACAGGAAAAAAGTCCGGAGTTCAAATAACTTCAAAAAAATGAATTCCCTTTCTAATAGTTGAGTTTTCACCCCAAATCCTAATACTTCAAAAGAGATTGTCTATTTTGTACACAAAGTGCATCCAGTTTTTGCCGTAACCCTCTCAACTTTTTATGACATGCTATGTGGGTGAAATGATGATACCATGCCAACTTTTAACCTTTTCAGAGTTTATTCATAGTGCTTTTCAATTTTAGGGTCATTTAGCTCAAAAATCAGTAAATGCATGAAAAATACCAAATGAAGTCAGAAAGGGTTGAAAATTGATGATGTGTTTTTGAATGGTGCATTTTGAACACGCAAAAAGTATGGAGTTCAAATAAGTTAAAAAAATGAAATCCCTTTGTAACATATGCGTTTTCGTCCGAAACCCTAATATTACGAAAGAGATTTTCTATTTTGTCCACGAAGCGCATCAAGGCTTTACCGTAACCCTCTCAACTTTTTATAACATGCTATGCGGGGTTAGATGATGATACCATGCAAACTTTCGACATTTTCAGAGTTCATTTGTAGTGCTTTTCAATTTCACTGTCATTTAGCTCAAAAATCAGTAAATGCATGAAAAATACCAAATGAAGTCAGAAAGGGTTAAAAAACGATAATGTGGATTTGAATGGTGCATTTTGGACACACAAAATGTCTGGAGTTCAAATAAGTTCAAAAAAAATGAAATCCCTTTGTGGCAGATGAGTTTTCGTCTGAAACCCTGATACTTCGAAAGAGATTGTCTGTTTTGTACACAAAGTGGATCCAGTTATTGCCATAACCCTCTCAACTTTTGATAACATGCTATGTGGGTGAAATGATGATACCATGCCAACTTTCGACCTTTTCAAAGTTCATTTGTAGTGCTTTTGAATTTCAATGTCATTTACTTCTAAAAAATCAGTAAATGCATGAAAAATACAAAATGAATTCAGAAAGGAATGAAAATTGATGATGTGGCTTTCAATGGTGCATTTTGAACACAAAAAAAGTGTGGAGTTCGAATAAGTTCAAAAAATGAAATCCCTTTGTAATAGTTGAGTTTTCGTGCAACACCCTGATACTTCAAAAGAGATTGTCTGTTTTGGACACGAAGTGCATCCAGTTTTTGCCGTAACCCTCTCAACTTCTTATAACATGCTATGTGCGTGAAATGATGATACCATGCCAACTTTTAACCTTTTCATAGTTTATTCATAGTGCTTTTCAATTTCAGGGTCATTTAGCTCAAAAATCAGTAAATGCATGAAAAATACCAAATGAAGTGAGAAAGGGTTGAAAATTGATGATGTGTCTTTCAATGGTGCATTTTGAACACGCAAAAAGTATGGAGTTCAAATAGCTTCATAAAAATGAATTCCGTTTGTAACAGATGCGTTTTCGTCCGAAATCCTAATATTACGAAAGAGATTTTCTATTTTTTACATGAAGTGCATCAAGGCTTTGCCGTAACCCTCTCAACTTTTTATAACATGCTATGCGGGGTTAAATGATGATACCATGCAAACTTTCGCCCTTTTCAGAGTTCATTTGTAGTGCTTTTCAATTTCACTGCCATTTGGCTCAAAAATCAGTAAATGCATGAAAAATACGAAATGAAGTCAGAAAGGTTGAAAACGATAATGTGGATTTGAATGGTGCATTTTGGACACACAAAATGTCTGGAGTTGAAATAAGTTCAAAAAAATAAATCCCTTTGTGACAGATGAGTTTTCGTCCGAAACCCTGATACTTCGAAAGAGATTGTCTGTTTTGTACACGAAGTGCATCCAGTTATTGCCATAACCCTCTCAACTTTTGGTAACATGCTATGTGGGTGAAATGATGATACCATGCCAACTTTCGACCTTTTCAAAGTTCATTTGTAGTGCTTTTCAATTTCAATGTCATTTACCTCAAAAAATCAGTAAATGCATGAAAAACACAAAATGAATTCCGAAAGGAATGAAAATTGATGATGTGGCTTTCAATGGTGCATTTTGAACACAAAAAAATTGTGGAGTTCGAATAAGTTCACAAAAATGAAATCCCTTTGTAATAGTTGAGTTTTCGTGCGAAACCCTGATACTTCAAAAGAGATTGTCTGTTTTGGACACGAAGTGCATCCAGTTTTTGCCGTAACTCTCTCAACTTCTTATAACATGCTATGTGGGTGAAATGATGATACCATGTAAACCTTCGACCTTTTTAGAGTTCATTTGTAGTGCTTTTCAATTTGATTGTCATTTAGCTCAAAAATCAGTAAATGCATGAAAAATACCAAATGAAGTGAGAAAGGGTTGAAAATTGATAATGTGTATTTGAATGATGCATTTTGAACAGGAAAAAAGTCTGGAGTTCAAATAACTTCAAAAAAATGAATTCCCATTCTAATAGTTGAGTTTTCGTCCGAAACCCTAATACTTCAACAGAGATTGTCTGTTTTGTACAGAAAGTGCATCCAGTTTTTGCCGTAACCCTCTCAACTTCTTATGACATGCTATGTGGGTGAAATGATGATACCATGTAAACTTTTGACCTTTTCAGAATTCATTTGTAGTGCTTTTCAATTTGATTGTCATTTAGCTCAAAAATCAGTAAATGCATGAAAAATACCAAATGAAGTTAGAAAGGGTTGAAAATTGATGATGTGGATTTGAATGGTGCATTTTGAACAGGAAAAAAGTCCGGAGTTCAAATAACTTCAAAAAAATTAATTCCCTTTGTAATAGTTGAGTTTTCACCCCAAATCCTAATACTTCAAAAGAGATTGTCTATTTTGTACACAAAGTGCATCCAGTTTTTGCCGTAACCCTCTCAACTTTTTATGACATGCTATGTGCGTGAAATGATGATACCATGCCAACTTTTAACCTTTTCAGAGTTTATTCATAGTGCTTTTCAATTTTAGGGTCATTTAGCTCAAAAATCAGTAAATGCATGAAAAATACCAAATGAAGTCAGAAAGGGTTGAAAATTGATGATGTGTTTTTGAATGGTGCATTTTGAACACGCAAAAAGTATGGAGTTCAAATAAGTTAAAAAAATGAAATCCCTTTGTAACATATGCGTTTTCGTCCGAAACCCTAATATTACGAAAGATATTTTCTATTTTGTCCACGAAGCGCATCAAGGCTTTACCGTAACCCTCTCAACTTTTTATAACATGCTATGCGGGGTTAGATGATGATACCATGCAAACTTTCGACATTTTCAGAGTTCATTTGTAGTGCTTTTCAATTTCACTGTCATTTAGCTCAAAAATCAGTAAATGCATGAAAAATACCAAATGAAGTCAGAAAGGGCTAAAAAACGATAATGTGGATTTGAATGGTGCATTTTGGACACACAAAATGTCCGGAGTTCAAATAAGTTCAAAAAAAATGAAATCCCTTTGTGGCAGATGAGTTTTCGTCTGAAACCCTGATACTTCGAAAGAGATTGTCTGTTTTGTACACAAAGTGGATCCAGTTATTGCCATAACCCTCTCAACTTTTGATAACATGCTATGTGGGTGAAATGATGATACCATGCCAACTTTCTACCTTTTCAAAGTTCATTTGTAGTGCTTTTGAATTTCAATGTCATTTTCTTCTAAAAAATCACTAAATGCATGAAAAATACAAAATGAATTCAGAAAGGAATGAAAATTGATGATGTGGCTTTCAATGGTGCATTTTGAACACAAAAAAAGTGTGGAGTTCGAATAAGTTCAAAAAAATGAAATCCCTTTGTAATAGTTGAGTTTTCGTGCAAAACCCTGATACTTCAAAAGAGATTGTCTGTTTTGGACACGAAGTGCATCCAGTTTTTGCCGTAACCCTCTCAACTTCTTATAACATCCTATGTGCGTGAAATGATGATACCATGCCAACTTTTAACCTTTTCATAGTTTATTCATAGTGCTTTTCAATTTCAGGGTCATTTAGCTCAAAAATCAGTAAATGAATGAAAAATACCAAATGAAGTGAGAAAGGGTTGAAAATTGATGATGTGTCTTTCAATGGTGCATTTTGAACACGCAAAAAGTATGGAGTTCAAATAACTTCATAAAAATGAATTCCCTTTGTAACAGATGTGTTTTCGTCCGAAATCCTAATATTACGAAAGAGATTTTCTATTTTGTACACGAAGTGCATCAAGGCTTTGCCGTAACCCTCTCAACTTTTTATAACATCCTATGCGGGGTTAAATGATGATACCATGCAAACTTTCGCCCTTTTCAGAGTTCATTTGTAGTGCTTTTCAATTTCACTGCCATTTGGCTCAAAAATCAGTAAATGCATGAAAAATACGAAATGAAGTCAGAAAGGTTGAAAACGATAATGTGGATTTGAATGGTGCATTTTGGACACACAAAATGTCTGGAGTTGAAATAAGTTCAAAAAAATGAAATCCCTTTGTGACAGATGAGTTTTCGTCCGAAACCCTGATACTTCGAAAGAGATTGTCTGTTTTGTACACGAAGTGCATCCAGTTATTGCCATAACCCTCTCAACTTTTGGTAACATGCTATGTGGGTGAAATGATGATACCATGCCAACTTTCGACCTTTTCAAAGTTCATTTGTAGTGCTTTTCAATTTCAATGTCATTTAGCTCAAAAAATCAGTAAATGCATGAAAAACACAAAATGAATTCCGAAAGGAATGAAAATTGATGATGTGGCTTTCAATGGTGCATTTTGAACACAAAAAAATTGTGGAGTTCGAATAAGTTCACAAAAATGAAATCCCTTTGTAATAGTTGAGTTTTCGTGCGAAACCCTGATACTTCAAAAGAGATTGTCTGTTTTGGACACGAAGTGCATCCAGTTTTTGCCGTAACTCTCTCAACTTCTTATAACATGCTATGTGGGTGAAATGATGATACCATGTAAACCTTCGACCTTTTCAGAGTTCATTTGTAGTGCTTTTCAATTTGATTGTCATTTAGCTCAAAAATCAGTAAATGCATGAAAAATACCAAATGAAGTGAGAAAGGGTTGAAAATTGATAATGTGTATTTGAATGATGCATTTTGAACAGGAAAAAAGTCTGGAGTTCAAATAACTTCAAAAAAATGAATTCCCTTTCTAATAGTTGAGTTTTCGTCCGAAACCCTAATACTTCAAAAGAGATTGTCTGTTTTGTACAGAAAGTGCATCCAGTTTTTGCCGTAACCCTCTCAACTTCTTATGACATGCTATGTGGGTGAAATGATGATACCATGTAAACTTTTGACCTTTTCAGAATTCATTTGTAGTGATTTTCAATTTGATTGTCATTTAGCTCAAAAATCAGTAAATGCATGAAAAATACCAAATGAAGTTAGAAAGGGTTGAAAATTTATGATGTGGATTTGAATGGTGCATTTTGAACAGGAAAAAAGTCTGGAGTTCAAATATCTTCAAAAAAATGAATTCCCTTTGTAATAGTTGAGTTTTCACCCCAAATCCTAATACTTCAAAAGAGATTGTCTATTTTGTACGCAAAGTGCATCCAGTTTTTGCCGTAACCCTCTCAACTTTTTACGACATGCTATGTGCGTGAAATGATGATACCATGCCAACTTTTAACCTTTTCAGAGTTTATTCATAGTGCTTTTCAATTTTAGGGTCATTTAGCTCAAAAATCAGTAAATGCATGAAAAATACCAAATGAAGTCAGAAAGGGTTGAAAATTGATGATGTGTTTTTGAATGGTGCATTTTGAACACGCAAAAAGTATGGAGTTCAAATAAGTTAAAAAAATGAAATCCCTTTGTAACATATGCGTTTTCGTCCGAAACCCTAATATTACGAAAGATATTTTCTATTTTGTCCACGAAGCGCATCAAGGCTTTACCGTAACCCTCTCAACTTTTTATAACATGCTATGCGGGGTTAGATGATGATACCATGCAAACTTTCGACATTTTCAGAGTTCATTTGTAGTGCTTTTCAATTTCACTGTCATTTAGCTCAAAAATCAGTAAATGCATGAAAAATACCAAATGAAGTCAGAAAGGGCTAAAAAACGATAATGTGGATTTGAATGGTGCATTTTGGACACACAAAATGTCTGGAGTTCAAATAAGTTCAAAAAAAATGAAATCCCTTTGTGGCAGATGAGTTTTCGTCTGAAACCCTGATACTTCGAAAGAGATTGTCTGTTTTGTACACAAAGTGGATCCAGTTATTGCCATAACCCTCTCAACTTTTGATAACATGCTATGTGGGTGAAATGATGATACCATGCCAACTTTCGACCTTTTCAAAGTTCATTTGTAGTGCTTTTGAATTTCAATGTCATTTACTTCTAAAAAATCAGTAAATGCATGAAAAATACAAAATGAATTCAGAAAGGAATGAAAATTGATGATGTGGCTTTCAATGGTGCATTTTGAACACAAAAAAAGTGTGGAGTTCGAATAAGTTCAAAAAAATGAAATCCCTTTGTAATAGTTGAGTTTTCGTGCAAC
This sequence comes from Hordeum marinum, assembly GCA_022496015.1. Taxonomy (NCBI): domain Eukaryota; kingdom Viridiplantae; phylum Streptophyta; class Magnoliopsida; order Poales; family Poaceae; genus Hordeum; species Hordeum marinum. The sequence goes on along the minus strand of JAAAWK010001164.1, from coordinate 180,340 downwards.
ACCCTGATACTTCAAAAGAGATTGTCTGTTTTGGACACGAAGTGCATCCAGTTTTTGCCGTAACCCTCTCAACTTCTTATAACATGCTATGTGCGTGAAATGATGATACCATGCCAACTTTTAACCTTTTCATAGTTTATTCATAGTGCTTTTCAATTTCAGGGTCATTTAGCTCAAAAATCAGTAAATGCATGAAAAATACCAAATGAAGTGAGAAAGGGTTGAAAATTGATGATGTGTCTTTCAATGGTGCATTTTGAACACGCAAAAAGTATGGAGTTCAAATAGCTTCATAAAAATGAATTCCGTTTGTAACAGATGCGTTTTCGTCCGAAATCCTAATATTACGAAAGAGATTTTCTATTTTTTACACGAAGTGCAGCAAGGCTTTGCCGTAACCCTCTCAACTTTTTATAACATGCTATGCGGGGTTAAATGATGATACCATGCAAACTTTCGCCCTTTTCAGAGTTCATTTGTAGTGCTTTTCAATTTCACTGCCATTTGGCTCAAAAATCAGTAAATGCATGACAAATACGAAATGAAGTCAGAAAGGTTGAAAACGATAATGTGGATTTGAATGGTGCATTTTGGACACACAAAATGTCTGGAGTTGAAATAAGTTCAAAAAAATAAATCCCTTTGTGACAGATGAGTTTTCGTCCGAAACCCTGATACTTCGAAAGAGATTGTCTGTTTTGTACACGAAGTGCATCCAGTTATTGCCATAACCCTCTCAACTTTTGGTAACATGCTATGTGGGTGAAATGATGATACCATGCCAACTTTCGACCTTTTCAAAGTTCATTTGTAGTGCTTTTGAATTTCAATGTCATTTACTTCTAAAAAATCACTAAATGCATGAAAAATACAAAATGAATTCAGAAAGGAATGAAAATTGATGATGTGGCTTTCAATGGTGCATTTTGAACACAAAAAAATTGTGGAGTTCGAATAAGTTCACAAAAATGAAATCCCTTTGTAATAGTTGAGTTTTCGTGCGAAACCCTGATACTTCAAAAGAGATTGTCTGTTTTGGACACGAAGTGCATCCAGTTTTTGCCGTAACTCTCTCAACTTCTTATAACATGCTATGTGGGTGAAATGATGATACCATGTAAACCTTCGACCTTTTCAGAGTTCATTTGTAGTGCTTTTCAATTTGATTGTCATTTAGCTCAAAAATCAGTAAATGCATGAAAAATACCAAATGAAGTGAGAAAGGGTTGAAAATTGATAATGTGTATTTGAATGATGCATTTTGAACAGGAAAAAAGTCTGGAGTTCAAATAACTTCAAAAAAATGAATTCCCTTTCTAATAGTTGAGTTTTCGTCCGAAACCCTAATACTTCAAAAGAGATTGTCTGTTTTGTACAGAAAGTGCATCCAGTTTTTGCCGTAACCCTCTCAACTTCTTATGACATGCTATGTGGGTGAAATGATGATACCATGTAAACTTTTGACCTTTTCAGAATTCATTTGTAGTGCTTTTCAATTTGATTGTCATTTAGCTCAAAAATCAGTAAATGCATGAAAAATACCAAATGAAGTTAGAAAGGGTTGAAAATTGATGATGTGGATTTGAATGGTGCATTTTGAACAGGAAAAAAGTCTGGAGTTCAAATAACTTCAAAAAAATGAATTCCCTTTGTAATAGTTGAGTTTTCACCCCAAATCCTAATACTTCAAAAGAGATTGTCTATTTTGTACGCAAAGTGCATCCAGTTTTTGCTGTAACCCTCTCAACTTTTTACGACATGCTATGTGCGTGAAATGATGATACCATGCCAACTTTTAACCTTTTCAGAGTTTATTCATAGTGCTTTTCAATTTTAGGGTCATTTAGCTCAAAAATCAGTAAATGCATGAAAAATACCAAATGAAGTCAGAAAGGGTTGAAAATTGATGATGTGTTTTTGAATGGTGCATTTTGAACACGCAAAAAGTATGGAGTTCAAATAAGTTAAAAAAATGAAATCCCTTTGTAACATATGCGTTTTCGTCCGAAACCCTAATATTACGAAAGATATTTTCTATTTTGTCCACGAAGCGCATCAAGGCTTTACCGTAACCCTCTCAACTTTTTATAACATGCTATGCGGGGTTAGATGAAGATACCCTGCAAACTTTCGACATTTTCAGAGTTCATTTGTAGTGCTTTTCAATTTCACTGTCATTTAGCTCAAAAATCAGTAAATGCATGAAAAATACCAAATGAAGTCAGAAAGGGCTAAAAAACGATAATGTGGATTTGAATGGTGCATTTTGGACACACAAAATGTCTGGAGTTCAAATAAGTTCAAAAAAAATGAAATCCCTTTGTGGCAGATGAGTTTTCGTCTGAAACCCTGATACTTCGAAAGAGATTGTCTGTTTTGTACACAAAGTGGATCCAGTTATTGCCATAACCCTCTCAACTTTTGATCACATGCTATGTGGGTGAAATGATGATACCATGCCAACTTTCGACCTTTTCAAAGTTCATTTGTAGTGCTTTTGAATTTCAATATAATTTACTTCTAAAAAATCAGTAAATGCATGAAAAATACAAAATGAATTCAGAAAGGAATGAAAATTGATGATGTGGCTTTCAATGGTGCATTTTGAACACAAAAAAAGTGTGGAGTTCGAATAAGTTCAAAAAAATGAAATCCCTTTGTAATAGTTGAGTTTTCGTGCAAAACCCTGATACTTCAAAAGAGATTGTCTGTTTTGGACACGAAGTGCATCCAGTTTTTGCCGTAACCCTCTCAACTTCTTATAACATGCTATGTGCGTGAAATGATGATACCATGCCAACTTTTAACCTTTTCATAGTTTATTCATAGTGCTTTTCAATTTCAGGGTCATTTAGCTCAAAAATCAGTAAATGCATGAAAAATACCAAATGAAGTGAGAAAGGGTTGAAAATTGATGATGTGTCTTTCAATGGTGCATTTTGAACACGCAAAAAGTATGGAGTACAAATAACTTCATAAAAATGAATTCCCTTTGTAACAGATGTGTTTTCGTCCGAAATCCTAATATTACGAAAGAGATTTTCTATTTTTTACACGAAGTGCATCAAGGCTTTGCCGTAACCCTCTCAACTTTTTATAACATGCTATGCGGGGTTAAATGATGATACCATGCAAACTTTCGCCCTTTTCAGAGTTCATTTGTCGTGCTTTTCAATTTCACTGCCATTTGGCTCAAAAATCAGTAAATGCATGAAAAATACGAAATGAAGTCAGAAAGGTTGAAAACGATAATGTGGATTTGAATGGTGCATTTTGGACACACAAAATGTCTGGAGTTCAAATAAGTTCAAAAAAATGAAATCCCTTTGTGACAGATGAGTTTTCGTCCGAAACCCTGATACTTCGAAAGAGGTTGTCTGTTTTGTACACGAAGTGCATCCAGTTATTGACATATCCCTCTCAACTTTTGGTAACATGCTATTTGGGTGAAATGATGATACCATGCAAACTTTCAACCTTTTCAAAGTTCATTTGTAGTGCTTTTCAATTTCAATGTCATTTAGCTCTAAAAAATCAGTAAATGCATGAAAAACACAAAATGAATTCAGAAAGGAATGAAAATTGATGATGTGGCTTTCAATGGTGCATTTTGAACACAAAAAAAGTGTGGAGTTCGAATAAGTTCAAAAAAATGAAATCCCTTTGTAATAGTTGAGTTTTCGTGCGAAACCCTGATACTTCGAAAGAGATTGTCTGTTTTGGACACGAAGTGCATCCAGTTTTTGCCGTAAACCTCTCAACTGCTTATGACATGCTATGTGGGTGAAATGATGATACCATGTAAACTTTCGACCTTTTCAGAATTCAGTTGTAGTGCTTTTCAATTTGATTGTCATTTAACTCAAAAATCAGTAAATGCATGAAAAATACCAAATGAAGTCAGAACGGGTTGAAAATTGATGATGTGGATTTGAATGGTGCATTTTGAACAGGAAAAAAGTCCGGAGTTCAAATAACTTCAAAAAAATGAATTCCCTTTCTAATAGTTGAGTTTTCATCCCAAATCCTAATACTTCAAAAGAGATTGTCTATTTTGTACACAAAGTGCATCCAGTTTTTGCCGTAACCCTCTCAACTTTTTATGACATGCTATGTGGGTGAAATGATGATACCATGCCAACTTTTAACCTTTTCAAAGTTTATTCATAGTGCTTTTCAATTTCAGGGTCATTTAGCTCAAAAATCAGTAAATGCATGAAAAATACCAAATGAAGTTAGAAAGGGTTGAAAATTGATGATGTGTCTTTGAATGGTGCATTTTGAACACGCAAAAAGTATGGAGTTCAAATAAGTTAAAAAAAATGAAATCCCTTTGTAACATATGCATTTTCGTCCGAAACCCTAATATTACGAAAGAGATTTTCTATTTTGTACACGAAGGGCATCAAGGCTTTACCGTAACCCTCTCAACTTTTTATAACATGCTATGCGGGGTTAGATGATGATACCATGCAAACTTTCGACATTTTGAGAGTTCATTTGTAGTGCTTTTCAATTTCACTGTCATTTAGCTCAAAAATCAGTAAATGCATGAAAAATACCAAATGAAGTCAAAAAGGGTTAAAAAACGATAATGTGGATTTGAATGGTGCATTTTGGACACACAAAATGTCTGGAGTTCAAATACGTTCAAAAAAAATGAAATCCCTTTGTGGCAGATGAGTTTTTGTTTGAAACCATGATACTTCGAAAGAGATTGTGTGTTTTGTACACGAAGTGGATCCAGTTATTGCCATAACCCTCTCAACTTTTGATAACATGCTATGTGGGTGAAATGATGATACCATGCCAACTTTCGACCTTTTCAAAGTTCATTTGTAGTGCTTTTCAATTTCAATGTTATTTACCTCGAAAAAATCAGTAAATGCATGAAAAATACAAAATGAATTCAGAAAGGAATGAAAATTGATGATGTGGATTTCAATGGTGCATTTTGAACACAAAAAAAGTGTGGAGTTCGAATAAGTTCAAAAAAATCAAATCCCTTTGTAATAGTTGAGTTTTCGTGCGAAACCCTGATACTTCAAAAGAGATTGTCTGTTTTGGACACGAAGTGCATCCAGTTTTTGCCGTAACCCTCTCAACTTCTTATAACATGCTATGTGGGTGAAATGATGATACCATGCCAACTTTTAACCTTTTCAGAGTTTATTCATAGTGCTTTTCAATTTCAGGGTCATTTAGCTCAAAAATCAGTAAATGCATGAAAAATACCAAATAAAGTCAGAAAGGGTTGAAAATTAATGATGTGTCTTTGAATGGTGCATTTTGAACACGTAAAAAGTCTGGAGTTCAAATAACTTCAAAAAAATGAATTGCCTTTCTAATAGTTGAGTTTTCGTCCGAAACCCTAATACTTCAAAAGAGATTGTCTGTTTTGTACACAAAGTGCATCCAGTTTTTGCCGTAACCCTCTCAACTTTTTATGACATACTATGTGGATGGAATGATGATACCATGCCAACTTTTAACCTTTTAAGAGTTTATTCATAGTGCTTGTCAATTTCAGGGTCATTTAGCTCAAAAATCAGTAAATGCATGAAAAATACCAAATGAAGTCAGAAAGGGTTGAAAATCGATGATGTGGATTTTAATGGTGCATATTGAACACGCCAAAAGTTTGGAGTTCAAATAAGTTCAAAAAAATGAAATTCCTTTGTAACAGATGAGTTTATGTCCGAAGCCCTGATACGTCGAAAGACATTGTCTGTTTTCTACACGAAGTGCATCGAGCTTTTGCCGTAACCCTCTAAGCTGTTTGCGACATCCTATGTGGGTGAAATGATGATACCATGCCAACTTTTGATGATGTGGCTTTCAATGGTGTATTTTGAACACACATAAAGTCTCAAGTTCAAATATGTTGAAGAAATGGAATCACTTTGTAACTGATGTGTTTTTGTCTGAAAATCTGATACTTCGAAAGAGATTGTCTTTCTTGTACACGAAGTGCATCCAGTTTTTGCCGTCACCCTATCAACTTTTTATAACATGCTATGTAGGTGAAATGATGATACCATGCTAGCTTTCGGCCTTTTCAGAGTTCATTTGTAGTGCTTTTCAATTGCAGGATCATTTAGCTCTCAGAAATTAGTAAATATATGAAAAATACTAAATGAAGTCAGAAAGGGTTGAAAATTGATGATGTGGCTTTGAATGGTGCATTTTGAACACACACAAAATTTTTGGAGTTCAAATAAGTTCAAATAATTGAAATCCCTTTGTAATAGATGAATTTTCGTCGGAAACCGTGATACTTCGAAAGAGATTGTCTTTTTGTATATGAAGTGCATCCAGTTTTTGCCGTAACCCTCTCAACTTTTTATAACATGCTATGTGGGTTGAAATGATGACACCATGCTAACTTTCGACCTTTTAAGAGTTCATTTTTAGATTTTTTTCAATACAATGTCATTTAGCTCTAAAAAATCATAAAATGCATGAAAAATACCGAATGAAGTCATAAAAGGGTTGAAAATTGATGATGTGGCTTTGAATGGTGCATCTTGATCACGCAAAAAGTCTGGAGTTCAAATAAGTTAAAAAAATGAAATCCCTTTGTAACAGATGAGTTTTAGTCCAAAACCCTGATACATCGAAAGAGATTGTCTGTTTTGTATATGTAGTGCATCCAGTTTTTGCCACAACCCTCTCAACTTTTTACAAGATGCTATGTGGGTGAAATGATGATACCCTGCCAACTTTTGACCTTTTTCAGAGTTCAGTTGTAGTGCTTTTCAATTGCAGGGTCATTTAGCTCTAAAAAGCAGTAAATGCATGAAGAATACCAAAGGAAGTCAGAAAGGGTTGAAAATTGATGATGTGGCTTTGAATGGTGCATTTCGACCACACAAAAATTCTGGAGTTACAATAAGTTCAACAAAATGAAATCCTTTTGTAATAGATGAGTTTTCGTCCCAAACCCTGATACTTCGAAAGAGATTGTCTGTTTCGTACACGAAGTGCATCCAGTTATTGCCGTAACCCTCTCAACTTTTGCTAAGAGGCTATGTGGGTGAAATGATGATACCATGCGAACTTTTGACCTTTTCAAAATTCATTTGTAGTGCTTTTCAATTTCAGTGTCATTTAGCTCTAAAAAATCAGTTAATGCATGAAAAATACGAAATGATTTCAGAAAGCAATGAAAATTGATGATGTGGCTTTGAATGGTGCATTTTGAACACAAAAAGTGTGGACTTCAAATAAGTTCAAAAAAATGAAATCCCTTTGTTATAGTTGAGTTTTCGTCCGAAACCCTCATACTTCGAAAGAGATTGTCTGTTTTGTACACGAAGTGCATCCAGTTTTTGCCGTAACCCTCTCAAATTTTTATGACATGCTATGTGGTAGAAATGATGATACCACGTCAACTTTCAACCTTTTCAGAGTTCATTTGTAGTGCTTTTCAATTTCAGTGTTATTTAGCTCAAAAATCAGTAAATGCATGAAAAATACCAAATGAAGTCAGAAAAATTTGAAAATTGATGATGTGGATTTGAATAGTGCATATTGAACACGCAAAAAGTCTGGAGTTCAAATAAGTTCAAAAAAATGAAATCCCTTTGTAACAGATAAGTTTACGTCCGAAGCCCTAATACTTCGAAAGACATTGTCTGTTTTGTACAGTAAGTGCATCCAGTTTTTACCATAACCCTCTCAGCTTTTTACGACATCCTATGTGGGTGAAATGATGATACCATGCCAACTTTCGACATTTTTAGAGTTCATTTGTAGTGATTTTCAATTTTAGTGTCATTTGGCTCAAAAAATCAGTAAATGCATGAAAAATACCGAATGAAGTCAGAAAAGGGTTGAAAATTGATGATGTGGCTCTGAATGGTGCATTTTGAACACGCAAAAAGTCTGGAGTTCAAATAAGTTAAAAAAATGAAAACCCTTTGTAACAGATGAGTTTTAGTCCGAAACCCTGATACTTCGAAAGAGATTGTCTGTTTTGTATATGAAGTGCATCCAATTTTTGCCGCAACCCTCTCAACTTTTTATAACATGCTATGTGCGTGAAATGATGATACCCTGCCAACTTTTGACATTTTCAGAATTCATTTGTAGTGCTTTTCAATTGCAGGGTCATTTAGCTCTAAAAATCAGTAAATGCATGAAGAATACCAAAGGAAGTCAGAAAGGGATGAAAATTGATGATGTGACTTTGAATGGTGCATTTTGAACACACAAAAAGTCTGGAGTTCCAATAATTTCAACGAAATGAAATCCCTTTGTAATAGATGAGTTCTCGTCCGACACCCTGATACTTTGAAAGAGATTGTCTTTTTTGTACACGAAGTGCATCCAGTTATAGCCGTAACCCTCTAAACTTTTGATAAGATGCTATGTGGGTGAAATGATGATACCATGCCACCTTTCGACCTTTTCAAAGTTCATTTGTAGTGCTTTTCAATTTCAATGTCATTTAGCTCTCAAAAATCAGTTAATGCATGAAAAATACCAAATGATTTCAGAAAGGAATGAAAATTGATGATGTGGCTTTGAATGGTGCATTTTGAACACAAAAAAGTGTGCACTTCAAATAAGTTCGAAAAAAATGAAATCCCTTTGTAATAGTTGAGTTTTCGTCTGAAACCCTGATACATCGAAAGAGATTGTTTGTTTTGTACACGAAGTGCATCCAGGTTTTCCCGTCACCCTCTCAAATTTTTATGACATGCTTTTTGGTAGAAATGATGATGCCATGTCAACTTTCAACCTTTTCAGAGTTCATTTGTAGTGCTTTTCAATTTCAGTGTCATTTAGCTCAACAATCAGTAAATGCATGAAAAATACCAAATGAAGTCAGAAAAGTTTGAAAATCGATGATGTGGATTTGAATAGTGCATTTTGAACACGCAAAAAGTCTAGAGTTCAAATAAGTTCAAAAAAATGAAATCCCTTTGTAACAAATAAGTTTACGTTTGAAGCCCTAATACTTCGAAAGACATTGTCTGTTTTGTACACTAAGTGCATCCAGTTTTTACCATAACCCTCTCAGCTTTTTCCGACATCCTATGTGGGTGAAATGATGATACCATGCCAACTTTCGACCTTTTTAGAGTTCATTTGTAGTGCTTTTCAATTTTAGTGTCATTTTGCTCAAAAAAATCAGTAAATGCAGGAAAAATACCAAATGAAGTCAGAAAGGGTTGAAAATTGATGATGTGGCTTTCAATGGTGCATTTTGAACACACACGAAAAATATGGAGTTCAAATAAGTTCAAATAAATGAAATCCCTTCGTAATAGATGAATTTTCGTCGGAAACCATGATACTTCGAAAGAGATTGTCTTTTTGTATACGAGGTGCATCCAGTTTTTACCGTAACCCTCTCAAGTTTTTATAACATGCTATGTGGGGTGAAATGATGATACCATGCAACCTTTCAACCTTTCAAGAGTTCATTTTTAGTGTTTTTCAAATGAGTGTCATTTAGCTATAAAAAATGAGTAAATGCATGAAAAATACCGAATGAAGTCAGAAAAGGGTTGAAAATTGATTATGTGGCTTTGAATGGTGCATTTTGAACACGCAAAAAGTCTGGAGTTCAAATAAGTTAAAAAAATGAAATCCCTTTGTAACAGATGAGTTTTAGTCCGAAACCCTGATACTTCGAAACAGATTGTCTGTTTTGTATATGAAGTGCATCCAATTTTTGCCGCAACCCTCTCAACTTTTTATAACATGCTATGTGGGTGAAATGATGATACCCTGCCAACTTTTGAACTTTTCAGAGTTCATTTGTAGTGCTTTTCAATTTCAGTGTCATTTAGCTCTAAAAAATCAGTTAATGCATGAGAAATACTAAATGAATTCAAAAAGGAATGAAAATTGATGATGTGGCTTTGAATGGTGCATTTTGAACACTCAAAAAGTCTGGAGATCAAATAAGTTAAAAAAATGAAATCCCTTTGTAACAGATGAGTTTCAGTCTGAAACCATCATACTCCAAAAGAGATTGTCTGTTTTGTACACGATGTGCATCCACTTTTTGCGGTAACCCTCTCAACTTTTTATGACATGCTATGTGGGTGAAATGATGATACCATGTCAACCTTCAACCTTTTCAGAGTTCATTTGTAGTGCTTTTCAATTTCAGTGTCATTTAGCTCAAAAATCAGTAAATGCATGAAAAATACCAAATGAAGTTAGAAAGATTTGAAAATCGATGATGTGGATTTGAATGGTGCATTTGAACACGCAAAAAGTCTGGAGTTCAAATAATTTCAAAAAAATGAAATCCCTTTTTAATAGATGAGTTTACGTGCGAACCCGTGATACTTCGAAAGACATTGTCTGTTTTGTACACGAAGTGCATCCAATTTTTGCCGTAACCCTCGCAGCCTTTTACGAGATCCTATGTGGGTGAAATGATGATACCATGCCAACTTTTTACCTTTTTAGAGTTTATTTGTAGTGCTTTTCAATTTCAGTGTCATTTTGCTCAACAAATTAGTAAATGCATGAAAAATACAACATGAAGCCAGAAAGGGTTGAAAATTGATGATGTGGCTTTCAATGGTGCATTTTGAACACACATGAATCCTCGATTTCAAATATGTTGGAGAAATGAAATCACTTTGTAACTGATGTGTTTTTGTCTGAAACCCTGATACTTCCAAAGATATGGTCTCTTTTGTACACGAAGTGTATCCAGTTTTTGCCGTAACCCTATCAACTTTGTATAACATGCTATGTAGGTGAAATGATGATACCATGCCAGCTTTGGACCTTTTCAGAGTTCATTTCTAGTGCTTTTAATTACAGGGTCATTTAGCTCTAAAAATCAGTAAATGCATGAAAAATACCAAATGAAGTCAGAAAGGGTTGAAAATTGATGATGTGGCTTTGATTGGTGCATTTTGAACACACACACACAAAATCTGGAGTTCAAATAAGTTCAAATAAATGAAATCCCTTTGTAATAGATGAATTTTCGTCGGAAACCATGATACTTCGAAAGAGATTGTCTTTTTTATACGAAGTGCATCCAGTTTTTTCCGTAATCCTCTCAACTTTTTATAACATGCAATGTGGGGTGAAATGATGCTACCATGCCAACTTTCGACCTTTTCAGAGTTCATTTTTAGTGTTTTTCAATTGAGTTTCATTTAGCTCTAAAAATCAGTAAATGCTTGAAAAATACCGAATGAAGTCAGAAAAGGCTTGAAAATTGATGATGTGGCTTTGAATGGTGCATTTTGAAAACGCAAAAAATATGTTGTTCAAATATGTTAAAAAATGAAATCCCTTTGTAACAGAGGAGTTTTAGTCCGAAACACTTATACTTCGAAAGAGATTGTCTGTTTTGTATGAGAAGTGCATCCAGTTTTTGCCGCAACCCTCTCAACTTTTTATAACGTGCTATGTGGGTGAAATGATGATACCATGCAAACTTTTGACCTTTTCAGAGTTCATTTGTACTACTTTTCAATTGCAGGATCATTTAGATCTAAAAATCAGTAAATGCATGAAGAATACCAAAGGAAGTCAGAAAAGGTTTAAAATTGATGATGTGGCTTTGAATGGTGCTTTTTGAACACACAAAAAGTCTGGAGTTCCAATTAGTTCAAAAAAATGAAATCCCTTTGTAATAAATGAGTTTTCGTCCGAAACCCTGATACTTCGAAAGAGATTGTCTATTTTGTACATGAAGTGCATGGAGTTATTGCCGTAACCCTCTCAACTTTTGATAACATGCTATGTGGGTAAAATGATGATACCATGCCAACTTTCGACCTTTTCAAAGTTCATTTGTTGTGTTTTTCAATTTCAGTGTCATTTAGCTCAAAAATGAGTAAATGCATGAAAAATACAAAGTGAAGTCCGAAAGATTTAAAAATTGATGATGTGGATTTGAATGGTGTATTTTCAACACACAAGTAGTCTGGAGTTCACATAAGTTCAAAAAGATGAAATCCCTTTGTAACAGATGAGTTTACGTCCGAAGCCCTAATACTTCGAAAGACAGTGTCTGTTTTGTAAACGAAGTGCATCCAATTTTGCCCGTAACCCTCTCAGCTTTTTACGACATCCTATGTGGGTGAAATGATGATACCATGCCAACTTTCGACCTTTTTAGAGTTCATTTATAGTGCTTTTCAATTTCAGTGTCATTTTGCTCAAAAAATCAGTAAATCCATGAAAAATACCAAATGAAGTCAGAAAGGGTCGAAAATTGATGATGTGGATTTCAATGGTGCATTTTGAACACACATAAAGTCTTGAGTTCAAACATGTTGAAGAAATGAAATCACTTTGTAACTGATGTGTTTTTGTCTGAAACCCTCACACTTCGATAGAGATTGTCTGTTTTGTATGTGAAGTGGATCCAATTTTTGCCGCAACCCACTCAACTTTTTATAACATGCTATGTGGGTGAAATGATGATACCATGCCAACTTTTGACCTTTTCAGAGTTCATTTGTATTGCTTTTCAATTGCAGGGTCATTTAGCTCAAAAAATCAGTAATGCATGAAGACTACCAAAGGAAGTCAGAAAGGGTTGAAAATTGATGATGTGGCTTTGAATGGTGCATTTTGAACACACAAAAAGTCTGGAGTTCCAATAAGTTCAACAAAATGAAATCCCTTTGTAATAGATGAGTTTTCGTCCGAAACCCTGATACTTCGAAAGAGATTGTCTGTTTTGTACACGAAGTGCATCCAGTTATTGCCGTGACCCTCTCAACTTTTGATAACATGCTATGTGGGTGAAATGATGATACCATGCCAGCTTTCGACCTTTCCAGAGATCATTTGTAGTGCTTTTCAATTGCAGGGTCATTTAGCTCTAAAAATCAGTAAGTGCATTAAAAATACCAAATGAAGTCAGAAAGGGATGAAAATTGATGATGTGGCTTTGAATGGTGCATTCTGAACACACACAAAAAACTGGAGTTCAAATAAGTTCAAATAAATGAAATCCCTTTGTAATAGAAGAATTTTCATCGGAAACCGTGATACTTCGAAAGAGATTGTCTTTTTGTATACGAAGTGCATCCAGTTTTGGCCGTAACCCTCTCAACTTTTTATAACATGCTATGTGGGGTGAAATGATGATACCATTCCAACTCTCGACCTTTTAAGAGTTCATTTGTAGTGCTTTTCAATTTCAGTGTCATTTAGCTCAAAAATCAGTAAATGCATGAAAAATACCGAATGAAGTCACAAAAGGGTTGAACATTGATGATGTGGCTTTGAATGGTGCATTTTGAACACGCAAAAAGTCTAGAGTTCAAATAAGTTAAAAAAATGAAATCCCTTTGTAACAGATGAGTTTCAGTCCGAAACCCTGATACTTCGAAAGAGATTGTCTGTTTTGTATGTGAAGTGCATCCAATTTTTGCTGCAACCCTCTCAACTTTTTATAACTTGCTATGTGGGTGAAATGATGATACCATGCCAACTTTTGACCTTTTCAGAGTTCATTTGTATTGCTTTTCCATTGCGGGGTCATTTAGCTCTAAAAATCAGTAAATGCATGAAGACTACCGAAGGAAGTCAGAAAGGGTTGAAAATTGATGATGTGGCTTTGAATGGTGCATTTTGAACACACAAAAAGTCTGGAGTTCAAATTAGTTCAACAAAATGAAATCCCTTTGCAATAGATGAGTTTTTGTCCGAAACCCTGATACTTCGAAAGAGATTGTCTGTTTTGTACACGAAGTGCATCCAGTTATTGCCATAACCCTCTCTACTTTTGATAACATGCTATGTGGTGAAATGATGATACCATGCCAACTTTCGACCTTTTAAAAGTTCATTTGTAGTGCTTTTCAATTTCAGTGTCATTTAGCTCAAAAATCAGTAAATCCATGAAAAATACCAAATGAAGTCAGAAAGATTTGAAAATCTATGATGTGGATTTGAATGGTGCATTTTGAACACGCAAAAAGTCTGGAGTTCAAATAAGTTCAAAAAATGAAATCCCTTTGTAACAGATGAGTTTACGTCCGAAGTCCTGATACTTCGAAAGACATTGTCTGTTTGGTACATGAAGTGCATCCAAGTTTTGCCGTAATCCTCTCAGCTTTTTACGACATCGAATGTGGATGAAATGATGATACCATGCCAACTTTGTAGTGCTTTTCAATTTCAGTGTCATTTTGCTCAAAAAATCAGAAAATGCATGAAAAATACGAAATGAAGTCAGAAAAGGTTGAAAATTGATGATGTGGCTTTCAATGGTGCATTTTGAACACACATAAAGTCTCGAGTTCAAACATGTTGAAGAAATGAAATCACTTTGTAACTGATGTGTTTTTGTCTGAAACCCCGATACTTCGAAAGAGATTGTCTGTTCTGTACATGAAGTGCATCCAGTTTTTGCCGTAACCCTATCAACTTTTTATAACATGCTATGTATGTGAAATAATGATACCATGCCAGCTTTCAACCTTTTCGGAGTTCATTTCTAGTGCTTTTCAATTGCAGGGTCATTTAGCTCTAAAAATCAGTAAATGCATTAAAAATACCAAATGAAGTCAGAAAGGGTTGAAAATTGATGATGTGGCTTTGAATGGTGCATTTTGAACACACACAAAAAATTTGGAGTTCAAATAAGTTCAAATAAATGAAATCCCTTTGTAATAGATGAATTTTCGTCGAAAACCGTGATACTTCGAAAGAGATTGTCTTTTTGTCTACGAAGTGCATCTAGTTTTTGCCGTAACCCTCTCAACTTTTTATAACATGCTATGTGGGGTGAAATGATGATACCATGCCAACTTTCGACCTTTTAAGAGTTCATTTTTAGTGTTTTTTAATTGAGTGTCATTTAGCTCTAAAAAATCAGTAAATGCATGAAAAATACCGAATGAAGTCAGAAAGGGGTTGAAAATTGTTGATGTGGCTTTTAATGGTGCATTTTGAGCACGCAAAAAATTTGGAGTTCAAATAAGTTAAAAAAATTAAATACCTTTGTAACAGATGAGTTTTAGTCCGAAACCCTCATACTTCGAAAGAGATTGTCTATTTTGTATGTGAAGTGCATCCAATTTTTGCCGCAACCCTCTCAAGTTTCTATAACATGCTATGTGGGTGAAATGATGATACCATGCCAACTTTTGAACTTTTCAGAGTTCATTCCTAGTGCTTTTCAATTGCAGGGTCATTTAGCTCTAAAAATCAGTAAATGCATGAAGAATACCAAAGGATGTCAGAAAGGGTTGAAAATTGATGATGTGGCTTTGAATGGTGCATTTTGAACACACAAATATTCTGGAGTTCCAATAAGTTCAACAAAATGAAATCCCTTTGTAATAGATGAGTTTTCATCCGAAACCCTGATACTTCGAAAGAGATTGTCTGTTTTGTACACGAAGTGCATCAAGTTATTGTCATAACCCACTCAACTTTTGATAACATGCTATGTTGGTGAAATGGTGATACCATGCCAACTTTCGACCTTTTCAAAGTTCATTTGTAGTGGTCTTCAATTTCAGTGTCATTTAGCTCTAAAAAATCAGTTAATGCATGAAAAATACCAAATGAATTCAGAAAGGAATGAAAATGGATGATGTGGCTTTGAATGGTGCATTTTGAACACAAAAAAGTGTGGACTTCAATAAGTTCAATAAAATGAAATCCCTTTGTAATAGTTGAGTTTTTGTCCGAAACCCTAATACTTCGAAAGAGATTGTCTGTTTTGTACACGAAGAGCGTCTAGTTTTTGTTGTAACCCTCTCAAGTTTTTATGAAATGCTATGTGGGTGAAATGATGATACTATGTCAACTTTCAACCTTTTCAGAGTTCATTTGTAGTGCTTTTCAATTTCAGTGTCATTTAGCTCAAAAATCAGTAAATGCATGAAAAATACCAAATGAAGTCAGAAAGATTTGAAAATCGATGATGTGGATTTGAATGGTGCATTTTGAACATGCAAAAAGTCTGGAGTTCAAATAAGTTCAAAAAGATGAAATCCCTTTGTTACAGATGAGTTTACGTCTGAAACCCTGATACTTCGAAAGACATTGTCTGTTTTGTAAACGAAGTGCATCCAATTTTTGCCGTAACCCTCTCTGCTTTTTACGACATCCTATGTGGGTGAAATGATGATACCATGCCAATTTCGACCTTTTTAGAGTTCATTTGTAGTGCTTTTCACTTTCAGTGTCATTTTACTCAAAAAATCAGTAAATGCATGAAAAATACCAAATGAAGTCAGAAAGGGTTGAAAATTGATGATGTGGCTTTCAATGGTGCATTTTGAACACACATAAAGTCTCGAGTTCAAATATGTTGAAGAAATGAAATCACTTTGTAACTGATGTGTTTTTGTCTGAAACCCTCATACTTCGAAAGAGACTGTCTGTTTTGTACACGAAGTGCATCCAGTTTTGGCCGTAACCCTATCAACTTTTTATAACATGCTATGTAGGTGAAATGATGATACCATGCCAGCTTTCGACCTTTTCAGAGTTCATTTCTAGTGCTTTTCAAATGCAGGGTCATTTAGCTCTAAAAATCCGTAAATGCATTAAAAAAACAAAATGAAGTCAGAAAGGGTTGAAAATTGATGACGTGGCTTTGAATGGTGCATTTTGAACACACACAAAAAATTTGGAGTTCAAATAAGTTCAAATAAATGAAATCCCTTTGTAATAGATGAGTTTTCGTCCGAAATCCTGATACTTCGAAAGAGATTGTCTGTTTTGTACACGAAGTGCATCAAGTTATTGCCGTAACCCACTCAACTTTTGATAACATGCTATGTTGGTGAAATGATGATACCATGCCAACTTTCGACCTTTTCAAAGTTCATTTGTAGTGCTCTTCAATTTCAGTGTCATTTAGCTCTAAAAAATCTGTTAATGCATGAAAAATACCAAATGAATTCAGAAAGGAATGAAAATTGATGATGTGGCTTTGAATGGTGCATTTTGAACACAAAAAAGTGTGGACTTCAATAAGTTCAATAAAATGAAATCCCTTTGTAATAGTTGAGTTTTTGTCCGAAACCCTAATACTTCGAAAGAGATTGTCTGTTTTGTACACGAAGAGCGTCTAGTTTTTGTTGTAACCCTCTCAACTTTTTATGACATGCTATGTGGGTGAAATGATGATACCATGTCAACTTTCAACCTTTTCAGAGTTCATTTGTAGTGCTTTTCAATTTCAGTGTCATTTAGCTCAAAAATCAGTAAATGCATGAAAAATACCAAATGAAGTCAGAAAGATTTGAAAATCGATGATGTGGATTTGAATGGTGCATTTTGAACATGCAAAAAGTCTGGAGTTCAAATAAGTTCAAAAAGATGAAATCCCTTTGTTACAGATGAGTTTACGTCTGAAGCCCTGATACTTCGAAAGACATTGTCGATTTTGTAAACGAAGTGCATCCAATTTTTGCCGTAACCCTCTCTGCTTTTTACGACATCCTATGTGGGTGAAATGATGATACCATGCCAATTCCGACCTTTTTAGAGTTCATTTGTAGTGCTTTTCACTTTCAGTGTCATTTTACTCAAAAAATCAGTAAATGCATGAAAAATACCAAATGAAGTCAGAAAGGGTTGAAAATTGATGATGTGGCTTTCAATGGTGCATTTTGAACACACATAAAGTCTCGAGTTCAAATATGTTGAAGAAATGAAATCACTTTGTAACTGATGTGTTTTTGTCTGAAACCCTCATACTTCGAAAGAGACTGTCTGTTTTGTACACGAAGTGCATCCAGTTTTGGCCGTAACCCTATCAACTTTTTATAACATGCTATGTAGGTGAAATGATGATACCATGCCAGCTTTCGACCTTTTCAGAGTTCATTTCTAGTGCTTTTCAAATGCAGGGTCATTTAGCTCTAAAAATCCGTAAATGCATTAAAAAAACAAAATGAAGTCAGAAAGGGTTGAAAATTGATGACGTGGCTTTGAATGGTGCATTTTGAACACACACAAAAAATTTGGAGTTCAAATAAGTTCAAATAAATGAAATCCCTTTGTAATAGATGAGTTTTCGTCCGAAATCCTGATACTTCGAAAGAGATTGTCTGTTTTGTACACGAAGTGCATCAAGTTATTGCCGTAACCCACTCAACTTTTGATAACATGCTATGTTGGTGAAATGATGATACCATGCCAACTTTCGACCTTTTCAAAGTTCATTTGTAGTGCTCTTCAATTTCAGTGTCATTTAGCTCTAAAAAATCTGTTAATGCATGAAAAATACCAAATGAATTCAGAAAGGAATGAAAATTGATGATGTGGCTTTGAATGGTGCATTTTGAACACAAAAAAGTGTGGACTTCAATAAGTTCAATAAAATGAAATCCCTTTGTAATAGTTGAGTTTTTGTCCGAAACCCTAATACTTCGAAAGAGATTGTCTGTTTTGTACACGAAGAGCGTCTAGTTTTTGTTGTAACCCTCTCAACTTTTTATGACATGCTATGTGGGTGAAATGATGATACCATGTCAACTTTCAACCTTTTCAGAGTTCATTTGTAGTGCTTTTCAATTTCAGTGTCATTTAGCTCAAAAATCAGTAAATGCATGAAAAATACCAAATGAAGTCAGAAAGATTTGAAAATCGATGATGTGGATTTGAATGGTGCATTTTGAACATGCAAAAAGTCTGGAGTTCAAATAAGTTCAAAAAGATGAAATCCCTTTGTTACAGATGAGTTTACGTCTGAAGCCCTGATACTTCGAAAGACATTGTCGATTTTGTAAACGAAGTGCATCCAATTTTTGCCGTAACCCTCTCTGCTTTTTACGACATCCTATGTGGGTGAAATGATGATACCATGCCAATTCCGACCTTTTTAGAGTTCATTTGTAGTGCTTTTCACTTTCAGTGTCATTTTGCTCAAAAAATCAGTAAATGCATGAAAAATACCAAATGAAGTCAGAAAGGGTTGAAAATTGTTGATGTGGCTTTCAATGGTGCATTTTGAACACACATAAAGTCTCGAGTTCAAATATGTTGAAGAAATGAAATCACTTTGTAACTGATGTGTTTTTGTCTAAAACCCTCATACTTCGAAAGAGACTGTCTGTTTTGTACACGAAGTGCATCCAGTTTTGGCCGTAACCCTATCAACTTTTTATAACATGCTATGTAGGTGAAATGATGATACCATGCCAGCTTTCGACCTTTTCAGAGTTCATTTCTAGTGCTTTTCAAATGCAGGGTCATTTAGCTCTAAAAATCAGTAAATGCATCGAAAAAACAAAATGAAGTCAGAAAGGGTTGAAAATTGATGACGTGGCTTTGAATGGTGCATTTTGAACACACACAAAAAATTTGGAGTTCAAATAAGTTCAAATAAATGAAATTCCTTTGTAATAGATGAGTTTTCGTCCGAAACCCTGATATTTCGAAAGAGATTGTCTGTTTTGTACACGAAGTGCACCAAGTTATTGTCGTAACCCACTCAACTTTTGATAACATGCTATGTTGGTGAAATGATGATACCATGCCAACTTTCGACCTTTTCAAAGTTCATTTGTAGTGCTCTTCAATTTCAGTGTCATTTAGCTCTAAAAAATCTGTTAATGCATGAAAAATACCGAATGAATTCAGAAAGGAATGAAAATTGATGATGTGGCTTTGAATGGTGCATTTTGAACAAGCAAACAGTCTGGAGTTCAAATAAATTAAAAAAAGGAAATCCCTTTGTAACAGATGAGTTTTAGTCCGAAACCCTCAAACTTCGAAAGAGATTGTCTGTTTTGTATGTGAAGTGCATCAAATTTTTGCCGCAACCCTCTCAACTTTTTATAACATCCTATGTGGGTGAAATGATGATACGATGCCAACTTTTTGACCTTTTCAGAGTTCATTTCTAGTGCTTTTCAATTGCAGGTTCATTTAGATCTAAAAATCAGTAAATGCATGAAGAATACCAAAGGAAGTCAGAAAGGGTTGAAAATTGATGATGTCGCTTTGAATGGTGCATTTTGAACACACAAAAAGTCTGGAGTTCCAATAAGTTCAACAAAATGAAATCCCTTTGTAACAGATGAGTTTTCGTCCGAAACCCTGATACTTCGAAAGAGATTGTTTATTTTGTACATGAAGTGCATCCAGTTATTGCCGTAACCCTCTCAACTTTTGATAACATGCTATGTTGGTGAAATGATGATACCATGCCAACTTTCGAGCTTTTCAAAGTTCATTCGTAGTGCTTTTCAATTTCAGTGTCATTTAGCTCTAAAAAAATCAGTTAATGCATGAAAAATACCAAATGAATTCAGAAAGGAATGAAAATGGATGATGTGGCTTTGAATGGTGCATTTTGAACACAAAAAAGTGTGGACTTCAATAAGTTCAAAAAATGAAATCCCTTTGTAATAGTTGAGTTTTCGTCCGAAACCCTAATACTTCGAAAGAGATTGTCTGTTTTGTACACGAAGAGCGTCCAGTTTTTGTCGTAACCCTCTCAACTTTTTATGACATGCTATGTGGGTGAAATGATGATACCATGTAAACTTTCAACCTTTTCACAGTTCATTTGGAGTGCTTTTGAATTTCAGTGTCATTTAGCTCAAAAATCAGCAAATGCATGAAAAATACCAAATGAAGTCAGAAAGATTTGAAAATCGATGATGTGGATTTGAATGGTGCATTTTGGACACGCAAAAAGTCTGGAGTTCAAATAAGTTCAAAAGATGAAATCCCTTTGTAACAGTTGAGTTTACGTCCGAACCCCTAATACTTCGAAAGACATTGTCTGTTTTGTACACGAAGTGCATCCAGTTTTTGCCGTAACCCTCTCAGCTTTTTACGACATCCTATGTGGGTGAAATGATGATACCATGCCAACTTTCGACCTTTTTAGAGTTCATTTGTAGTGCTTTTCAATGTTAGTGTCATTTTGCTCAAAAAATCAGTAAGTGCATGAAAAATATCAAATGAAGGCAGAAAGGGTTGAAAATTGATGATGTGGCTTTCAATGGTGCATTTTGAACACACATAAAGTCTCGAGTTCAAATATGTTGAAGAAATGAAATCACTTTGTAACTGATGTGTTTTTGTCTCAAATCCTGAAACTTCGAAAGAGATTGTCTGTTTTGTACACGAATTGCATCCAGTTTTTGCCGTAACCCTATCAACTTTTTATAACATGCTATGTAGGTGAAATGATGATACCATGCCAGCTTTCGACTTTTTCAGAGTTCATTTCTAGTGCTATTCAATTGCAGGGTCATTTAGCTCTAAAAATCAGTAAATGTGTTAGAAATACCAAATGAAGTCAGAAAGGGTTGAAAATTGATGATGTGGCTTTGAATGGTGCATTTTGAACACACACAAAAAACCTAGAGTTCAAATAAGTTCAAATGAATGAAATCCCTTTGTAATAGATGAATTTTCATCGGAAACCGTGATACTTCGAAAGAGAATGTCTCTTTGTATACGAAGTGCATCCAGTTTTTGCCGTAACCCTCTCAACTTTTTTTAACATGCTATGTGGGGTGAAATGATGATACCATGACAACTTTCGACCTTTTAAGAGTTCATTTTTAGTGTTTTTCAATTGAGTGTCACTTAGCTCTAAAAAACAGTAAATGCATGAAAAATCCCGAATGAAGTCTGAAAAGGGTTGAAAATTGATGATGTGGCTTTGAATGGTGCATGTTGAACACGCAAAAAGTCTGGAGTTCAAATAAGTTAAAAAAATGAAATCCCTTTGTAACAGATGAGTTTTAGTCCGAAACCCTGATACTTCGAAAGAGATTGTCTGTTTTGTATGTGAAGTGCATCCAATTTTTGCCGCAACCCTCTCAACTTTTTATAACATGCTATGTGGGTGAAATGATGATACCATGCGAACTTCTGACCTTTTCAGAGTTCATTTGTAGTCCTTTTCAATTGCAGGGTTATTTAGCTCTAAAAATCAGTAAATGCATGAAGAATACCAAAGGGAGTCAGAAAGGGTTGAAAATTGATGATGTGGCTTTGAATGGTGCATTTTGAAAACACAAAAAGTCTGGAGTTCCAATAAGTTCAAAAAAATGAAATCCCTTTGTAATAGATGAGTTTTCGTCCGAAACCCTAATACTTCGAAAGAGATTGTCTGTTTTGTAAACGAAGTCCATGCAGTTATTGCCGTAACCCTCTCAACTTTTGATAACATGCTATGTTGGTGAAATGATGATACCATGCCAAATTTCGACCTTTTCAAAGTTCATTTGTAGTGCTTTTAAATTTCACTGTGATTTATCTCTAAAAAATCAGTTAATGCATGAAAATACCAAATGAATTCAGAAAAGAATAAAAATTTATGATGTGGCTTTGACTGGTGCATTTTGAACACAAAAAAGTGTGGACTTCAATCAGTTCAAAAAAATGAAATCCCTTTGTAATAGTTGAGTTTTCGTCCGAAACCCTAATACTTCAAAAGAGATTGTCTGTTTTGTACATGAAGAGCGTCCAGCTTTTGTCGTAACCCTCTCAACTTTTTATGACATGCTATGTGGGTGAAATGATGATACCATGTCAACTTTCAACCTTTTCAGAGTTCATTTGTAGTGCTTTTCAATTTCAGTGTCATTTAGCTTAAAAATCAGTAAATGCATGAAAAATACCAAATGAAGTCAGAAAGATTTCAAAATCGATGATGTGGATTTGAATGGTGCATTTTGAACACGCAAAAAGTCTGGAGTTCAAATAAGTTCAAAAAGATGAAATCCCTTTGTAATAGATGAGTTTACGTCCGAAGCCCTGATACTTCGAAAGACATTGTCTGTTTTGTAAACGAAGTGCATCCAATTTTTGCCGTAACCCTCTCAGCTTGTTACGACATCCTATGTGGGTGAAATGAGGATACCATGCCAACTTTCGACATTTTTAGATTTCATTTGTAGTGCTTTTCAATTTCAGTGTCATTTTGCTCAAAAATCAGTAAATGCATGAAAAATACCAAATGAAGTCAGAAAGGGTTGAAAATTGATGATGTGGCTTTCAATGGTGCAATTTGAACACACATAAAGTCTCGAGTTCAAATATGTTGAAGAAATGAAATCACTTTGTAACTGATGTGTTTTTGTGTGAAACCCTCATACTTCGAAAGAGATTGTCTGTTTTTCACACGAAGTGCATCCAGTTTTTGCCGTAACCCTCTCAACTTTTTATAACATGCTATGTGGGGTGAAACGATGATACCATGCCAACTTTCGACCATTTAAGAGTTCATTTTTAGTGTTTTTGAATTGAGTGTCATTTAGCTGTAAAAAATCAGTAAATGCATGAAAAATACCGAATGAAGTCAGAAAAGGGTTGAAAATTGATGATGTGGCTTTGAATGGTGCATTTTAAACACGCAAAAAGTCTGGAGTTCAAATAAATTTAAAAAAATGAAATCCCTTTGTAACAGATGAGTTTTAGTCTGAAACCCTCATACTTCGAAAGAGATTGTCTGTTTTGTATGTGAAGTGCATCCAATTTTTGCCACAACCTTCTCAACTTTTTATAACATGCTGTGTGGGTGAAATTATGATACAATGCCAACTATTGACCTTTTCAGAGTTCATTTGTAGTGCTTTTCAATTGCAGGGTCATTTAGCTCTAAAAATCAGTAAATGCATGAAGAATACGAAAGGAAGTCAACAAGGGTTGAAAATTTATGATGTGGCTTTGAATGGTGCATTTTGAACACACAAAAAGTCTGGAGTTCCAATAAGTTCAACAAAATGAAATCCCTTTGTAATAGATGAGTTTTCGTCCGAAACCCTCCAACTTCGAAAGAGATTGTGTGTTTTGTACACAAAGTGCATCCAGTTATTGCCATAACCCTCTCAACTTTTGATAACATGCTATGTGGGTGAAATGACGATACCATGCCAACTTTCGACCTTTTAAAAGTTCATTTGTAGTGCTTTTCAATTTCAGTGTCATTTAGCTCTAACAAATCAGTTATAGCATGAAAAAAACCAAACGAATTCATAAAGAAATGAAAATTGATGATGTGGCTTTGAATGGTGCATTTTGAACACAAAAAAGTGTGGACTTCAAATAAGTTAAAAAAAATGAAATCCCTTTGTAATAGTTGAGTTTTCGTCCGAAACCCTAATACTTCGAAAGAGATTGTTTGTTTTGTACACGAAGTGCATCCAGTTTTTGTCGTAACCCTCTCAACTTTTTATGACATGCTATGTGGGTGAAATGATGATACCATGTCAACTTTCAACCTTTTCAGAGTTCGTCTCTAGTGCTTTTCAATTTCAGTGTCATTTAGCTCAAAAGTCAGTAAATGCATGAAAAATACCAAATGAAGTCAGAAAGATTTGAAAATCGATGATATGGATATTAATGGAGCATTTTGAACACGCAAAAAGTCTGGAGTTCAAATAAGTTCAAAAAGATGAAATCCCTTTGTAACAGATGAGTTTACGTCCGAAGGCCTGATACTTCGAAAGATATTGTCTGTTTTGTACACGTAGTGCATCCAGTTATTGCCGTAACCCTCTCAACTTTTGATAACATGCTATGTGGGTGAAATGACGATACCATGCCAACTTTCGACCTTTTCCAAGTTCATTTGTAGTGCTTTTCAATTTCAGTGTCATTTAGCTCTAAAAAATCAGTTAATGCATGAAAAAACCAAATGAATTCAGAAAGAAATGAAAATTGATGATGTGGCTTTGAATGGTGCATTTTGAACACAAAAAAGTGTGGACTTCAAATAAGTTCAAAAAAATGAAATCCCTTTGTAATAGTTGAGTTTTCGTCCGAAACCCTAATACTTCAAAAGAGATTGTCTGTTTTGTACACGAAGTGCATCCAGTTTTTGTCGTAACCGTCTCAACTTTTTATGACATGCTAAGTGGGTGAAATGATGATACCATGTCAACTTTCAACCTTTTCAGAGTTCATTTCTAGTGCTTTTCAATTTCAGTGTCATTTAGCTCAAAAATCAGTAAATGCATGAAAAATACCAAGTGAAGTCAGAAAGATTTGAAAATCGATGATGTGGATTTGAATGGTGCATTTTGAAGACGCAAAAAGTCTGGAGTTCAAATAAGTTCAAAAAGATGAAATCCCTTTGTAACAGATGGGTTTACGTTCGAAGCCCTGGTACTTCGAAAGATATTGTTTGTTTTGTACACGAAGTGCATCCAGTTTTGGCCGTAACCCTCTCAGCTTTTTACGACATCCTATGTGGGTGAAATGATGATACCATGCCAAGTTCGGACCTTTTTAGAATTCATTTGTAGTGCTTTTAAATTTCAGTGTCATTTTGCTCAAAAAATCAGTGAATGCATGGAAAATACCAAATGAAGTCAGAAAGGGTTGAAAATTGATGATTTGGCTTTCAATGGTGCATTTTGAACACACATAAAGTCTCGAGTTCAAATATGTTGAAGAAATGAAATCACTTTGTAACTGATGTGTTTTTGTCTAAAACCCTGGTACTTCGAAAGAGATTGTCTGTTTTGTACACGAAGTGCATCCAGTTTTTGCCATAACCCTATCAACTTTTTATAACATGTTATGTAGGTGAAATGATGATACCATGCCAGCTGTCGACCTTTTCAGAGTTCATTTCTAGTGCTTTTCAATTGCAGGGTCATTTAGCTCTACAAATCAGTAAATGCATTAAAAACGCCAAATGAAGTCAGAAAGGGTTGTAAATTGATGATGTGGCTTTGAATTGTGCATTTTGAACACACACAAAAAATCTGGAGTTCAAATAAGTTCAAATAAATGAAATCCCTTTGTAACAGATGAATTTTCGTCGGAAACCGTGATACTTCGAAAGAGATTGTCTTTTTGTATATGATCTGCATCCAGTTTTTGTCGTAACCCTCTCAACTTTTTATAACTTGCTATGTGGGGTGAAATGATGATACCATGCCAACTTTCGACCTTTTAAGAGTTCATTTTTAGTGTTTTTCAATTGAGTGTCATTTACCTCTAAAAAATCAGTAAATGCATGAAAAATACCGAATGAAGTGAGAAAAGGGTTCAAAATTAATGATGTGGCTTTGAATGGTGCAATTTGAACACGCAAAAAGTCTGGAGTTCAAATAAGTTAAAAAATGAAATCCCTTTGTAACAGATGAGTTTTAGTCCGAAACCCTGATACTTCAAAAGAGATTGTCTCTTTTGTATGTGAAGTGCGTCCAATTTTTGCCGCAACCCTCTCGACTTTTTATAACATGCTATGTGGGTGAAATGATGATACCATGCCAACTTTTGACCTTCTCAGAGTTCACTTGTAGTGCTTTTCAATTACAGGGTCATTTAGCTCTAAAAATACGTAAATGCATGAAGAATACCAAAGGAAGTCAGAAAGGGTTGAAAATTGATGATGTGGCTTTCAATGGTGCATTTTTAACACACAAAAAGTCTGGAGTTCCAATAAGTTCAACAAAATGAAATCCCTTTGTAATAGATGAGTTTTCGTCCGAAACCCTGATACTTCGAAAGAGATTGTCTGTTTTGTACACGAAGTGCATCTAGTTATTGCCGTAACCCTCTCAACTTTTGGTAACATGCTATGTGGGTGAAATGATTATACCATGCCAACTTTCGACCTTTTCAAAGTTCATTTGTAGTGCTTTTCAATTTCAGTGTCATTTAGGTCTAAAAAATTAGTTAATGCATGAAAAATACCAAATGAATTCAGAAAGGAATGAAAATTGATGATGTGGCTTTGAATGTTTAATTTTGAACACAAAAAAAGTGTGGACTTCAAATAAGTCAAAGAAAATGAAATCCCTTTGTAATAGTTGAGTTTTTGTCCGAAACCCTGATACTTCAAAAGAGATTGTCTGTTTTGTACACGAAGTGCATCCAGTTTTTGCCGTAACCCTCTCAACTTTTTATGACATGCTATGTGGGTGAAATAATGTTACCATGGCAGCTTTCATCCTTTTAAGAGTTCATTTTTAGTGTTTTTCAATTTCAATGTCATTTTGCTCAAAAAATCAGTAAATGCATGAAAAATAACAAATGAAGTCAAAAAGGGTTGAAAATTGCTGATGTGGCTTTCAATGGTGCATTTTGAACACACATAAAGTCTCGAGTTCAAATATGATGAAGCAATGAAATCACTTTGCAACTGATGTGTTTTCGTGAGAAACTCTAATACTTCGAAAGAGCTTGTCTGTTTTGTACACGAAGTGCATCCAGTTTTTGCCGTAACCCAATCAACTTTTTATAACATGCTATGTAGGCTAAATGATGATACCATGCCAGCTTTCGACTTTTTCAGAGTTACTTTGTAGTGCTTTTCAATTGCATGGTCATTTAGCTCTAAAAATCAGTAAATACATGAAAAATACATAATTAAGTCAGAAAGGGTTGAAAATTGATGATGTGGCTTTGAATGGTGCATTTTGAACACACACAAAAAATCAGGAGTTCAAATAAGTTCGAATAAAGGAAATCCCTTTGTAATAGCTGAATTTTCGTCGGAAACCGTGATACTTCTAAAGAGATTGTCTTTTTGCATACGAAGTGCATCCAGTTTTTGCCGTAACCCTCTCAACTTTTTATAACATGCTATGTGGGGTGAAATGATGATACCATGCCAACTTTCATCCTTTTCAGAGTTCATTTTTAGTGTTTTTCAATTGAGTGTCATTTAGCTCTAAAAAATCAGTAAATGCATGAAAAATACCGAATGAAGTCAGAAAAGGGTTGAAAATTGATGATGTGGCTTTGACTGGTGCATTTTGAATAGGCAAAAAGTCCGGAGTTCAAATCAGTTAAAAAAATGAAATCCCTTTGTAATACTTCAGTTTTCGTCCGAAACCCTCATACTTCGAAAGAGATTGTTTGTTTTGTACACGAAGTGCATCCAGTTTTTGCCAGAACCCTTTCAACTTTTTATAACATGCTATACGGGTGAAATGATGATACCATGCCAACTTTCGACCTTTTGAGAGTTCCTTTGTACTACTTTTCTATTTCAGTGTCATTTAGCTGAAAAATCAGTAAATGCATGAAAAATACCAAATAAAGTCAGAAAGGGTTGAAAATCGACGATGTGGATTTGAATTGTGCATTTTGAACACAAAAAAAGTCTCGAGGTCAAATAAGTTGAAAAAATGAAATCCCTTTGTAACAGATGAGTTTTCGTCCGAAACCCTAATACTTCGAAAGAGATTGTGTGTTTTGTACATGAAGTGCATCCAGTTTTTGCCGTAAACGTCTCATCTTTTGATAACATGCTATGTGGGTGAAATAATGATACCATGGCAACTTTCGACCTTTTCAAAGTTCATTTGTAGTGCTTTTCTACTTCAGTGTCATTTAGCTCTAAAAAAACAGTAAATGCATGAAGAATACCAAATGAATTTAGAAAGGGATGAAAATTTATGATGTTGCTCTGAATGGTGCATTTTCAACACACAAAAACTCTGGAGTTCAAATAAGTTCAAAAAAATGAAATCCCTTTATAATAATTGAGTTTTCGTCCGGAACCTTGATACTTGGAAAGAGACTATCTGTTTTGTACACGAAGTGCTCTAGTTTTCGCCGTAACCCTCTCAACTTTTTATGACATGCTATGTGGGTGAAATGATGATACCATGCCAACTTTCGACCTTTTCAGAGTTCATTTGTAGTGTTTTTCAATTTCAGGGTCATTTAGCTCAAAAATCAGTAAATGCATGAAACATAACAAATGAAGTCGGAAAGGGTTGAAAATTTATGATGTGGCTTTGAATGGTGCATTTTGAACACGGAAAAAGTCTGGAGTTCAAATAAGTTCACAAAAATGAAATCCCGTTCTAAGACATGAGTTTTCGTCTGAAACCCTGATACTCCAAAAGAGATTGTCTGTTTTGTACACGAAGTGCATCCAGGCTTTGCCGTAACCCTCTCAAATTTTTATAACATGCAATGTGGGTTAAATGACGATACGATTCCAACTTTCGACCTTTTCAGAGTTCATTTGTAGTGCTTTTCAATTGCAATGTCATTTAGCTCTAAAAAATCAGTAAATGCATGAAAAATACCAAATGAAGTCAGAAAGGTTGAAAATTGATGATGTGGCTTTGAGTGGTGCATTTTGAACATAGAAAAAGTCTGGAGTTCCAATAGGTTCAAAAAAATGAAAACCCTGTGTAATAGACGAGTTTTCGTCTGAAACCGCGATACTTCGAAAGAGATTGTCTGTTTTGTACACGAAGTGCATCCAGTTTTTACCATAACCCTCTCAACTTTTTATAACTCGCTATGTGGGTGAAATGATGATACCATGCCAACTTTCGACCTTTTGAGAGTTCATTTGTAGTGCTTTTCAATTTGAGTGTCATTTAGCTAAAAAATGAGTAAATGCATGAAAAATACCAAATGAATTGAGAAACGGTTGAAAATCGACGATGTGGATTTGAATGGTACATTTTTAACACGCAAAAAGTCTGGAGTTCAAATAAGTTGAACAAATGAAATCCCTTTGTATCAATTGAGTTTTCGTCCGAAACCCTGATACTCCGAATGATATTGTCTATTTTGTACATGAAGTGCATCCAGTTTTTGCCGTAACCCTCTCAACTTTTGATTACATGCTATGTGGGTGACATGATGATACCATGCCAACTTTCAACCTTTGCAAAGTTCATTTGTAGTGCTTTTCAACTTTAGTGTCATTTAGCTCTAAAAAATTAGTAAACGCATGAAGAATACCAAATGAATTCAGAAAGGGTTGAAAATTGGATATGTGGCTTTGAATGGTGCATTTTGAACACACAAAAAGTCTGGAGCTCAAATAAGTTCCAAAAAATTAAATCCCTTTATAATAGTTGAGTTTTCGTGTGAAACCCTGATACTTGGAAAGAGGTTATCTGTTTTGTACATGAAGTGCATCCAATTTTTGTCGTAACCCACTAAACTTTTTATAACATGCTATGTGGGTGAAATGATGAGACCATGCCAACTTTCGTCCTTTTCGGAGTTCATTTGTAGTGCTTTTCAATTGCAGGATCATTTAGCTCAAAAATCACTAAATGCATGAAAAATAATTAATAAAGTCAGAAAAGGTTGAAAATTGATGATGTGGCTTTGAATGGTGCATTTTGAACACGCAAAAAGTCTGGAGTTCAAATAAGTTCAAAAAATGAAATCCCTTTGTAATAGTTGAGTTTTCGTCCGAAGCCCTGATACTTGGAAAGAGATTGTTTCTTTTGTACACGAAGTGCATCCAGTTTTTGCCGTAGCCCTCTCAACTTTTTACAACAAGCTATGTCGGTGAAATGATGATACCAATCCAAGTTTCGACCTTTTCAGGGTTCATTTGTAGTGCTTGTCAATTACAGGGTCATTTAGTTCTAAAAAATTAGTAAATGCATGAAAAATACCAAATGAAGTCAGAAAGGTTGAAAATTGTTGATGTGGCTTTGAATGGTGCATTTTGAACACACAAAAAGTCTGGAGTTCCAATAAGGTCAAAAAATGAAATCCCTTTGTAATAGATGAGTTTTCGTCCGAAATCGTGATACTTAGAAAGAGATTGTCTGCTTTGTACATGAAGTGCATCAAGTTTTTGCCATAACCCTCTCAACTTTTTATAACATGCTATGTGGGTGGAATGATGATACCATGCCAACTTTCGACCTTGTAAGAGTTCATTTGTAGTGCTTTTCAATTTCAGTGTCATTTCGCTAAAGAAATCAGTAAATGCATGAAAAATACCAAATGAAGCCAGAAAGGGTTGAAAATGAATGATGTGAATTTCAATGGTGCATTTTGAACACGAAAAAAGTCTGTAGTTCGAATAAGTGGAAAAAATGAAATCCCGTTGTAACAGATGAGTTTTCGTCCGAAACCGTGATACTTCGAAAGATATTGTCTATTTTTGTACACGAAGTGCATCCAGTTTTTGTCGTAACCCTCTCAACTTTTGATAACATGCTATGTGGGTGAAATGATGATACCATGCAAACTTTCAACCTTTTCAAAGTTCATTCGTAGTGCTTTTCAACTTCAGTGTCATTTAGCTCTAAAACATCAGTAAACGCATGAAGAATACCAAATGAATTCAGAAAGGGTTGAAAATTGATGACGTGGCTTTGAATCGTGCATTTTGAACGCACAAAAAGTCTTGAGCTCTAATAAGTTCAAAAAAATGAAATCCCTTTATAAGAGATGAGTTTTCGTCCGAAACCCTGATACTCCGAAAGAGATTGTCTGTTTTGTACACAAAGTGCATCCAGGCTTTGTCGTAACCCTCTCAACTTCTTATAACATGCTATGTGGGGTGAAATGATGATACCGTGCCAACTTTCGACCTTTTCGGAGTTCATTTGTCGTGGTTTTCAATATGAGGATCATTTAGCTCAAAAATCAATAAATGCATGAAAAATAACACATAAAGTCAAAAATGGTTGAAAATTGATTATGTGGCTTTGAATGATGCATTTTGAACACGCAAAAACACCTGAGTTCAAATAAGTTCAAAAAATGAAATCCCTTTGTAGTAGTTGAGTTTTCGTCTGAAACCTTGATACTTCGAAAGAGAATGTCTGTTTTGTACACAAAGTGCATCCAGTTTTTGCCGTGACCCTTTGAACTTTTTACAACATGCTATGTCGGTGAAATGATGATACCATTCCAAGTTTTGACCTTTTCAGAGTTCGTTTGTAGTGCTTGTCAATTGCAGGGTCTTTTAGCTCTAAAAATTTAGTAAATGCATGAAAAATACCAAATGAACTCAGAAAGGTTGAAAATTGATGATGTGGCTTTGAATGGTGCATTTTCAACAGACAAAAAGTTTGGAGTTCCAATAAGTTCAAAAAAATGAAATCCCTTTGTAATAGATGAGTTTTCGTCCGAAACCGTGATACTCCGAAAGAGATTGTCTGTTTTGTACACGAAGTGCATCCAAGCTTTGCCGTAACCCTCTCAACTTCTTATAACATTCTACGTGGGGTGAAATGATGATACCGTGCCAACTTTCGACCTTTTCAGAGTTCAATTGTAGTGCTTTTCAATTTCACTTTCATTTAGCTCAAAAACCAGTAAATGCATGAAAAATACCAAATGAAGTCAGAAAGGGTTGAAAATCGATGATGTCGTTTTGAATGGTGCATTTTGAACACGCAAAAATTCATGAGTTCAAATAAGTTCAAAACATGAAATCCCTTTGTAAAATTTGAGTTTTCGTCCGAAACCCTAATACTTCGAAAGAGATTGTCTGTTTTGTACACGAAGTGCATCCAAGCTTTGTCGTAACCCTCTCAACTTCTTATAACATTCTATGTGGGGTGAAATGATGATACCGTGCCAACTTTCGACCTTTTCAGAGTTCATTTGTAGTGCTTTTCAATTTCACTTTCATTTAGCTCAAAAACCAGTAAATGCATGAAAAATACCAAATGAAGTTAGAAAGGGTTGAAAACCGATGATGTCGTTTTGAATGGTGCATTTTGGACACGCAAAAATTCATGTGTTCAAATAAGTTCAAAACATGAAATCCCTTTGTAAAAGTTGAGTTTTCGTCCGAAACCCTAATACTTCGAAAGAGATTGTCTGTTTTGTACACGAAGTGCATCCAGGCTTTGTCGTAACCCTCTCAACTTCTTATAACATGCTATGTGGGGTGAAATGATGATACCGTGCCAACTTTCGACCTTTTCGGAGTTCTTTTGAAGTGCTTTTCAATTTCAGGATCATTTAGCTCAAAAATAAGTAAATGCACGAAAAATAACAAATAAAGTTAGAAATGGTTGAAAATTGATGATGTGGCTTTGAATGGTGCATTTTGAACATGCAAAAACTCTTGAGTTCAAATAAGTTCAAAAAATGAAATCCCTTTGTAATAGTTGAGTTTTCGTCCGAAACCTTGATACTTCGAAAGAGATTGTCTGTTTTGTACACGAAGTGCATCCAGTTTTTTCCATAACCCTCTCAACTTTTTATAACATGCTATGTGGGTGAAATGATGATACCATGCCAACTTTCGACCTTTTCACAGTTCATTTGTAGTGCTTTTCAATTTCAGTGTCATTTAGCTAAAAAATCTGTAAATGCATGAAATATACCAAATGAAGTCAGAAAGGGTTGAAAATCAATGATGTGGATTTGAATGGTGCATTTTGAACACGCAAAAAGTCTGGAGTTCGAATAAGTGGAAAAAATGAAATCCCTTTGTAACAGATGAGTTTTCGTCCGAAACCCTCATACTTCGAAAGATATGGTCTATTTTTGTACACGAAGTGCATCCAGTTTTTGTCGTAACCCTCTCAACTTTTGATAACATGCTATGTGGGTGAAATGATGATACCATGCCAACTTTCAACCTTTTCAAAGTTCATTTGTAGTGCTTTTCACCTTCAATGTCATTTAGCTCTAAAAATCAGTTAATGCATGAAGAATACCAAATGAATTCAGAAAGGGTTGAAAATTAATGATGTGGCTTTGAATGGTGCATTTTGAACACACAAAAAGTCTGGAGCTCAAATAAGTTGAAAAACTGAAATGCCTTTATAAGAGATGAGTTTTCGTCCGAAACCCTGATACTCTTGAAGAGATTGTCTGTTTTGTACACGAAGTGCATCCAGGCTTTGTCGTTAACCTCTCAACTTCTTATAACTTGCTATGTGGGGTGAAATGATGATACCGTGCCAACTTTCGACCTTTTCAGAGTTCATTTGTAGTGCTTTTCAATTTCACTTTCATTTAGCTCAAAAACCAGTAAATGCATGAAAAATACCAAATGAAGTTAGAAAGGGTTGAAAATCGATGATGTCGTTTTGAATGGTGCATTTTGAACACGCAAAAATTCATGTGTTCAAATAAGTTCAAAACATGAAATCCCTTTGTAAAAGTTGAGTTTTCGTCCAAAACCCTAATACTTCGAAAGAGATTGTCTGTTTTGTACACGAAGTGCATCCAAGCTTTGTCGTAACCCTCTCAACTTCTTATAACATTCTGTGTGGGGTGAAATGATGATACCGTGCCAACTTTCGACCTTTTCAGAGTTCGTTTGTAGTGCTTTTCAATTTCACTTTCATTTAGCTCAAAAACCAGTAAATGCATGAAAAATACCAAATGAAGTTAGAAAGGGTTGAAAATCGGTGATGTCGTTTTGAATGGTGCATTTTGAACACGCAAAAATTCATGTGTTCAAATAAGTTCAAAACATGAAATCCCTTTGTAAAAGTTGAGTTTTCGTCCGAAACCCTAATACTTCGAAAGAGATTGTCTGTTTTGTACACGAAGTGCATCCAGGCTTTGTCGTAACCCTCTCAACTTCTTATAACATGCTATGTGGGGTGAAATGATGATACCGTGCCAACTTTCGACCTTTTCGGAGTTCATTTGAAGTGCTTTTCAATTTCAGGATCATTTAGCTCAAAAATAAGTAAATGCACGAAAAATAACAAATAAAGTTAGAAATGGTTGAAAATTGATGATGTGGCTTTGAATGGTGCATTTTGAACACGCAAAAACTCTTGAGTTCAAATAAGTTCAAAAAATGAAATCCCTTTGTAATAGTTGAGTTTTCGTCCGAAACCTTGATACTTCGAAAGAGATTGTCTGTTTTGTACACGAAGTGCATCCAGTTTTTTCCATAACCCTCTCAACTTTTTATAACATGCTATGTGGGTGAAATGATGATACCATGCCAACTTTCGACCTTTTCACAGTTCATTTGTAGTGCTTTTCAATTTCAGTGTCATTTAGCTAAAAAATCTGTAAATGCATGCAAAATACCAAATGAAGTCAGAAAGGGTTGAAAATCAATGATGTGGATTTGAATGGTGCATTTTGAACACGCAAAAAGTCTGGAGTTCGAATAAGTGGAAAAAATGAAATCCCTTTGTAACAGATGAGTTTTCGTCCGAAACCCTCATACTTCGAAAGATATGGTCTATTTTTGTACACGAAGTGCATCCAGTTTTTGTCGTAACCCTCTCAACTTTTGATAACATGCTATGTGGGTGAAATGATGATACCATGCCAACTTTCAACCTTTTCAAAGTTCATTCGTAGTGCTTTTCACCTTCAATGTCATTTAGCTCTAAAAATCAGTAAATGCATGAAGAATACCAAATGAATTCAGAAAGGGTTGAAAATTAATGATGTGGCTTTGAATGGTGCATTTTGAACACACAAAAAGTCTGGAGCTCAAATAAGTTGAAAAACTGAAATGCCTTTATAAGAGATGAGTTTTCATCCGAAACCCTGATACTCTTGAAGAGATTGTCTGTTTTGTACACGAAGTGCATCCAGGCTTTGTCGCTAACCTCTCAACTTCTTATAACATGCTATGTGGGGTGAAATGATGATACCATGCCAACTTTCGACCTTTTCAGAGTTCATTTGTAGTGCTTTTCAATTTCACTTTCATTTAGCTCAAAAACCAGTAAATGCATGAAAAATACCAAATGAAGCCAGAAAGGGTTGAAAATCGATGATGTGGTTTTGAATGGTGCATTTTGAACACGCAAAAATTCCGGAGGTCAAATAAGTTCAAAACATGAAATCCCTTGGTAAAAGTTGAGTTTTCGTCCGAAACCCTAATACTTCGAAAGAGATTGTCTGTTTTGTACAGGAAGTGCATCCAGGCTTTGCCGTAACCCTCTCAACTTCTTATAACATGCTATGTGGGGTGAAATGATGATACCGTGCCAACTTTCGACCTTTTCGGAGTTCATTTGCAGTGCTTTTCAATTTCAGGATCATTTAGCTCCAAAATAAGTAAATGCATGAAAATAACAAATAAAGTTAGAAATGGTTGAAAATTGATGATGTGGCTTTGAATGGTGCATTTTGAACATGCAAAAACTCCTGAGTTCAAATAAGTTCAAAAAATGAAATCCCTTTGTAATAGTTGAGTTTTCGTCCGAAACCTTGATACTTCGAAAGAGATTGTCTGTTTTGTACACGAAGTGCATCCAGTTTTTGCCGTAACCGTGTGAACTTTTTACAACATGCTATGTCGGTGAAATGATGATACCATTCCAAGTTTCGACCTTTTTAGAGTTCATTTGCAGTGCTTGTCAATTGCAGGGTCATTTAGCTCTAAAAAATTAGTCAATGCATGAAAAATACCAAATGAAGTCAGAAAGGTTGACAATTCATGATGTGGCTTTGAAGGGTGCATTTTGAACACACAAAAAGTTTGGAGTTCCAATAAGTTCAAAAAAATGAAATCCCTTGGTAATAGATGAGTTTTTGTCCGAAACCGTGATACTTCGAAAGAGATTGTCTGTTTTGTACACGAAGTGCATCCAGTTTTTTCCATAACCCTCTCAACTTTTTATAACATGCTATGTGGGTGAAACGATGATGCCATGCCAACTTTCAACCTTTTCACAGTTCATTTGTAGTGCTTTTCAATTTCAGTGTCATTTAGCTAAAAAATCTGTAAATGCATGAAAAATACCAAATGAAGTCAGAAAGGGTTGAAAATCAATGATGTGGATTTGAATGGTGCATTTTGAACACGCAAAATGTCTGGAGTTCGAATAAGTGGAAAAAATGAAATCCCTTTGTAACAGATGAGTTTTCGTCCGAAACCCTCATACTTCGAAAGATATGGTCTATTTTTGTACACGAAGTGCATCCAGTTTTTGTCGTAACCCTCTCAACTTTTGATAACGTGCTATGTGGGTGAAATGATGATACCATGCCAACTTTCAACCTTTTCAAAGTTCATTCGTAGTGCTTTTCAACTTCAATGTCATTTAGCTCTAAAAAATCAGTAAATGCATGAAGAATACCAAATGAATTCAGAAAGGGTTGAAAATTAATGATGTGGCTTTGAATGGTGCATTTTGAACACACAAAAAGTCTGGAGCTCAAAGAAGTTGAAAAACTGAAATGCCTTTATAAGAGATGAGTTTTCTTCCGAAACCCTGATACTCTGAAAGAGATTGTCTGTTTTGTACATGAAGTGCATCCAGACTTTGCCATTAACCTCTCAACTTCTTATAACATGCTATGTGGGGTGAAATGATGATACCGTGCCAACTTTCGACCTTTTCAGAGTTCATTTGTAGTGCTTTTCAATTTCACTTTCATTTAGCTCAAAAACCAGTAAATGCATGAAAAATACCAAATGAAGCCAGAAAGGGTTGAAAATCGATGATGTGGTTTTGAATGGTGCATTTTGAACACGCAAAAATTCTGGAGGTCAAATAAGTTCAAAACATGAAATCCCTTTGTAAAAGTTGAGTTTTCGTCCGAAACACTAATACTTCGAAAGAGATTGTCTGTGTTGTACACGAAGTGCATCCAGGCTTTGCCGTAACCCTCTCAACTTCTTATAACATGCTATGTGGGGTGAAATGATGATACCGTGCCAACTTTCGACCTTTTCGGAGTTCATTTGCAATGCTTTTCAATTTCAGGATCATTTAGCTCCAAAATAAGTAAATGCATGAAAATAACAAATACAGTAAGAAATGGTTGAAAATTGATGATGTGGCTTTGAATGGTGAATTTTGAACATGCAAAAACTCCTGAGTTCAAATAAGTTCAAAAAATGAAATCCCTTTGTAATAGTTGAGTTTTCGTCCGAAACCTTGATACTTCGAAAGAGATTGTCTGTTTTGTACATGAAGTGCATCCGGTTTTTGCCGTAACCCTCTGAACTTTTTACAACATGCTATGTCGGTGAAATGATGATACCATTCCAAGTTTCGACCTTTTTCGAGTTTATTTGTAGTGCTTGTCAATTGCAGGGTCATTTAGGTCTAAAAAATTAGTTAATGCATGAAAAATACCAAATGAAGTTAGAAAGGTTGAAAATTTATGATGTGTCTTTGAATGGTGCATTTTGAACCCACAAAAAGTCTGGAGTTCCTATAAGTTCAAAAAAATGAAATCCCTTTTGTAATAGATGAGTTCTTGTCCGAAACGGTGATAATTCGAAAGAGATTATCTGTGTTTTACACGAAGTGCATCCAATTTTTTCCATGACCCTCTAAACTTTTTTTGACATGCTATGTGGGTGAAATGATGATACCATGCCAACTTTCGGCCTTTTCAGAGTTCATTTGTAGTTGTTTTCAATTTCAGGGTCATTTAGCTCGAAACTCAGTAAATGCATGAAAAGTAACAAATAGAGTCACAAAGGGTTGAAAATTGATGATGTGGCTTTGAATAGTGCATTTTGAACACGCAAAAAGTCTGGAGTTCAAATAAGTTCAAAAAAATGATATCCCTTTATAATAGTTGAGTTTTCGTCCGAATCCCTAATACTTCGAAAGAGATTGTCTGTTTTGTACACCAAGTGCATCCAGTTTTGCCGTAACCCTCTCAACTTTTTACAACATGCTATGTCGATGAAATGATAATACCATTCCAAGTTTTGACCTTTTGAGAGTTCATTTGTAGTGCTTGTCAATTGTAGGTCATTTAGCTCTAAAAAATTAGTAAATGGAGGACAAATACCAAATGAAGTCACAAAGGTAGAAAATAGATGATGTGTCTTTGATTGGTGCATTTTGAACACACAAAAAGTTTGGACTTCCAATAAGTTCAAAAAATGAAATCCCTTTGTAATAGATGAGTTCTTGTCCGGAACGGTGATACTTCGAAAGAGATTATCTGTTTTTTACACGAAGTGCATCCAATTTTTGCCATGACCCTCTAAACTTTTTTTGACATGCTATGTGGGTGAAATGATGATACCATTCCAACTTTCGTCCTTTTCGGAGTACATTTGTAGTGCTTTTCAATTTCAGGATCATTTAGCTAAAACATCAGTTAATGCATGAAAAATAACAAATAAAGTCAGAAAGGGTTGAAAATTGATGATGTGGCTTTGAATGGTGCATTTTGAACACGCAAAAAGTCTGGAGTTCAAATAAGTTCAAAAAAATGATATCCCTTTATAATAGTTGAGTTTTGGTCCGAAACCCTAATACTTTGAAAGAGATTGTCTGTTTTGTACACCAAGTGCATCCAGTTTTGCCGTAACCCTCTCAACTTTTTACAACATGCTATGTCGATGAAATGATGATACCATTCAAAGTTTTGACCTTTTGAGAGTTCATTTGTAGTGCTTGTCAATTGCAGGTCATTTAGCTCTAAAAAATTAGTAAATGGAGGACAAATACCAAATGAAGTCACAAAGGTAGAAAATAGATGATGTGTCTTTGAATGGTGCATTTTGAACACACAAAAAGTTTGGACTTTCAATAAGTTCAAAAAATGAAATCCCTTTGTAATAGATGAGTTTTCGTTCGAAAGCGTGATACTTCGAAAGATGTTCTTTTTTTGTGTGCACAAAGTGCATCCAATTTTTGCCGTAACCCACTCAGCTTCTGATAACATGCTATGTGGGTGAAATGATGATACCATGCCAACTTTCAACCTTTTCAAAGTTCATTCGTAGTGCTTTTCAACTTCAGTGTCATTTAGCTCTAAAAAATCAGTAAACGCATGAAGAATACCAACTGAATTCAGAAAGGGTTGAAAATTCATGATGTGGTTTTCAATGGTGCATTTTGAACGCACAAAAAGTCTGGAGCTCAAATAAGTTCAAAAAAATGAAATCCCTTTATAATAGTTGAGCTTTCGTCCGAAACCCTGATACTTGGAAAGAGATTATCTGTTTTGTACA
Organism: Hordeum marinum; assembly: GCA_022496015.1. Taxonomy (NCBI): domain Eukaryota; kingdom Viridiplantae; phylum Streptophyta; class Magnoliopsida; order Poales; family Poaceae; genus Hordeum; species Hordeum marinum. The sequence continues at coordinate 140,838 of JAAAWK010001164.1, read as the reverse complement.
CGAAGTGCATCCAGTTTTTGCCATAACCCTCTAAACTTTTTATGACATGCTATGTGGGTGAAATGATGATACCATGCCAAGTTTCGTCCTTTTCAGAGTTCATTTGTAGTGCTTTTCAATGTCAGGGTCATTAAGCTCAAAATTTGGTAAATGCATGAAAAATAACAAATGAATTCAGAAAGGGTTGAAAATTGACAACGTGGCTTTGAATGGTGCATTTTGAACACGCAAAAAGTCTGGAGTTCAAATAAGTTCAAAAAATGAAATCTCTTTGTAATAGTTGAGTTTTTGTCCGAAAACCTAATACTTCGAAAGAGATTCTTTGTTTTGTACACGAAGTGCATCCAGTTTTCGCCGTAACTCTCTCAACTTTTTACAACATGCTATGTCATTGAAATGATGATACCATTCCATGTTTTGACCTTTTGAGAGTTCATTTCGAGTGCTTGTCAATTGCAGGGTCATTTAGCTCTAAAAAATTAGTAAATGCATTACAAATACCAACTGAAGTCAGAAAGGTAGAAAATAGATGATGTGGCTTTGAATGGTGCATTTTGAACACACAAAAAGTCTGGACTTCCAATAAGTTCAAAAAAATGAAATCCCTTTGTAATAGAGGAGTTTTCGTTCGAAACCGTGATACTTCGAAAGAGATTGTCTGTTTTGTGCACGAGGTGCTTCCAGTTTTTGCCATAACCCTCTCAACTTTTTACAACATGCTATGTCGGGGTAATGATGATACCATTCCAAGTTTCGACCTTTTTCGAGTTCATTTGTAGTGCTTGTCAATTTTAGGGTCATTAAGCTCAAAAATTGGTAAATGCATGAAAAAAAAGTCATCAAGGGTTGAAAATTGATGATGTGGCTTTGAATGGTGCATTTTGAACACACAAAAAGTCTAGAGTTCCAATAAGTTCAAAAAATGAAATCCCTTTGTAATAGATGAGTTTTCGTCCGAAACCATGATACTTCGAAAGAGATTGTCTGTTTTGTACACGAAGTGCATCTAGTTTTTGCCATAACCCTCTCATCTTTTTATAACATGCTATGTGGGTGAAATAATGATACCATGCCAACTTTCGACCTTTTTTAGAGTTACTTTGTAGTGCTTTTAAATTTCAGTGTCATTTACCTAAAAAATCAGTAAATGTATGAAAAATACCAAATGAAGTCAGAAAGTGTTGAAAATCGATGATGTGGATTTGAATGGTGCATTTTGAACACGCAAAAATTCTGGAGTTCAAATAAGTTGAAAAAAATGAAATCCCTTTGTAACAGGTGAGTTTTCGTCCGAAACCCCGATACTTGGAAAGAGATTATCTATTTTGTATAGGAAGTGCATCGAGTTATTGCCGTAACCCTCTAAACTTTTTATGACATGCTATGTGGGTGAAATGATGATAGGATGCCAACTTTCGTCCTTTTTAGAGTTCATTTGTAGTGCTTTTCAATTTCAGGATCATTTAGCTCAAAAATTAGTAAATGCATGAAAAATAAAAAATAATGTCAACAAGGGTTGAAAATTGATGATGTGGCTTTGAAAGGTGCATTTTCAACACGCAAAAAGTTTGGAGTTCAAATAAGTTCAAAAACTGAAATCCCTTTGTAATAGTTGAGTTTTCGTCCGAAACCCTAATACTTCGAAAGAGATTGTCTGTTTTGTACACGAAGTGCATCCAGTTTTTGCCGCAACCCTCTCAACTTTTTATAACATGCTATGTAGGTGAAATGATGATACCATGCCAAATTTAGACCTTTTCAGAGTTCATTTGTAGTGCTTTTCAATTTCAGTGTCATTTAGCCAAAAAAATCAGTAAATGCAAGAAAAATACCAAATGATTTCAGAAAGGGTGGAAAATCGATTATGTGGATTTGAATGGTAAATTTTTAACATGCAAAAAGTCTGGAGTTCAAATAACACCTGAGTTTTTGTCCGAAACCCTGATACTTCGAAAGATATTGTCTGTTTTGTACATGAAGTGCATCCAGTTTGTGCCGTCACCCTCTCAACTTTTGAGAACATGCTGTGTGGTTGAAATGATGATATCATGCCAACTTTCAACGTTTTCGAAGTTCATTTGTAGTGCTTTTGAACTTCAGTGTCATTTAGCTATAAAAAATCAGCAAAAGCATGAAGAATACCAAATGAATTCAGAAACGGTTGAACATTGATGATGTGGCTTTGAATGGTGCATTTTGAACACACAAAAAGTTTGGAGCTCACGTAAGTTCAAAAAATGAAATCCCTTTATAATAGTTGAGTTTTCGTCTGAAACCCTGATACTTGGAAAGAGATTATCTGTTTTATGCACAAAGTGCATCCAGTTTTTGCCGTAACCCTCTAAACTTTTTATTACATGCTATGTGGGTGAAATGATGATACCATGCCAACTTTCGACCTTTTTAGAGTTCATTTGAAGTGCTTTTCAATTTCACTGTCATTTAGCTTAAAAATCAGTAAATGCATGAAAAATACCAAATGAAGTCAGAAAGGTTGAAAATTGATGATGTGGCTTTGAATGGTGCATTTTGAACACACAAAAACTCTGGTGTTCCAATAAGTTCAAAAAATGGAATCCCTTTGTAATAGATGAGTTTTCGTCCGAAACCGGGATACTTCGAAAGAGATTGTCTGTTTTGTGCACGAAGTGCATCCAGTTTTTGCCATAACCCTCTCATCTTTTTATAACATGCTATGTGGATGAAATGATGATACATTGCAAACTTTCGACCTGTTCGGAGTTCATTAGTAGTGCTTTTTAATTTCAGTGTCATTTAGCTAAAAAATCAGTAAATGCATGAAAAATACCAAATGAAGTGAGAAAGGTTTGAAAATCAACGATGTAGATTTGAATGGTGCATTTCGAACACGCAAAAAGTCTGGAGTTCAAATAAGTTGGGAAAAATGATACCCCTTTGTAAAAGATGAGTTTTTGTCCAAAACAATGATACTTGGAAAGAGATAATCTGTTTTGTACAGGAAGTGCATCTAGTTATTGCCGTAACCCTCTAAACTTTTTATGACATGCTATGTGGGTGAAATGATGATAGGATGCCAACTTTCGTCCTTTTTAGAGTTCATTTGCAGTGCTTTTCAATTTCAGGATCATTTAGCTCAAAAATTAGTAAATGCATGAAAAATAAAAAATAATGTCAATAAGGGTTGAAAATTGATGATGTGGCTTCGAAAGGCGCATTTTCAACACGCAAAAAGTTTGGAGTTCAAATAAGTTCAAAAACTGAAATCCCTTTGTAATAGTTGAGTTTTCCTCCAAAAGCCTAATACTTCGAAAGAGATTGTCTGTTTTGTACACAAAGTGCATCCAGTTTTTGCCGCAACCCTCTAAATTTTTTATAACATGCTATGTGGGAGAAATGATGATACCATGTCAACTTTTGACCTTTTCACAGTTCATTAGAAGTGCTTTTCAATTTCAGTGTTATTTAGCTAAAAAATCAGTAAATGCATGAAAAATACCAAATGAAGTCAGACAGGGTGGAAAATCTATGATGTGGATTTGAATAGTAAATTTTGAACACGCAAAAAGTATGGAACTCAAATAACACATGAGTTTTTGTCCGAAACCCTGATAGTTCGAAAGATATTGTCTGTTTTGTACATGAAATGCATCCAGTTTTTGCCGTAACCCTCTCAACTTTTGAGAACACGCTATATGGGTGAAATGATGATATCATGCCAACTTTCAACCTTTTCAGAGTTCATTTGTAGTGCTTTTCAACTTCAGTGTCATTTAGCTATAAAAAAACAGTAAACGCATGAAGAATACCAAATGAATTCAGAAGCGGTTGAAAATTGATGATGTGGCTTTGAATGGTGCATGTTGAACACACAAAAAGTCTCGAGTTCCAATAAGTTCAAAAATGAAATACCTTTGTAATAGATGAGTTTTCGTCCGAAACCGTGATACTTGGAAAGAGATTGTGTATTTTGTACATGAAGTGCATCCAGTTTTTGCCGTAACCCTCTAAACTTTTTATCACATGCTATGTGGGTGAAATGATGATACCATGCCAACTTTCGACCTATTCAGAGTTCATTTGTAGTGCTTTTCAATTTCAAGGTCATTTAGCTGAAAAATTAGTAAATGCATGAAAAAGACCAAATGAAGTCAGAAAGGGTTGGAAATCGATGATGTGGATTTGAATGGTGCATTTTGAACATGCAAAAAGTCTGGAGTTCAAATAACTTGAAAAAAATGAAATCCCTTTGTAACAGATGAGTTTTCGTCCGAAACCCTGATACCTGGAAAGAGATTACCTGTTTTGTACACGAAGTGCATCCAGTTATTGTTGTAACCCTCTAAACTTTTTATGACATGCTATGTGGGTGAAATGAGGATAGCATGCCAACTTTCGTCCTTTTTAGAGTTCATTTGTAGTGCTTTTAAATTTCAGGATCATTTAGCTCAAAAATTAGTAAATGCATGAAAAATAAAAAATAAAGTCAGCAAGGGTTGAAAATTGATGATGTGGCTTTGAATGGTGCATTTTGAACACACAAACAGTATGGAGTTCCAACAAGTTCAAAAAATAAAATCCCTTTGTAATAGATGAGTTTTCGTCCGAAACCGTGATACTTCGAAAGAGATTGTCTTATTTGTACACGAAGTGCATCCAGTTTTTGCCATAACCCTCTCATCTTTTGATTACATGCTATGTGGGTGAAATGATGATACCATGCCGACTTTCGACCTTTTCACAGTTCATTTGTAGTGCTTTTGAATTTCAAGGTCATTTAGCTTAAAAATCAGTAAATGCATGAAAAATACCAAATGAAGTGAGAAAGGGTAGAAAATCGCTTATGTGGATTTGAATGGTGCATTTTGAACACGCAAAAAGTCTGGAGTTCAAATAAGTTGAAAAAAATGATATCCCATTGTAACAGATGAGTTTTCGTCCGAAACCCCCGATACTTGGAAAGAGATTATCTGTTTTGTACAGGAAGTGCATCTAGTTATTTCCGTAACCCTCTAAACTTTTTATGACATGCTATGTGGCTGAAATGATGATAGGATGCCTACTTTCGTCGTTTTTAGAGTTCACTTGTAGTGCTTTTCAATTTCAGGATCATTTAGCTCAAAAATTAGTAAATGCATGAAAAATAAAAAATAAAGTCAGCAAGGGTTGAAAATTGTTGATGTGGCTTTGAATGGTGCATTTTGAACACACAAAAAGTATGGAGTTCCAACAAGTTCAAAAAATGAAATCCCTTTGTAAGAGATGAGTTTTCGTCCCAAACCGTGATACTTCGAAACAGATTGTCTGTTTTGTACACGAAGTGCATCCAATTTTTGCCATAACCCTCTCATCTTTTTATTACATGCTATGTGGGTGAAATGATGATACCTGCCAACTTTCGACCTTTTCAGATTCATTTGAAGTGCTTTTCAATTTCATAGTCATTTAGCTTAAAAATCAGTAAATGCATGAAAAATACAAAATGAAGTCAGAAAGGTTGAAAATTGATGATGTGGCATTGAATGGTGCATTTTGAACACAAAAAAAGTCTGGAGTTCCAATAAGCTCAAAAAATAAAATCCCTTTGTAATAGATGAGTTTTCATCTGAAACCGTGATACTTCGAAAGAGATTGTCTTATTTGTACACGAAGTGCATCCAGTTTTTGCCATAACCCTATCATCTTTTTATTACAAGCTATGTGGGTGAAATGATGATACCATGCCGACTTTCGACCTTTTCAGAGTTCATTTGTAGTGCTTTTCCATTTCAAGGTCATTTAACTAAAAATCAGTAAATGCATGAAAAATACCAAATGAAGTGAGAAAGGGTAGAAAATCGATGATGTGGATTTGAATGGTGCATTTTGAACACGCAAAAAGTCTGGAGTTCAAATAAGTTGAAAAAAATGATATCCCATTGTAACAGATGAGTTTTCGTCCGAAACCCCGATACTTGGAAAGAGATTATCTGTTTTGTACACGAAGTGCATCTAGTTATTGCCGTAACCCTCTAAACTTTTTATGACATGCTATGTGGGTGAAATGATGATAGGATGCCAACTTACGTCCTTTGTAGAGTTCACTTGTAGTGCTTTTCAATTTGGGGATCATTTAGCTCAAAAATTAGTAAATGCATGAAAAATAAAAAATAAAGTCAGCAAGGGCTGAAAATTGATGATGTGGATTTGAAAGGTGCATTTTCAACACGCAAAAAGTTTGGAGTTCAAATAAGTTCAAAAAATGAAATCCCTTTGTAATAGTTGAGTTTTCGTCCGCAACCCTTATACTTCGAAAGAGATTGTCTGTTTTTTACACGAAGTACATCCTGTTTTTGCCGCAACCCTATCAACTTTTTATAACATGCTATGTGGGAGAAATGATGATACCATGCCAACTTTTGACCTTTTCAGAGTTCATTTGTAGTGCTTTTCAATTTCAGTGTTATTTAGCTAAAAAATCAGTAAATGCATGAAACATTCCAAATGAAGTCAGAAAGGGTGGAAAATCGATGTTGTGGATTTGAATGGTAAATTTTTAACACGCAAAAAGTGTGGAGTTCAAATAACACATGAGTTTTTGTCCGAAACCATGATACTTCGAAAGATATTGTCTGTTTTGTACATGAAGTGCATCCAGTTTTTGCCGTAACCCTCTCACCTTTTGATAACACGCTATGTCGGTGAAATGATGATTCCATGCCAACTTTCAACATTTTCAAAGTTCATTTGTAGTGGTTTTCAACTTCAGTGTCATTTAGCTATAAAAAATCAGTAAACGCATGAAGAATACCAAGTGAATTCAGAAATGGTTGAAAATTGACGATGTGGATTTGAATGGTGAATTTTGAACACGCAAAAAGTCTGGAGTTCAAATAAGTTGAAAAAATGAAATCCCTTTGTAACCGATGAGTTTTCGTCCGAAACACTGATACTTGGAAAGAGATTATCTGTTTTGTACAGGAAGTGCATCCAGTTATTGCCGTAACCCTCTAAACATTTTATGACATGCTATGTGGGTGAAATGATGATAGAATGCCAAGTTTCGTCCTTTTTAGAGTTCATTTGTAGTGCTTTTTAATTTCAGGATCATTTAGCTAAAAAATTACTAAATGCATGAAAAATAAAAAATAAAGTCAGCAAGGGTTGAAAATTGATGATGTGGCTTTTAATGGTGCAGTTTCAACACACAAAAATTATGGAGTTCCAACAAGTTCAAAAAATGAAATCTCTTCGTAATAGATGACTTTTCGTCCGAAACCGTGATACTTCGAAAGAGATTGACTGTTTTGTACACGAAGTGCATCCAATTTTTGCCATAACCCTCTCATCTTTTTATTACATGCTATGTGGGTGAAATGATGATACCATCCCAACTTTCGACCTTTTCAGATTCATTTGAAATGCTTTACAATTTCACAGTCATTTAGCTTAAAAATCAATAAATGCATGAAAACTACAAAATGAAGTCAGAAAGGTTGAAAATTGATGATGTGGCATTGAATGGTGCATTTTGAACACACAAAAAGTCTGGAGTTCCAATAAGTTCAAAAAATGAAATCCCTTTGTAATAGATGAGTTTTCGTCCGAAACCGTGATACTTCGAAAGAGATTGTCTTATTTGTACACGAAGTGCATCCAGTTTTTGCCATAACCCTGTCATCTTTTTATTACATGCTATGTGGGTGAAATGATGATACCATGCCGACTTTCGACCTTTTCAGAGTTCATTTGTAGTGCTTTTCAATTTCAAGGTCATTTAGCTAAAAAATCAGTAAATGCATGAAAAATACCAAATGAAGTGAGAAAGGGTAGAAAATCGATGATGTGGATTTGGATGGTGCATTTTGAACACGCAAAAAGTCTGGAGTTCAAATAAGTTGAAAAAAATGATATCCCATTGTAACAGATGAGTTTTCGTCCGAAACCCCGATACTTGGAAAGAGATTATCTGTTTTGTACAGGAAGTGCATCTAGTTATTGCCGTAACCCTCTAAACTTTTTATGACATGCTATGTGGGTGAAATGATGATAGGATGCCAACTTTCGTCCTTTTTAGAGTTCACTTGTAGTGCTTTTCAATTTCGGGATCATTTAGCTCAAAAATTAGTAAATGCATGAAAAATAAAAAATAAAGTCAGCAAGGGTTGAAAATTGATGATGTGGATTTGAATGGTGCATTTTGAACACATAAAAAGTATGGAGTTCCAACAAGTTCAAAAAATGAAATCCATTTGTAATAGATGAGTTTTCGTTCGAAACCATGATACTTCGAAAGAGATTGTCTGTTTTGTACACGAAGTGCATCCAATTTTTGCCATAACCCTCTCATCTTTTTATTACATGCTATGTGGGTGAAATGATGATACCATGCCAACTTTCGACCTTTTCAGATTCATTTGAAGTGCTTTTCAATTTCATAGTCATTTAGCTTAAAAATCAGTAAATGCATGAAAAATACAAAATGAAGTCAGAAAGGTTGAAAATTGATGATGTGGCATTGAGTGGTGCATTTTGAACACACAAAAAGTCTGGAGTTCAAATAACACATGAGTTTTTGTCCGAAACTCTGGTACTTCGAAAGATATTGTCTGTTTTGTACATGAAGTGCATCCATTTTTTGCCGTAACCCTCTCAACTTTTGATGACGCGCTATGTGGGTGAAATGATGATACCATGCCAACTTTCAACCATTTCAAAGTTCATTTGTAGTGGTTTTCAACTTCAGTGTCATTTAGCTATAAAAAATCAGTAAACTCATGAAGAATACCAAATGAATTCAGAAATGGTTGAAAATTGATGATGTGGATTTGAATGGTGCATTTTGAACACGCAAAAAGTCTGGAGTTCAAATAAGTTTAAAAAATGAAATCCCTTTGTAATAGTTGAGTTTTCGTCTGAAACCCTGATACTTGGAAAGAGATTATGTATTTTGTACACGAAGTGCATCCAGTTTTTGCCGTAACCCTCTAAACTTTTTATGACATGCCATGTGGGAGAAATGATGACACCATGCCAACTTTCGACCTTTTCAGAGTTCATTTGTAGTGATTTTCAATTTCACTGTCATTTAGCTCAAAAATCATTAAATGCATGAAAAAGACCAAATGAAGTCAGAAAGGGTTGGAAATCGATGATGTGGATTTGAATGGTGCATTTTGAACATGAAAAAAGTCTGGAGTTCAAATAACTTGAAAAAAATGAAATCCCTTTGTAACAGATGAGTTTTCGTCCGAAACCCTGATACTTGGAAAGAGATTATCTGTTTTGTACATGAAGTGCATCCAGTTTTTGCCGTAACCCTCTAAACTTTTATGACATGCTATGTGGGTGAAATGAGGATACCATGCCAACTTTCGTCCTTTTCAGAGTTCATTTGTAGTGCTTTTCAATTTCAGGGTCATTTAGCTCAAAAGCCAGTACATACATGAAAAATAACAAATAAAGTTAGAAAGGGTTGAAATTGATGATGTGGCTTTGAATGGTGCATTTTGAACACACAAAAAGTCTGGAGTTCCAATAAGTTCAAAAAAGTACACGAAGTGCATCCAGTTTTTACCATAACCCTGTCAACTTTTTATAATATGCTATGTGGGTGAAATGATGATACCATTCCAACTTTCGACTTTTTCAGAGTTCATTTGTAGTGCTTTTCAATTGCAGGGTCATTTAGCTATAAAAATCAGTAAATGCATGAACAATACCAAATGAAGTCAGAAAGGTTGAAAATTGATGATGTGGCTTTGAATGGTGCATTTTGAACACACAAAAAGTCTGGAGTTCCTATAAGTTCAAAAAAATGAAATCCCTTTGGAATAGATGAGTTTTCGTCCAAAACCCTGATACTTCAAAATAGATTGTCTGTTTTGTACACGAAGTGCATCCAATTTTTGCCATAACCCTCTCAACCTTTTATAACATGCTATGTGGGTGAAATGATGATACCATGCCAACTTACGACCTTTTCAGAGTTCATTTGTATTGCTTTTCAATTTCAGTGTCATTTAGCTAAAAAATCAGTAAATGCATGAAACATACCAAATGAAGTCAGAAAGGGTTGAAAATCGATGAATTGGATTTGAATGGTGCATTTTCAACGCGCAAAAAGTCTGTAGTTCAAATAAGTTGAAAAAATGAAATCCCTTTGTAAGAGATCAGTTTTTGTCCGAAACCCTGATACTTCGAAAGATATTGTTTGTTTTGTAAATGAAGTGCCTCCAGTTTTTGCCGTAACCCTCTCAACTTTTGATAACATGCTATGTGGGTGAAATGATGATAGCATGCCAACTTTCAACCTTTTCAAAGTTAATTTGTAGTGCTTTTCAACTTCAGTGTCATTTAGCTATAGAAATTCAGTAAACGCATGAAGAATACCAAATAAATTTAGAAAGGGTTGAAAATTGATGATGTGGCTTTGAATGGTGCATTTTGAGGACACAAAAAGTTTGGAGCTCAAATAAGTTCAACACAATGAAATCCCTTTACAATAGTTGAGTTTTCGTCCGAAACCCTGATACTTGGAAAGAGATTATCTGTTTTGTAGATGAAGTGGATCCAATTTTTGCCGTAACCCTCTAAACATTGTATGACATGCTATGCGAGTGAAATGATGGTACCATGCCAACTTTGGACCTTTTCAGAGTTCATTTGTAGTACTTTTCAATTTCAGTGTCATTTAGCTAAAAAATCAATAAATGAATGAAAAATACCAAATGAAGTCAAAAAGGGTTGAAAATCGATGACTTGGATTTGAATGGTGCCTTTTGAACACGCAAAAAGTCTGGAGTTCAAATAAGTTGAAAAAATGAAATCCCTTTGTAGGAGATGAGTTTTCGTCCGAAACCCTGATACTTTGTATGACATGCTATGTGGGTGAAATGACGATACCATGCCAACGTTCGACCTTTTCAGAGTTCATTTGTAGTGCTTTTCAATTTCAGTGTCATTTAGCTAAAAAATCAGTAAATGCATGAAAAATACCAAATGAAGTCAGAAAGGGTTGAAAATCGATGACTTGGATTTGAATAGTGAATTTTGAACACGGAAAAAGTTTGGATTTCAAATAAGTTGAAAAAAATGAAATCCCTTTGAAACAGATGAGTTTTCGTCCGAAATCCTGAAACTTCGAAAGATATTGTCTGTTTTGTACACGAAGTGCCTGAAGTTTTGTCCGTAACCCTCACAACTTTTGATAACATGCTATGTGGGTGAAATGATGATACCATGCCAAATTTCAACCTTTTAAAACTTAATTTGTAGTGCTTTTCAATTTTAGTGTCATTTAGCTAAAAAATCAGTAAATGCATGAAAAATACAAAATGAAGTCAGAAAGGGTTGAAAATCGATGATGTGGGTTTGAATGGTCCATTTTGAACACGCAAAAAGTCTGGAGTTCAAATAAGTTGAAAAAAATGAAATCCCTTTGTAACAGATGAGTTTTCGTCCGAAACCCTAATACTTCGAAAGATATTGTTTGTTTTGTACACGAAGTGCCTCCAGTTTTTGCCGTAACCCTCTCAACTTTTGACAACATGCTATGTGGGTGAAATGATGATACCATGCCAACTTTCAACCTTTTCAAAGTTAGTTTGTAGTGCTTTTCAACTTTAGTGTCATTTAGCTATAAAAATTCAGTAAACACATGAAGAATACCAAATAAGTTTAGAAAGGGTTGAAAATTGATGATGTGGCTTTGAATGGTGCATTTTGAACACACAAAAAGTCTGGAGCTCAAATAAGTTCAAAACAATGAAATCCCTTTATAATAGTTGAGTTTTCGTCCGAAACCCTGATACTTGGAAAGAGATTATCTGTTTTGTAGACGAAGTGCATCCAATTTTTGACGTAACCCTCTAAACTTTGTATGACATGCTATGTGGGTGAAATGATGATACCATGCCAACTTTCGTCCTTTTTAGAGTTCATTTGTAGTGCTTTTCAATTTCAGGGTCATTTAGCTCAAAACTTAGTAAATGCATGAAAAGATACAAATAAAGTCAGAAAGGGTTGAAAATTGATGATGTGGCTTTGACTGGTGCATTTTGAACACGCTAAAAGTCCGGAGTTCCTATTAGTTCAAAAAAATGAAATCCCTTTGTAATAGATGTGTTTTCGTCCGAAACCGGGATACTTCGAAAGAGATAGTCTGTTTTGTACACGAAGTGCATCCAGTTTTTTCCATAACCCTCTCCACTTTTTATAACATGCTATGTGGGTGAAATGATGAGACCGTGCCAACTTTCGACCTTTTCAGAGTTCATTTGTAGTGCTTTTCTATTGCAGGGTCATTTAGCTCTAAAAAGAGTAAATGCATGAAAAATACCAAATGAAGTCAGAAAGGTTGAAAATTGATGATGTGGCTTTGAATGCTGCATTTGGTACACACAAAAAGTCTTGAGTTCAAATAAGTTAAAAAAATAAAATCCCTTTGTAATAGTTGAGTTTTCGTCCGAAACCCTGATACTTCGAAAGAGATTGTCAGTTTTGCACACAAAGAGCATCCAGGTTTTGCCGTAACCCTCTCAACTTTTGATAACATGCTATGTGGGTGAAATAATGATACCATGCCAACTTTCGACCTTTTCAAAGTTCATTTGTAGTGCCTTTCAATTTCAGTGTCATTTAGGTAAAAAATCAGTAAATGCATGAAAAATACCAAATGAAGTCAGAAAGGGTTGAAAATCGATGACTTGGATTTGAATGGTGCATTTTGAACACAGAAAAAGTCTGGAGTTCAAATAAGGTGAAAAAATGAAATCCCTTTGTAACAGATGAGTTTTCGTCCGAAATCCTGATACTTCGAAAGATATTATCTGTTTTGTACACGAAGTGCCTCAAGTTTTTACAGTAGCCCTCACAACTTTTCATAACATGCTATGTGGGTGAAATGATGATACCATGCCAACTTTCAACCTTTTCAAAGTTAATTTGTAGTGCTTTTCCATTTTAGTGTCATTTAGCTAAAAAATCAGTAAATGCATGAAAAATACCAAATGAAGTCAGAAAGGGCTGAAAATCGATGATGTGGGTTTGAATGGTCCATTTTGAACAGGCAAAAAGTCTGGAGTTCAAATAAGTTGACAAAAATGAAATCCCTTTGTAACAGATGAGTTTTCGTACGAAACCCTGATACTTCGAAAGATATTGTTTGTTTTGTACACGAAGTGCCTCCAGTTTTTGCCGTAACCCTCTCAACTTTGGATAACATGCTATGTGGGTGAAATGATGATACCATGCCAACTTTCAACCTTTTCAAAGTTAATTTGTAGTGCTTTTCAATTTTGGTGTCATTTAGCTAAAAAATCAGTAAATGCATGAAAAATACCAAATGAAGTCAGAAAGGGTTGAAAATCGATGATGTGGGTTTGAATGGTCCATTTTGAACACGCAAAAAGCCTGGAGTTGAAATAAGTTGAAAAAAATGAAATCCCTTTGTAACAGATGAGTTTTCGTCCGAAACCCTGATACTTCGAAAGATATTGTCTGTTTTGTACAGGAAGTGCATCCAGTTTTTGTCTTAACCCTCTCAACTTTTGATAACATGCTATGTGGGTGAAATGATGATACTATGCCAACTTTCAACCTTTTCAAAGTTAATTTGTAGTGCTTTTCAACTTCAGTGTCATTTAGCTATAAAAATTCAGTAAACACATGAAGAATACCAAATAAGTTCAGGAAGGGTTGAAAATTGATGATGTGGCTTTGAATGGTGCATTTTGAACACACAAAAAGTCTAGAGCTCAAATAAGTTCAAAACAATGAAATCCCTTTATAATAGTTGAGTTTTCGTCCGAAACCCTTATACATGGAAAGAGATTATCTGTTTTGTAGACGAAGTGCGTCCAATTTTTGACGTAACCCTCTAAACTTTGTATGACACGCTATGTGGGTGAAATCATGATACCATGCCAACTTTCGTACTTTTCAGAGTTCATTTGTAGTGCTTTTCAATTTCAGGGTCATTTAGCTCAAAACACAGTAAATGCATGAAAATATACAAATAAAGTCAGAAAGGATTTAAAATTGATGATGTGGCTTTGAATGGTGCATTTTGAACATGCTAAAAGACCGGAGTTCCAACTAGTTCAAAAAAATGAAATCCCTTTGTAATAGATGTGTTTTCGTCCGAAACCGTGATACTTCGAAAGAGATAGTCTGTTTTGTACGCGAAGTGCATCCAGTTTTTGCCATAACCCTCTCCACTTTTTATAACATGCTATGTGGGTGAAATGATGATACCATGGCAACTTTCGACCTTTTCAGAGTTCATTTGTAGTGCTTTTCTATTGCAGGGTCATTTAGCTCTAAAAAGAGTAAATGCATGAAAAATACCAAATGAAGTCAGAAAGGTTGAAAATTGATGATGTGGCTTTGCATGGTGCATTTTGAACACACAAAAAGTCTTGAGTTCAAATAAGTTCAAAAAATAAAATCCCTTTGTAATAGTTGAGTTTTCGTCCGAAACCCTGATACTTCGAAAGAGATAGTCAGTTTTGTACACAAAGAGCATCCAGGTTTTGCCGTAACCCTCTCAACTTTTGATAACATGCTATGTGGGTGAAATGATGATACCATGCCAACTTTCGACCTTTTCAAAGTTCATTTGTAGTGCCTTTCAATTTCAGTGTCATTTAGCTATAAAATCAGTAAATGCATGAAAAATACCAAATGAAGTCAGAAAGGGTTGAAAATCGATGACTTGGATTTGAATGGTGCATTTTGAACACGGAAAAAGTCTGTAGTTCAAATAAGGTGAAAAAAATGAAATCCCTTTGTAACAGATGAGTTTTCGTCCGAAATCCTGATACTTCGAAAGATATTATCTGTTTTGTACACGAAGTGCCTCAAGTTTTTGCCGTAACCCTCAGAACTTTTTATAAAATGCTATGTGGGTGAAATGATGATACCATGCCAACTTTCAACCTTTTCAAAGTTAATTTGTAGTGCTTTTAAATTTTTGTGTCATTTAGCTAAAAAATCAGTAAATGCATGAAAAATACCAAATGAAGTCAAAAAGGGTTGAAAATCGATGATGTGGGTTTGAATGGTCCATTTTGAACAGGCAAAAAGTCTGTAGTTCCTATAAGTTCAAAAAAATGAAATCCCTTTGGAATAGATGAGTTTTCATCCAAAACCCTGATACTTCGAAATAGATTGTCTGTTTTGTACACGAAGTGCATCCAGTTTTTGCGATAACCCTCTCAACCTTTTATAACATGCTATGTGGGTGAAATGATGATACCATGCCAACTTTCAACCTTTTCAGAGTTCATTTGTAGTGCTTTTCAATTTCGGTGTCATTTAGCTAAAAAATCAGTAAATGCATGAAACATACCAAATGAAGTCAGAAAGGGTTGAAAATCGATGAATTTGATTTGAATGGTCCATTTTGGACACGCAAAAAGTCTGCAGTTCAAATAAGTTGAAAAAAATGAAATCCCTTTGTAACAGGTGAGTTTTCATCCGAAACCCTGATACTTCGAAAGATATTGTTTGTTTTGTACACGAAGTGCATCCTGTTTTTGCCGTAACCCTCTCAACTTTTGATAACATGCTACGTGGGTGAAATGATGATACCATGCCAACTTTCAACCTTTTCAAAGTTAATTTGTAGTGCTTTTCAACTTCAGTGTCCTTTAGGTATAAAAATTCAGTAAACCCATGAAGAATACCAAATAAATTCAGAAAGGGTTGAAAATTGATGATGATACCATGCCACCTTTCGTCCTTTTCAGAGTTAATTTGTAGTGCTTTTCAATTTCAGGGTCATTTAGCTCAAAACTCAGTAAATGCATGAAAAGATACAAATAAAGTCAGAAAGGGTTGAAAATTGATGATGTGGCTTTGAATGGTGCATTTTGAACACGCTAAAAGTCCGGAGTTCCAATTCGTTCAAAAAAATGAAATCCCTTTGTAATAGATGTGTTTTCGTCTGAAACCGTGATACTTCGAAAGAGATAGTTTGTTTTGTACACGAAGTGCATCCAGTTTTTGCCATAACCCTCTCAACTTTTTATAACATGCTATGTGGGTGAAATGATGATACCATGCCAACTTTCGACCTTTTCAGAGTTCATTTGTAGTGCTTTTCTATTGCAGGGTCATTTAGCTCTAAAAAGAGTAAATGCATGAAAAATACCAAATGAAGTCAGAAAGGTTGAAAATTGATGATGTGGCTCTGAATGGTGCATTTTGAACACACAAAAAGTCCTGAGTTCAAATAAGATCAAAAAATAAAATCCCTTTGTAATAGTTGAGTTTTCGTCCAAAACCCTGATACTTCGAAAGATATTGTCAGTTTTGTACATGAAGAGCATCCAGTTTTTGCCGTAACCCTCACAACTTTTGATAAAATGCTATGTGGGTGAAATGATGATACCATGCCAACTTTCAACCTTTTCAAAGTTAATTTGTAGTGCTTTTAAATTTTTGTGTCATTTAGCTAAAAAATCAGTAAATGCATGAAAAATACCAAATGAAGTCAGAAAGGGTTGAAAATCGATGATGTGGGTTTGAATGGTCAATTTTGAACACGCAAAAAGTCTGGAGTTCAAATAAGTTGAAAAAAATGAAATCCCTTTGTAACAGATGAGTTTTCGTCCGAAACCCAGATACTTCGAAAGATATTGTTTGTTTTGTACACGAAGTGCCTCCAGTTTTTGCCGTAACCCTCTCAACTTTTGATAACATGCTATGTGGGTGAAATGATGATACCATGCCAACTTTCAACCTTTTCAAAGTTATTTTGTAGTGCTTTTCAACTTCAGTGTCATTTAGCTATAAAAATTCAGTAAACACATGAAGAATACCAAATAAGTTCAGAAAGGGTTGAAAATTGATGATGTGGCTTTGAATGGTGCATTTTGAACACACAAAAAGTTTGGATCTAAAATAAGTTCAAAACATTGAAATCCCTTTATAATAGTTGAGTTTTCGTCCGAAACCCTGATACTTGGCAAGAGATTATCTGTTTTGTAGACGAAGTGCATCCAATTTTTGACGTAACCCTCTAAACTTTGTATGACATGCTATGTGGGTGAAATTATGATACCATGCCAACTTTTGTCCTTTTCAGAGTTCATTTGTACGGCTTTTCAATTTCAGGGTCATTTAGCTCAAAACTTAGTAAATGCATGAAAAGTTACAAATAAAGTCAGAAAGGGTTGAAAATTAATGATGTGGCTTTGAATGGTGCATTTTGAACACCATGAATGTCCGGAGTTCCAATAAGTTCAAAAAAATGAAATCCCTTTGTAATAGATGTGTTTTCGTCCGAAACCGTGATATTTCGAAAGAGATGGTCTGTTTTGTACACGAAGTGCATCCAGTTTTTGCCATAACCCTATCCACTTTTTATAACATGCTATGTGGGTGAAATGATGATACCATGGCAACTTTCGACATTTTCAGAGTTCATTTTTAGTGCTTTTCTATTGCAGGGTCATTTCGCTCTAAAAACAGTGAATGCATGAAAAATACCAAATGAAGTCAGAAAGGTTGAAAATTGATGATGTGGCTTTGAATGGTGCATTTTGAACACACAAAAAGTCTTGAGTTCAAATAAGTTAAAAAATAAAATCCCTTTGTAATAGTTGAGTTTTCGTCCGAAAGTCTGATACTTCGAAAGAGATTGTCAGTTTTGTACACGAAGAGCATCCAGGTTTTGCTGTAACCCTCTCAACTTTTGATAACATGCTATGTGGGCGAAATGATGATACCATGCCAACTTTCGACCTTTTCGAAGCTCATTTGTAGTGCTTTTCAATTTCAGTGTCATTTAGCTAAAAAAGCAGTAAATGCATGAAAAATACCAAATGAAGTCAGAAAGGGTTGAAAATCGATGACTTGAATTTGAATGGTGTATTTTGAACATGGAAAAAGTCTGGAGTTCAAATAAGTTGAAAAATATGAAATCCCGTTGTAACAGATGAGTTTTCGTCCGAAATCCGCATACTTCGAAAGATATTATCTGTTTTGTACACGAAGTGCCTCCAGTTTTTGCCGTAGCCCTCACAACTTTTGATAACATGCTATGTGGGTGAAATGATGATACCATGCCAACTTTCAACCTTTTCAAAGTTAATTTGTAGTGCTTTTCAATTTTAGTGGCATTTAGCTAAAAAAATCAGTAAATGCATGAAAAATACCAAATGAAGTCAGAAAGGGTTGAAAATCGATGATGTGGGTTTGAATGGTCCATTTTGAACACGCAAAAAGTCTGGAGTTCAAATAAGTTGAAAAAATGAAATCCCTTTGTAACATATGAGTTTTCGTCCGAAACCCTCGTACTTCGAAAGATATTGTTTGTCTTGTACACGAAGTGCCTCCAGTTTTTGCCGTAACCCTCTCAACTTTTGATAACATGCTATGTGGGTGAAAGATGATACCATGCCAACTTTCAACCTTTTCAAACTTAATTTGTAGTGCTTTTCAACTTCAGTGTCATTTAGCTATAAAAAGTCAGTAAACACATGAAGAATACCAAATAAGTTCAGAAAGGGTTGAAAATTGACGATGTGGCTTTGAATGGTGCATTTTGATCACACAAAAAGTCTGGAGCTCAAATAAGTTCAAAACAATGAAATCCCTTTATAATAGTTGAGTTTTCGTCCGAAACCCCGATACTTGGAAAGAGATTATCTATTTTGTAGACGAAGTGCATCCACTTTTTGCCATAACCCTCTCAACTTTTGATAACCTGCTATGTGGGTGAAATGATGATACCATGCCAACTTTCGTCCTTTTCAGAGTTCATTTGTAGTGCTTTCCAATTTCAGGGTCATTTAGCTCAAAACTCACTAAATGCATGAAAAGTTACAAATAAAGTCAGAAAGGGTTGAAAATTGATGATGTGGCTTTGAATGGTGCATTTTGAACATGCTAAAAGTTCGGAGTTCCAATAAGTTCAACAAAAATTAAATCCCTTTGTAATAGATGTGTTTTCGTCCGAAACCGTGATACTTCGAAAGAGATGGTCTGTTTTGTACATGAAGTGCATCCAGTTTTTGCCATAACCCCTCCACTTTTTATAACATGCTATGTGGGTGAAATGATGATACCATGGCAACTTTCGACCTTTTCAGAGTTCATTTGTAGTGCTTTTCTATTGCAGGGTACTTTAGCTCTGAAAACAGTAAACGCATGAAGAATACCAAATGAAGTTAGAAAGGTTGAAAATTTATGATGTGGCTTTGAATGGTGCATTTTGAACACACAAAAAGTCTTGAGTTGAAATAAGTTCAAAAAATAAAAACCCTTCGTAGTAGTTGAGTTTTCGTCCGAAACCCTGATACTTCGAAAGAAATTGTCAGTTTTGTACACGAAGAGCATCCATGTTTTGCCGTAACCCTCTCAACTTTTGATAACATGCTATGTGGGTGAAATGATGATACCATGCCAACTTTCGACCTTTTCAAAGTTCATTTGTAGTGCTTTTCAATTTCAGTGTCATTTAGCTAAAAAATCAGTAAATGCATGAAAAATGAAGTCAGAAAGGGTTGAAAATCGATGATGTGGGTTTGAATGGTCAATTTTGAACACGCAAAAAGTCTGGAGTTCAAATAAGTTGAAAAATATGAAATCCCTTTGTAACAGATGAGTTTTCGTCCGAAATCCTGATACTTCAAAAGATATTATGTGTTTTGTACACGAATTGCCTCAAGTTTTTGCCGTAACCCTCACAACTTTTGAATAGTGCATTTTGAACACGCAAAAAGTCTGGAGTTCCTATAAGTTGAAAAAAATGAAATCCCTTTGTAACAGATGAATTTTCGTCCGGAACAGTGATACTTCGAAAGAGATTGTCTGTTTTGTACACGAAGTGCATCTAGTTTTTGCCATAACCCTCTCTACTTTTTATAACATGCTATGTGGGTGAAATGATGATACCATTCCAACTGTCGACCTTTTCAGAGTTCACTTGTAGTGCTTTTCAATTGCAGGGTCATTTAGTTCTAAAAAATCAGTAAATGCATGAACAATACCAAATGAAGTCAGAAAGGTTGAAAATTCATGATGTGGCTTTGAATGGTGCATTTTGAACACACAAAAAGTATGGAGTTCCTATAAGTTTAAAAAACTGAAATCCCTTTCTAACAGATGAGTTTTCGTCCAAAACTCTGATACTTCGAAATAGATTGTCTGTTTTGTACACGAAGTGCCTCCACTTTTTGCCATAACCCTCTCAACTTTTGATAACCTGCTATGTGGGTGAAATGATGATACCATGCCAACTTTCAACCTTTTCAAAGTTAATTTGTAGTGCTTTTCAATTTTAGGGTCATTTAGCTCAAAACTCAGTAAATGCATGAAAAATAACAAATAAAGTCAGAAAGCGTTGAAATTGATGATGTGGCTTTGAATGGTGCATTTTGAACACGCAAAAAGTCTGGAGTTCCAATAAGTTCAAAAAAATGAAATCCCTTTGTAATAGATGAGTTTATGTCCGAAATAGTGATACTTCGAAAGGGATTGTCTGTTTTGTACACGAAGTGCATCTAGTTTTTGCCATAACCCTCTCAACTTTTTATAACATGCTATGTGGGTGAAATGATGATACTATTCCAACTTTCAACCTTTTCAGAGTTCATTTGTAGTGCTTTTAAATTGCAGGGTCATTTAGCTCTAAAAAATCAGTAAATGCATGAACAATACCAAATGAATTCAGAAAGGGATGAAAATTGATGATGTGGCTTTGAATAGTGCATTTTGAACACACAAAAAGTCTGGAGCTCAAATAAGTTCAACACAATGAAATCCCTTTGTAATAGTTTAGTTTTCGTCCGAAACCCTCATACTTGGAAAGAGATTATCTGTTTTGTACACGAAGTGCATCCAGTTTTTATCGTAACCCTCTAAACTTTGTATGACATGCTATGTGGGTGAAATGATGATACCATGCCAACTTTCGGCCTTTTCAGAGTTCATTTGTAGTGCTTTTCAATTTCAGGGTCATTTAGATCAAAAATCAGTAAATCCATGAAAAATAACAAACAAAGTCGGAAAGGGGTGCACATTGATGATGTGGCTTTGAATGGTGAATTTTGAACACTCAAAAAGTATGGAAGTTGAAGAAAATAAAATCCCTTTGTAAGAGATGAGTTTTCGTCTGAAACCCTGATACTCCAAAAGAGATTGTCTGTTTTGTACACGAAGTGCATCCAGGCTTTGCCATAACCCTCTCAACTTCTTATAACATGCTACGTGGGGTGAAATGATGATACCATGCCAACTTCGACCTTTTCACGGTTACTTTGTAGTTCCTTTCAATTTCACAATCATTCAGCTCAAAAATCAGTAAGTGCATGAAAAATACCAAATGAAGACAGAAAGGGTTGAAAATCGATGATGTGGATTTGAATGGTGCATTTTGAACACGCAAAAAGTCTGGAGTTCAAATAAGTTAAAAAAATGAAATCCCTGTGTAACAGATGAGTTTTCGTCCGAAACCCTGATACTTCGAAAGATATTATCTGTTATGTACACGAAGTGCCTCTAGTTTTTGCCGTAACCTTCTCAACTTTTGATAGCATGCTATGTGGGTGAAATGATGATACCACGCCAACTTTCAACCTTTTCAAAGTTAATTTGTAGGGCTTTTGAATTTCAGTGTCATTTAGCTAAAAATCAGCAAATGCATGAAAAATACCAAATGAAGTCAGAAAGGGTTGAAAATCGATGATGTGGGTTTTAACGGTGCATTTTGAACACGCAAAAAGTCTGGAGTCCAAATAAGTTGAAAAAAATGAAATCCCTTTGTAACAGATGAGTTTTCGTCCGAAACCGTGATACTTCGAAAGATATTGTTTGTTTTGTACACGAAGTGCCTCCAGTTTTTGCCGTAACCCTCTCAACTTTCGATAACATGCTATGTGGGTGAAATGATGATACCATGCCACCTTTCAACCTTTTCAAATTTAATTTTTTGTGCTTTTCAACTTCAGTGTCATTTAGCTATAAAAAATCAGTAAACGCATGAAGAATACCAAATAAATTCAAAAAGGCTTGAAAATTGACGATGTGGCTTTGAATGCTGCATTTTGAACACACAAAAAGTCTGGAGCTCAAATAAGTTCAAAACAATGAAATCCCTTTATAATGGTTGAGTTTTCTTCCGAAACCCTGATACTTGGAAACAGATTATCTGTTTTGTACACGAAGTGCATCTATTTTTTGCCGTAACCATCTAAACTTTGTATGACATGCTATGTGGGTGAAATGATGATAGCATGCGAACTTTCGTCCTTTTTAGAGTTCATTTGTAGTGCTTTTCAATTTCAGGGTCATTTAGCTCAAAAATCAGTAAATGCATGAAAAATAACAAATAAAGTCAGAAAGGGTTGAAACTTGATGATGCAACTTTGATTGGTGCATTTTGAACAGGCTAGAAGTCTGGAGTTCCAATAAGTTCAAAAAAATGAAATCCCTTTGTAATAGAAGTGTTTTCGTCCGAAACTGTGATACTTCGAGAGAGATGGTCTGTTTTGTACACGAAGTGCATCAAGTTTTTGCCGTAACCCTCTCAACTTTTTATAACATGCTATGTGGGTGAAATGATGATACCATGCCAACTTTCGTCCTTTTCAGAGTTCATTTGTAGTGGTTTTCAATTTCAGGGTCATTTAGCTCAAAAATCAGTAAATGCATGAAAAATAACAAATAAAGTCGAAAAGGGTTCAAAATTGATGATGTGGCTTTGAATGGTGCATTTGAACACTCAAAAAGTATGGAAGTTCAAGAAAATGAAATCCCTTTGTAAGAGATGACTTTTCGTCCGAAACCCTGATACTCCGAAAGGGGTTATCTGTTTTGTACACGAAGTGCATCCACGCTTTGCCGTAACCCTCTCAACTTCTTATAACACGCTATGTGGGGCGAAATGATGATACCGCGCCAACTTTAGACCTTTTCAGAGTTCATTTGTAATGCTTTTGAATTTCACTTTCATTTAGCTCAAAAATAAGTAAAGCATGAAAAATAACAAATGAAGACAGAAAGGATTGAAAATCGATGATGTGCATTTGAATGGTGCATTTTGAACAGGCAAAAATTCTGGAGTTCAAATAAGTTCAAAAAATGAAATCCCTTTGTAATAGTTGCTTTTTCGTCCGAAAACCTGATACTTCGAAAGAGATTGTCTCTTTTGTACACGAAGTGCATCCAGTTTTTGCCGTAACCCTCTCAACTTTTTATAACATGCTATGTGTGTGAAATGATGATACCATACCAACTTTCGACCGTTTCAGAGTTCATTTGTAGTGATTTTCAATTTCAGTGTCATTTAGCTAAAAAATCAATAAATGGATGAAAAATACCAAATAAAGTCAGAAAGGATTGAAAATCGATGTTGTGGATTTGAATGGTGCATTTTGAACATGCAAAAAGTCTTGAGTTCAAATAAGTTGAAAAAATGAAATCCCTTTGTAACAGATGAGTGTTCGTTCGAAACCCTGATACTACGAAAGATATTGTCTATTTCATGCACAAAGTGCATCTAGTTTTTGCCGTAACCGTCTCGAATTTTGATAACATCCTATGTGGGTGAAGTGATGATACCATGCCAACTTTCAACCTTTTCAAAGTTCATTCGTAGTGCTTTTCAACTTCAGTGTCATTTAGCTCTAAAAAATCAGTAAACGCATGAAGAATACCAAATGAATTCAGAAAGGGTTGAAAATTGATGATGTGGCTTTGAATGGTGCATTTTGAACACACAAAAAGTCTCGAGCTCAAATAAGTTCAAAAAAATGAAATCCCTTTATAATAGTTGAGTTTTGGTCAGAAACCCTAACACTTGGAAGGAGATTATCTGTTTTGTATAGGAAGTGCATCCAGTTTTTGCCGTAACCCTCTAAACTTTTTATGTCATGCTGTGTGGGTGAAATGATGATACCATGCCAACTTCCGTCCTTTTCAGAGTTCATTTGTAGTGCTTTCAATTTCAGGGTCATTTAGCTCAAAAATGAGTAAATGCATGAAAAATACCAAATGAAGTTAGAAAGGGTTGAAAATTGATGATGTGGATTTGAATGGTGCATTTCGCACACGCAAAAACTCGTGAGTTCAAATAAGTTCAAAAAAATGAAATCCCTTTGTGACAGATGAGTTTTCGTTCGAAACCCTGATACTTCGAAAGAGATTGTCTGTTTTGTACACGAAGTGCATCCAGTTTTTGTCGTAACCCTCTCAACTTTTTATAACATGCTATCTGGGTGAAATGATCATACCATTCCAACTTTCGACCTTTACAGAGTTCATTTGTAGTGCTTTTCAATTTCAGGGTCATTTCCCTCAAAAATCAGTAAATGCATGAAAAATACCAAATGAAGTCAGAAAGGGTTGAAAATTGATGATGTGGCTTTGAATGGTGCATTTTGAACACACAAAAAGTCTGGAGTTCCAATAATTACAAAAAAATGAAATCCCTCTGTAATAGATGAATTTTCGTCCGAAACCGTGATACTTCGAAAGAGATTGTCTGTTTTGTACACGAAGTGCATCCAGTTTTTGCCATAACCCTCTCAACTTCTTATAACATGCTATGTGGGTGAAATGATGATACCATGCTAACTTTCGACCTTTTTAGAGTTCATTTGTAGTGCTTTTCAATTTCAGTATCATTTAGCTAAAATATCAGTAGACGCATGAAAAATACCAAATGAGTGACAAAGGGTTAAAAATCGATGATGTGGATTTGAATGGTGCATTTTTAACACGCAAAAAGTCTGGAGTTCAAATAAGTTGGAAAAGTGAAATCCCTTTGTAACAGATGAGTTTTCGTCCGAAATCCTGATACTTCAAAAGAGATTGTCTGTTTTGTACACGAAGTGCATCCAGTTTTTGCGGTAACCCTCTCAACCTTTGATAACATGCTATGTGGGTGAAATGATGATACCATGCCAACTTTCAACCTTTTCGAAGTTCTTTTGTAGTGCTTTTCAACTTCATTGTCATTTAGCTATAAAAAAATCAGTAAACGCATGAATAATACCAAATGAATTCAGAAAGGGTTGAAAATTCATGATGCAGCTATGAATGGTGCATTTTGAACACACAAAAAGTCTGGAACTCAAATAAGTTCAAAAAATGAAATCCCTTTATAATAGTTGAGTTTTCGTTTGAAACCCTGATACTTGGAAACAGATTATCTGTTTTGTACACGAAGTACATCCCGTTTTAGCCGTAACCCTCTAAACTTTTTATGACATGCTATGTGGGTGAAATGATGATACCATGCCAACTTTCGTCCTTTCCAGAGTTCATTTGTAGTGCTTTTCAATTTTTGGGGTCATTTAGCTCAAAAATTAGTAAATGCATGAAAAATAACAAATAAAGTCAAAAAGGGAAAATATATGATGTGGCTTTGAATGGTGCATTTTGAACACGCAAAATGTTTGGAGTTCAAATAAGTTCAAGAAAATGAAATCCCTTTGTAAGAGATGAGTTTTCGTCCGAAACCCTATTACTCCGAAAGAGATTGTCTGCTTTGTACATAAAGTGCATCCAGGCTTTGCCGTAACCCTCTCAACTTCTTATGAAATGCTATGTGTGGTGAAATGATGATACCATGCCAACTTTTGACCTTTTTAGAGTTCATTTGTAGTGCTTTTCAATTTCACTCTCATTTCGCTCAAAAATCAGTAAATGCATGAAAAATACCAAATGAAGTCAGAAAGGGTTGAAAATCGATGATGTGGATTTGAATGGTGCATTTTGAACACGCAAAAACTCTGGAGTTCAAATAAGTTGGAAAAAATATAATCCCTTTGTAACAGATGAGTTTTCGTCCGAAACCGTGATACTTCGAAAGAGATTGTCTGTTTCCTACACGAAGTGCATACAGTTTTTGCCGTAACCCTCTCAACTTTTGATAACATGCTATGTGGGTGAAATTATGATACCATGGCAACTTTCAACCTTTTCAAAGTTCATTTGTAGTGCTTTTGCACTTTAGTGTCATTTAGCTATAAAAAATCAGTAAACGCATGAAGAATACCAAATAAATTCAGAAAGGGTTGAAAATTGATGATTTGGCTTTGAATGGTGCATTTTGAACACGCAAATAGTCTGGAGTTACAATAAGTTCATAAAATGAAATCCCTTTTTAATAGATGAGTTTTCGTCTGAAACCCTGATACTTCAAAAGAGATTGTATGTTTTGTACACGAAGTACATCTAGCTTTTGCCATAACCCTCTCAACTTTTTATCACACGCTATGTGGGTGAAATGATGATACCATGCCAACTTTCGACCTTTTCAAAGTTCATTTGTTGTACTTTTTAGTGGCAGGGTCATTTAGCTCTAAAAAATCAGTAAATGCATGAAAAATACCAAATGAAGTCAGAGAGGTTGAAAATTTATGATGTGGCTTTGAATGGTGCATTTTGAACACACAAAAAGTCTAGAGTTCCAATAAGTTCAAAAAAATGAAATCCCTCTGTAATAGATGAGTTTTCGTCCGAAACCGTGATACTTCGAAAGAGATTGTCTGTTTTGTACACGAAGTGCATCCAGTTTTTGCCATAACCCTCTCAACTTTTTATAACATGCTATGTGGTCGAAATGATGATACCATGCCAACTTTCGACCTTTTTAGAGTTCATTTGTAGTGCTTTTCAATTTCAGTGTCATTTAGCTAAAAAATCAATAAATGCATGAAAAATACCAAATGAAGTCAGGAAGGGTTGGAAATCGATGATGTGGATATGAATGGTGCATTTTGAATACGCAAAAAGTCTGGAGTTCAAATAAGTTGAAAAAAATGAAATCCCTTTGTAACAGATGAGTTTTCATCCGAAACCCTGATACTTCGAAAGATATTGTCTGTTTTGTACACGAAGTGCATCTAGTTTTTGCCGTAACCCTCTCAACTTTTGATAACATGCTATGTGGGTGAAATGTTGATACCATGCCAACTTTCAACCTTTTCAAAGTTCATTTGTAGTGCGTTTCAACTTCCGTGTCATTTAGCTGTAAAAAATTAGTAAACACATGAAGAATACCAAATGAATTCACAAAGGCTTCAAAATTGATTATTTGGCTTTGAATGGTGCATTTTGAACACCTAAAAGTCTGGATCTCAAATGAGTTCAAAAAATGAAATCCCTTTATAATAGTTGAGTTTTCGTCCGAAACCCTAATACTTGGAAAGAAATTATCTGTTTTGTACATCAAGTGCATCCAGTTTTTGCCGTAACCCTCTAAAGTTTTATGTCATGCTATGTGGGTGAAATGATGATACCATGCCAACTTTCGTCCTTTCCAGAGTTCGTTTGTAGTGCTTTTCAATTTCAGGGTCATTTCCCTCAAAAACCAGTAAATGCATGAAAAATACCAAATGAAGTCAGAAAGGGCTGAAAATCGATGATGTGGGTTTTAATGGTGCATTTTGCACACGCAAAATGTTTGGAGTACAAATAATTTCAAAAAATTGAAATCCCTTTGTGACGGATGAGTTTTCGTCCGAAACCCTGATACTTCGAAAGAGATTGTTTGTTTTGTACACGAAGTGCATCCAGTTTTTGCCGTAACCCTCTCAACTTTTTATAACATGCTATGTGGGTGAAATGATCATACCGTTCCAACTTTCGACCTTTTCGGAGTTCATTTGTAGTGCTTTACAATTTCAGAGTCATTTAGCTCAAAATCAGTAAATGCATGAAAAATACCAAATCAAGTCAGAAAGGGTTGAAAATTGATAATGTGGATTTGAATGGTGCATTTTGCACACGCAAAAACTCTTGAGTTCAAATAAGTTCGATAAAATGAAATCCCTTTGTGACAGATGAGTTTTCGTCCAAAACCCTGATACTTCGAAAGAGATTGTCTGTTTTATACGCGAAGTGCATCCAGTTTTTGCCGTAACCCTCTCAACTTTTTATAACATGCTATGTGGGTGAAATGATGATATCATTCCAATTTTTGACCTTTTCAGAGTTCATATGTAGTGCTTTTCAATTGCAGGGTCATTTAGATAAAAAAATCAATAAATGCATGAAAAATACCAAATGAAGTCAGAAAGGTTGAAAATTGATGATGTCTCTTTGAATGGTGCATTTTGAACACACAAAAAGTCTGGAGTTGCAATAAGTTCAAAAAATGAAATCCCTCTGTAATAGATGAGTTTTCGTCCGAAACGGTGATACTTCGAAAGAGATTGTATGTTTTGTGCACGAAGTGCATCCAGTTTTTGGCGTAACCCTCTCAACTTTTGATAACATGCTACGTGGGTGAAATGATGATACCATGCCAACTTTCAACCTTTTCAAAGTTCATTTGTAGTGCGTTTCAACTTCCGTGTCATTTAGCTCTAAAAAATTAGTAAATGCATGAAGAATACCAAATTAATTCAGAAAGGGTTCAAAATTGATGATGTGGCTTTGAATGGTGCATTTTGAACACCCAAAAAGTCTGGAGCGCAAATAAGTTCAAAAAAATGAAATCCCTTTACAATAGTTGAGTTTTCGTCCGAAACCCTGATACTTGGAAAGAAATTATCTGTTTTGTACATGAAGTGGATCAAGTTTTTCCGTAACCCTCTAAAGTTTTTATGTCATGCTATGTGGGTGAAATGATGATACCATGCCAACTTTCGTCCTTTTCAGAGTTCATTTGTAGTGCTTTTCAATTTTTGGGGTCATTTAGCTCAAAAATTAGTAAATGCATGAAAAATAACAAATAAAGTCAAAAAGGGTTGAAAATTTATGATGTGGCTTTGAATGGTGCATTTTGAACACGCAAAATGTCTGGAGTTCAAATAAGTTCAAGAAAATGAAATCCCTTTGTAAGAGATGAGTTTTCGTCCGAAACCCTATTACTCCGAAAGAGATTGTCTGATTTGTACACGAAGTGCATCCAGGATTTGCCGGAACCCTCTCAACTTCTTATGACATGCTATATGGGTGAAATTATGATACCATGCCAACTTTCGTCCTTTTCAGAGTTCGTTTGTAGTGCTTTTCAATTTCAGGGTCATTTCCCTCAAAAATCAGTAAATGCATGAAAAATACCAAATGAAGTCAGAAAGGGTTGAAAATTGATGATGAGGCTTTGAATGGTGCATTTTGAACACACAAAAAGTCTGGAGTTCCAATAATTTCAAAAAAATGAAATCCCTGTGTAATAGATGAATTTTCGTCCGAAACCCTGTAACTTCGAAAGAGATTGTCTGTTTTCTACACGAAGTGCATCCAGTTTTTGCCATAACCCTCTGACCTTTTTATAACATGCTATGTGGGTGAAATGATGATACCATGCTAACTTTCGACCTTTTCAGAGTTCATTTGTAGTGCTTTTCAATTGCAGTGTCATTTAGCTCAAATATCAGTAAACGCATGAAAAATACCAAATGAGTGACAAAGGGTTGAAAATCGATGATGTGGATTTGAATGGTGCATTTTGAACGGTGGGTGAAATGATGATACCATGCCAACTTTCGTCCTTTTCAGAGTTCATTTGTAGTGCTTTTCAATTTTTGGGGTCATTTAGCTCAAAAATTAGTAAATGCATGAAAAATAACATATAAAGTCAAAAAGGGTTGAAAATTTATGATGTGGCTTTGAATGGTGCATTTTGAACACGCAAAATGTCTGGAGTTCAAATAAGTTCAAGAAAATGAAATCCCTTTGTAAGAGATGAGTTTTCGTCCGAAACCCTATTACTCCGAAAGATATTGTCTGATTTGTACACGAAGTGCATCCAGGCTTTGCCGTAACCCTCTCAACTTCTTATGACATGCTATATGGGTGAAATGATGATACCATGCCAACTTTCGTCCTTTTCAGAGCTCGTTTGTAGTGCTTTTCAATTTCAGGGTCATTTCCCTCAAAAATCAGTAAATACATGAAAAATACCAAATGAAGTCAGAAAGGGTTGAAAATTGATGATGTGGCTTTGAATGGTGCATTTTGAACACACAAAAAGTCTGGAGTTCCAATAATTTCAAAAAAATGAAATCCCTCTGTAATAGATGAATTTTCGTCCGAAACCGTGATACTTCGAAAGAGATTGTCTGTCTTCTACACGAAGTGCATCCAGTTTTTGCCATAACCCTCTGAACTTTTTATAACATGCTATGTGGGTGAAATGATGATACCATGCTAACTTTCGACCTTTTCAGAGTTCATTTGTAGTGGTTTTCAATTTCAGTGTCATTTAGCTCAAATATCAGTAAACGCATGAAAAATACCAAATGAGTGACAAAGGGTTGAAAATCGATGATGTGGATTTGAATGGTGCATTTTGAACGTGCAAAAAGTCTGGAGTTCAAATAAGTTGGAACAAGTGAAATCCCTTTGTAACAGATGAGTTTTCGTCCGAAACCCTGATACTTCGAAAGAGATTGTCTGTTTTGTACACGAAGTGCATCCAGTTTTTGCCGTAACCCTCTCAACCTTTGATAACATGCTATCTGGGTGAAACGATGATACCATGCCAACTTTCAACCTTTTCGAAGTTCTTTTGTAGTGCTTTTCAACTTCAGTGTCATTTAGCTATAAAAAATCACTAAACGCATGAAGAATACCAAATGAATTCATAAAGGGTTGAAAATTGATGATGTGGCTTTGAATGGTGCATTTTGAACACACAAAAACTCTGGAGCTCAAGTAAGTTCATAAAAATGAACTCCCTTTATAATAGTTGAGTTTTCGTCCGGAACCCTGATACTTGGAAAGAGATTATCTGTTTTGTACACGAAGTGCATCCAGATTTTGCCGTAACCCACTAAAATTTTTACGACATGCTATGTGGGTGAAATGATGATACCATGCCAACTTCCGTTCTTTTCAGAGTTCATTTGTAGTGCTTTTCAATTTAAGGGTCATTTAGCTCAAAAATCAGTAAACGCATGAAGAGTCCCAAATAAAGTCAAAAAGGGTTGAAAATTGATGATGTGGCTTTAATGGTGAATTTCGAACATGCAAAAAATCTGGAGTTCCAATAAGTTCAAAAAAATGAAATCCCTTTGTAATAGATGAGTTTTCGTCCGAAACCATGATACATCGAGAGAGATTGTCTGTTTTTTACACGAAGTGCATCCAGTTTTTGCCATAACCCTCTCAACTTTTTATAACATGCTATGTGGGTGAAATGATGATACCATGCCAACTTTCGACCTTTTCAGAGTTCATTTGTAGTTCTTTTCAATTGCAGGGTCATTTAGCTCTGAAAAATCAATAAATGCATGAAAAATACCAAATGAACTGAGAAAGGTTGAAAATTTATGATGTGGCTTTGAATGGTGCATTTTGAACACACAAAAAGTCTGGAGTTCCAATAAGTTCAAAAAAATGAAATCCCTTTGTAATAGATGAGTTTTCGTCCGAAACCCTCATACTTCGAAATAGATTATGTGTTTTGTACACGAAGTGCATCCAGTTTTTGCCATAACCCTCTCAACTTTTTATAACATGCTATGTGGGTGAAATTATGATACCATGCCAACTTTCAACCTTTTCAGAGTTCATTTGTAGTGCTTTTGAATTTGAGTGTCATTTAGCTACAAAATCAGTAAATGCACGAAAAATACCAAATGAAGTCAGAAAGGGTTCAAAATGTATGATGTGGATTTGAATGGTGCATTTTGAACACGAAAAAAATCTGGAGTTCAAATAAGATGAAAAAATGGAAATACCTTTGTAACAGATGAGTTTTCGTCCGAAACCGTGATACTTCGAAAGATATTGTTTATTTTGTACACGAAGTGCATCTAGTTTTTGCCGTAACCCTGTCAACTTTTGATAACATGCTATGTGGGTGAAATGATGATACCATGCCAACTTTCAACCTTTTCAAAGTTCATTTGTAGTGCTTTTCAACTTCAGTGTCATTTAGCTATAAAAAATCAGTAAACGCATGAAGAATACAAAATGAATTCAGAAAGGGTTGAAAATTGATGATGTCGCTTTGAATGGTGCAGTTTGAACACACAAAAAGTCTTCAGCTCAAATAAGTTCAAAAAAATAAAATCCCTTTATAATAGTTGAGTTTTCGTCCGAAACCATGATACTTGGAAAGAGATTATCTGTTTTGTACACGAAGTGCATCCAGTTTTTGCCGTAACCGTCTAAACTTTTGATGACATGCTATGTGGGTCAAATGATGATACCATGCTAACTTTCGTCCTTTTCAGAGTTCATTTGTAGTGCTTTTCAATTTCAGGGTCATTTAGCTCAGAAAAAGTAAATGCTTGAAAAATAAAAAATAAAGTCAGAAAGGGTTGAAAATTGATGATGTGGCTTTGAATGGTGCATTTTGACCTTTTCAGAGTTCATTTGTAGTGCTTTTCAATTTCAGTGTCACTTAGCTAAAAAATGAGTAAATGAATGAAAAATACCAAATGAAGTCAGAAAGGGTTGAAAATCGATGATGTTGACTTGAATGGTGCATTTTTAACACGCAAAAAGTCTAGAGTTCAAATAAGTTGAAAAAATGAAATCCCTTTGTAACAGATGAGTTTTCGTCCGAAACCCTGATACTTCAAAAGATATTGTCTCTTTCGTACACGAAGTGCATCTTGTTTTTGCCGTAACCCTCTCAACTTTTGATAACATGCTATATGGTGAAATGATGATACCATGCCAACTTTCAACCTTTTCAAAGTTCGTTTGTAGTGCTTTTCAACTTCTGTTTCATTTAGCTATAAAAAATCAGTAAACGCATGAAGAATACCAAATGAATTCAGAAAGGGTTGAAAATTGATGATGTGGCTTTGAATGGTGCATTTTGAACACACAAAAAGTTTGGAGCTCAAATAAGTTCAAAAAAATGAAATACCTTTATAATAGTTGAGTTTTCGTCCAAAACCCTCATACTTGGAAAGAGATTATCTTTTTTGTACAAGAAGTGCATCCAGATTTAGCCATAACCCTCTAAACTTTTTATGACATGCTATGTGGGTGAAATGATGATACCATGCCAACTTTCATCCTTTTGAGAGTTCATTTGTCGTGCTTTTCAATTTAAGGGTCATTTAGCTCAAAAATCAGTAAATGCATGGAAAATATCAAATAAAGTCAGAAAGGGTTGAAAATTGATGATGTGTCTTCGAATGTTGCATTTTGAACACATAAAAAGTCTGGAGTTCCAATAAGTTCAAAAAAATGAAATCCCTTTGTAATAGATGAGTTTTCGTCTGAAACCATGATACTTCGAAATAGATTGTCTGTTTTATACACGAAGTGCATCCAGTTTTTGCCATAACCCTCTCAACATTTTATAACATGCTATGTGGGTGAAATGATGAGACCATGCCAACTTTCGACCTTTTCAAAGTTCATTTGTAGTGCTTTTCAATTTAAGTGTCATTTAGCTAAAAAATCAGTAAATGGATGAAAAATACCACATGAAGTCAAAAAGGGTTGAAAATCGATGATGTGGATTTGAATGGTGCATTTTGAACACGCAAAAAGTCTGGACCTCAAATAAGATGAAATAAATGAAATCCCTTTGTAATAGATGAGTTTTCGTCCGAAACCCTGATACTTCAAAAGATATTGTCTGTTTTGTACATGAAGTGCATCCAGTTTTTGCCATAACACTCTCTACTTTTGATAACATGCTATGTGGGTGAAATGATGATACGATGCCAACTTTGAAACTTTTCAAAGTTCATTTGTACTGCTTTTCAACTTGAGTGTCATTTAGCGATAAAAAATCACTAAACGCATGAAGAATACCAAATGAATTCAGAAAGGGTTGAAAATTGATGATGTGGCTTTGAATGGTGCATTTTGAACACACAAAAAGTCTGGAGCTCAAATAAGTTCAAAAAAATGAAATACCTTTATAATAGTTGAGTTTTCGTCCAAAACCCTGATACTTGGAAAGAGATTATCTTTTTTGTACACGAAGTGCATCCAGATTTAGCCGTAACCCTCTAAACTTTTTATGACATGCTATGTGGGTGAAATGATGATACCATGCCACCTTTCATACTTTTGAGAGTTCATTTGTAGTGCTTTTCAATTTAAGGGTCATTTAGCTCAAAAATCAGTAAATGCATGGAAAATATCAAATAAAGTCAGAAAGGGTTGAAAATTGTTGATGTGGCTTTGAATGTTGCATTTTGAACACACAAAAAGTCTGGAGTTCCAATAAGTTCAAAAAAATGAAATCCCTTTGTAATAGATGAGTTTTCGTCCGAAACCATGATACTTCGAAATAGATTGTCTGTTTTATACACGAAGTGCATCCAGTTTTTGCCATAACCCTCTCAACATTTTATAACATGCTATGTGGCTGAAATGATGAGACCATGCCAACTTTCGACCTTTTGAGAGTTCATTTGTAGTGCTTTTCAATTTAAGTGTCATTTAGCTAAAAAATCAGTAAATGGATGAAAAATACCACATGAAGTCAAAAAGGGTTGAAAATCGATGATGTGGATTTCAATGGTGCATTTTGAACACGCAAAAAGTCTGGACCTCAAATAAGATGAAATAAAGGAAATCCCTTTGTAATAGATGAGTTTTCGTCCGAAACCCTGATACTTCAAAAGATATTGTCTGTTTTGTACACGAAGTGCATCTTGTTTTTGCCATAACACTCTCTACTTTTGATAACATGCTATGTGGGTGAAATGATGATACGATGCCAACTTTGAAACTTTTCAAAGTTCATTTGTACTTCTTTTCAACTTCAGTGTCATTTAGCTATATAAAATAGGTAAACTCATGAAGAATACCAAATGAATTCAGAAAGGGTTGAAAATTGATGATGTGGCTTTGAATGGTGCATTTTGAACACACAAAAAGTCTGGAGCTCAAATAAGTTCAAAAAAATAAAATCCCTTTATAATAGTTGAGCTTTCGTCCGAAACCATGATACTTGGAAAGAGATTGTCTGTTTTGTACACGAAGTGCATCCAGATTTTGTCGTAACCCTCTAACCTTTTTACGACATGCTATGTGGGTGAAATGATGATACCAAGCCAATTTCCGTCCTTTTCAGAGTTCATTTGTAGTGCTTTTCAATTTAAGGGACATTTAGCTCTAAAATCAGTAAATGCATAAAAAATAACAAATAAAGTCGGAAAGGGTTGAAAATTGATGATGTGGCTTTGAATGGTGCATTTTCAACATGCAAAAAATCTGGAGTACCAATAAGTTCAAAAAAATGAAATCCCTTTGTAATAGATGAGTTTTCGTCCGAAACCATGATACTTCGAAAGAGATTGTTTGTTTTTTACACGAAGTGCATCCAGTTTTTGCCATAACCCTCTCAACTTTTTATAACATGCTATGTGGGTGAAATGATGATACCATGCCAACTTTCGACCTTTTCAGAGTTCATTTGTAGTGCTTTTCAATTGCAGGGTCATTTAGTTCTGAAAAA
Source organism: Hordeum marinum (assembly GCA_022496015.1). Lineage (NCBI taxonomy): Eukaryota > Viridiplantae > Streptophyta > Magnoliopsida > Poales > Poaceae > Hordeum > Hordeum marinum. Next base: position 105,530 of record JAAAWK010001164.1, on the reverse strand, counting down.
TCAGTAAATGCATGAAAAATACCAAATGAAGTGAGAAAGGTTGAAAACTTATGATGTGGCTTTGAATGGTGCATTTTGAACACACAAAAAGTCTGGAGTTCCAATAAGTTCAAAAAAATGAAATCCCTTTGTAATAGATGAGTTTTCGTCCGAAACCCTCATACTTCAAAATAGATTGTCTGTTTTGTACATGAAGTGCATCCAGTTTTTGCCATAACCCTCTCAACTTTTTATAACATGCTATGTGGGTGAAATGATGATACGATGCCAACTTTGAAACTTTTCAAAGTTCATTTGTACTTCTTTTCAACTTCAGTGTCATTTAGCTATATAAAATAGGTAAACTCATGAAGAATACCAAATGAATTCAGAAAGGGTTGAAAATTGATGATGTGGCTTTGAATGGTGCATTTTGAACACACAAAAAGTCTGGAGCTCAAATAAGTTCAAAAAAATAAAATCCCTTTATAATAGTTGAGTTTTCGTCCGAAACCATGATACTTGGAAAGAGATTGTCTGTTTTGTACACGAAGTGCATCCAGATTTTGTCGTAACCCTCTAAACTTTTTACGACATGCTATGTGGGTGAAATGATGATACCAAGCCAATTTCCGTCCTTTTCAGAGTTCATTTGTAGTGCTTTTCAATTTAAGGGACATTTAGCTCTAAAATCAGTAAATGCATAAAAAATAACAAATAAAGTCGGAAAGGGTTGAAAATTGATGATGTGGCTTTGAATGGTGCATTTTCAACATGCAAAAAATCTGGAGTACCAATAAGTTCAAAAAAATGAAATCCCTTTGTAATAGATGCGTTTTCGTCCGAAACCATGATACTTCGAAAGAGATTGTTTGTTTTTTACACGAAGTGCATCCAGTTTTTGCCATAACCCTCTCAACTTTTCATAACATGCTATGTGGGTGAAATGATGATACCATGCCAACTTTCGACCTTTTCAGAGTTCATTTGTAGTGCTTTTCAATTGCAGGGTCATTTAGTTCTGAAAAATCAGTAAATGCATGAAAAATACCAAATGAAGTGAGAAAGGTTGAAAACTTATGATGTGGCTTTGAATGGTGCATTTTGAACACACAAAAAGTCTGGAGTTCCAATAAGTTCAAAAAAATGAAATCCCTTTGTAATAGATGAGTTTTCGTCCGAAACCCTCATACTTCAAAATAGATTGTCTGTTTTGTACATGAAGTGCATCCAGTTTTTGCCATAACCCTCTCAAATTTTTATAACATGCTATGTGGGTGAAATGATGATACCATGCCAACTTTCGACCTTTTCAGAGTTCATTTGTAGTGCTTTTCAATTTCAGTGTCATTTAGCTACAAAATCAGTAAATGCACGAAAAATACCAAATGAAGTCAGAAAGGGTTTAAAATCGATGATGTGGATTTGAATGGTGCATTTTGAACACGCAAAAAGTCTGGAGTTCAAATAAGATGAAAAAATGGAAATCCCTTTGTAACAGATGAGTTTTCATCCGAAACCGTGATACTTCGAAAGATATTGTCTATTTTATACATGAAGTGCATCTAGTTTTTGCCGTAACCCTGTCAACTTTTTATAACATGCTATGTGGGTGAAATGATGATACCTTACCAACTTTCAACCTTTTCAAAGTTCATTTGTAGTGCTTTTCAACATCAGTGTCATTTAGCTATAAAAAATCAGTAAACGCATGAAGAATATAGAATGAATTCAGAAATGGTTGAAAATTGATGATGTGGCTTTGAATGGTGCATTTTGAACACACAAAAAGTGTGCATCTCAAATAAGTTCAAAAAAATGAAATCCCTTTATAATAGTTGAGTTTTCGTCCGAAACCCTCATACTTGGAAAGAGATTATCTGTTTTGTACACGAAGTGCATCCAGTTTTTGCCGTAACCCTCTAAACTTTTGATGACATGCTATGTGGGTCAAATGATGATACCATGCTAACTTTCGTCCTTTTCAGAGTTCATTTTTAGTGCTTTTCAATTTCAGTGTCACTTAGCTCAAAAATCAGTAAATGCATGAAAAATACCAAATGCAGTCACAAAGGGTTGAAAATCGATGATGTTGACTTGAATAGTGCATTTTTAACACACAAAAAGTCTAGAGTTCGAATAAGTTGAAAAAATGAAATCCCTTTGTAACAGATGAGTTTTCGTCTGAAACCCTGATACTTCAAAAGATATAGTCTGTTCTGTCCATGAAGTGCATCCAGTTTTTGTCGTAACCCTCTCAACTTTTGATAACATGCTACGTGGGTGAAATGATGATACCATGCCAACTTTCAACATTTTCAAAGTTCATTTGTAGTGCTTTTCAACTTCAGTGTCATTTAGCTAGAAAAATCAGTAAACGCATGAAGAATACCAAATAAATTCAGAAAGGGTTGAAAATTGATGATGTGGCTTTGAATGGTGCATTTTGAACACACAAAAAGTATGGAGCTCAAATAAGTTCAAAAAAATGAAATACCTTTATAATAGTTGAGTTTTCGTCCGAAACCCTGGTACATGGAAAGAGATTATTTGTTTTGTACACGTAGTGCATCCAGTTTTTGTCGTAACCCTCTCAAATTTTTATAACATGATATGTGGGTCAAATGATGATACCATGCCAACTTTCGTCCTTTTTAGAGTTGAAAATTGATGATGTGGCTTTGAATGGTGCATGTTGAACACGCAAAACGTCTGGAAAGTTCAAGAAAATGAAATTGCTTTGTAAGACATCAGTTTTCGTCCGAAACCCTCATACTCCGAAAGTGATTGTCTGTTTTCTACACGAAGTGCATACAGCCTTTGCCGTAACCCTCTCAACTTCTTATAACATGCTATGTGGGGTGAAATGATGATACCATGCCAACTTTTGACCTTTTTAGAGTTTATTTGTAGTGCTTTTCAATTTCTGTGTCATTTAGCTCTAAAAAATCAGTAAATCCATGAAAATACCAAATGAAGTCAGAAAGGTTGAAAATTGATGATGTGGATTTGAATGGTGCATTTTGAACACGCAAAACGTCTGGAGTCGAAATAAGTTTAAAAAATGAAAGCCCTTTGTAATAGATGAGTTTTCGTCCGAAACCCTGATACTTCAAAAGATATTGTTTGTTTTGTACACGAAGTGCATCCAGTTTTAGCCGTAACCCTCTGAACTTTTTATGTTATGCTATGTGGGTGAAATGATGATGCCATACCAACTTTCGTCCTTTTCAGAGTTCATTTGTAGTGCTTTTCAATTTCAGGGTCATTTAGCTCAAACATGAGTAAATGCATGAAAAATACCAAACGAAGTCAGAAAGAGTTGAAAATAGATGATGTGGATTTGAATGGTGCATTTTGCACAAGCAAAAAGTCTGGAGTTCAAATAAGTTCAAAAAATGAAATCCCTTTGTGAAAAATGAGTTTTCGTCCGAAACCCTGATACTTCGAAAGAGATTGTCTGTTTTGTACACGAAGTGCATCTAGTTTTTATCGTAAACCTCTGAACTTTTTATAACATGCTATGTGGGTGAAATGATGATACCATTCCAACTTTTGACCTTTTCAGAGTTCATTTCTGGTGCTTTTCAATTGCAAGGTCATTTAGCTCTAAAAAAATCAGTAAATGCATGAAAAATTCCAAATGAAGTTAGAAAAGTTGAAAATTGATGATGTGGCTTTGAATGGTGCATTTTGAACACACAAAAAGTCTGGAGTTCCAATAAGTTCAAAAAATGAAATCCCTTTGTAATAGATGAGTTTTCGTCCCAAACAGTGATACTTCGAAAGAGATTGTCTGTTTTGTACACGAAGTGCATCCAGTTTTTGCCATAACCCTCTCAACTTTTTATAACATGCTATGTGGGTGAAATGTTGGTACCATGCCAACTTTCGACCTTTTTAGAGTTCATTTGTAGTGCTTTTCAATTTCAGTGTCATTTAGCTCTAAAAAAATCAGTAAATGCATGAAATATACCAAAAGAAGTCAGAAAGGTTGAAAATAGATGATGTGGATTTGAATGGTGCATTTTGAACACACAAAAAGTCTGGAGTTCCAATAAGTTCAAAAAAATGAAATCCCTCTGTAATAGATGAGTTTTCGTCCGAAACCATGATACTTCGAAAGAGATTGTCTGGTTTGTACACGAAGTGCATCCAGTTTTTGCCATAACCCTCTCAACTTTTTATATCATGCTATGTGGGTGAAATGATGATACCATGGCAACTTTCGACCTTTTCAGAGTTCATTTGTAGTGCTTTTCACTTTCAGTGTCATTTAGCTAAAAAATCAGTAATTGCATGAAAAATACCAAATGAAGTCAGAAAGGGTTGACAATCGATGACGTGGATTTGAATGGTGCATTTTGAACACGCAAAAAGTCTGGAGTTCAAATAAGTTCAAAAAATGAAATCCCTTTGAAATAGTTGAGTTTTCGTCCCAAACCCTGATACTTTGTAAGATATTGTCTGTTTTGTACACGAAGTGCATCCAGTTTTTGCCGTAACCCTCTCAAATTTTGATAACATTCTATGTGGGTGAAATGATGATACCATGCCAACTTTCAACCTTTTCAAAGTTCATTTGTAGTGCTTTTCAACTTCAGTGTCATTTAGCTATAAAAAATTAGTAAACGCATGAAGAATACCAAATGAATTAAGAAAGGGTTGAAAAATGATGATGTGGCTTTGAATGGTGCATTTTGAACACATAAAAAGTCTAGAGCTCAAATAAGTTCAAAAAAATGAAATCCCTTTATAATAGTTGACTTTTCGTCCCAAACCCTGATACTTGGAAAGAGATTATCTGTTTTGTACACGAAGTGCATCCAGTTTTTGCCGTAACCCTCTAAACTTTTTATGTCATGCTAAGTGGGTGAAATGATGATACCATGCCAAATTTCGTCCTTTTGAGGGTTCATTTGTAGTGCTTTTCAATTGCAAGGACATTTAGCTCTAAAAAATCAGTAATGCATGAAAAATACTAAATGAAGTCAGAAAGGTTGAAAATTGATGATGTGGCTTTGAATGGTCCATTTTGAACACACAACAAGTCTGGAGTTCCAATAAGTTCAAAAACTGAAATCCCTTTATAATAGATGAGTTTTCGTCCTATGATACTTCGAAAGAGATTGTCTGTTTTGTACACGAAGTGCATGCTGTTTTTTCCGTAACCCTCTCAACTTTTGATAACATGCTATGTGGGTGAAATGATGATACCATGCCAACTTTCAACCTTTTCAAAGTTCATTTGTAGTGCTTTTCAACTTCAGTGTCATTTAGTTGTACAAATTCAGTAAACGCATGAAGAATACCAAATGAATTCAGAATGGGTTAAAAATTAATGATGTTGCTTTGAATGGTGCATTTTGAACACACAAAAAGTCTGGAGGTCAAATAAGTTCAAAAATGAAATCCCTTTATAATAGTTGCGTTTTCATCCGAAACCCTCATAGTTGGAAAGAGATTATCTGTTTTGTACACGAAGTGCATCCATTTTTTGCCGTAACCCTCTAAACTTTTTATGACATGCTATGTGGGTGAAATGATGATACCATGCCAACTTTCGTCCTTTTCAGTGTTCATTTGTAGTGCTTTTAGATTTCAGGGTCATTTAGCTCAAAAATCAATAAATGCATGAAAAATAACAAATAAAGTACGAAAGGGTTGAAAATTGACGATGTGGCTTTGAATGGTGCATGTTGGACACGCAAAAAGTCTGGAAGTTCAAGAAAATGAAATCGCTTTGTAAGAGATCAGTTTTCGTCCGAAACACTCATACTCCGAAAGAGATTGTCTGTTTTCTACACGAAGTGCATCCAGCCTTTGCCGTAACCCTCTCAACTTCTTATAACATGCTGTGTGGGGTGAAATGATGATACCATGCCAACTTTTGACCTTTTCAGAGTTTATTTGTAGTGCTTTTCAATTTCACTTTCATTTAGCTCAAAAATCAGTAAATGCATGATAAATACCAAATGAAGCCAGAAAGGGTTGAAAATTTATGATGTGGCTTTGAATGGTGCAGTTTGAACAAGCAAAAAGCCTGGAGTTCAAATAAGTTCAAAAAATGAAATCCCTTTGTAACAGATGAGTTTTCATCCGAAACCCTGGTACTTCGAAAGAGATTGTCTGTTTTGTGCACGAAGTGCATCCAGTTTTTACCGTAACCCTCTAAACTTTTTATAACATGCTATGTGGGTGAAATGATGATACCATGCCAACTTTTGACCTTTTCAGAGTTTATTTGGAGTGCTTTTCAATTTCAGGGTCATTTAGCTCAAAAATCAATAAATGCATGAAAAATACCAAATTAAGTCATAAAGGGTTGAAAATCGATGATGTGGCTTTGAATATTGCATTTTGCACACGGAAAAAGTCTGGAGTTCAAATAAGTTCAAAAAAATGAAATCCCTTGTGATAGATGAGTTCTCGTCCGGAACCCTGATACTTCGAAAGAGATTGTCTATTTTGTACATGAAATGCATCAAGTTTTTGTCGTAACCCTCTCAACTTTTTATAACATGCTATGTGGGTGAAATGATGATACCATTCCAACTTTTGACCTTTTCAGAATTCATTTGTAGTGCTTTTCAATTGCGGGGTTATTTAGCTCTAAAAAATAAGTAAATGCATGAAAAATACCAAATGAAGTCAAAAAGGGTTGAAAATCGATGCTGTGGATTTGAATGGTGCATTTTGAACACGCAAAAAGTCTGGAGTTCAAATAAGTTCAAAAAATAAAATCCGTTTGTAATAGTTGAGTTTTCGTCCGAAACCCTGATACTTCGAAAGATGTTGTTTGTTTTGTACACGAAGTGCATCCAGTTTTTGCCATCACCCTCTCAACTTTTTATAACATGCTACGTGGGTGAAAGGATGATACCGTGCCAACTTTCGACCTTTTGAGAGTTCATTTGTAGTGCTTTTCACTTTCAGTATCATTTAGCTAAAAAAACACTAAATGCATGAAAAATACCAAATGAAGAAATAAAGGGTTGAAAATCGATGATGTGGATTTGAATGGTGCATTTTGAACACGCAGAAAGTCTGGAGTTCAAATAAGTTGAATAAAATGAAATTGCTTTGTAACAGATGAGTTTTCGTCCGAAACCCAGATACTTTGAAAGATATTGTCTGTTTTGTACACGAAGTGTATCCAGTTTTTGCCATAACCCTCACAAATTTTGATAACATGCTATGTGGGTGAAATTATGATACCATGCCAACTTTCAACCTTTTCAAAGTTCATTTGTAGTGCTTTTCAACTTCAGTGTCATTTAGCTATAAAAAATCAGTAAACGCATAAAGAATACCAAATGAATTCAAAAAGGGTCGAAAATTGATGATGTGGCTTTGAAAGGTGCATTTTGAACACATAAAAAGTCTGGAGCTCAAATAAGTTCAAAAAATTGAAATCCCTTTATAATAGTTTAGTTTTCGTCCGAATCCCTGATACTCGGAAAGAGATTATCTATTTTGTACACGAAGTGCATCCAGTTTTTTCCGTAACCCTCTAAAGTTTTTATGTCATGCTATGTGGGTGAAACGATGATACCATGCCAACTTTCGTCCTTTTAATAGTTCATTTGTAGTGCTTTTCAATTTGCAGGTCATTTAGCTCAAACATCAGTAAATGCATGAAAAATACCAAATGAAGTGACAACGGATTGAAAATCGATGATGTGGATTTGAATGGTGCATTTTGCACACGAAAAAAGTCTGGAGTGCAAATAATTTCAAAAAAATGAAATCCCTTGTGACAAATGAGTTTTCGTCCGAAACCCTGATACTTCGAAAGAGATTGTCTCTTTTGTACACGAAGGGCATCCGGTTTTTGCCCTAACCCTCTCGACATTTTATAACATGCTATGTGGGTGAAATGATGATACCATTCCAACTTTTGACATTTTCAGAATTCATTTGTAGTGCTTTTCAATTGCGGGGTTATTTAGCTCTAAAAAATAAGTAAATGCATGAAAAATACGAAATGAAGTCAAAAAGGGTTGAAAATCGATGCTGTGGATTTGAATGGTGCATTTTGAACACGCAAAAAGTCTGGAGTTCAAATAAGTTCAAAAAATAAAATTCGTTTGTAATAGTTGAGTTTTTGTCCGAAACCCTGATACTTCGAAAGATGTTGTTTGTTTTGTACACGAAGTGCATCCAGTTTTTGCCATCACCCTCTCAACTTTTTATAACATGCTACGTGGGTGAAATGATGATACGATGCCAACTTTCGACCTTTTCAGAGTTCATTTGTAGTGCTTTTCACTTTCAGTATCATTTAGCTAAAAAAACACTAAATGCATGAAAAATACCAAATGAAGTAATAAAGGGTTGAAAATCGATGATGTGGATTTGAATGGTGCATTTTGAACACGCAGAAAGTCTGGAGTTCAAATAAGTTGAATAAAATGAAATCGCTTTGTAATAGATGAGTTTTCGTCCGAAACCCAGATACTTTGAAAGATATTGTCTGTTTTGTACACGAAGCGTATCCAGTTTTTGCCATAACCCTCACAAATTTTGATAACATGCTATGTGGGTGAAATTATGATACCATGCCAACTTTCAACCTTTTCAAAGTTCATTTGTGGTGCTTTTCAACTTCAGTGTCATTTAGCTATAAAAAATCAGTAAATGCATAAAGAATACCAAATGAATTCAGAAAGGGTCGAAAATTGATGATGTGGCTTTGAATGGTGCATTTTGAATACATAAAAAGTCTAGAGCTCAAATAAGTTGAAAAAATTGAAATCCCTTTATAATAGTTTAGTTTTCGTCCGAATCCCTGATACTCGGAAAGAGATTATCTGTTTTGTACACGAAGTGCATCCAGTTTTTTCCATAACCCTCTAAAGTTTTTATGTCATGCTATGTGGGTGAAACGATGATACCATGCCAACTTTCGTCCTTTTAATAGTTCATTTGTAGTGCTTTTCAATTTGAAGGTCATTTAGCTCAAACATCAGTAAATGCATGAAAAATACCAAATGAAGTGATAACGGATTGAAAATCGATGATGTGGATTTGAATGGTGCATTTTGCACACGAAAAAAGTCTGGAGTTCAAATAATTTAAAAAAAATGAAATCCCTTGTGACAGATGAGTTTTCCTCCGAAACCCTGATACTTCGAAAGAGATTGTCTGTTTTGTACACGAAGTGCATCCGGTTTTTGCCCTAACCCACTCGACTTTTTATAACATGCTATGTGGGTGAAATGATGATACCATTCCAACTATCGACCTTTTTAGAGTTCATTTGTAGTGCTTTTCACTTGCGGGGTCATTTAGCTCTAAAAATCAGTAAATGCATGAAAAATACCAAATGAAGTCAGAAAGGTTGAAAATTGATGATGTGGATTTGAATGGTGCATTTTGAACACGCAAAACGTCTGGAGTCAAAATAAGTTGAAAAAATGAAAGCCCTTTGTAATAGATGAGTTTTCGTCCGAAACCCTGATACTTCGAAGGATATTGTTTGTTTTGTACACGAAGTGCATCCAGTTTTAGCCGTAACCCTCCGAACTTTTGATAACATGCTATGTGGGTGAAACGATGATACCATGGAAAATTTAAACCTTTTCAAAGTTCATTTGTAGTGCTTTTCAACTTCAGTGTCATTCAACTTCAAAAAATCAGTAAACGCATGAAGAATACCAAATGAATTCAGAAAGTGTTGAAAATTGATGATGTGGCTTTGAATGGTGCATTTTGAACACACAAAAAGTCTAGAGCTCAAATATGTTCCAAAAATGAACTCCCTTTATAATAGTTGAGTTTTTGTCCGAAACCCTAATACTTGCAAAGTCTATTTTGTACACGAAGTGCATCGAGTTTTTGCCGTAACCCTCTAAACTTTTTAGGTCATGTTATGTGGGTGAAATGATGATACCATGCCAACTTTCGTCCTTTTCAGAGTTCATTTGTAGTGCTTTTCAATTTCAGGGTCATTTAGCTCAAAAATCAGTAAATGCATGAAAAATACTAAATGAAGTCAGAAAGAGTGGAAAATCAATGATGTGGATTTGTATGGTGCATTTTGCACAAGCAAAAAGTCTGGAGTTCAAATAAGTTCAAAAAAATGAAATCCCTTTGTGACTGATGAGTTTTCGTCTGAAACCCTGATACTTCGAAAGAGATTGTCTGTTTTGTACACGAAGTGCATCCAGTTGTTGCCGTAACCCTCTCAACTTTTTATAACATGCTATGTGGGTGAAATGATGATACCATTCCAACTTTTGACCTTTTCAGAGTTCATTTGTAGTGCTTTTCAATTGCAAGGTCATTTCGCTCTAAAAAATCAGTAAATGCATGAACAATAGCAAATGAAGTCAGAAAGGTTGAAAATTGATGATGTGGCTTTGAATGGTGAATTTTGAACTCACAAAAAGTCTGGAGTTCCAATAAGTTCAAAAAAATGTAATCCCTTTGTAATAGATGAGTTTTCGTCCGAAATAGTGATACTTCGAAAGAGATTGTCTGTTTTGTACAAAAGTGCATCTAGTTTTTGCCATAACCCTCTCAACTTTTTACAAAATGCTATGTGGATGAAATGATGATACCATGCCAACTTTCGACCTTTTTAGAGTTCATTTGTAGTGCTCTTCAATTTCAGTGTCATTTAGCTCTAAAAAATCAGTAAATGCATGAAAAATACCAAATGAAGTCAGAAAGGTTGAAAATCGATGATGTGGATTTGAATGGTTCATTTTCACACGCAAAAAGTCTGGAGTTCAAATAAGTTAAAAAAAATGAAATCCCTTGTGACAGATGAGTTTTCGTACGAAACGCTGATACTTCGAAAGAGATTGTCTGTTTTGTACACGAAGTACATCCAGTTTTTGTCATAACCCTCTCACCTTTTTATAACATGCTATGTGGGCGAAATGATGATACCATTCCAACTTTTGACCTTTTCAGAATTCATTTGTAGTGCTTTGCAATTGCAAGGTCATTTAGCTCTATAAAATCAGTAAATGCATGAAAAATACCAAATGAAGTCAGAAAGGTTAAAAATTGATGATGTGGCTTTGAATGGTGCATTTTGACACACAAAAAGTCTGGAGTTCCAATACGTTCAAAAAAATGAAATCCCTTTGTAATAGATGAGTTTTCGTCTGAAAACGTGATTCTTCGAAACAGATTGTGTCTTTTGTACACGAAGTGCATCCAGTTTTTGCCGTAACCCTCTCAACTTTTTATAACATGTTATGTGGGCGAAATGATGATACCATTCCAACTTTTGACCTTTTCAGAGTTCATTTGTAGTGCTTTTCAATTGCAAGGTCATTTAGCTCTTAAAAATAAGTAAATGCGTGAAAAATACCAAATGAAGTCAGAAAGGTTGAAAAATGATGATGTGGCTTTGAATGGTGCATTTTGAACACATAAAAAGTCTGGAGTTCCAATAAGTTCAAAAAAATGAAATCCCTTTGTAATAGATGAGTTTTCGTCCGAAACCGTGATACTTCGAAAGAGATTGTCTGGTTTGTACACGAAGTGCATCCAGTTTTTGCCATAACCCTCTCAACTTTTTATAACATGCTATGTGGGTGAAATGATGATACCATGCCAACTTTCGACCTTTTCAGAGTTCATTCGTAGTGCTTTTCAATTTCAGTGTCATTTAGCTCTAAAAAATCAGTAAATGCATGAAAAATACCAAATGAAGTCAGAAAGGTTGAAATCGATTATGTGGATTTGAATGGTGTATTCTGAACACACAAAAATTCTGGAGTTCCAATAAGTTCAAAAAAATGATATCCCTGTGTAATAGATGAGTTTTCGTCCGAAACTGTGATACTTCGAAAGATATTGTTTGTTTTGTACACGAAGTGCCTCCAGTTTTTGTCGTAACCCTCTCAACTTTTTATAACATGCTATGTGGGTGAAATGATGATACCATTCCAACTTTTGACCTTTTCAGAGTTCATTTGTGCTGCTTTTCAATTGCAAGGTCATTTAGCTCTAAAAAATCAGTAAATGCATGAACAATAGCAAATGAAGTCAGAAAGGTTGAAAATTGATGATGTGGCTTTGAATAGTGCATTTTGAACTCACAAAAAGTCTGGAGTTCCAATAAGTTCAAAAAAATGAAATCCCTTTGTAATAGATGAGTTTTCGTCCGAAAGAGTGATACTTCGAAAGAGATTGTCTGTTTTGTACAGAAGTGCATCTAGTTTTTGCCATAACCCTCTCAACTTTTTACAAAATGCTATGTGGATGAAATGATGATACCATGCCAACTTTCGACCTTTTTAGAGTTCATTTGTAGTGCTCTTCAATTTCAGTGTCATTTAGCTCTAAAAAATCAGTAAATGCATGAAAAATACCAAATGAAGTCAGAAAGGTTGAAAATCGATGATGTGGATTTGAATGGTGCATTTTTAACATGCAGAAAGTCTAGAGTTCAAATAAGTTGAATAAAATGAAATCCCTTTGTAACAGATGAGTTTTCGCCGAAACCCTGATACTTCGAAAGATATTGTTAGTTTTGTACACAAAGTGCATCCAGTTATTGCCGTAACCCTCTCAACTTTTGATAACATGCTATGTGGTGAAATGATGATACCATGCCAACTTTCGACCTTTTCAAAGTTCATTTGTAGTGCTTTTCAACACATTGTCATTAGCTATAAAAAATCAGTAAATGCATGAAGAATACCAAATGAATTTAGAAAGGGTTGACAATTGATGATGTGGCTTTGAATGGTGCATTTTGAACACATAAAAAGTCTGGAGCTAAAATAAGTTCAAAAAAATGAAATCCCTTTGTAATAAATGAGTTTTCGTCCGAAACCCTGATACATGGAAAGAGATTATCTGTTTTGTACACGAAGTGCATCCAGTTTTTGTCGTAACACTCTAAACTTTTTATGTCATGCTATGTGGGTGAAATGAATATACCATGCCAACTTTCGTCCTTTTCAGAGTTCATTTGTAGTGCTATTCAATTTCAAGGTCATTTAGCTCAAAAATCAGTAAATGCATGAAAAATAAGAAATGAAGTCACAAAGGGTTGAAAATCGATGATGTGGATTTGAATGGTTCATTTTCACACGCAAAAAGTCTGGAGTTCAAATAAGTTCAAAAAAATGAAATCCCTTGTGACAGATGAGTTTTCGTACGAAACGCTCATACTTCGAAAGAGATTGTCTGTTTTGTACACGAAGTACATCCAGTTTTTGCCGTAACCCTCTCAACTTTTTATAACATGCTATGTGGGTGAAATGATGATACCATTCCAACTTTTGACCTTTTCAGAATTCAGTTGTAGTGCTTTGCAATTGCCAGGTCATTTAGCTCTAAAAAATCAGTAAATGCATGAAAAATACCAAATGAAGTGAGAAAGGTTAAAAATTGATGATGTGGCTTTGAATGGTGCATTTTGAACACACAAAAAGTCTGGAGTTCCAATAAGTTCAAAAAAATGAAATCCCTTGTGACAGATGAGTTTTCGTCTGAAAACGTGATTCTTCGAAAGAGATTGTGTCTTTTGTACACGAAGTGCATCCAGTTTTTGCCGTAACCCTCTCAACTTTTTATAACATGCTATGGGGGTGAAATGATGATACCATTCCAACTTTTGACCTTTTCAGAGTTCATTTGTAGTGCTTTTCAATTGCAAGGTCATTTAGCTCTTAAAAATAAGTAAATGCGTGAAAAATACCAAATGAAGTCAGAAAGGTTGAAAAATGATGATGTGGCTTTGAATGGTGCATTTTGAACACATAAAAAGTCTGGAGTTCCAATAAGTTCAAAAAAATGAAATCCCTTTGTAATAGATGAGTTTTCGTCCGAAACCGTGATACTTCGAAAGAGATTGTCTGGTTTGTACACGAAGTGCATCCAGTTTTTGCCATAACCCTCTCAACTTTTTATAACATGCTATGTGGGTGAAGTGATGATACCATGCCAACTTTCGACCTTTTCAGAGTTCATTTGTAGTGCTTTTCAATTTCAGTGTCATTTAGCTCTAAAAAATCAGTAAATGCATGAAAAATACCAAATGAAGTCAGAAAGGTTGAAATCGATGATGTGGATTTGAATGGTGTATTCTGAACACACAAAAAGTCTGGAGTTCCAATAAGTTCAAAAAAATGAAATCCCTCTGTAATAGATGAGTTTTCGTCCGAAACTGTGATACTTCGAAAGAGATTGTCTGTTTTGTACACGAAGTGCATCCAGTTTTTGCCATAATCCTCTCAACTTTTTATAACATGCGATGTGGGTGAAATGATGATACCATGCCAACTTTCGACCTTTTCAGAGTTCATTCTTAGTGCTTTTCACTTTCAGTGTCATTTAGCTAAAAAAATCAGGAAATGCATGAAAAATACCAAATGAAGTCATAAAGGGTTGAAAATCGATGATGTGGATTCGAATGGTGCATTTTGAACACGCAGAAAGTCTGGAGTTCAAATAAGTTGAATAAAATGAAATCCCTTTGTAACAGATGAGTTTTCGTCCGAAAACCTGATACTTGCAAAGAGATTATCTGTTTTGTACACGAAGTGCATCCAGTTTTTGCCGTAACCCTTTCAAATTTTGATAACATGCTATGTGGGTGAAATGATGATACCATGCCAACTTTCAACCTTTTCAAAGTTCATTTGTAGTGCTTTTCAACATCAGTGTCATTTAGCTATAAAAAATCAGTAAACGCATGAAGTATACCAAATGAATTCAGAAAGGGTTGAAATTTGATGATGTGGCTTTGAATGGTTCATTTTGAACACATAAAAAGTCTGGAGCTCAAATAAGTTCAAAAAAACGAAATCCCTTTGTAATAGATTTATTTTTGTCCGAAACCGTGATACTTCGAAAGAGATATTCTGTTTTGCACACGAAATGCATCCAGTTTTTGCCGTAACCCTCTCAACTTTTTATAACATGCTATGTGGGTGAAATGATGATACCATTCCAACTTTTGACCTTTTCAGAGTTCATTTGTAGTGCTTTTCAATTGCAACGTCATTTAGGTCAAAAAAATCAGTAAATGCGTGAAAAAACCAAATGAAGTCAGAAAGGTTGAAAATTGATGATGTGGCTTTGAATGGTGCATTTTGAACACATAAAAAGTCTGGAGCTCAAATAAGTTCAAAAAATGAAATCCCTTTGTAATAGATGAGTTTTCGTCCGAAACCCTGATACATGGAAAGAGATTATCTGTTTTGTACACGAAGTGCATCTAGTTTTTGCCGTCACACTCTAAACTTTTTATGTCATGCTATGTGGGTGAAATGATCAGACCATGCCAACTTTCGTCCTTTTACGAGTTCATTTGTAGTGCTTTTCAATTTCAAGGTAATTTAGCTCAGAAATCAGTAAATGCATGAAAAATACCAAATGTAGACAGAAAGGGTTTTAAATCGATGATTTGGATTTGAATTGTTGCATTCTGCACATGCAAAAAGTCTAGAGTTCAAAAAAGTTCAAAAAAATGAAAAACCTTGTGACATATGAGTTTTCGTCCGAAACCCTGATACTTCGAAAGAGATTGTCTGCTTTGTACACGAAGTACATCCAGTTTTTGCCGTAACCCTCTCAACTTTTTATAACATGCTATGTGGGTCAAATGATGATACCATTCCAACTTTTGACCTGTTCAGAATTCATTTGTAGTGCCTTTCAATTGCAAGGTCAGTTAGCTCTTAAAAATCATCAAATGCATGAAAAATACCAAATGAAGTCAGAAAGGTTGACAATTGATTATGTGGCTTTGAATGGTGCATTTTGAACACATAAAAAGTCTGGAGTTCCAATAAGTTCAAAAAAATAAATCCCTTTATAATAGATGAGTTTTCGTCCGAAACCGTGATAGTTCGAAAGAGATTGTCTGGTTCGTACACGAAGTGCATCCAGTTTTTGCCATAACCCTCTCAACTTTTTATAACATGCTATGTGGGTGAAATGATGAGACCATGCCAACTTTCGACCTTTTCAGAGTTCATTTGTAGTGCTTTTCAATTTCAGTGTCATTTAGCTCTAAAAAATCAGTAAATGCATGAAAAATACCAAATGAAGTCAGAAAGGTTGAAAATCGATGATTTGGATTTGAATGGTGCATTCTGAACACACAAAAAGTCTAGAGTTCCAATAAGTTCAAAAAATGAAATCCCTCTGTAATAGATGAGTTTTCGTCCGAAACCGTGATACTTCGAAAGAGATTGTCTGTTTTGTACACGACGTGCATCCAGTTTTTGCCATAACCCTCTCAACTTTTTATACAATGCTATGTGGTTGAAATGATGATACCATTCCAACTTTTGACCTTTTCAGAGTTCATTTGTAGTGCTTTTCAATTGCAAGGTCATTTAGCTCAAAAAAATCAGTAAATGCGTGAAAAAAACCAAATGAAGTCAGAAAGGTTGAAAATTGATGATGTGGCTTTGAATGGTGCATTTTGAACACATAAAAAGTCTGGAGCTCAAATAAGTTCAAAAAAATGAAATCCCTTTGTAATAGATGAGTTTTCGTCCGAAACCCTGATACTTGGAAAGAGATTATCTGTTTTGTACACGAAGTGCATCCAGTTTTTGCCGTAACACTCTAAACTTTTTATGTCATGCTATGTGGGTGAAATGATGAGACCATGCCAACTTTCGTCCTTTTACGAGTTCATTTGTAGTGCTTTTCAATTTCAAGGTAATTTAGCTCAGAAATCAGTAAATGCATGAAAAATACCAAATGAAGTCACAAAGGGTTGGGAATCGATGATGTGGATTTGAATTGTTGCATTCTGCCTATGCAAAAAGTCTGGAGTTCAAATAAGTTCAAAAAAATGAAAAACCTTGTGACATATGAGTTTTCGTCCGAAACCCTGATACTTCGAAAGAGATTGTCTGTTTTGTACACGAAGTACATCCAGTTTTTGTCGTAACCCTCTCAACTTTTTATAACATGCTATGTGGGTCAAATGATGATACCATTCCAACTTTTGACCTGTTCAGAATTCATTTGTAGTGCCTTTCAATTGCAAGGTCATTTAGCTCTTAAAAATCATCAAATGCATGAAAAATACCAAATGAAGTCAGAAAGGTTGACAATTGAGGATGTGGCTTTGAATGGTGCATTTTGAACACATAAAAAGTCTGGAGTTCCAATAAGTTCAAAAAAAATGAAATCCCTTTGTAATAGATGAGTTTTCGTCCGAAACAGTGATAGTTCGAAAGAGATTGTCTTGTTCGTACACGAAGTGCATCCAGTTTTTGCCATAATCACATGCTATTTGGGTGAAATGATGAGACCATGCCAACTTTCGACCTTTTCAGAGTTCATTTGTAGTGCTTTCCAATTTCATTGTCATTTAGCTCTAAAAAATCAGTAAATGCATGAAAAATACCAAATGAAGTCAAAAAGGTTGAAAATCGATGATGTGGATTTGAATGGTGCATTCTGAACACACAAAAAGTCTAGAGTTCCAATAAGTTCAAAAAAATGAAATCCCTCTGTAATAGATGAGTTTTCGTCCGAAACTGTGATACTTCGAAAGAGATTGTCTGTTTTTTACACGAAGTGCATCCAGTTTTTGCCATAACCCTCTCAAATTTTTATAACATGCTATGTGGGTGAAATGATGATACCATGCCAACATTCGACCTTTTCAGAGGTCATTCTTGGTGCTTTTCACTTTCTGTGTCATCTAGCTAAAAAAATCATTAAATGCATGAAAAATACCAAATGAAGTCATAAAGGGTTGAAAATCGATGATGTGGATTTGAAATGTGCATTTAGAACACGCAAAAAGTCTAGAGTTCAAATAAGTTGAATAAAATGAAATCCGTTTGTAACAGATGAGTTTTCGTCCAAAACCCTGATAGTTCGAAAGATATTGTCTGTTTTGTACACGAAGTGCATCCAGTTTTTGCCATAACCCTCTCAAATATTGATAACATGCTATGTGGGTGAAATGATGATCCCATGCCAACTTTCAACCTTTTCAAAGTTCATTTGTAGTGCTTTTCAACTTTAGTGTCATTTAGCTATAAAAAATAAGTAAACGCATGAAGAATACCAAATGAATTCAAAAAGGGTTGAAAATTGATGATGTGGCTTTGAATGGTGCATTTTGAACATATAAAAAGTTTGGATCTCAAATAGGTTCAAAAAAATGAAATCCCTTTCTAATGGATTTGTTTTCGTCCGAAACCGTGATACTTCGAAAGAGATTCTCTGTTTTGTACACGAAGTGCATCCAGTTTTTGCCGTAACCCTTTCAACTTTTTATAACATGCTATGTGGGTGAAATGATGATACCATTCCAACTTTTGACCTTTTCAGAGTTCATTTGTAGTGCTTTTCAATTGCAAGTTCATTTAGCTCAAAAAAATCAGTAAATGCATGAAAAATACCAAATGAAGTCAGAAAGGTTGAAAATTGATGATATGGCTTTGAATGGTGCATTTTGAACACATAAAAAGTCTGGGGTTCCAATAAGTTCAAAAAATGAAATCCCTTTGTAATAGATGAGTTTTCGTCCGAAACCGTGATACTTCGAAAGAGATTGTCTGTTTTGTACACGACGTGCATCCAGTTTTTGCCATAACCCTCTCAACTTTTTATACAATGCTATGTGGGTGAAATGATGATACCATGCCAACTTTCGGTCTTTTCGGAGTTCATTTGTAGTGCTTTCCAATTTCAGTGTCATTTAGCTGTAAAAAATCAGTAAATGCAAGAAAAATACCAAATGAAGTCAGAAAGGTTGAAAATCGATGATGTGGATTTGAATGGTGCATTCTGAACGCACAAAAAGTGTGGAGTTCCAATAAGTTCAAAAAATGAAATGCCTCTGTGATAGTTGAGTTTTCGTCCGAAACCGTGATACTTCGAAAGAGATTGTCTGTTTTGTACACGAAGTGCATCCAGTTTTTGCCATAACCCTCTCAACTTTTTAGAACATGCTACGTGGGTGAAATGATGATACCATGCCAACTTTCGACCTTTTTAGAGTTCATTTGTAGTGCTTTTCACTTTCAGTGTCATTTAGCTAAAAAAACAGTAAATGCATGAAAATAGCAAATGAAGTAATAAAGGGTTGAAAATCGATGATGTGGATTTGAATGGTGCATTTTGAACACATAGAAAGTCTGGAGTTCAAATAAGTTGAATAAAATGAAATCCTTTGTAACAGATGAGTTTTCGTCCGAAACCCTGATACTTCGAAAGATATTGTCTGTTTTGTACATGAAGTGCATCTAGTTTTTGCCGTAACCCTGTCAACTTTTGATAACATGCTATGTGGGTGAAATGATGATACCATGCCAACTTTCAACCTTTTCAAAGTTCATTTGTAGTGCTTTTCAACATCAGTGTCATTTAGCTATTAAAACCAGTAAACGCATGAAGAACACCAAATGAATTCAGAAAGGGTTGAAAATTGATGATGTGGCTTTGAATGGTGCATTTTGAACACATAACAAGTCTGGAGCTCAAATAAGTTCAAAAAATTGAAATCCCTTCATAATAGTTGAGTTTTCGTCCGAAACCCTGATACTTGGAAAGAGATTATCTGTTTTGTACACGAAGTGCATCCAGTTTTTGCCGTCACCCTCTAAACTTTTTATGTCATGCTATGTGGGTGAAATGATGATACCATGCCAACTTTCGTCCTTTTCAGAGTTCATTTGTAGTGCTTTTCAATTTCAAGGTCATTTAGCTCAAAAATCAGTAAATGCACGAAAAATACCAAATGAAGTCACAAAGGGTTGAAAATCGATGATGTGGATTTGAATGGTTCATTTTGCACACGCAAAAAGTCTGGAGTTCAAATAAGTTCAAAAAAATGAAATCCCTTGTGACAGATGAGTTTTCCTACGAAACCCTGATACTTCGAAAGAGGTTGTCTGTTTTGTACACGTAGTACATCCAGTTTTTGCCGTAACCCTCTCAACTTTTTATAACATGCTATGTGGGTGAAATGATGATACCATTCCAACTTTTGACCTTTTCAGAATTCATTTGTAGTGCTTTTCAATTGCAAGGTCATTTAGCTCTTAAAAATAAGTAAATGCATGAAAAATACCAAATGAAGTCAGAAAGGTTCAAAAATGATGATGTGGCTTTGAATGGTGCATTTTGAACACATAAAAAGTCTGGAGTTCCAATAAGTTCAAAAAAATGAAATCCCTTTGTAATAGATGAGTTTTCGTCCGAAACCGTGATACTTCGAAAGAGATTGTCTGGTTTGTACACGAAGTGCATCCAGTTTTTGCCATAACCCTCTCAACTTTTTATAACATGCTATGTGGGTGAAATGATGATACCATGCCAACTTTCGACCTTTTCAGAGTTCATTTGTAGTGCTTTTCAATTTCAGTGTCATTTAGCTCTAAAAAATCAGTAAATGCATGAAAAATACCAAATAAAGTCAGAAAGGTTGAAATCGATGATGTGGATTTGAATGGTGTATTCTGAACACACAAAAAGTCTGGAGTTCCAATAAGTTCAAAAAAATGAAATCCCTGTGTAATAGATGAGTTTTCGTCCGAAACTGTGATACTTCGAAAGAGATTGTCTGTTTTGTACACGAAGTGCATCCAGTTTTTGCCATAATCCTCTCAACTTTTTATAACATGCGATGTGGGTGAAATGATGATGCCATGCCAACTTTCGACCTTTTCAGAGTTCATTCTTAGTGCTTTTCACTTCCAGTGTCATTTAGCTAAAAAAATCAGGAAATGCATGAAAAATACCAAATGAAGTCATAAAGGGTTGAAAATCGATGATGTGGATTCGAATGGTGCATTTTGAACACACAGAAAGTCTGGAGTTCAAATAAATTGAATAAAATGAAATCCCTTGGTAACAGATGAGTTTTCGTCCGAAATCCTGATACTTGGAAAGAGATTATCTGTTTTGTACACGAAGTGCATCCAGTTTTTGCCGTAACACTCTAAACTTTTTATGTCATGCTATGTGGGTGAAATGATGATACCATGCCAACTTTCGTCCTTCTCAGAGTTCATTTGTAGTGCTTTTCAATTTCAAGGTCATTTAGCTCAAAAATCAGTAAATGCATGAAAAATACGAAATGAAGTCACAAATGGTTGAAAATCGATGATGTGGATTTGAATGGTGCATTTTGCACACGCAAAAAGTCTAGAGTGCAAATAAGTTCAAAAAAATGAAATCCCTTGTGACAGATGAGTTTTCGTCCGAAACCCTGATACTTCGAAAGAGATTGCCTGTTTTGTACATGAAGTACATCCAGTTTTTGCCGTAACCCTCTCAACTTTTTATAACATGCTATGTGGGTGAAATGATGATACCATTCCAACTTTTGACCTTTTCAGAATTCATTTGTAGTGCTTTGCAATTGCAAGGTCATTGAGCTCTAAAAAATCAGTAAATGCATGAAAAATACCAAATGAAGTCAGAAAGGTTAAAAATTGATGATGTGGCTTTGAATGGTGCATTTTGAACACACAAAAAGTCTGGTGTTCCAATAAGTTCAAAAAAATGAAATCCCTTTGTAATAGATGAGTTTTCGTCTGAAACCGTGATACTTCGAAAGAGATTGTCTCTTTGGTACACGAAGTGCATCCAGTTTTTGCCGTAACCCTCTCAACTTTTTATAACATGCTATGTGGGTGAAATGATGATACCATTCCAACTTTTTACCTTTTTAGAGTTCATTTGTAGTGCTTTTCAATTGCAAGGGCATTTAGCTCTTAAAAATAAGTAAATGCATGAAAAATACCTAATGAAGTCAGAAAGGATGAAAATTGATTATGTGGCTTTGAATGGTGCATTTTGAACACATAAAAAGTCTGGAGTTCCAATAAGTTCAAAAAAATGAAATCCCTTTGTAATAGATGAGTTTTCGTCCGAAACCGTGATACTTCGAAAGAGATTGTCTCGTTTGTACACGAAGTGCATCCAGTATTTTCCATAACCCTCTGAACTTTTTATAACATGCTATGTGGGTGAAATGATGATACCATGCCAACTTTCGACCTTTTCAGAGTTCATTTGTCGTGCTTTTCAATTCCAGTGTCATTTAGCTCTAAAAAATCAGTAAATGCATGAAAAATACCAAATGACGTCAGAAAGGTTGAAAATCGATGATGTGGATTTGAATGGTGCATTCTCAACACACAAAAAGTCTAGAGTTCCAATAAGTTCAAAAAAATGAAATCCCTCTGTAATAGAGGAGTTTTCGTCCGAAACTGTGATACTTCGAAAGAGATTGTCTATTTTGTACACGAAGTGCATGCAGTTTTTGCCATAACCCTCTCAAATTTTTATAACATGCTATGTGGGTGAAATGATGATACCGTGCCAACCTTCGACCTTTCCAGAGTTCATTCTTAGTGCTTTTCACTTTAAGTGTCATTTAGCTAAAAAAATCAGTATATGCATGAAAAATACCAAATGAAGTAATAAAGGGTTGAAAATCGATGATGTGGATTTGAATGGTGCATTTTGAACACATAGAAAGTCTGGAGTTCAAATAAGTTGAATAAAATGAAATCTCTTTGTAACAGATGAGTTTTCATCCGAAACCCTAATACTTCGAAAGATATTGTGTGTTTTGTACACGAAGTGCATCCAGTTTTTGCCGTAACCCTCTCAAATTTTGATAACATGCTATGTGGGTGAAATGATGATACCATGCCAACTTTCAACCTTTTCAAAGTTCATTTGTAGTGCTTTTCAACATCAGTGTCATTTAGCTATAAAAAATCAGTAAACGCATGAGGAATACCAAATGAATTCAGAAAGGGTTGAAATTTGATGATGTGGCTTTGAATAGTTCATTTTGAACACATAAAAATTCTGGAGCTCAAATAAGTTCAAAAAACGAAATCCCTTTGTAATAGATTTGTTTTCGTCCGAAACCGTGATACTTCGAAAGAGATTGTCTGTTTTGTACACGAAATGCATCCCATTTTTGCCGTAACCCTCTCAACTTTTTATAACATGCTATGTGGGTGAAATGAAGATGCCATTCCAACTTTTGACCTTTTCAGAGTTCATTTGTAGTGCTTTTCAATTGCAACGTCATTTAGCTCAAAAAATCAGTAAATGCGTGAAAAAACCAAATGAAGTCAGAAAGGCTGAAAATTGATGATGTGGCTTTGAATGGTGCATTTTGAACACATAAAAAGTCTGGAGCTCAAATAAGTTCAAAAAAATGAAATCCCTTTGTAATAGATGAGTTTTCGTCCGAAACCCTGATACTTGGAAAGAGATTATCTGTTTTGTACACGAAGTGCATGCAGTTTTTGCCGTAACACTCTAAACTTTTTATGTCACGCTATGTGGGTGAAATGATGAGACCTTGCCAACTTTTGTCCTTTTACGAGTTCATTTGTAGTGCTTTTCAATTTCAAGGTAATTTAGCTCAAAAATCAGTAAATGCATGAAAAATACCAAATGAAGTCACAAAGGGTTGGAAATTGATGATGTGGATTTGAATTGTTGCATTTTGCACATGCAAAAAGTCTGGAGTTCAAATAAGGTCAAAAAAATGAAAAACCTTGTGACATATGAGTTTTCGTCTGAAACCCTGATACTTCGAAAGAGATTGTCTGTTTTGTACACGAAGTGCATCCAGTTTTTGCCGTAACCCTCTCAACTTTTTATAACATGCTATGTGGGTGAAATAATGATACCATTGCAACTTTTGACCTTTTCAGAGTTCATTTGCAGTGCTTTTCAATTGCAAGGTCATTTAGCTCAAAAAAATCAGTAAATGCATGAAAAATACCAAATGAAGTCAGAAAGGTTGAAAATTGATGATATGGCTTTGAATGGTGCATTTTGAACACAGAAAAAGTCTGGAGTTCTAATAAGTTCAAAAAATGAAATCCCTTTGTAATAGATGAGTTTTCGTCCGAAACCGTGATACTTCGAAAGAGACTGTCTGTTTTGTACACGACGTGCATCCAGTTTTGGCCATAACCCTCTCAACTTTTTATAACATGCTATGTGGGTGAAATGATGATACCATGCCAACTTTCGACCTTTTCGGAGTTCATTTGTTCTGCTTTTCAATTTCAGTGTCATTTAGCTATAAAAAATCAGTAAATGCAAGAAAAATACCAAATGAAGTCAGACAGGTTGAAAATTGATGATGTGGATTTGAATGGTGCATTCTGAACACACAAAAAGTCAGGAGTTCCAATAAGTTCAAAAAAATGAAATGCCTCTGTAATAGTTGAGTTTTCGTCCGAAACCGTGATACTTCGAAAGAGATTGTCTGTTTTGTACACGAAGTGCATCCAGTTTCTGCCATAACCCTCTCAACTTTTTAGAACATGCTACGTGGGTGAAATGATGATACCATGCCAACTTTCGACCTTTTTAGAGTTCATTTGTAGTGCTTTTCACTTTCAGTGTCATTTAGCTAAAAAAACAGTAAATGCATGAAAAATACCAAATGAAGTAATAAAGGGTTGAAAATCGATGATGTGGATTTCAATGGTGCATTTTGAACACATAGAAAGTCTGGAGCTCAAATAAGTTGAATAAAATGAAATCCTTTGTAACAGATGAGTTTTCGTCCGAAACCCTGATACTTCGAAAGATATTGTCTGTTTTGTACACAAAGTGCATCCAATTTTTGCCGTAACCCTCTAAAATTTTGATAACGTGCTATGTGGGTGAAATGATGATACCATGCAAACTTTCAACCTTTTCAAAGTTCATTTGTAGTGCTTTTAAACTTCAGTGTCACTTAGCCATAAAAATCAGTAAACGCATGAAGAACACCAAATGAATTCAGAAAGGGTTGAAAATTGATGATGTGGCTTTGAATGGTGCATTTTGAACACATAAAAAGTCTGGAGCTCAAATAAGTTCAAAAAATTGAAATCCCTTTATAATAGTTGAGTTTTCGTCCGAAACCCTGATACTTGGAAAGAGATTATCTGTTTTGTACACGAAGTGCATCCAGTTTTTGCTGTAACCCTCTAAACTTTTTATGTCATGCTCTGTGGGTGAAATGATGATACCATGCCAACTTTCGTTTTTTTCAGAGTTCATTTGTAGTGCTTTTCAATTTCAAGGTCATTTAGCTCAAAAATCAGTAAATGCACGAAAAATACCAAATGACGTCACAAAGGGTTGAAAATCGATGATGTGGATTTGAATGGTGCAATTTGCACACGCAAAAAGTCTGGAGTTCAAATAAGTTCAAAAAATGAAATCCCTTGTGACAGATGGGTTTTCATCCGAAACCTTGATACTTCGAAAGAGATTGTCTGTTTTGTACACGAAGTGCATCCAGTTTTTGCCGTAACCCTCTCAACTTTTTATAACATGCTATGTGGGTGAAATGATGATACCATTCCAACTTTCGACCTTTTCAGACATCATTTGTAGTGCTTTTCAATTGCGGGGATATTTAGCTCTAAAAAATAAGTAAATGCATGAAAAATACCAAATGAAGTCACAAAGGTTGAAATAGATGATGTGGATTTGAATGGTGCATTTGGAACACGCAAAAAGTGTAGAGTTCAAATAAGTTCAAAAAAATGAAATACCTTTGTAACAGATGAGTTTTCGTCCCAAACGCTGATACTTCGAAAGAGATTGTCTGTTTTGTACACGAACTGCATCAACTTTTTGCCGTAACCCTCTCAACTTTTGATAACATGCTATGCGGGTGAAATCATGATACCATGCCAACATTCTACCTTTTCAAAGTTCATTTGTAGTGCTTTTCAATTTCAGTGCCATTTAGCTCTACAAAATCAGTAAATGCATGAAAATACCAAATGAATTCAGAAAGGGTTGAAAATTGACGATGTGGCTTTGAATGGTGCATTTTGAACACACAAAAAGCCTGGATTTCAAATAAGTTCAAACAAATGAAATCCCTTTGTAATAGTTCAGTTTTCGTCCGAAAACCTGATACATCGAAAGAGATTGTCTGTTTTGTACAACTTTTTATGACATGCTATGTGGGTGAAATGATGATACCATGCCAACTTTCGTCCATTTCAGAGTGCATTTGAAGTGCTTTTCAATTTCAGGGTCATTTAGCTCAAGAATTAGAAAATGCATGAAAAATAACAAATAAAGTCAAAAAGGGTTGAAAATCGATGATGTGGCTTTGAATGGTGCA
This sequence comes from Hordeum marinum, assembly GCA_022496015.1. NCBI lineage: Eukaryota > Viridiplantae > Streptophyta > Magnoliopsida > Poales > Poaceae > Hordeum > Hordeum marinum. Next base: position 79,471 of record JAAAWK010001164.1, on the reverse strand, counting down.
TTTTGTACCCGCAAAAAGTCTGGAGTTCAAATAAGTTCAAGAAAATGAAATCCCTTTGTAAGAGATGAGTTTTCGTCCGAAACCCTGATACTCCGAAAGAGATTGTCTGTTTTGTACACGAAGTGCATCCAGGCTTTGCCGTAACCCTCTCAACTTCTTATAACATGCTATGAGGGGTGAAATGATGATACCATCCAAATATTCGACCTTTTCAGAGTTCATTTGTAGTGCTTTTCAATTTTAGGGTCATTTAGCTCAAAAATCAGTAAATGCATGAAAAATACCGAATGAAGTCAGAAAGGGTTGAAAATCGATGAAATGGATTTGAGTGGTGCATTTTGCACACGCGAAACGTCTGGAGTTCAAATAAGTTCAAAAAAATGAAATCCCTTTGTGACGGATGAGTTTTCGTTCGAAATCCTGATACTTCCAAAGAGATTGTCTGTTTAGTACACGAAGTGCATCCAGTTTTTGCCTAACCCTCTCAACTTTTTATAACATGCTATGTGGGTGAAATGATGATACCATTCCAACTTTCGACCTTTTGAGAGTTCATTTGTAGTGCTTTTCAATTGCAGTGTCATTTAGCTCTAAAACATGAGTAAATGCATGAAAAATACCAAATGAAGTCAAAAAGGTTGAAAATTGATGATGTGGCTTTGAATGGTGCATTTTGAACACAGAAAAAGTCTTGAGTTCCAATAAGTTCAAAAAAAATGAAATCCCTCTGTAATAGATGAGTTTTCGTCCGAAACCGTGATACTTCGAAAGAGATTGTCTCTTTTGTACATGAAGTGCTTCTAGTTTTTGCCATAACCATCTCAACTTTTTATAACATGCTATGTGGGTGAAATGACGATACCATGCCAACTTTTGACCTTTTCAGAGTTCATTTGTGGTGCTTTTCAATTTCCGTGTCATTTAGCTAAAAAATCAGTAAATGCATGAAAAATACCAAATGAAGTTTGAAAGGGTTTAAAATCGATGATGTGGATTTGAATGGTCCATTTTGAACACGCAAAAAGTCTGGAGTTTAAATAAGTTCAAAAAATGAAATCCCTTGGAAATAGTTGAGTTTTCGTCCTTAACCTTGATACTTCGAAAGAGATTGTCTGTTTTGTACACGAAGTGCATCCAGTTTTTGCCGTAACCCTCTCAACTTTTGATAACATGCTATGTGGGTGAAATGATGATACCATGCCAACTTTCAACCTTTTCAAAGTTCATTTGTAGTGCTTTTGAACTTCAGTGTCATTTAGCTCTAAAAAATCAGTAAACGCATGAAGAATACCAAATGAATTCAGAAAGGGTTGAAAATTGATGATGTGGCTTTGAATGGTGCATTTTCAACACACAAAAAGTCTAGAGCTCAAATAAGTTCAAAAAATAAAATCCCTTTATAATAGTTGAGTTTTCGTCCGAAACCCTGATACTTGGAAAGAGATTATCTGTTTTGTACACGAAGTGCATCCAGTTTTTGCCGTAACCCTCTAAATTTTTTATGTCATGGTATGTGGGTGAAGTGATGATACCATGCCAATTTTCATCCTTTTCAGAGTTCATTTGTAGTGCTTTTCAATTTCAGGGTCATTTAGCTCAAAAATGAGTAAATGCATGAAAAATACCAAATGAACTCAAAAAGGGTTGAAAATCGACGATGTGGATTTGAATGGTGCATTTTGCACACGCAAAAAGTCTGGAGTTCAAATATGTTCAAAAAAATGACATCCCTTTGTGACAAATGAGTTTTCGTCCAAAACCCTAATACTTCGAAAGAGATTGTCTGTTTTGTACACGAAGTGCATCCAGTCTTTGCCGTAACCCTCTGAACTTTTTATAACATGCTATGTGGGTGAAATGGTGATACCATTCCAACTTTTGACCTTTTAAGAGTTCATTTGTGGTGCTTTTCAATTGTAGGGTCATTAGCTATAAAAATCAGTAAACGCATGAAGAACACCAAATGAATTCAGAAAGGGTTGAAAATTGATGATGTGGCTTTGAATGGTGCATTTTGAACACATAAAAAGTCTGGAGCTCAAATAAGTTCAAAAAATTGAAATGCCTTTATAATAGTTGAGTTTTCGTCCGAAACCCAGATACTTGGAAAGAGATTATCTGGTTTGTACACGAAGTGCATCCAGTTTTTGCCGTAACCCTCTAAACTTTTTATGTCATGCTATGTGGGTGAAATGATGATACCATTCCAACTTTCGACCTTTTCAGACATCATTTGTAGTGCTTTTCAATTGCGGGGATATTTAGCTCTAAAAAATAAGTAAATGCATGAAAAATACCAAATGAAGTCACAAAGGTTGAAATAGATGATGTGGATTTGAATGGTGCATTTGGAACACGCAAAAAGTGTAGAGTTCAAATAAGTTCAAAAAAATGAAATACCTTTGTAACAGATGAGTTTTCGTCCCAAACGCTGATACTTCGAAAGAGATTGTCTGTTTTGTACACGAACTGCATCAACTTTTTGCCGTAACCCTCTCAACTTTTGATAACATGCTATGCGGGTGAAATCATGATACCATGCCAACATTCTACCTTTTCAAAGTTCATTTGTAGTGCTTTTCAATTTCAGTGCCATTTAGCTCTACAAAATCAGTAAATGCATGAAAATACCAAATGAATTCAGAAAGGGTTGAAAATTGACGATGTGGCTTTGAATGGTGCATTTTGAACACACAAAAAGCCTGGATTTCAAATAAGTTCAAACAAATGAAATCCCTTTGTAATAGTTCAGTTTTCGTCCGAAAACCTGATACATCGAAAGAGATTGTCTGTTTTGTACAACTTTTTATGACATGCTATGTGGGTGAAATGATGATACCATGCCAACTTTCGTCCATTTCAGAGTGCATTTGAAGTGCTTTTCAATTTCAGGGTCATTTAGCTCAAGAATTAGAAAATGCATGAAAAATAACAAATAAAGTCAAAAAGGGTTGAAAATCGATGATGTGGCTTTGAATGGTGCATTTTGTACCCGCAAAAAGTCTGGAGTTCAAATAAGTTCAAGAAAATGAAATCCCTTTGTAAGAGATGAGTTTTCGTCCGAAACCCTGATACTCCGAAAGAGATTGTCTGTTTTGTACACGAAGTGCATCCAGGCTTTGCCGTAACCCTCTCAACTTCTTATAACATGCTATGAGGGGTGAAATGATGATACCATCCAAATATTCGACCTTTTCAGAGTTCATTTGTAGTGCTTTTCAATTTTAGGGTCATTTAGCTCAAAAATCAGTAAATGCATGAAAAATACCGAATGAAGTCAGAAAGGGTTGAAAATCGATGAAATGGATTTGAGTGGTGCATTTTGCACACGCGAAACGTCTGGAGTTCAAATAAGTTCAAAAAAATGAAATCCCTTTGTGACGGATGAGTTTTCGTTCGAAATCCTGATACTTCCAAAGAGATTGTCTGTTTAGTACACGAAGTGCATCCAGTTTTTGCCTAACCCTCTCAACTTTTTATAACATGCTATGTGGGTGAAATGATGATACCATTCCAACTTTCGACCTTTTGAGAGTTCATTTGTAGTGCTTTTCAATTGCAGTGTCATTTAGCTCTAAAACATGAGTAAATGCATGAAAAATACCAAATGAAGTCAAAAAGGTTGAAAATTGATGATGTGGCTTTGAATGGTGCATTTTGAACACAGAAAAAGTCTTGAGTTCCAATAAGTTCAAAAAAAATGAAATCCCTCTGTAATAGATGAGTTTTCGTCCGAAACCGTGATACTTCGAAAGAGATTGTCTCTTTTGTACATGAAGTGCTTCTAGTTTTTGCCATAACCATCTCAACTTTTTATAACATGCTATGTGGGTGAAATGACGATACCATGCCAACTTTTGACCTTTTCAGAGTTCATTTGTGGTGCTTTTCAATTTCCGTGTCATTTAGCTAAAAAATCAGTAAATGCATGAAAAATACCAAATGAAGTTTGAAAGGGTTTAAAATCGATGATGTGGATTTGAATGGTCCATTTTGAACACGCAAAAAGTCTGGAGTTTAAATAAGTTCAAAAAATGAAATCCCTTGGAAATAGTTGAGTTTTCGTCCTTAACCTTGATACTTCGAAAGAGATTGTCTGTTTTGTACACGAAGTGCATCCAGTTTTTGCCGTAACCCTCTCAACTTTTGATAACATGCTATGTGGGTGAAATGATGATACCATGCCAACTTTCAACCTTTTCAAAGTTCATTTGTAGTGCTTTTGAACTTCAGTGTCATTTAGCTCTAAAAAATCAGTAAACGCATGAAGAATACCAAATGAATTCAGAAAGGGTTGAAAATCGACGATGTGGATTTGAATGGTGCATTTTGCACACGCAAAAAGTCTGGAGTTCAAATATGTTCAAAAAAATGACATCCCTTTGTGACAAATGAGTTTTCGTCCAAAACCCTAATACTTCGAAAGAGATTGTCTGTTTTGTACACGAAGTGCATCCAGTCTTTGCCGTAACCCTCTGAACTTTTTATAACATGCTATGTGGGTGAAATGGTGATACCATTCCAACTTTTGACCTTTTAAGAGGTCATTTGTGGTGCTTTTCAATTGTAGGGTCATTAGCTATAAAAATCAGTAAACGCATGAAGAACACCAAATGAATTCAGAAAGGGTTGAAAATTGATGATGTGGCTTTGAATGGTGCATTTTGAACACATAAAAAGTCTGGAGCTCAAATAAGTTCAAAAAATTGAAATGCCTTTATAATAGTTGAGTTTTCATCCGAAACCCAGATACTTGGAAAGAGATTATCTGGTTTGTACACGAAGTGCATCCAGTTTTTGCCGTAACCCTCTAAACTTTTTATGTCATGCTATGTGGGTGAAATGATGACACCATGCCAACTTTCGTCCTTTTCAGAGTTCATTTGTAGTGCTTTTCAATTTCAAGGTCATTTAGCTCAAAAATCAGTAAATGCATGAAAAATACCAAATGAAGTCAGAAAGGGTTGAAAATCGATGATGTGGATTTCAATGGTGCAATTTGAACACGCAAAAAGTCTGGAGTTCAAATAAGTTCAAAAAATGAAATCCCTTTGAAATAGTTGAGTTTTCGTCCGAAACCTTGATACTTCGAAAGAGATTGTCTGTTTTGTACAGGAAGTGCATCCAGTTTTTGCCTAACCCTCTCAACTTTTTATAACATGCTATGTGGGTGAAATGATGATACCGTTCCAACTTTCGACCTTTTGAGAGTTCATTTGTAGTGCTTTTCAATTGCAGGGTCATTTAGCTCTAAAACATGAGTAAATCATGAAAAATACCAAATCAAGTCAAAAAGGTTGAAAATTGATGATGTGGCTTTGAATGGTGCATTTTGAACACACAAAAAGTCTTGAGTTCCAATAAGTTCAAAACCGTGATAGTTCGAAAGAGATTGTCTCTTTTGTACATGAAGTGCTTCTAGTTTTTGCCATAACCCTCTCAACTTTTTATAACATGCTATGTGGGTGAAATGATGATACCGTGCCAACTTTTGACCTTTTCAGAGTTCATTTGTGGTGCTTTTCAATTTCAGTGTCATTTAGCTAAAAAATCAGTAAATGCATGAAAAATACCAAATGAAGTCAGAAAGGGTTCAAAATCGATGATGTGGATTTGAATGGTGCATTTTGAACACGCAAAAAGTCTGGAGTTCAAATAAGTTCAAAAAATAATATCCCTTTGTAATAGTTGAGTTTTCGTCCGAAACCTTGATACTTCGAAAGAGATTGTCTGTTTTGTACACGAAGTGCATCTAGTTTTTGCCGTAACCCTCTCAAGTTTTTATGACATGCTATGAGGGTGAAATGATGATACCATGCCAACTTTCGTCCTTTTGAGAGTTCATTTGTAGTGCTTTTCAATTTCAGGGTCATTTAGCTCAAAAATCAGTAAATGCATGAAAAATAACAAATAAAGTTAGAAAGGGTTGAAAATTGACGATGTGGCTTTGAATGGTGCATTCTGAACACGCAAAAAGTCTAGATTTCAAATAAGTTCAAGAAAATGAAATCCCTTTGTAAGAGATGAGTTTTCGTCCGAAACCCTAATACTCCGAAAAAGATTTTCTGTTTGTACACGAAGTGCATCCAGGCTTTGCCGTAACCCTCTCAACTTCTTATAACATGCTATGTGGGGTGAAATGATGATACCATCCAAACATTCGACCTTTTCAGACTGCATTTGTAGTGCTTTAAAATTTCACTGTCATTTAGCTCAAAAATCAGTAAATGCATGAAGAATACCAAATGAAGTCAGAAAGGGTTGAAAATAAATAATGTGGATTTGAATGGTGCATTTTCAACACACAAAAAGTCTGGAGCTCAAATAAGTTCAAAAAATGAAATCCCTTTGTAACAGATGAGTTTTCGTCCGAAACCCTGATACTTGGAAAGAGATTATCTGTTTTGTACACGAAGTGCATCCAGTTTTTGCCGTAACCATCTAAATTTTTTATGTTATGGTATGTGGGTGAAGTGATGATACCATGCCAATTTTCATCCTTTTCAGAGTTCATTTGTAGTGCTTTTCAATTTCAGGGTCATTTAGCTCAAAAATCAGTAAATGCATGGAAAATACCAAATGAACTCAGAAAGGGTTGAAAATCGACGATGTGGATTTGAATGGTGCATTTCTCACACGCAAAAAGTCTAGAGTTCAAATATGTTCAAAAAAATGAAATCCCTTTGTGACAGATGAGTTTTCGTCCAAAACCCTAATACTTCGAAAGAGATTATCTGTTTTGTACACGAAGTGCATCCAGTCTTTGCCGTAACCCTCTGAACTTTTTATAACATGCTATGTGGGTGAAATGATGATACCATTCCAGCTTTTGACCTTTTCAGACTTCATTTGTGGTGCTTTTCAATTGTAGGGTCATTTAGCTCTAAAAAATCAGTAAACGCATGAAAAATACCAAATGAAGTCAGAAAGGTTGAAAATTAATGATGTGGCTTTGAATGGTGCATTTTGAACACACAAAAAGTCTTGAGTTCCAATAAGTTCAAAAAAAATGAAATCCCTCTGTAATAGATTAGTTCTCGTCCGAAACCGTGATACTTCGAAAGAGATTGTCTCTTTTGTACATGAAGTGCTTCTAGTTTTTGCCATAACCCTCTCAACTTTTTATAACATGCTATGTGGGTGAAATGATGATACCATGCCAACTTTTGACCTTTTCAGAGTTCATTTGTGGTGGTTTTCAATTTCAGTGTCATTTATCTAAAAAATCAGTAAATGCATGATAAATACCAAATGAAGTCAGAAAGGGTTGAAAATCGATGATGTGGATTTGAATGGTGCATTTTGAACACGCAAAAAGTCTGGATTTCAAATAAGTTAAAAAAATGAAATCCCTTTCAAATAGTTGAGTTTTCGTCCGAAACCTTGATACTTCGAAAGAGATTGTCTGTTTTGTACACGAAGTGCATCTAGTTTTTGCCGTAACCCTCTCAAGTTTTTGTGACATGCTATGTGGGTGAAATGATGATACCATGCCAACTTTCGTCCTTTTGAGAGTTCATTTGTAGTGCTTTTCAATTTCAGGGTCATTTAGCTCAAAAATCAGTAAACGCATGAAAAATAACAAATAAAGTCAGAAAGGGTTGAAAATTGATGATGTGGCTTTGAATGGTGCATTTTGAACACGCAAAAAGTCTAGATTTCAAATAAGTTCAAGAAAATGAAATCCCTTTGTAAGAGATGAGTTTTTGTCCGAAACCCTAATACTCCGAAAGAGATTTTCTGTTTGTACACGAAGTGCATCCAGGCTTTGCCGTAACCCTCTCAACTTCTTATAACATGCTATGTGGGGTGAAATGATGATACCATCCAAACATTCGACCTTTTCAGACTGCATTTGTAGTGCTTTAAAATTTCACTATCATTTAGCTCAAAAATCAGTAAATGCATGAAGAATACCAAATGAAGTCAGAAAGGGTTGAAAATCAATAATGTGGATTTGAATGGTGCATTTTGAACACACAAAAAGTCTGGAGTTCAAATAAGTACAAAAAAAAGAAATCCCTTTGTAACAGATGAGTTTTCGTCCGAAACCCTGATACTTCGAAAGAGATTGTTTGTTTTGTACACGAAGTGCATGCAGTTTTTGCCGTAAACCTCTCAACTTTTGATAACGTGCTATGTGGGTGAAATGATGATACCATGCCAAGTTTCAACCATTTCAAAGTTCATTTGTAGTGCTTTTGAACTTTATTGTCATTTAGCTCTAAAAAATCAGTAAACGCATGAAGAATACCAAATGAATTCAGAAAGGGTTGAAAATTGATGATGTGGCTTTGAATGGTGCATTTTCAACACAAAAAAAGTCTGGAGCTCAAATAAGTTCAAAAAATGAAATCCCTTTATAATAGTTGAGTTTTCGACTGAAACCCTGATACTTGGAAATAGATTATCTGTTTTGTACACGAAGTGCATCCAGTTTTTGCCGTAACCCTCTAAATTTTTTATGTCATGGTATGTGGGTGAATTGATGATATCATGCCAATTTTCATCCTTTTCAGAGTTCATTTGTAGTGCTTTTCAATTTCAGGGTCATTTAGCTCAAAAATCAGTAAATGCATGGAAAATACCAAATGAACTCAGAAAGGGTTGAAAATCGACGATGTGGATTTGAATGGTGCATTTTGCGCATGCAAAAAGTCTAGAGTTCAAATATGTTCAAAAAAATGAAATCCGTTTGTGACAGATGAGTTTTCGTCCAAAACCCTAATACTTCGAAAGAGATTATCTGTTTTGTACACGAAGTGCATCCAGTCTTTGTCGTAACCCTCTGAACTTTTTATAACATGCTATGTGGGTGAAATGATGATACCATTCCAACTTTTGACCTTTTCAGAGTTCATTTGTGGTGCTTTTCAATTGTAGGGTCATTTAGCTCTAAAAAATTAGTAAACGTATGAAAAATACCAAACGAAGTCAGAAAGGTTGAAAATTAATGATGTGGCTTTGAATGGTGCATTTTGAACACACAAAAAGTCTTGAGTTCCAATAAGTTAAAAAAAATGAAATCCCTCTGTAATAGATGAGTTTTCGTCCGAAATCATGATACTTCGAAAGAGATTGTCTCTTTTCTACATGAAGTGCTTCTAGTTTTTGCCATAACCCTCTCAACTTTTTATAACATGCTATGTGGGTGAAATGATGATACCATGCCAACTTTTGACCTTTTCAGAGTTCATTTGTGGTGCTTTTCAATTTCAGTGTCATTTAGCTAAAAAATGAGTAAATGCATGAAAAATACCAAATGAAGTCAGAAAGGGTTGAAAATCGATGATGTGGATTTGAATGGTTCATTTTGAACACGCAAAAAGTCTGGAGTTCAAATAAGTTCAAAAAATGAAATCCCTTTGAAATAGTTGAGTTTTCGTCCGAAACCTTGATACTTCGAAAGAGATTGTCTATTTTGTACACGAAGTGCATCCAGTTTTTACCGTAACCCTCTCAAGTTTTTATGACATGCTGTGTGGGTGAAATGATGATACCATGCCAACTTTCGTCCTTTTGAGAGTTCATTTGTAGTGCTTTTCAATTTCAGGGTCATTTAGCTCAAAAATCAGTAAATGCATGAAAAATAACAAATAAAGTCAGAAAGGGTTGAAAATTGATGATGTGGCTTTGAATGGTGCATTTTGAACATGCAAAAAGTCTATATTTCAAATAAGTTCAAGAAAATGAAATCCCTTTGTAAGAGATGAGTTTTCGTCCGAAACCCTAATACTCCGAAAGAGATTTTCTGTTTGTACACGAAGTGCATCCAGGCTTTGCCGTAACCCTCTCAACTTCTTATAACATGCTATGTGGGGTGAAATGATGATACCATCCAACCATTCGACCTATTCAGACTGCATTTGTAGTGCTTTAAAATTTCACTGTCATTTAGCTCAAAAATCAGTAAATGCATGAAGAATACCAAATGAAGTCAGAAAGGGTTGAAAATCAATAATGTGGATTTGAATGGTGCATTTTGAACACACAAAAAGTCTGGAGTTCAAATAAGTACAACAAAAAAGAAATCCCTTTGTAACAGATGAGTTTTCGTCCGAAACCCTGATACTTCGAAAGAGATTGTTTGTTTTGTACACGAAGTGCATCCAGTTTTTGCCGTAAACCTCTCAACTTTTGATAACGTGCTATGTGGGTGAAATGATGATACCATGCCAAGTTTCAACCATTTCAAAGTTCATTTGTAGTGCTTTTGAACTTTATTGTCATTTAGCCCTAAAAAATCAGTAAACGCATGAAGAATACCAAATGAATTCAGAAAGGGTTGAAAATTGATGATGTGGCTTTGAATGGTGCATTTTCAACACAAAAAAAGTCTGGAGCTCAAATAAGTTCAAAAAATGAAATCCCTTTATAATAGTTGAGTTTTCGACTGAAACCCTGATACTTGGAAATAGATTATCTGTTTTGTACACGAAGTGCATCCAGTTTTTGCCGTAACCCTCTAAATTTTTTATGTCATGGTATGTGGGTGAATTGATGATATCATGCCAATTTTCATCCTTTTCAGAGTTCATTTGTAGTGCTTTTCAATTTCAGGGTCATTTAGCTCAAAAATCAGTAAATGCATGGAAAATACCAAATGAACTCAGAAAGGGTTGAAAATCGACGATGTGGATTTGAATGGTGCATTTTGCGCACGCAAAAAGTCTAGAGTTCAAATATGTTCAAAAAAATGAAATCCGTTTGTGACAGATGAGTTTTCGTCCAAAACCCTAATACTTCGAAAGAGATTATCTGTTTTGTACACGAAGTGCATCCAGTCTTTGTCGTAACCCTCTCAACTTTTTATAACATGCTATGTGGGTGAAATGATGATACCATTCCAACTTTTGACCTTTTCAGAGTTCATTTGTGGTGCTTTTCAATTGTAGGGTCATTTAGCTCTAAAAAATTAGTAAACGTATGAAAAATACCAAACGAAGTCAGAAAGGTTGAAAATTAATGATGTGGCTTTGAATGGTGCATTTTGAACACACAAAAAGTCTTGAGTTCCAATAAGTTAAAAAAAATGAAATCCCTCTGTAATAGATGAGTTTTCGTCCGAAATCATGATACTTCGAAAGAGATTGTCTCTTTTCTACATGAAGTGCTTCTAGTTTTTGCCATAACCCTCTCAACTTTTTATAACATGCTATGTGGGTGAAATGATGATACCATGCCAACTTTTGACCTTTTCAGAGTTCATTTGTGGTGCTTTTCAATTTCAGTGTCATTTAGCTAAAAAATGAGTAAATGCATGAAAAATACCAAATGAAGTCAGAAAGGGTTGAAAATCGATGATGTGGATTTGAATGGTTCATTTTGAACACGCAAAAAGTCTGGAGTTCAAATAAGTTCAAAAAATGAAATCCCTTTGAAATAGTTGAGTTTTCGTCCGAAACCTTGATACTTCGAAAGAGATTGTCTATTTTGTACACGAAGTGCATCCAGTTTTTACCGTAACCCTCTCAAGTTTTTATGACATGCTGTGTGGGTGAAATGATGATACCATGCCAACTTTCGTCCTTTTGAGAGTTCATTTGTAGTGCTTTTCAATTTCAGGGTCATTTAGCTCAAAAATCAGTAAATGCATGAAAAATAACAAATAAAGTCAGAAAGGGTTGAAAATTGATGATGTGGCTTTGAATGGTGCATTTTGAACATGCAAAAAGTCTATATTTCAAATAAGTTCAAGAAAATGAAATCCCTTTGTAAGAGATGAGTTTTCGTCCGAAACCCTAATACTCCGAAAGAGATTTTCTGTTTGTACACGAAGTGCATCCAGGCTTTGCCGTAACCCTCTCAACTTCTTATAACATGCTATGTGGGGTGAAATGATGATACCATCCAACCATTCGACCTATTCAGACTGCATTTGTAGTGCTTTAAAATTTCACTGTCATTTAGCTCAAAAATCAGTAAATGCATGAAGAATACCAAATGAAGTCAGAAAGGGTTGAAAATCAATAATGTGGATTTGAATGGTGCATTTTGAACACACAAAAAGTCTGGAGTTCAAATAAGTACAACAAAAAAGAAATCCCGTTGTAACAGATGAGTTTTCGTCCGAAACCCTGATACTTCGAAAGAGATTGTTTGTTTTGTACACGAAGTGCATCCAGTTTTTGCCGTAACCCTCTCAACTTTTGATAACGTGCTATGTGGGTGAAATGATGATGCCGTGCCAAGTTTCAACCATTTCAAAGTTCATTTGTAGTGCTTTTGAACTTCAGTGTCATTTAGCTCTAAAATATCAGTAAACGCATGAAGAATACCAAATGAATTCAGAAAGGGTTGAAAATTGATGATGTGGCTTTGAATGGTGCATTTTCAACACACAAAAAGTCTAGAGCTCAAATAAGTTCAAAAAATGAAATCCCTTTATAATAGTTGAGTTTTCGTCCGAAACCCTGATACTTGGAAAGAGATTACCAGTTTTGTACACGAAGTGCATCCAGTTTTTGCCGTAACCCTCTAAATTTTTTATGTCATGGTATGTGGGTGAAGTGATGATACCATGCCAATTTTCATCCTTTTCAGAGTTCATTTGTAGTGCTTTTCAATTTCAGGGTCATTTAGCTCAAAAATCAGTAAATGCATGAAAAATACCAAATGAAGTCAGAACGGGTTGAAAATCGACAATGTGGATTTGAATGGTGCATTTTGCACACGCAAAAAGTCTGGAGTTCAAATATGGTCAACAAAATGAAATCCCTTTGTGACAGATGAGTTTTCGTCCAAAACCCTAATACTTCGAAAGAGATTGTTTGTTTTGTACACGAAGTGCATCCAGTCTTTGTCGTAACCCTCTGAACTTTTTATAACACGCTATGTGGGTGAAATGATGATACCATTCCAACTTTTGACCTTTTCAGAGTTCATTTGTGGTGCTTTTCAATTATAGGGTCATTTAGCTCTAAAAAATCAGTAAACGCATGAAAAATACCAAATGAAATAAGAAAGGTTGAAAATTGATGATGTGGCTTTGAATGGTGCATTTTCAACACACAAAAAGTCTGGAGTTCCAATAAGTACAAAAAAATGAAATCCCTCTATAATAGATGAGTTTTCGTCCGAAACCATGATACTTCGAAAGAGATTGTCTGTTTTGTACACGAAGTGCTTCCAGTTTGTGCGATAACCCTCTCAACTTTTTATAACATGCTATGTGGGTGAAATGATGATTCCATGCCAACTTTCGACTTTTTCAGAGTTCATTTGGAGTGCATTTCAATTTCAGTGTCATTTAGCTTAAAAATCAGTAAATGCATGAAAAATACCAAATGAAGTCAGAAAGGGTTGAAAATCGATGATGTGGATTTGAATGGTACATTTTGAACACTCAAAAAGTCTGGAGTTCAAATAAGTTTAAAAAAATGAATCCCTTTGTTACAAATGAGTTTTCGTCCAAAACCCTGATACTTCGAACGAGATTGTTTGTTTTGTACACGAAGTGCATCCAGTTTTTGCCGTAACCCTCTCAACTTTTGATAACATGCTATGTGGGTGAAATGATGATACCATGCCAACTTTCAACCTTTTCGAAGTTCATTTGTAGTGCTTTTCCACTTGAGTGTCATTTAGCTATAAAAAATCAGTAAACGCATGAAGAATACCAAATGAATTCAGAAAGGGTTGAAAATTTATGATGTGGCTTTGAATGGTGCATTTTGAACAGACAAAATGTCTAGAGCTCAAATAAGTTGAAAAAATGAAATCCCTTTATAATAGTTGAGTTTTCGTCCGAAACCCTAATAGTTGGAAAGAGATTATCTGTTTTGTACACGAAGTGCATCTAGTTTTTATCGTAACCATTATAACTTTTTATGACATGCTATGCGGGTGAAATGATGATACCATGCCAACTTTCGTCCTTTTCAGAGTTCATTTGTAGTGCTTTTCAATTTTAGGGTCATTTAGCTCAAAAATTAGTAAATGCATGAAAAATAACAAATAACGTCAGATAGGTTGATAATTGATGATGTTGCTTTGAATGGTGCATTTTGAACACGCAAAAAGTCTGGAGTTCAAATAAGTTCAAGAACATGAAATCCCTTTGTAAGAGATGAGTTTTCGTTCGAAACCCTGATACTCCGAAAGAGATTGTCTGTTTTGTACACGAAGTGCATCCAGGATTTGCCGTAACCCTCTCAACTTGTGAATACATGCTATGTGGGGTGAAATGATGATACCACACCAACTTTTGACCTTTTCAGAGTTCATTTGTAGTGCTTTCAATTTCATAGTCATTTAGCTCAAAAATCAGTAAATGCATGAAAAATACCAAATGAAGTCAGAAAGGGTTGAAAATCGATGATGTGGATTTGAATGGTGCATTTTTAACAAGCAAAAAGTCTGGAGTTCCAATAAGTTCAAGAAAATGAAATCCCTTTGTAACAGATGAGTTTTCGTCCAAAACCCTGATACTTCGAAAGAGATTTTCTGTTTTGTACACAAAGTGCATCCAGTTTTTGCCGTAACCCTCTCCACTTTTGATAACATGCTATGTGGGTGAAATGATGATACCATGCCAACTTTCAACCTTTTCAAAGTTCATTTGTAGTGTTTTGTAACTTTTGTGTCATTTAGCTATAAAAAATCAGTAAACGCATGAAGAATACCAAATGAATTCAGAAAGAGTTGAAAACTGATGATGTGGCTATGAATGGTGAAGTTTGAACACATAAAAATTCTGGAGCTCAAATAAGTTCAAAAAAATGAAATCCCTTTATAATAGTTGAGTTTTCGTTCGAAACCCTCATACTTGGAAAGAGATTATCTGTTTTGTACATGAAGTGCATCCATTTTTTGCCGTAACCCTTTAAACTTTTTATGTCATGCTATGTGGGTGAAATGATGATACCATGCCAACTTTCATCCTTTTTAGACTTCATTTGTAGTGCTTTTCAATTTCAGGGTCATTTAGCTAAAAAATCGGTAAATGCATGACAAATAACAAGTAAAGTCAGAAAGGGTTGAAAATTGATGATGTGGCTTTGAATGGTGCATTTTGAACATGCAAAAAGTCTGGAGTTCAAATAAGTTCAAGAAAATGAAATCCCTTTGTAAGAGACGAGTTTTCGTCCGAAACCCTGATACTCCGAAAAAGACTGTTTGTTTTGTACATGAAGTGCATCCAGGCTTCGCCATAGCCCTCTCAAGTTCTTATAACATGCTATCTGGGGTCAAATGATGCTACCCTGCCATGTTTCGACCTTTTCAGAGTTCATTTATAGTGCTTTTCAATTTCACTATCATTTAGCTCAAAAATCAGTAAACGCATGGAAAATACCAAATGAAGTCACAAAGGTTTGAAAAACGATGATGTGGATTTGAATGGTGCATTTGGAACACACAAAAAGTCTGGAGTTCAGATAAGTTCAAAAAAATGAAATACCTTTGTAACAGATGAGTTTTCGTCCGAAACATTGATACTTCAAAAGAGATTGTCTGTTTTGTACACGAACGACATCAAGTTTTTCCCGTAACCCTCTCAACTTTTGATAACGTGCTATGCGGGTGAAATCATGATAACATGCCAACTTTCTACCTTTTTGAAAGTTCATTTGTAGTGCTTTTCAATTTCAGTGTCATTTAGCTCTAGAAAATCAATAAATGCATGAAAATACCAAATGAAGTCAGAAAGGGTTGAAAATTGATGATGTGGCTTTCAATGGTGCATTGTGAACACACAAAAAGTCTGGACTTCAAATAAGTTCAGGAAAATGAAATCCCTTTGTAAGACTTGAGTTTTCGTCTGAAACCCTCATACTCCGAAAGAGATTGTTTGTTTTGTACACGAAGTGCATCCAGGGTTTGTCGTAACCCTCTCAACTTATTATAACATGCTATGTGGGGTGAAATGATGATACCATTCAAATAGTCTTCTTTTCAGACTTCATTTGTAGTGCTTTAAAATTTCACTGTTATTTAGCTCAAAAATTAGTAAATGCATGAAGAATACAAAATGATGTCAGAAAGGGTTGAAAATCGATGATGTGGATTGGAATGGTGCACTTTGAATACGCAAAAAGTCTGGAGTTCCAATAAGTTCAAAAAAATGAAATCCCTATGTAATTGATGAATTTTCGTCTGATACTTCGAAAGAGATTGTCTGTTTTGTACATGAAGTGCATCCAGTTTTTGCCGTAAGCCTCTCAACTTTTGATCACATGCTATGTGGGTGAAATGATGATACCATGCCAACTTTCTACCTTCTCAAAGTTCATTTGTAGTGCTTTTCAACTTAAGTGTCATTTAGCTATAAAAAATCAGTAAACGCATGAAGAATACCAAATGAATTAAGAAAGGGTTGAAAATTGGTGGTGTGGCTTTGAATGGTGCATTTTGAACACACAAAAAGTCTGGAGCTCAAATAAGTTGAAAAAAATGAAATCCCTTTATAATAGTTGAGTTTTCGTCCGAAACCGTGATACTTGGAAAGAGATTATCTGTTTTGTACACAAAGTGCATCGAGTTTTTGCCGTAACCCTCTAAACTTTTTATCGCATGCTATGTGAGTGAAATGATGATACCATTCCAACTTTCGTCCTTTTCAGAGTTCATTTGTAGTGCTTTTCAATTTCACTCTCATTTAGCTCAAAAATCTGTAAATGCATGAAAAATAGCAAATGATGTCAGAAAGGGTTGAAAATCGATGATGTGGATTGAATGGTGCATTTTGAACACACAACAATTCTGGAATTCAAATAAGTTCAAAAGATAAAATCCCTTTGTAATAGTTGAGTTTTCGTGCGAAACCTTGATAGTTCGACAGAGATTGTCTGTTTTGTACATGAAGTGCATCCAGTTTTTACTGTAACCCTCTCAACTTTTTATGACATGCTATGTGGGTCAAATGATGATACCATGCGAACTTTCGTCCTTCTGAGAGTTCATTTGTAGTGCTTTTCAATTTTAGGGTCATTTAGCTCAAAAATGTGTAAATGCATGAAGAATAACAAATGAAGTCAGAAAGGGTTGATAATTGATGATGTGGATTTTAATGGTGCATTTTGAACAAGAAAAATTCTGGAGTACAAATAAGACCAAGAAAATGAAATCCCTTTGTAAGAGATGAGTTTTTCTCCGAAACCCTGATACTCCGAAAGAGATTGTCTGTTTTGTACACGAAGTGCATCCAGGGTTTGCCGTAACCCTCCCAACTTATTATAACATGCTATGTGGGGTGAAATGATGATACCATCCAAACATTCTACCTTTTCGGACTTCATTTGTAGTGCTTTAAAATTTCACTCTCATTTAGCTCAAAAATCAGTAAATGCATGAAAAATACCAAATGAAGTCAGAAAGGGTTAAAAATCGATGATGTGGATTTGAATGGTGCATTTTGAACACGCAAAAAGTCTGGAGTTCAAATAAGTTCAAAAAAATGAAATCCCTATGTAATTGATGAGTTTTCGTCTGAAACCCTGATACTTCGAAAGAGATTGTCTGTTTTGTACATGAAGTGCATCCAGTTTTTGCCGTAAGCCTCTCAAATTTTGATCACATGCTATGTGGGTGAAATGATGATACCATGCCAACTTTCTATCTTCTCAAAGTTCATTTGTAGCGCTTTTCAACTTCAGTGTCATTTAGCTATAAAAAAATCAGTAAACGCATGAAGAATACCAAATGAATTCAGAAAGGGTTGAAAATTGGTGATGTGGCTTTGAATGGTTCATTTTCAACACACAAAAAGTCTGGAGCTCAAATAAGTTGAAAAAATGAAATCCCTTTATAATATTTGAGTTTTCGTCTGAAACCCTGATACTTGGTAAGAGATTATCTGTTTTGTACATGAAGTGCATCCAGATTTTGCCGTAACCCTCTAAACTTTTTACCACATCCTATGTGGGTGAAATGATGATACCATGCCAACTTTCGTCTTTTTCAGAGTTCATTTGTAGTGCTTTTCAATTTCACTGTCATTTAGCTCAAAAAACAGTAAATGCATGACAATACCAAATGAAGTCAGAAAGGGTTGAAAATCGATGATGTGGATTTGAATGGTGCATTTTGAACACGCAAAAATTCTCTAGTTCAAATAAGTTCAAAAGATAAAATCCTTTTGTAATAGTTGAGTTTTTGTCTGAAACCTGATAGTTCGAAAGAGATTGTCTGTTTTGTACATGAAGTGCATCCATTTTTTGCTGTAACCCTCTCAACTTTTTATGACATGCTATGTGGGTCAAATGATGATACCATGCGAACTTTCCTCCTTCTCAGAGTTCATTTGTAGTGCTTTTCAATTTTAGGGTCATTTAGCTCAAAAATGTGTAAATGCATGAAAAATAACAAATGAAGTCAGAAAGGGTTGAAAATTGATGATGTGGATTTTAATGGTGCATTTTGAACAAGAAAAATTCTGGAGTACAAATAAGACCAAGAAAATGAAATCCCTTTGCAAGAGATGAGTTTTTCTCCGAAACCCTGATACTCCGAAAGAGATTGTCTGTTTTGTACACGAAGTGCATCCAGGGTTTGCCGTAACCATCTCAACTTCTTATAACATGCTATGTGGGGTGAAATGATGATACCATCCAAACATTCTACCTTTTCAGACTTCATTTGTAGTGCTTTAAAATTTCACTATCATTGAGCTCAAAAATCAGTAAATGCATGAAAAATACCAAATGAAGTCAGAAAGGCTTAAAAATCGATGATGTGGATTTGAATGGTGCATTTTGAACACGCAAAAAGTCTGGAGTTCAAATAAGTTAAAAAAATGAAATCCCTTTGTAATTGATGAGTTTTTGTCTGAAACCCTGATACTTTGAAAGAGATTGTCTGTTTTGTACATGAAGTGGATCCAGTTTTTGCCGTAACCCTCTCAACTTTTCATCACATGTTATGTGGGTGAAATGATGATACCATGCCAACTTTCAACCTTCTCAGAGTTCATTTGTAGTGCTTTTCAACTTCAGTGTCATTTAGCTATAAAAAAATCAGTAAACGCCTGAAGAATACCAAATGAATTCAGAAAGGGTTGAAAATTGGTGATGTGGCTT
Organism: Hordeum marinum; assembly: GCA_022496015.1. Lineage (NCBI taxonomy): Eukaryota > Viridiplantae > Streptophyta > Magnoliopsida > Poales > Poaceae > Hordeum > Hordeum marinum. The sequence continues at coordinate 60,455 of JAAAWK010001164.1, read as the reverse complement.
TGAATGGTGCATTTTCAACACACAAAAAGTCTAGAGCTCAAATAAGTTGAAAAAAATGAAATCCCTTTATAATATTTGAGTTTTCGTCCGAAACCCTGATACTTGGTAAGAGATTATTTCTTTTGTACACGAAGTGCATCCAGATTTTGCCGTAACCCTCTAAACTTTTTACCACATGCTATGTGGGTAATTTGATGATTCCATGCCAACTTTCGTCTTTTTCAGAGTTCATTTGTAGTGCTTTTCAATTTCACTGTCATTTAGCTCAAAAATTAGTAAATGCATGACAATACCAAATGAAGTTAGAAAGGGTTGAAAATCGATGATGTGGATTTGAATGGTGCATTTTGAACACGCAAAAATTCTGGAGTTCAAATAAGTTCAAAAGATAAAGTCCTTTTGTAATAGTTGAGTTTTTGTCCGAAACCCTGATACTTCGAAAGAGATTGTCTGTTTTGTACATGAAGTGCATCCATTTTTTGCTGTAACCCTCTCAACTTTTTATGACATGCTATGTGGGTCAAATGATGATACCATGCAAACTTTCCTCCTTCTCAGAGTTCATTTGTAGTGCTTTTCAATTTTAGGGTCATTTAGCTCAAAAATGTGTAAATGCATGAAAAATAACAAATGAAGTCAGAAAGGGTTGAAAATTGATGATGTGGATTTTAATGGTGCATTTTGAACAAGAAAAATTCTGGAGTACAAATAAGACCAAGAAAATGAAATCCCTTTGTAAGAGATGAGTTTTTCTCCGAAACCCTGATACTCCGAAAGAGATTGTCTGTTTTGTACACGAAGTGCATCCAGGGTTTGCCGTAACCATCTCTACTTCTTATAACATGCTATGAGGGGTGAAATGATGATACCATCCAAAAATTCTACCTTTTTAGACATCATTTGTAGTGCTTTTCAATTTCACTGTCATTTAGCTCAAAAATCAGTAAATGCATGAAAATACCAAATGAAGTTAGAAAGGGTTGAAAATCGATGATGTGGATTTGAATGGTGCATTTTGAACACGCAAAAATTCTGGAGTTCGAATAAGTTCAAAAGATAAAATCCTTTTGTAATAGTTGAGTTTTTGTCCGAAACCCTGATACTTCGAAAGAGATAGCCTGTTTTGTACATGAAGTGCATCCATTTTTTGCTGTAACCCTCTCAACTTTTTATGGCATGCTATGTGGGTCAAATGATGATACCATGCGAACTTTCATCCTTCTCAGAGTTCATTTGTAGTGCTTTTCAATTTTAGGGTCATTTAGCTCAAAAATGTGTAAATGCATGAAAAATAATCAATGAAGTCAGAAAGGGTTGAATATTGATGATGTGGATTTTAATGGTGCATTTTGAACAAGAAAAATTCTGGAGTACAAATAAGACCAAGAAAATGAAATCCCTTTGTAAGAGATGAGTTTTTCTCCGAAACCCTGATACTTCCAAAGAGATTGTCTGTTTTGTACACGAAGTCCATCCAGGGTTTGCCGTAACCATCTCTACTTCTTATAACATGCTATGAGGGGTGAAATGATGATACCATCCAAAAATTCTACCTTTTCAGACATCATTTGTAGTGCCTTAAAATTTCACTATCATTTAGCTCAAAAATCAGTAAATGCATGAAAAATACCAAATGAAGTCAGAAAGGGTTAAAAATCGATGATGTGGATTTGAGTGGTGCATTTTGAACACGCAAAAAGTCTGGAGTTCAAATAAGTTCAACAAAATGAAATCCCTTTGTAACTGATGACTTTTCGTGTGAAACCCTGATACTTCGAAAGAGATTGTGTATTTTGTACATGAAGTGCATCCAGTTTTTGCCGTAACCCTCTCAACTTTTCATCACATGTTATGTGGGTGAAATGATGATACCATGCCAACTTTCAACCTTCTCAAACTTCATTTGTAGTGCTTTTCAACTTCAGTGTCATTTAGCTATAAAAAAATCAGTAAATGCCTGAAGAATACCAAACGAATTCAGAAAGGGTTGAAAATTGGTGATGTGGCTTTGAATGGTGCATTATCAACACACAAAAAGTCTGGAGCTCAAATAAGTTCAAAAAAATGAAATCCCTTTATAATAGTTGAGTTTTCGTCCGAAACCCTGATACTTGGAAAGAGATTATTTGTTTTGTACACGAAGTGCATCCAGATTTTGCCGTAACCCTCTAAACTTTTTACCACATGCTATGTGGGTGAAATGATGATACCAGGCCAACTTTCGTATTTTTCAGAGGTCATTTGTAGTGCTTTTCAATTTCACTGTCATTTAGCTCAAAAATCAGTAAATGCATGAAAATACCAAATGAAGTCACAAAGGGTTGAAAATCGATGATGTGGATTTGAATGATACATTTTGAACACGCAATAATTCTGGAGTTCAAATAAGTTCAAAAGATAAAATCCTTTTGTAATAGTTGAGTTTTTGTCCGAAACCCTGATACTTCGAAAGAGATTGTGTGTTTCTTACATGAAGTGCATCCATTTTTTGCTGTAACCCTCTCAACTTTTTTTGACATGCTATGTGGGTCAAATGATGATACCATGCGAACTTTCGTCCTTCTCACAGTTCATTTGTAGTGTTTTTCAATTTTAGGGTCATTTAGCTCAAAAATGTGTAAATGCATGAAAAATAACAAATGAAGTCAGAAAGGGTTGAAAATTGATGATGTGGATTTTAATGGTGCATTTTGAACAAGAAAAATTCTGGAGTACAAATAAGAACAAGAAAATGAAATCCCTTTGTAAGAGATGAGTTTTTTCCGAAACCCTGATACTCCGAAAGAGATTGTCTGTTTTGTACACGAAGTGCATCCAGGGTTTTCCTTAACCCTCTCAACTTCTTATAACATGCTATGTGGGGTGAAATGATGATACCATCCAAACATTCTACCTTTTCAGACATCATTTGTAGTGCTTTAAAATTTCACTATCATTTAGCTCAAAAATCAGTAAATGCATGAAAAATACCTACTGAAGTCAGAAAGGGTTAAAAATCGATGATGTGGATTTGAATGGTGCATTTTGAACACGCAAAAAGTCTGGAGTTCAAGTAAGTTCTAAAAAATGAAATCCCTTTGTAACTGATGAGTTTTCGTGTGAAACCCTGATACTTTGAAAGAGATTGTCTGTTTTGTACATGAAGTGCATCCAGTTTTTGCCGTAACCCTCTCAACTTTTCATCACATGCTATGTGCGTGAGATGATGATACCATGCCAACTTTGAACCTTCTCAAAGTTCATTTGTAGTGCTTTTCAACTTCAGTGTCATTTAACTACAAAAAAATCAATAACGCGTGAAGAATACCAAATGAATTCAGAAAGGGTTGAAAATTGGTGATGTGGCTTTGAATGGTTCTTTTTGAGCACACAAAAAGTCTGGAGCTCAAATAAGTTGGAAAAAATGAAATCCCTTTATAATAGTTCAGTTTTCGTCCGAAACCCTGATACTTGGAAAGAGATTATTTGTTTTGTACACGAAGTTCATCCAGATTTTGTCGGAACCCTCTAAACTTTTTATCACATGCTATGTGGGTGAAATGATGATACCATGCCCACTTTCGTCCTTTTCAGACTTCATTTGTAGTGCTTTTCAATTTCACTGTCATTTAGCTCAAAAATCAGTAAATGCATGAAGAATACAAAATGAAGTCAGAAAGGGTTGAAAATCGATGATGTGGATTTGAATGATGCATTTTGCACACGTAAAAAGTCTGGAGTTCAAATAAGTTCAAAAAAAGAAATCCCTTTGAAATAGTTGAGTTTTCGTCCGAAACCTTGATACTTCGAAAGAGATTGTCTGTTTTGTACATGAAGTGCATCTAGTTTTTGCCGTAACCCTCTCAACTTTTTATGACATGCTATGTGGGTGAAATACTGATACCATGCGAACTTTCGTCCTTCTCTGAGTTCATTTGTAGTGCTTTTCAATTTCACTGTCATTTAGCTCAAAAATCAGTAAATGCATGAAGAATACAAAATGAAGTCAGAAAGGGTTGAAAATCGATGATGTGGATTTTAATGGTGCATTTTGAACACGCAAAAAGTCTGGAGTTCAAATAAGTTCAAGAAATGAAATCCCTTTGAAATAGTTGAGTTTTTGTCCAAAACCCTGATACTTCGAAAGAGATTGTCTGGTTTGTACACGAAGTGCATCTAGTTTTTGCCGTAACCCTCTAAACTTTTTATGACATGCTATGTGGGTGAAATGATGATACCATGCGCACTTTCGTCCTTCTTAAAGTTCATTTGTAGTGCTTTTCAATTTTAGGGTCATTTAGCTCAAAAATCAGTAAATGCATGAAAAATACCAAATGAAGTGAAAAAGGGTTGAAAATCGTTGATGTGGATTTGAATGGTGCATCTTGAACACGCAAAAAGTCTGGAGTTCAAATAAGTTCATAAAATGAAATCTATTCGAAATAGTTGAGTTTTCGTCCGAAACCTTGATACTTCGAAAGAGATTGCCCATCTTGTACACGCAGTGCATCCAGTTTTTGCCATAACTCTCTCTACTTTTTATGACTTGCTTTGTGGGTGAAAATATGATACCATGCCAACTTTCGTTCTTTCCAGAGTTCATTTGTAGTGCTTTTCAATTTCAGGTTCATTTAGCTCAAAAATCAGTATATGCATGAAAAATAACAAATAAAGTCAGAAATGGTTGAAAATTGATGATGCGGATTTGAATGGTGCATTTTGAACAGCAAAAAGTCTGGAGTTCAAATAAGTTCAAGAAAATGAAATCCCTTTGTAAGAGATGAGTTTTCGTCCAAAACCCTGATACTCCGAAAGAGATTGTCTGTTTTGTACACAAAGTGCATCCAGGCTTTGCCGTAACCCTCTCATTTTCTTATAACATGCTATGTGGGGTGAAATGATGATACCATCCAAACATTCGACCTTTTCAGACTTCATTTGTAGTTCTTTTCAATTTCACTATCATTTAGCTCCAAAATCAGTAAATGCATGAAGAATACCACATGAAGTTAGAAAGGGTTGAAAATCGATGATGTGGATTTGAATGGTGCATCTTGAACATGCAAAAAGTCTGGAGTTCAAATAAGTTCAAAAAATGAAATCCCTTTGAAACAGTTGAGTTTTCGTCCGAAACCTTGATACTTCGAAAGAGATTGTCTAGTCTGTACACGAAGTGCATCCAGTTTTTGCCATAACTCTCTCAACTTTTTATGACTTGCTATGTGGGTGAAAAGATGATATCATGCCAACTTTCATCCTTTTCAGAGTTCATTTGTAGTGCTTTTCAATTTCAGGGTCATTTAGCTAAAAAATCAATAAATGCATGAAAAATAACAAATAAAGTTAGAAATGGTTGAAAATTGATGATGTGGCTTTGAATGGTGCATTTTGAACACGAAAATGTCTGTAGTTCAAATAAGTTCAAGAAAACGAAATCCCTTTGTAAGATATGAGTTTTCGTCCAAAACCCTGATACTCCCAAAGAGATTGTCTGTTTTGTACACGAAGTGCATCCAGGCATTGCCGTAACCCTCTCAACTTCTTACAACATGCTATGTGGGGTGAAATGATGATACCAGCCAAACTTTCGACCTTTTCAGACTTCATTTGTAGTTCTATTCAATTTCACTATCATTCAGCTCAAAAATCAGTAAATTCATGAAGAATACCAAATGAAGTCAGAAAGGGTTGAAAATTGATGATGTGGATTTGAATTGTGCATTTTGAACACGCAAAAAGTCTGGAGTTCAAATAAGATGAAAAAAATGAAATCCCTTTGTAATAGAAGGGTTTTCGTCTGAAACCCTGGTACTTCAAAAGAGATTGTCTGTTTTGTACACGAAGTGCATCCAGTTTTTGCCGTAACCCTCTCACATGCTATGTGGGTGAAATGATGATACCATGCCAACTTTCAACCTTTTCAAAGTTCATTTGTAGTGCTTTTCAACTTAAGTGTCATTTAGCTATAAAAAAATCAGTAAACGCATGAAGAATACCAAATGAATTCAGAAAGGGTTGAAAATTGGTCATGTGGCTTTGAATGGTGCATTTTGAACACACAAAAAGTCTAGAGCTCAAATAAGTTCAAAAAAATGAAATCCCTTTATAATAGTTGAGTTTTCGTCCGAAACCCGGATACTTGGAAAGAGATTATCTGTTTTGTACACGAAGTGCATCCATCTTTTGCCGTAACCCTCTAAACTTTTTATCACATGCTATAAGGATGAAATGACGAAACCATGCCAACTTTCGTCCTTTTCAGAGTTCATTTGTAGTGCTTTTCAATTTCAGGGTCATGTAGCTCATTAATCGGTAAATGCATGAAAAATAACAAATGAAGTCAGAAAGGGTTGAAAATTGATGATGTGGATTTGAATGGTGCATTTTGACAAGAAAAAATTCTGGAATACAAATAAGTTCAAGAAAATGAAATCCCTTTGTAAGAGATGAGCTCTCGTCCGAAACCCTGATACTCCGAAACAGATTCTCTGTTTTGTACATGAAGTGCAACCAGGCTTTGTCGTAACCCTCTCAACTTATTACAACATGCTATGTGGGGTGAACTGATACCATGCCAACTTTCGACCTTTTCAGAGTTCATTTGTAGTGCTTTTCAATTTCAAATTAGCTCAAAAATCAGTAAATCCATGAAAAATACCAAATGAAGTCAGAAAGGGTTGAAAATCGATGATGTGGATTTGAATGATGCATTTTGAACACGCAAAAAGTCTGGAGTTCAAATAAGTTCAAAAAATCAAATCCCTTTGAAATAGTTGAGTTTTCGTCCGAAAACTTGATACTTCGAAAGAGATTGTCTGTTTCGTACACGAAGTGCATCTAGTTTTTGCCGTAACCCTCTCAACTTTTTATGAAATGTTATGTAGGTGAAATGATCATACCATGCCAACTTTCATCCTTTTCAGAGTTCATTTGTAGTGCTTTTCAATTTCAGGGTCATTTAGCTAAAAAATCAGTAAATGCATGAAAAATAACAACTAAAGTCAGAAATGGTTGAAAATTGATGATGTGCATTTGAATGGTGCATTTTGAACACGCAAAAAGTCTGGAGTTCAAATAAGTTGAAAAAAATGAAATCCCTTTATAACAGAAGAGTTTTCGTCCGAAACCCTGATACTTCAAAAGAGATTGTCTGTTTTGTACACGAAGTGCATCCAGTTTTTGCCGTAACCCTCTCACATGCTATGTGGGTGAAATGATGATACCATGCCAACTTTCAAGCTTTTCAAAGTTTATTTGTAGTGCTTTTTAACTTAAGTGTTATTTAGCTATAAAAAATCTGTAACGCATGAAGAATACCAAATGAATTCAGAAAGGGTTGAAAATTGGTGATGTGGCTTTGAATGGTGCATTTTGAACACACAAAAAGTCTAGATCTCAAATAAGTTCAAAAAATGTAAATCCCTTTATAATAGTTGAGTTTTCGTCCGAAACCCTGATACTTGGAAAGAGATTATCTGTTTTGTACACGAAGTGCATCCATCTTTTGCCGTAGCCCTCTAAACTTTTTATCATATGCTATAAGGATGAAATGACGAAACCATGCCAACTTTTGACCTTTTCAGAGTTCATTTGTAGTGCTTTTCAATTTCCAATTAGCTCAAAAATCAGTAAATGCATGAAAAATACCAAATGAAGTCAGAAAGGATTGAAAATCGATGATGTGGATTTGAATGATGCATTTTGAACACGCAAAAAGTCTAGAGTTCAAATAAGTTCAAAAAATGAAATCCCTTTGAAATAGTTGAGTTTTCGTCCGAAACCTTGATACTTCGAAAGAGATTGTCTGTTTCGTACACGAAGTGCATCTAGTTTTTGCCGTAACCCTCTCAACTTTTTATGACATGCTATGTGGGTGGAATGATGATACCATGCCAACTTTCGTCCTTTTGAGAGTTCATTTGTAGTGCTTTTCAATTTCAGGGTCATTTAGCTAAAAAATCAGTAAATGCATGAAAAATAACAACTAAAGTCAGAAATGGTTGAAAATTGATGATGTGGCTTTGAATGGTCCATTTTCAACACGCAAAAAGTCTGGAGTTCAAATAAGTTCAAAAAAATGAAATCCCTTTGTAAGAGATGAGTTTTCGTCCGAAACCCTGATACTCGGAAAGAGATTGTCTGTTTTGTACACGAAGTGCATCCAGGCTTTGTCGTAACCCTCTTAACTTCTTATAACATGCTATGTGGGGCGAAATGATGGTATCATCCAAACATTCGACATTTTCAGACTTCATTTGTAGTGCTTTTCAATTTCACTGTCATTTAGCTCAAAAATCAGTAAATGCATGAAGAATACCAAATGAAGTTAGAAAGGTTTGAAAATCGATGATGTGGATTTGAATGGTGCATTTTGAACAGGCAAAAAGTCTGGAGTTCAAATAAGTTCAAAAAAAATGAAATCCCTTTGTAACAGATGAGTTTTCGTCCGAAACCCTGATACTTCGAAAGAGATTGTCTGTTTTGTACACGAACTCCATCCAGTTTTTGCCGTAACCCTCTCACATGCTATGTGGGTGAAATGATGATACCATGCCAACTTTCAACCTTTTCAAAGTTCATTTGTAGTGCTTTTCAACTTCAGTGTCATTTAGCTATAAAAAATCAGTAAACGCATGAAGAATACCAAATGAATTCAGAAAGGCTTGAAAATTGATGATGTGGCTTTGAATGGTGCATTTTGAACACACAAATAGTCTGGAGCTCAAATAAGTTCAAAAAATGAAATCCCTTTATAATAGTTGAGTTTTCGTCCGAAACCCTGATACTTGGAAAGAGATTATCTGTTTTGTACACGAAGTGCATCTAGTTTTTGCCATAACCCTCTAAAATTTTAATCACATGTTATGTGGGTGAAATGATGATACCATGCCAACTTTCGTCCTTTTCAGAGTTCATTTGTAGTGCTTTTCAATTTCAGGGTCATTTAGCTCAAAAATTAGTAAATGCATGCAAAATAACATATGAACTCAGAAAGGGTTGAAAATTGATGATCAGGATTTGAATGGTGCATTTTGAATAAGAAAAAATTTTTGGAGCACAAATAAGTTCAAGAAAATGAAATCCCTTTGTAGGAGATGAGTTTTCGTTCGAAACCCCGATACTACGAAAGAGATTGTCTGTTTTGTACGCGAAGTACATCCAGGCTTTGCCGTAACCCTCTCAACTTCTTATAACATGTTATGTGGGGTGAAATGATGATACCATCCAAACATTCGACCTTTTCAGATTTCATTTGTAGTGCTTTTCAATTTCACTGTCATTTAGCTCAAAAATCAGTAAATGCATGAAGAATACCAAGTGAAGTCAGAAAGGGTTGAAAATTGATGATGTGGATTTGAATGGTGCATTTTGAACACGCAAAAAGTCTGGAGTTCAAATAAGTTCAAAAAAATGAAATCCCTTTGTAACAGAAGAGTTTTCTTCCGAAACCCTGATACTTCGAAAGAGATTGTCTGTTTTGTAGACGAAATGCATCCAGTTTTTGCCATAACCCTCTCACATGCTATGTGGGTGAAATCATGATACCATGCCAACTTTCAACCTTTTCAAAGTTCATTTGTAGTGCTTTTCAACTTCAGTGTCATTTAGCTATAAAAAAATTAGTAAACACACGAAGAATACCAAATAAATTCAGAAAGGGTTTAAAATTGGTGTTTTGGCTTTGAATGGTGCATTTTGAACACACAAAAAGTCTGGAGCTCAAATAAGTTCAAAAAATTAAATCCCTTTATAATTGTTGAGTTTTCGTCCGAAACCCTGATACTTGGAAAGAGATTATCTGTTTTGTACATGAAGTGCATCTAGTTTTTGCCATAACCCTCAAAATTTTTAATCGCATGTTATGTGGGTGAAATGATGATACCATTCCAACTTTCGTCCTTTTCAGAGTTCATTTGTAGTGCTTTTCAATTTCAGGGTCATTTAGCTCAAAAATCAGTAAATGCATGCAAAATAACATATGAACTCAGAAAGGGTTGAAAATTGATGATCAGGATTTGAATGGTGCATTTTGAATAAGTAAAAATTTTGGAGCACAAATAAGTTCAAGAAATTGAAATCCCTTTGTAGGAGATGAGTTTTCGTCCGAAACCCCAATACTACGAAAGAGATTGTCTGTTTTGTACGCGAAGTGCATCGAGGCTTTGCCGTAACCCTCTCAACTTCTTATAACATGTTATGTGGGGTGAAATGATGATACCATCCAAACATTCGACCTTTTCAGATTTCATTTGTAGTGCTTTTCCATTTCACTGTCATTTAGCTCAAAAATCAGTAAATGCATGAAGAATACCAAGTGAAGTCAGAAAGGGTTGAAAATTGATGATGTGGATTTGAATGGTGCATTTTGAACACGCAAAAAGTCTGGAGTTCAAATAAGTTCAAAAAAATGAAATCCCTTTGTAACAGAAGAGTTTTCTTCCGAAACCCTGATACTTCGAAAGAGATTGTCTGTTTTGTACACGAAGTGCATCCAGTTTTTGCCATAACCCTCTCACATGCTATGTGGGTGAAATCATGATACCATGCCAACTTTCAACCTTTCCAAAGATCATTTGTAGTGCTTTTCAACTTCAGTGTCATTTAGCTATAAAAAATTTAGTAAACACACGAAGAATACCAAATGAATTCAGAAAGGGTTTAAAATTGGTGTTGTGGCTTTGAATGGTGCATTTTGAACACACAAAAAGTCTGGAGCTCAAATAAGTTCAAAAAATTAAATCCCTTTATAATTGTTGAGTTTTCGTCCGAAACACTGATACTTGGAAAGAGATTATCTGTTTTGTATACGAAGTGCATCCAATTTTTGCCGTAACCCTCTAAACTTTTTATCACATGCTCTGTGGGTGAAACGATGATACCATGCCAACTTTCATCCTTTTCAGAGTTCACTTGTAGTGCTTTTCAATTTCAGGGTCATTTAGCTCAAAAATCAGTAAATGCATGCAAAATAACAAATGAAGTCAGAAAGGGTTGAAAATTGATGATGTGGATTTGAATGGTGCAATTTGAACAAGAAAAAATTCTAGAGTACAAATAAGTTCAAGAAAATGAAATCCCTTTGTAAGAGATGAGTTTTCGTCCGAAACCATTATACTCCGAAAGAGATTGTCTGTTTTGTACACGAAGTGCATCCAGGCTTTGTCGTGACCCTCTCAACTTATTACAACATGCTATGTGGGGTGAACTGATGATACCATGCCAATTTTTGACCTTTTTAGAGTTCATTTGTAGTGCATTTTGAATTTCCATTTAGCTCAAAAATTAGTAAATGCATGAAAAATACCAAATGAAGTTAGAAAGGGTTGAAAATCGATGATGTGGATTTGAATGATGCATTTTGAACACGCAAAAATTCTTGAGTTCAAATAAGATCAAAAAATGAAATCCCTTTGAAATAGTTGAGTTTTCGTCCGAAACCTTGTTACTACGAAAGAGATTGTCTGTTTTGTACACGAAGTGCATCAAGTTTTTGCCATAACCCTCTCACATGCTATGTGGGTGAATTGATGATACCATGCCAACTTTCAACCTTTTCAAAGTTCATTTGTAGTGCTTTTCAACTTCAGTGTCATTTAGCTATAAAAAATTAGTAAACACATGAAGAATACCAAATGAATTCAGAAAGGGTTGAAAATTGGTGTTGTGGCTTTGAATGGAGCATTTTGAACACAGAAAAAGTCTGGAGCTCAAATAAGTTCAAAAAATGAAATCCCTTTATAATAGATGAGTTTTCGTCCGAAACCCTGATACATGGAAAGAGATTATCTGTTTTGTCCACAAAGTGCATCCAGTTTTTGCCGTAACCCTCTAAACTTTTTATCACATGCTATGTGGATGAAATGATGATACCATGCCAACTTTCGTCCTTTTCAGAGTTCACTTGTAGTGCTTTTCAATTTCAGGGTCATTTAGCTGGAAAATCAGTAAATGCATGAAAAATAAGAAATGAAGTCAGAAAGGGTTGAAAATTGATGATGTGGATTTGAATGGTGCATTTTGACAAGAAAAAATTCTGGAATACAAATAAGTTCAAGAAAATGAAATCCCTTTGTAAGAGATGAGCTCTCGTCCGAAACCCTGATACTCCGAAACAGATTCTCTGTTTTGTACATGAAGTGCAACCAGGCTTTGTCGTAACCCTCTCAACTTATTACAACATGCTATGTGGGGTGAACTGATACCATGCCAACTTTCGACCTTTTCAGAGTTCATTTGTAGTGCTTTTCAATTTCAAATTAGCTCAAAAATCAGTAAATCCATGAAAAATACCAAATGAAGTCAGAAAGGGTTGAAAATCGATGATGTGGATTTGAATGATGCATTTTGAACACGCAAAAAGTCTGGAGTTCAAATAAGTTCAAAAAATCAAATCCCTTTGAAATAGTTGAGTTTTCGTCCGAAAACTTGATACTTCGAAAGAGATTGTCTGTTTCGTACACGAAGTGCATCTAGTTTTTGCCGTAACCCTCTCAACTTTTTATGAAATGTTATGTAGGTGAAATGATCATACCATGCCAACTTTCATCCTTTTCAGAGTTCATTTGTAGTGCTTTTCAATTTCAGGGTCATTTAGCTAAAAAATCAGTAAATGCATGAAAAATAACAACTAAAGTCAGAAATGGTTGAAAATTGATGATGTGCATTTGAATGGTGCATTTTGAACACGCAAAAAGTCTGGAGTTCAAATAAGTTGAAAAAAATGAAATCCCTTTATAACAGAAGAGTTTTCGTCCGAAACCCTGATACTTCAAAAGAGATTGTCTGTTTTGTACACGAAGTGCATCCAGTTTTTGCCGTAACCCTCTCACATGCTATGTGGGTGAAATGATGATACCATGCCAACTTTCAAGCTTTTCAAAGTTCATTTGTAGTGCTTTTTAACTTAAGTGTTATTTAGCTATAAAACATCTGTAACGCATGAAGAATACCAAATGAATTCAGAAAGGGTTGAAAATTGGTGATGTGGCTTTGAATGGTGCATTTTGAACACACAAAAAGTCTAGATCTCAAATAAGTTCAAAAAATGTAAATCCCTTTATAATAGTTGAGTTTTCGTCCGAAACCCTGATACTTGGAAAGAGATTATCTGTTTTGTACACGAAGTGCATCCATCTTTTGCCGTAGCCCTCTAAACTTTTTATCATATGCTATAAGGATGAAATGACGAAACCATGCCAACTTTTGACCTTTTCAGAGTTCATTTGTAGTGCTTTTCAATTTCCAATTAGCTCAAAAATCAGTAAATGCATGAAAAATACCAAATGAAGTCAGAAAGGGTTGAAAATCGATGATGTGGATTTGAATGATGCATTTTGAACACGCAAAAAGTCTAGAGTTCAAATAAGTTCAAAAAATGAAATCCCTTTGAAATAGTTGAGTTTTCGTCCGAAACCTTGATACTTCGAAAGAGATTGTCTGTTTCGTACACGAAGTGCATCTAGTTTTTGCCGTAACCCTCTCAACTTTTTATGACATGCTATGTGGGTGGAATGATGATACCATGCCAACTTTCGTCCTTTTGAGAGTTCATTTGTAGTGCTTTTCAATTTCAGGGTCATTTAGCTAAAAAATCAGTAAATGCATGAAAAATAACAACTAAAGTCAGAAATGGTTGAAAATTGATGATGTGGCTTTGAATGGTCCATTTTCAACACGCAAAAAGTCTGGAGTTCAAATAAGTTCAAAAAAATGGAATCCCTTTGTAAGAGATGAGTTTTCGTCCGAAACCCTGATACTCGGAAAGAGATTGTCTGTTTTGTACACGAAGTGCATCCAGGCTTTGTCGTAACCCTCTTAACTTCTTATAACATGCTATGTGGGGCGAAATGATGGTATCATCCAAACATTCGACATTTTCAGACTTCATTTGTAGTGCTTTTCAATTTCACTGTCATTTAGCTCAAAAATCAGTAAATGCATGAAGAATACCAAATGAAGTTAGAAAGGTTTGAAAATCGATGATGTGGATTTGAATGGTGCATTTTGAACAGGCAAAAAGTCTGGAGTTCAAATAAGTTCAAAAAAAATGAAATCCCTTTGTAACAGATGAGTTTTCGTCCGAAACCCTGATACTTCGAAAGAGATTGTCTGTTTTGTACACGAACTCCATCCAGTTTTTGCCGTAACCCTCTCACATGCTATGTGGGTGAAATGATGATACCATGCCAACTTTCAACCTTTTCAAAGTTCATTTGTAGTGCTTTTCAACTTCAGTGTCATTTAGCTATAAAAAATCAGTAAACGCATGAAGAATACCAAATGAATTCAGAAAGGCTTGAAAATTGATGATGTGGCTTTGAATGGTGCATTTTGAACACGCAAATAGTCTGGAGCTCAAATAAGTTCAAAAAATGAAATCCCTTTATAATAGTTGAGTTTTCGTCCGAAACCCTGATACTTGGAAAGAGATTATCTGTTTTGTACACGAAGTGCATCTAGTTTTTGCCATAACCCTCTAAAATTTTAATCACATGTTATGTGGGTGAAATGATGATACCATGCCAACTTTCGTCCTTTTCAGAGTTCATTTGTAGTGCTTTTCAATTTCAGGGTCATTTAGCTCAAAAATTAGTAAATGCATGCAAAATAACATATGAACTCAGAAAGGGTTGAAAATTGATGATCAGGATTTGAATGGTGCATTTTGAATAAGAAAAATTTTTGGAGCACAAATAAGTTCAAGAAAATGAAATCCCTTTGTAGGAGATGAGTTTTCGTCCGAAACCCCGATACTACGAAAGAGATTGTCTGTTTTGTGCGCGAAGTACATCCAGGCTTTGCCGTAACCCTCTCAACTTCTTATAACATGTTATGTGGGGTGAAATGATGATACCATCCAAACATTCGACCTTTTCAGATTTCATTTGTAGTGCTTTTCAATTTCACTGTCATTTAGCTCAAAAATCAGTAAATGCATGAAGAATACCAAGTGAAGTCAGAAAGGGTTGAAAATTGATGATGTGGATTTGAATGGTGCATTTTGAACACGCAAAAAGTCTGGAGTTCAAATAAGTTCAAAAAAATGAAATCCCTTTGTAACAGAAGAGTTTTCTTCCGAAACCCTGATACTTCGAAAGAGATTGTCTGTTTTGTAGACGAAATGCATCCAGTTTTTGCCATAACCCTCTCACATGCTATGTGGGTGAAATCATGATACCATGCCAACTTTCAACCTTTTCAAAGTTCATTTGTAGTGCTTTTCAACTTCAGTGTCATTTAGCTATAAAAAAATTAGTAAACACACGAAGAATACCAAATAAATTCAGAAAGGGTTTAAAATTGGTGTTTTGGCTTTGAATGGTGCATTTTGAACACACAAAAAGTCTGGAGCTCAAATAAGTTCAAAAAATTAAATCCCTTTATAATTGTTGAGTTTTCGTCCGAAACCCTGATACTTGGAAAGAGATTATCTGTTTTGTACATGAAGTGCATCTAGTTTTTGCCATAACCCTCAAAAATTTTAATCGCATGTTATGTGGGTGAAATGATGATACCATGCCAACTTTCGTCCTTTTCAGAGTTCATTTGTAGTGCTTTTCAATTTCAGGGTCATTTAGCTCAAAAATCAGTAAATGCATGCAAAATAACATATGAACTCAGAAAGGGTTGAAAATTGATGATCAGGATTTGAATGGTGCCTTTTGAATAAGTAAAAATTTTGGAGCACAAATAAGTTCAAGAAATTGAAATCCCTTTGTAGGAGATGAGTTTTCGTCCGAAACCCCAATACTACGAAAGAGATTGTCTGTTTTGTACGCGAAGTGCATCCAGGCTTTGCCGTAACCCTCTCAACTTCTTATAACATGTTATGTGGGGTGAAATGATGATACCATCCAAACATTCGACCTTTTCAGATTTCATTTGTAGTGCTTTTCCATTTCACTGTCATTTAGCTCAAAAATCAGTAAATGCATGAAGAATACCAAGTGAAGTCAGAAAGGGTTGAAAATTGATGATGTGGATTTGAATGGTGCATTTTGAACACGCAAAAAGTCTGGAGTTCAAATAAGTTCAAAAAAATGAAATCCCTTTGTAACAGAAGAGTTTTCTTCCGAAACCCTGATACTTCGAAAGAGATTGTCTGTTTTGTACACGAAGTGCATCCAGTTTTTGCCATAACCCTCTCACATGCTATGTGGGTGAAATCATGATACCATGCCAACTTTCAACCTTTCCAAAGATCATTTGTAGTGCTTTTCAACTTCAGTGTCATTTAGCTATAAAAAATTTAGTAAACACACGAAGAATACCAAATGAATTCAGAAAGGGTTTAAAATTGGTGTTGTGGCTTTGAATGGTGCATTTTGAACACACAAAAAGTCTGGAGCTCAAATAAGTTCAAAAAATTAAATCCCTTTATAATTGTTGAGTTTTCGTCCGAAACACTGATACTTGGAAAGAGATTATCTGTTTTGTATACGAAGTGCATCCAATTTTTGCCGTAACCCTCTAAACTTTTTATCACATGCTATGTGGGTGAAACGATGATACCATGCCAACTTTCATCCTTTTCAGAGTTCACTTGTAGTGCTTTTCAATTTCAGGGTCATTTAGCTCAAAAATCAGTAAATGCATGCAAAATAACAAATGAAGTCAGAAAGGGTTGAAAATTGATGATGTGGATTTGAATGGTGCAATTTGAACAAGAAAAATTCTAGAGTACAAATAAGTTCAAGAAAATGAAATCCCTTTGTAAGAGATGAGTTTTCGTCCGAAACCATTATACTCCGAAAGAGATTGTCTGTTTTGTACACGAAGTGCATCCAGGCTTTGTCGTGACCCTCTCAACTTATTACAACATGCTATGTGGGGTGAACTGATGATACCATGCCAATTTTTGACCTTTTTAGAGTTCATTTGTAGTGCATTTTGAATTTCCATTTAGCTCAAAAATTAGTAAATGCATGAAAAATACCAAATGAAGTTAGAAAGGGTTGAAAATCGATGATGTGGATTTGAATGATGCATTTTGAACACGCAAAAATTCTTGAGTTCAAATAAGATCAAAAAATGAAATCCCTTTGAAATAGTTGAGTTTTCGTCCGAAACCTTGTTACTACGAAAGAGATTGTCTGTTTTGTACACGAAGTGCATCAAGTTTTTGCCATAACCCTCTCACATGCTATGTGGGTGAATTGATGATACCATGCCAACTTTCAACCTTTTCAAAGTTCATTTGTAGTGCTTTTCAACTTCAGTGTCATTTAGCTATAAAAAATTAGTAAACACATGAAGAATACCAAATGAATTCAGAAAGGGTTGAAAATTGGTGTTGTGGCTTTGAATGGTGCATTTTGAACACAGAAAAAGTCTGGAGCTCAAATAAGTTCAAAAAATGAAATCCCTTTATAATAGATGAGTTTTCGTCCGAAACCCTGATACATGGAAAGAGATTATCTGTTTTGTCCACAAAGTGCATCCAGTTTTTGCCGTAACCCTCTAAACTTTTTATCACATGCTATGTGGGTGAAATGATGATACCATGCCAACTTTCGTCCTTTTCAGAGTTCACTTGTAGTGCTTTTCAATTTCAGGGTCATTTAGCTGGAAAATCAGTAAATGCATGAAAAATAAGAAATGAAGTCAGAAAGGGTTGAAAATTGATGATGTGGATTTGAATGGTGCATTTTGAACACGAAAAAGTCTGGATTTCAAATAAGTTCAAAAAACTGAAATCAATTTGTAACAGAAGAGTTTTCGTCCGAAACCCTGATACTTCGAAAGAGATTGTCTGTTTTGTACACGAAGTGCATCCAGTTTTTGCCATAACCCTCTCACATGCTATGTGGGTGAAATGATGATACCATGCCAACTTTCAACCTTTTCAAAGTTCATTTGTAGTGCTTTTCAACTTTAGTGTCTTTAGCTATAAAAAATCAGTAAATGCATGAAGAATACCAAATGAATTCAGAAAGGCTTGAAAATTGATGATGTGGCGTTGATGGTGCATTTTGAACACACAAATAGTCTGGAGCTCAAATAAGTTCAAAAAATGAAATCCCTTTATAATAGTTGAGTTTTCGTCCGAAACCCTGATACTTGGAAAGAGATTCTCTGTTTTGTACACGAAGTGCATCTAGTTTTTGCCATAACCCTCTAAAATTTTAATCACATGTTATGTGGGTGAAATGATGATACCATGCCAACTTTCGTCCTTTTCAGAGTTCATTTGTAGTGCTTTTCAATTTCAGGGTCATTTAGCTCAAAAATCAGTAAATGCATGCAAAATAACATATGAACTCAGAAAGGGTTGAAAATTGATGATCAGGATTTGAATGGTGCATTTTCAATAAGAAAAAATTTCGGAGCACAATTAAGTTCAAGAAAATGAAATCCCTTTGTAGGAGATGAGTTTTCGTCCGAAACCCCGATACTACGAAAGAGATTGTCTGTTTTGTACTGGAAGTGCATCCAGGCTTTGCCGTAACCCTCTCAACTTCTTATAACATGTTATGTGGGGTGAAATGATGATACCATCCAAACATTCGACCTTTTCAGATTTCATTTGTAGTGCTTTTCAATTTCACTGTCATTTAGCTCAAAAATCAGTAAATCCATGAAGAATACCAAGTGAAGTCAGAAAGGGTTGAAAATTGATGATGTGGATTTGAATGGTGCATTTTGAACACGCAAAATGTCTGGAGTTCAAATAAGTTCAAAAAAATGAAATCCCTTTGTAACAGAAGAGTTTTCTTCCGAAACCCTGATACTTCGAAAGAGATTGTCTATTTTGTACACGAAGTGCATCCAGTTTTTGCCATAACCCTCTCACATGCTATGTGGGTGAAATCATGATACCATGCCAACTTTCAACCTTTTCAAAGTTCATTTGTAGTGCTTTTCAACTTCAGTGTCATTTAGCTATAAAAAATTAGTAAACACACGAAGAATACCAAATGAATTCAGAAAGGGTTTAAAATTGGTGTTGTGGCTTTGAATGGTGCATTTTGAACACACAAAAAGTCTGGAGCTCAAATAAGTTCAAAAAATTAAATCCCTTTATAATTGTTGAGTTTTCGTCCGAAACCCTGATACTTGGAAAGAGATTATCTGTTTTGTACACGAAGTGCATCTAGTTTTTGCCATAACCCTCTAAAATTTTAATCACATGTTATGTGGGTGAAATGATGATACCATGCCAACTTTCGTCCTTTTCAGAGTTCATTTGTAGTGCTTTTCAATTTCAGGGTCATTTAGCTCAAAAATCAGTAAATGCATGCAAAATAACATATGAACTCAGAAAGGGTTGAAAATTGATGATCAGGATTTGAATGGTGCATTTTGAATAAGAAAAATTTTTGGAGCACAAATAAGTTCAAGAAAATGAAATCCCTTTGTAGGAGATGAGTTTTCGTCCGAAACCCCAATACTACGAAAGAGATTGTTTGTTTTGTACGCGAAGTGCATCCAGGCTTTGCCGTAACCCTCTCAACTTCTTATAACATGTTATGTGGGGTGAAATGATGATACCATCCAAACATTCGACCTTTTCAGATTTCATTTGTAGTGCTTTTCAATTTCACTGTCATTTAGCTCAAAAATCAGTAAATGCATGAAGAATACCAAGTGAAGTCAGAAAGGGTTGAAAATTGATGATGTGGATTTGAATGGTGCATTTTGAACACGCAAAAAGTCTGGAGTTCAAATAAGTTCAAAAAAATGAAATCCCTTTGTAACAGAAGAGTTTTCTTCCGAAACCCTGATACTTCGAAAGAGATGGTCTGTTTTGTACACGAAGTGCATCCAGTTTTTGCCATAACCCTCTCACATGCTATGTGGGTGAAATGATGATACCATGCCAACTTTCGTCCTTTTCAGAGTTCACTTGTAGTGCTTTTCAATTTCAGGGTCATTTAGCTGGAAAATCAGTAAATGCATGAAAAATAAGAAATGAAGTCAGAAAGGGTTGAAAATTGATGATGTGGATTTGAATGGTGCATTTTGAACACGAAAAAGTCTGGATTTCAAATAAGTTCAAAAAACTGAAATCAATTTGTAACAGAAGAGTTTTCGTCCGAAACCCTGATACTTCGAAAGAGATTGTCTGTTTTGTACACGAAGTGCATCCAGTTTTTGCCATAACCCTCTCACATGCTATGTGGGTGAAATGATGATACCATGCCAACTTTCAACCTTTTCAAAGTTCATTTGTAGTGCTTTTCAACTTTAGTGTCTTTAGCTATAAAAAATCAGTAAATGCATGAAGAATACCAAATGAATTCAGAAAGGCTTGAAAATTGATGATGTGGCGTTGATGGTGCATTTTGAACACACAAATAGTCTGGAGCTCAAATAAGTTCAAAAAATGAAATCCCTTTATAATAGTTGAGTTTTCGTCCGAAACCCTGATACTTGGAAAGAGATTCTCTGTTTTGTACACGAAGTGCATCTAGTTTTTGCCATAACCCTCTAAAATTTTAATCACATGTTATGTGGGTGAAATGATGATACCATGCCAACTTTCGTCCTTTTCAGAGTTCATTTGTAGTGCTTTTCAATTTCAGGGTCATTTAGCTCAAAAATCAGTAAATGCATGCAAAATAACATATGAACTCAGAAAGGGTTGAAAATTGATGATCAGGATTTGAATGGTGCATTTTCAATAAGAAAAAATTTCGGAGCACAATTAAGTTCAAGAAAATGAAATCCCTTTGTAGGAGATGAGTTTTCGTCCGAAACCCCGATACTACGAAAGAGATTGTCTGTTTTGTACTGGAAGTGCATCCAGGCTTTGCCGTAACCCTCTCAACTTCTTATAACATGTTATGTGGGGTGAAATGATGATACCATCCAAACATTCGACCTTTTCAGATTTCATTTGTAGTGCTTTTCAATTTCACTGTCATTTAGCTCAAAAATCAGTAAATCCATGAAGAATACCAAGTGAAGTCAGAAAGGGTTGAAAATTGATGATGTGGATTTGAATGGTGCATTTTGAACACGCAAAATGTCTGGAGTTCAAATAAGTTCAAAAAAATGAAATCCCTTTGTAACAGAAGAGTTTTCTTCCGAAACCCTGATACTTCGAAAGAGATTGTCTATTTTGTACACGAAGTGCATCCAGTTTTTGCCATAACCCTCTCACATGCTATGTGGGTGAAATCATGATACCATGCCAACTTTCAACCTTTTCAAAGTTCATTTGTAGTGCTTTTCAACTTCAGTGTCATTTAGCTATAAAAAATTAGTAAACACACGAAGAATACCAAATGAATTCAGAAAGGGTTTAAAATTGGTGTTGTGGCTTTGAATGGTGCATTTTGAACACACAAAAAGTCTGGAGCTCAAATAAGTTCAAAAAATTAAATCCCTTTATAATTGTTGAGTTTTCGTCCGAAACCCTGATACTTGGAAAGAGATTATCTGTTTTGTACACGAAGTGCATCTAGTTTTTGCCATAACCCTCTAAAATTTTAATCACATGTTATGTGGGTGAAATGATGATACCATGCCAACTTTCGTCCTTTTCAGAGTTCATTTGTAGTGCTTTTCAATTTCAGGGTCATTTAGCTCAAAAATCAGTAAATGCATGCAAAATAACATATGAACTCAGAAAGGGTTGAAAATTGATGATCAGGATTTCAATGGTGCATTTTGAATAAGAAAAATTTTTGGAGCACAAATAAGTTCAAGAAAATGAAATCCCTTTGTAGGAGATGAGTTTTCGTCCGAAACCCCAATACTACGAAAGAGATTGTTTGTTTTGTACGCGAAGTGCATCCAGGCTTTGCCGTAACCCTCTCAACTTCTTATAACATGTTATGTGGGGTGAAATGATGATACCATCCAAACATTCGACCTTTTCAGATTTCATTTGTAGTGCTTTTCAATTTCACTGTCATTTAGCTCAAAAATCAGTAAATGCATGAAGAATACCAAGTGAAGTCAGAAAGGGTTGAAAATTGATGATGTGGATTTGAATGGTGCATTTTGAACACGCAAAAAGTCTGGAGTTCAAATAAGTTCAAAAAAATGAAATCCCTTTGTAACAGAAGAGTTTTCTTCCGAAACCCTGATACTTCGAAAGAGATGGTCTGTTTTGTACACGAAGTGCATCCAGTTTTTGCCATAACCCTCTCACATGCTATGTGGGTGAAATCATGATACCATGCCAACTTTCAACCTTTTCAAAGTTCATTTGTAGTGCTTTTCAACTTCAGTGTCATTTAGCTATAAAAAAATTAGTAAACACACGAAGAATACCAAATGAATTCAGAAAGGGTTTAAAATTGGTGTTGTGGCTTTGAATGGTGCATTTTGAACACACAAAAAGTCTGGAGCTCAAATAAGTTCAAAAAATTAAATCCCTTTATAATTGTTGAGTTTTCGTCCGAAACCCTGATACTTGGAAAGAGATTATCTGTTTTGTATACGAAGTGCATCCAATTTTTGCCGTAGCCCTCTAAACTTTTTATCACATGCTATGTGGGTGAAACGATGATACCATGCCAACTTTCATCCTTTTCAGAGTTCACTTGTAGTGCTTTTCAATTTCAGGGTCATTTAGCTCAAAAATCAGTAAATGCATGAAAAATAACAAATGAAGTCAGAAAGGGTTGAAAATTGATGATGTGGATTTGAATGGTGCAATTTGAACAAGAAAAAATTCTGGAGTACAAAGAAGTTCAAGAAAATGAAATCCCTTTGTAAGAGATGAGTTTTCGTCCGAAACCATTATACTCCGAAAGAGATTGTCTGTTTTGTACACGAAGTGCATCCAGGCTTTGTCGTAACCCTCTCAACTTATTACAACATGCTATGTGGGGTGAACTGATGATACCATGCCAATTTTTGACCTTTTCAGAGTTCATTTACAGTGCATTTCAATTTCCATTTAGCTCAAAAATTAGTAAATGCATGAAAAATACCAAATGAAGTTAGAAAGGGTTGAAAATCGATGATGTGGATTTGAATGATGCATTTTGAACACGCAAAAATTCATGAGTTCAAATAAGATCAAAAAATGAAATCCCTTTGAAATAGTTGAGTTTTCGTCCGAAACCTTGTTACTTCGAAAGAGATTGTCTGTTTTGTACACGAAGTGCATCAAGTTTTTGCCATAACCCTCTCACATGCTATGTGGGTGAATTGATGATACCATGCCAACTTTCAACCTTTTCAAAGTTCATTTGTAGTGCTTTTCAACTTCAGTGTCGTTTAGCTATAAAAAATTAGTAAACACATGAAGAATACCAAATGAATTCAGAAAGGGTTGAAAATTGGTGTTGTGGCTTTGAATGGTGCATTTTGAACACAGAAAAAGTCTGGAGCTCAAATAAGTTCAAAAAATGAAATTCCTTTATAATAGATGAGTTTTCGTCCGAAACCCTGATACATGGAAAGAGATTATCTGTTTTGTACACAAAGTGCATCCAGTTTTTGCCGTAACCCTCTAAACTTTTTATCACATGCTATGTGGGTGAAATGATGATGATACCATGCCAACTTTCGTCCTTTTCAGAGTTCACTTGTAGTGCTTTTCAATTTCAGGGTCATTTAGCTGAAAAATCAGTAAATGCATGAAAAATAAGAAATGAAGTCAGAAAGGGTTGAAAATTGATGATGTGGATTTGAATGGTGCATTTTGAACACGAAAAAGTCTGGATTTCAACTAAGTTCAAAAAATGAAATCCCTTTGTAACAGAAGAGTTTTCGTCCGAAACCCTGATACTTCGAAAGAGATTGTCTGTTTTCTACACGAAGTGCATCCAGTTTTTGCCATAACCCTCTCACATGCTATGTGGGTGAAATGATGATACCATGCCAACTTTCAACCTTTTCAAAGTTCATTTGTAGTGCTTTTCAACTTTAGTGTCTTTAGCTATAAAAAATCAGTAAATGCATGAAGAATACCAAATGAATTCAGAAAGGCTTGAAAATTGATGATGTGGCTTTGAATGGTGCATTTTGAACACACAAATAGTCTGGAGCTCAAATAAGTTCAAAAAATGAAATCCCTTTATAATAGTTGAGTTTTCGTCCGAAACCCTGATACTTGGAAAGAGATTATCTGTTTTGTACACGAAGTGCATCTAGTTTTTGCCATAACCCTCTAAAATTTTAATCACATGTTATGTGGGTGAAATGATGATACCATGCCAACTTTCGTCCTTTTCAGAGTTCATTTGTAGTGCTTTTCAATTTCAGGGTCATTTAGCTCAAAAATCAGTAAATGCATGCAAAATAACATATGAACTCAGAAAGGGTTGAAAATTGATGATCAGGATTTGAATGGTGCATTTTGAACACAGAAAAAGTATGGAGCTCAAATAAGTTCAAAAAATGAAATCCCTTTATAATAGATGAGTTTTCGTCCGAAACCCTGATACATGGAAAGAGATTATCTGTTTTGTACACAAAGTGCCTCCAGTTTTTGACGTAACCCTCTAAAATTTTTATCACATGCTATGTGGGTGAAATGATGATACCATGCCAACTTTCGTCCTTTTCAGAGTTCACTTGTAGTGCTTTTCAATTTCAGGGTCATTTAGCTGAAAAATCAGTAAATGCATGAAAAATAAGAAATGAAGTCAGAAAGGGTTGAAAATTGATGATGTGGATTTGAATGGTGCATTTTGAACACGAAAAAGTCTGGATTTCAAATAAGTTCAAAAAAATGAAATCCCTTTGTAACAGAAGAGTTTTCGTCCGAAACCTTGATACTTCGAAAGAGATTGTCTGTTTTGTACACGAAGTGCATCCAGTTTTTGCCATAACCCTCTCACATGCTATGTGGGTGAAATCATGATACCATGCCAACTTTCAACCTTTTCAAAGTTCATTTGTAGTGCTTTTCAACTTCAGTGTCATTTAGCTATAAAAAAATTAGTAAACACACGAAGAATACCAAATGAATTCAGAAAGGGTTTAAAATTGGTGTTGTGGCTTTGAATGGTGCATTCTGAACACACAAAAAGTCTGGAGCTCAAATAAGTTCAAAAAATTAAATCCCTTTATAATTGTTGAGTTTTCGTCCGAAACCCTGATACTTGGAAAGAGATTATCTGTTTTGTACACGAAGTGCATCCAGTTTTTGCCATAACCCTCTCAACTTTTTATAACATGCTATGTGGGTGAAATTATGATACCATGCCAACTTTTGAGCTTTTCAGAGTTCACTTGTAGTGCTTTTCAATTTCAGGGTCATTTAGCTCAAAAATCAGTAAATGCATCAAAAATAACAAATGAAGTTAGAAAGGGTTGAAAATTGATGATGTGGATTTGAATGGTGCATTTTGAACACGCAAAAAGTCTGGTGTTCAAATAAGTTCAAAAAAATGAAATCCCTTTGTAACAGAAGTGTTTTCGTCCGAAACCCTGATACTTCGAAAGAGATTGTCTGTTTTGTACACGAAGTGCATCCAGTTTTTTCCATAACCCTCTCAACTTCTTATAAAATGCAATGTGGGGTGAAATGGTGATACCATCCAAACATTCGACCTTTTCAGACTTCATTTGTAGTGCTTTTCAATTTCACTATCATTTAGCTCAAAAATCAGTAAATGCATGAAGAATACCAAATGAAGTCAGAAAGGGTTGAAAATCGATGATGTGGATTTGAATGGTGCACCTTGAACACGCAAAAATTCTGGAGTTCAAATACGTTCAAAAAATGAAATCCCTTTGGAATAGTCGAGTTTTCATCCGAAACCTTGATTCTTCCAAAGCGATTGTCTGTTTTGTACACAAAGTGCATCCAGTTTTTTCCTTAACCCTCTCAACTATTTATGACTTACTATGTGGGTGAAATGATGATGCCATGCCAACTTTCGTCCTTTTCAGAGTTCATTTGTAGTGCTTTTCAATTTTAGGCTCATTTAGCTCAACAATTATTAAATGCAAGCAAAATAAAAAATAAAGTCAGAAAGGGTTGAAATTTGATGATGTGGATTTGAATGGTGCATTTTGAACACGCAAAAAGTCTGGAGCACAAATAAGTTCAAGAAAATGAAATCCCTTTCTAAGAGATGAGTTTTCGTCTGAAACCCTAATACTCCGAAAGAGATTTTCTATTTTGTACAGGAAGTGCATCCAGGCTTTGCCGTAACCCTCTCAACTTATTATAACATGCTATATGGGGTGAACTGATGATACCATGCCAACTTTCGACCTTTTCAGAGTTCATTTGTAGTGCTTTTCAATTTCCATTTAGCTGAAAAATCAGTAAATGCATGAAAAATACCAAATGAAGTCAGAAAGGGTTGAAAATCGATGATGTGGATTTGAATGGTGCATCTTGAACACGCAAAAAGTCTGGAGTTCAAATAAGTTCAAAAAATGAAATCCCTTTGAAATAGTTGAGTTCTCGTCCGAAACCTTGCTACTTCGAAAGAGATTGTCTGTTTCGTACGTGAAGTGCATCCAGTTTTTGCCGTAACCCTCTCAACTTTTTATGACATGCTATGTGGGTGAAATGATCATACCATGCCAACTTTCGTCCTTTTCAGAGTTCATTTGTAGTGCTTTTCAATTTCAGGGTCATTTAGCTCAATAATCAGTAAATGCATGAAAAATAACAAATAAAGTTAGAAAGGGTGGAAAGTTGATGATGTGCCTTTGAATGGTGCATTTTGAACACGCAAAAAGTCTGGAGTTTAAATAAGTTCAAGAAAATGGAATCCATTTGTAACAGATGAGTTTTCGTCCAAAACCCTGACACTTCGAAATAGATTGTTTGTTTTGTACACGAAGTGCATCCAGTTTTTGCCGTAACCCTCTCAACTTTTTATAGCATGCTATGTCGGTGAAGTGATGATACCATGCAAATTTTTGACCTTTTCAGAGTTCATGTGTAGTGCTTCTCAATTGCAGGGTCATTTAGCTCTAAAAAATTAGTAAATTCATGAAAAATACCAAATCAAGTCAGAACGGGTTGAACATTGATGGTGTTGCTTTGAATGGTCCATTTTGAACACAAAAAAAGTCTGGAGTTCAAATAAGTTAAATAGATGAGTTTGCTCCCGAAACCGTGATACTTCGTAAGAGTTTGTCTGTTTTGTACACGAAGTGCATCGAGTTTTTGCCATAACCCTCTCAACATTTTATAACATGCTATGTGGGTCAAATGATGATACCATGCCAACTTTCGACCTTTTCATAGTTCATATGTAGTGCTTTTCAATTTTAGTGTCATTTATCTCTAAAAAAATAGTAAATGCATGAAAATACCAAATGAAGTTAGAATGGGCTGAAAATTGATGATGTGGCTTTGAATGGTGCATTTTGAACACACAAATAGTCTGGAGTTCAAATAAGGTCAAAAAAAGAAATCCCTTTGTAACAGATGAGTTTTCGTTGAAAACCCTGATACTTTGAAAGATATTGTCTCTTTTGTACATGAAGTGCATCCAGTTTTTGCCACAACCCTCTCAACTTTTTATAACATGTTATGTTGGTGAAATGATGATACCATGCCAACTTTCGACCTTTTCATTGTTCATTGGTAGTGCTTTTCAATTTCAGGGTCATTTAGCCCTAAAAATCAGTAAATGCATGAAAATTTACTAAATGAAGCCAGAAATGGTTGAAAATTTATGACATGGCCTTGAATGGTGCATTTTGAACACAGAAAAAGTTTGGAGTTCAAATAAGTTCAAAAACATGAAGTCAGAATGAACTAATAGCAAGAAGAATGAACTAGAAAACTTTTATGAAACTCTAATAGGAAAAAGAATGAACTGAAAATAATCAATTAAATATTCCATTTTGATCAACTACAACAAAACTATAATATTCTTCAATAGCAAAAAGAATCAACTAAAAAGCTTTTTTAAACGTCTAGTAGGAAAAGGAATCAACTAAAAAGAATCAATACAAAATAAAATTTCTGCAACAACAATTATATAAAATTTATGCAACTAAAATTATATAACTAAAAATAAAATATGCAAAAAATAACTAAATTTTTTAAGCATAATATATGCGAAAAATAAAAAAAATGGCTACGAGGCACCACGGCCCGCATACGACTAGAAACCCTACAAATGGGCCAGGATGCAGGCCCGTAGTGCTAGCAGGCCCAACAGGGCGTCAAATGGGCATGTACTGCCTGCATTAGAGAAGAGCTCGAGAGGGAAGCGACATCAGTGCTTATAAACCACTCTGAGCCCGTCTTGAGTAGCAAGGTGGGACTAAACTTTTGGTATCAGAAGCACAACCATTTAGTCTGTTGGTTTCTGTCGTAGGTGCATCGCATGCAAAATAAAATTTTCCTACGTGCAGAACATCCAAGAACATGCTACGGAGATGGATCACAGTTCATTACCACTAGACGCGCAGTGTCGTGCAGCGGAAGTAGATTTGGGGTAGCGCGTTCGTTTGGTCCGTATCCACCTCGTCCGATCTGCCTCGAACAGCCGTTCCTATCTCCCCCGAACAGCCGGTCGCCGGATCCCACATACAGGTTCATCGGAGCGGCATAGGTGCATCGACTCTAACGGTATCCGCGCGTGCAGGAAGAACACCGGTGCGGCGGACTACTAGGTCCGATCACACGCTCGACGGCAGCGAGTGGAGGTGGCTAATTACAACTCATGCAAAGCCCTAATGACGGTGCCGAAGCGATCAACCGGATGGGTGTGCCACACCTCCACTATATATAGGCATCCGGCGCGGACTCAACTTTTGGGCCTCGCACGGATCCTAAAGCCCACATGTTCCTTCCCTTAAGTGCGCGACCCTTGAGGTTCTCGTTCACTTGGTCACGAGTCAGATGACATCCGACTCGACTAGTCGGTAGCAGCCTCTAGCAAGACGTGTCGACTCCAAGTGTCCAATGAAGTAGGTTAGGTAAACCTGTACTTCACACTTCTGTTCCATTTGCCACACGATATATGTTGTCGTGCACAAGGCAAAATGTCATCCTTGTTGCAGCACGCCCTCTTTCTGGTTCCGATGAATCCGACCAACACTTCGGATTATCTCATAATCCTCATTGCATGGCCATGCTTATCTAGGTCGGATCACCCAAGGGGGGCCCAGAGTATATCTCTCCTGGTAGGAGGGGAAAATCCCATCTTTCTCAATCATGTCTTGCATCATGGGTCTGAACAAGCCCGAAACCTACACTTTGTAACTACCTAGTCACGGAGTAGCGTTTGGTCAGACCAAAGCAACTCTGTCACCATCCCGAGTACATGCACCAGCTTAGGTGTTAGGACATAGAACGTATGTTGTACTAGAGACTCAAAGATGACCTATCGTTGCGTCTCATAATTGGGTCTGTCCAACTCAGACCTTATCTTGACTCAGATCCGACTATGTCGAATCCGACCAGACCTTTATGAGTCCATATTATCTGGCTAGCATCCAATGCTACATGGTAGGTGAGACCGAACCATCCACTGTGTCATATGCTAGTCTGATTAGTAGCGCGTCCACACAACCCTTTCGACTAGAGACCATTTAGGCCTGTTATCATACAATCCATAGTCCCACAAACAAGTCACATACTTATTAATAGACATCACTGATAATGTCCAAGGACTATCTTTATTCATAAACACATAGGAAATATCATCATACATGATTGCCTCTAGGGAATATCTCCAACAGTCTCCCACTTGCACTAGAGTCAATCAAATAGACATCAAATGCCCATAGCTCCAACGTGCCCCTCATACTTGGGTTGTGGAAGCGGCTTAGTGAATGGATCTATAACATTTGCATCAGTATGCATTTTGCACAAATTGATGTCACCTTTCTGTACGAGCTTTCGTATGAAGTGTTATTTTCGGTCTATGTGCCTGGTCTTGTGGTGTTGTCTCGGCTCCTTGGCCTAGGCGATGGCACCTGAATTATCGCAATAAAGGTCCAACGGTTTTCACCAGCACGGGAACACACCAACATCTTCCAGGAACTTCCGAATCCAAACACCTTCCTTTGCGGCTTCACAAGCCACAATGTATTCAGCCTCTGTTGTGGAGTCGGCCACCGTATCTTGCCTGGAACTCATCCAGATCATAGCTCCTCCATTCATGACATACACGAATCCAGTTTGCGATTGACAATCATCCATGTCGCCTTGGAAACTAGCATCAGCGTAACCCTTTACGTAGAGCTCCTCCTCAACTCCATAAACTAGGAACATCTCATTAGTCCTTTTCAGGTACCTCAAGATAGTTTTCACCGCTACCTAGTGAATCTCACCTAGGTTGGCCTAGTATCTGCTTGTTAACCTGATTGCACAAGCAACATCAGGCCACGTACATAGCATGGCATACATGATGGATCCAATTGCCGAGGCATATGGAATCCTACTCATCCGGTATCACTCATCAGAAGTTGTAGGACTCCGAGTCTTGCTTAGCCTTATACCATGTTAGACGGGCAAGAACCCTTTCTTGGCCTCACTCATGTTGAGTAGCCTCCTCGATCTATCTCTATAGATCTTGATGCCTAAACTCCACACTACCTCTCCAGGGTCTTTCATCGAAAACTTGCCATTCAATGATTCGTTGACTGAGTTCAGCATCGAAACATCATTTTCGATCAGCAGTATGTCATCCACATACAAGATCAAAAATACTACCAAGCTCCCACTAGACTTCTTGTATAAACAATAGTCCTCTTCGTTCTTGATGAAACCAAGGTCAACAATGACTGCAACAAAACGAATGTTCCAACTCCGAGCTGCTTGCCTCAATCCATAAATGGATCTCTTGAGATTGTGTATTTTACTAGCGTTAGTTAGATCGACAAAACCCTCGGGTTGTATCATGTATACATCCTCCTTTAAATTTCCATGAAGGAAAGCCGTTTTGACATCCATCTGCCATATCTCATAATTGAAAGATGCTAATATAGCTAGTATGATCCTCACCGACATTAGCATATCTACCAGCAAGTAGGTCTCGCCATTGTCATTTCCTTGAACTTGTCCATAACCTTAGCGAGAAGCCGAGCTTTGTGGATCCGAACATTTCCATCCATGTCGGTTTTCTTCTTACACACCCATGTACAACCAATGCCTACTATGCCAGGTGGCGGATCAACCAAGTTCCAGACATGATTGTCATCCATGGATTTTAACTCAGATCTCATGGCCTCGAGCCATGCCTCGGAATCTGGTCTCACCATCGCTTCCGCATACGTGAACGGCTCGTCGCTTTCCAGCAAAAATACATCACACACTCTGCGCAATCTTTCCGACCTCCGTGGCTCCCATGCCGACTCCACTACGGGTTCCCTGATCAACTCCGGTATGATCTCATCACCAGCCGAGTCGTCCCCGAGTGGCTCTCGAACTCTTCGAGTCGCACCGTTCTCCCACTGGCCTCCCAATTGAGGAACTCTTTCTCTAGGAAAACCCTGTTCCGAGCAACAAACACTTTGTTCTCTTGTCAGTTGTAGAAGCTGTATCCCAAGGTTTCCATTGGATATCCCACGAATATGAATTTATCCGACTTGGGTGTAAGCTTGTCCAACATGAGCCGCTTGACAAATAATTCACAACCCCAAATCTTTAGAAAAGACAAACTAGGAGTCTTCCCAGTCCACAACTCGTGTGGTGTATTGTCAATGGATTTTGCTGGTACCCTATTAAGTGTGAAAGCTGCACTTTCTGTAGCGTATCCCTAGAATGACAAGGGTAGATCCGATTTGCTCATCATCGACCGGACCATGTCGAACAAGGTTCGATTTCTCCTTTCTGACACACCGTTTCTCCGCGACGTACCAGGAGGTGTGAGCTGAGTTACTATACCTCGGCTTTTCAGATGATTATCAAACTCATGGCTCATGTACTCACCTCCACGATCTGATCGTAGAAGTTTTATCGTCTTGCCGAGCTGATTTTAAACCTCGTTCTGAAACTCTTTGAACTTTTCAAAAAATTTGGACTTGTGCCTAATCAAATAGATATATCCATATCTACTCAAGTCGTCGGTAAAAGTCACGAAGTACTCATAGCCACCTCTGGCCGTTGTGCTCATTGGACCACACACATCACTGTGTAGAAGCTCCAATAGCTCGGACGGCCTCTCGCAACTCTTTGCAAAAGGAGACTTACTCATCTTGCCTAGAAAGCATGATTTGCATATCTCGAACCACCCGAAGTCGGACGAAGTTAGGAGTCCATCGTCATGGAGCCTCTTCGTGGGTTTCAGACTAATGTGTCCAGGCCGGCAATGCTAGAAGTATGTCAGATTTATCACATTAGGCTTATGCCTCTTGACATTCACGTTTTAGACTAGTTCCGTTTCTACATTTAAAATAAATAACCCATCTACTATGGGTGCATAGCCATGGAACATTCCCTTCAAACAAAATGAACAACCATTGTCCTATATACTGAATTCATAACCTTGACTCATCAAACATGAGGCAAAAATAATTTTCCGACTAAGTGAGGGAATGTAATAATAATTATTCAATTCCAAAATTAATCTAGAAGGAAGCTTGAGCTGCATCGTGTCGACCTCCAACGCAGCAACTCTTGCTTTGTTACCGACGCTGATGTCAATCTCCCCTTGTGCCACACGCCTAGTTCTTACCAGCCCCTGCATCGAGTTGCAAATATGAACAACCAATCCGGTATCAAATACCCAAGAGATACTAGGTATGTCAGCAAGGTAAATGTCTATAACATATGTAACAAGTGTACCGTTGCTTGAAGAAGCATCTCCGGCCTTCTTGTCGTGCTCAGCAAGCCACTTGCTACAGTTCCTCTTCCAATGACCATCTTCCTTGCAGTGAAAGCAAATGGTCTTTGAGTTCGGTCCGGACTTTGGCTCAGTGGCGGAGATAGCCTACTCCGTGCCCTTTGTCTTACCCTTTTTCTTGGACCAACTCTTCTTGAACTTAGCCGAGTTCTGCACCATCAACACTTGACGCGTGCCTTTCTTAATATCTTGCTCTTCCACCTTGAGCATCCAATGCAATTCAATGCGCTTCTTATCCATGCCATGCATATGATAGTTCGAGACAAACGTCCCATAGCTAGGAGGAAGAGAACCCAAAATTGCATCCATGGACAGCTCGTCCATAAGTGGGAAGCCTGACCGATCCAAAGCTTGCACGTACCCGATCATCTTGATCACATGCGGGCTAAGTGGATCACCCTCCTTCAGCTTACAATCCATCAAGGACTGCCAGACATTAAACCATTCGGTCCTGGCCTGCACCTGAAACATGCTCTTCAAACTCTCGGTCATATCGAAAGCCTGAATGTTTTCAAAATGTTGTTGCAAACCGGGCTCCATGCAAGCCAGCATGAGGCAGCTCATCTCGTTTGATTCATCAACGAGTTTCTGGTGGGCATTGTTGGTTCTGGCGTTAGCATTCTTGGAAGGTTCCTCTGGAAGTGGATCCTCTGGAATGTGTTCCTTTTTATCGTGCTTGAGAACAATTCTCAAATTTCTATACTAGGTGGTAAAGTTTGTTCCATTCAGTTTATCCTTTCAAGAATTGATTTCAATGCAAAGTTGGGTTGAGCAGGTGGTGCCATTGATCTACAATAGAAAATATCCAATCACTAAGCAATGTGTTTATGTAGAGTAATTCAACCCTTAAAAAGGACTACTCCCACTGAAGTCGGCATCCCTCCGCAAACGCTCAGTGATTCAGAACCCGTCTAGCACGAGAGACTATTGAGCTTTAGCATCACTGCTAGCCAACTTGCCTAGTCGGTAAGCAACATCTTTCTAATCGCATCTCTGTACGACTCCTGTCGGTTGGGTAGGTATCTCATACCCCGGCTCCCAACCTTCTCTGCCACAAGGCCCAAAACCATTTTGATAGCCTTGCCAAGTTAATCCAATGCAGTGCATGTCCGTGTCCGACACGAACCCTCCAGTTAAAGGACACCTAGTAGCACCTCAATTTTATGAGCCCACCACTAGAGGTACTTGACGTGCGAAGGTGCAACATTCGGAATGGCAAAATACTTGATATTAATGAGGGATCTTTTTACCATTATAACATGCATAGAAATAAGAAGCAATATCAATCACATATAAATATAAATATGTGAAATAGTATGGCTCCTTCATGTGCGTCCTTCCATGGCCGGCTCCTACTCCGATGACCAAGGTGGAACTCCATCTTGTCCATCATGCCAGGACGCCAAACCATCAAACTTGATCTCTGTCCTCCAACTACTACAACTAGTAATGAATTTACAAAGAATCACAAATCGACATGCAGGTCATTATACAATATAATGACAGCACTTTGGCTCCTGCCGGCTGACAATCATGACACGCAAGTCATGTTAAGTTACACACATGCATCACATAAACTTGAGACATACTATTCACATCAAACCTACAAAAACAAACTTATGCATAGAATTGCATTCTACCGGTTTGTGTGATGGTGTACGAAATACAAGGCGCTACGCACACTCCGGTCCTGCTAGCCGGTTAGCAGTCGGGTTGGAAGGTGCAACGCCCCTCGCGGGTGTGGGCAGTGCCCACCATTTTTGGAAATCACAGATCGCATCTGCACTCTGATCACGCCGAGTTTTCTAATCTGACCAGTCTCATCGATCATCGCGAACCTGATTTGGATTACGTTTAACGCTTAACCCCGATGGAGGATACTGACCGGTAGGGGTAGGTTGTGTCATGACCTCATCGATTCCAATTGATAGAAAACATAGCCTCAATCCATCCAGATGAGCAGTTGATCTCATAACCCGTGCACATAGATGATGTCATGAATGATGAAGGATCCCATCCGCCGCTTCCGCATATCAAATATGCATCCGATCTAAATCCAAGTCCTATAACAGAGGCTCTGATACCTCTGTTGGGTTTTACCGTAGGTGCATCGCATGTAAAATAAATTTTTCATACGTGCAGAACATCCAAGAACATGCTAGGGAGATGGATCATAGTTTGTTACCACTAGACGCGCAGTGCCGTGCAACAGAAGTAGAGTTGGGGCAGCGCGTTCGTGTGGTCCGTCTCCTCCTCCTTCGATCTCCCTCGAACAGCCATTCCGATCTCCCCTGATCAGCCGGTCGCCGGATCCCACGTACAGGTTCGTTGGAGCGGCGCAGGTGCACCGCCTCTAACAGTATCTGCGCATGTAGGAGGAACACCCGTGCAGCGGACTGCTAGGTCCGATCACACATTTGGCGGCGGCGAGTGGAGGTGGCTAGTGGAAACTCATGCAAAGCCCTAATGACGGCACCGAAACGATCAACCGGATGGGTGTGCCACACCTCCACTATATATAGGCATCTAGCGTGGAATCAAGTCTTCGGCCTCTCACGGATCCTAATGCCACGTGTTCCTTCCCTTAAGCGCGCGACCCTTTGTAACTACCCAGTCACGGAGTAGCATTTGGTCGGCCCAAAGCAAGTATGTCACCATCCCGAGTGCATGCGCCAGCTCAGGTCTTAGGACATAGAACGTATGTTGTACTAGAGACTCACAAATGACCTACCGTTGCGTCTCATAGTTGGGCCTATCTAACTTAGACCTTATCTCGACTCGGACCCCTACTAGACCTTTCTGAGTCCATATTATCCGGCTAGTATCCAATGCTACAGGGTTAGTGAGACCGAACCATCCATCGTGTCATATGCTAGTCTGATTAGTTGCGCGTGCACACAACCCTTTGGACTAGGGACCATTTAGGACAATTATCATACAATTCCAAGTCTCACAAACAAGTCACGTACTTATTAAGACACATCATTGATAATGTCCAAGGACTATCTTTATTCATAAACAAATAGGAAATATCATCATACATGCTTGCCTCTAGGGCATATCTCCAAAATAATCCTGGTTGGTGGCTCCAACCGGGACTAATGCCCCTCTGTAGTCCCGGTTGGTGCCTCCAACCGGGACCGAAGGTCCTTGTTTCCCGCCGTTTGGGCTGCTAAAAACTGAGCTTTGGTCCTGGTTGGTGGCACCAACCGGGACTAAAGGGGGGCATTAGTCCCGGATGGAGCCACCAACCGGGACCAATGCTCTGTCTATATAAGCAAACACTTAGGAATTTTCAGTTTCATCTCGCCCCTGCACCCCGACGATGCCGACGACATCGATGCCGCTAGGCTGACCTGATGCCGCCCCTACCGTCGCAGTCACCGTCGCCCGTCGTCGCCCGTCGTCACCCCTGCCGTCGCCACTCCTCCCTCCTCCCCGAGCCAGATGTCACTCCTATCGTCTCTAACCTCAACGCCACCATCGCCGCTCCTATCGTCTCCGACCCTAATGCCGCCTTCACCGCTATTCGACCCAGCCACTCCCATTGTGAGCTGTCGCCGCTCCTCCCCCCACCCCACCCCCTAGCCGTGGATGCCCGAGCGCGGCGGAGCTATGGTCCACGGCTACAATTTTGTGGTTAGCACGGCCATGGTCGCCGGTGAGCGTGGAGATGAGATGTATGAGACGCTTTTTTTAGATGTATGAGATGTTTTTTAGATGTAAGATGTTTGTAGATGAATAGATGGATGGATGAAATGTAATAACTCAATTTAATAGATACATGTTTTGTGGAGATGAGATGAGATGGAAGGGAATTTTTTTAGGTTTTTTCGATAAGCGGTCCGAATGTCAGACATTCATGAGAGAAGCGGTTTGGAAGAAGTTCACCTGAAAGGTTCCCGATCTAAACAAAGATTTGCGATTTACGAACCCCAAAGTAAGTAGCACTAGCTAGTGTAGCGCATCTCTAACTCATTCAAAATTTCTACAATATATCATTACCATGCTTGCTTATCAGTTTGATTGAACTCTATTCTCGTAAAGTGCTTCTACCAAAAGGAAGGGACTGTTTTATATGGATACTACGTATGCGAGTTCATTTGCCACTCGACCTATAAGCGGGGCTTCTCTAACAAAAAAACTGAAGTATGTAAATAATATTCACAATTTTATTTTATACATTACGATACCATCAATTGTGTTGAGTTTTATTCGTATATATGTTGTACCGACCCCATTCTTTAAATGAGATCTGGCAGATGCGGGACGAACTCCTACCACATGATCGCATACGAGCAATTCAAGAATAATTGGAAAGATTCTTTCTTGACCACGTCATACCTAAACACGGAGAATAGTAGGTGGATTTGTGATTGGATCTCAAGGATTGTAAGAGATCGTATATTGCATATGTGTAGCTAGTAGCGTCGAATAGATATACGAAAACTTGTTGTTCGACCAATCTCTCGGAGAAAGAGAGGTCGATCACTTCTCTCTGTATATGTTCATGACGATCTTGTGTACTTAATGGTTCCTTCATTTGCTTACTAGATAGTATGTCGACTTCTCTCTATCGTAGCTAGCATCGACAAAGCACGAAGAAAGAAAGGACACTTCTCTCTATTAGCTAGCTAACACAATATGAAACGCCTAAATTAACCCTTCCAAACCCCCTAACCCCCCCCATTGAAAAAACAAAAAACCTAGCTCCTGCCGGATGCTGACGCGTTGATGCCTTTTGGTCCCGGTTGGTTACCAACTGGGACTAAAGGTCCTCCTGCCTGGGCTCCCCGCATCGGCCACGTGGAGCCCCTTCTGTCCCAGTTCATAAAAGAACTGGTACTAAAGGTATTGGGCTTTAGTCCCGAACCTTTAGACCTGGTTCCTGAAACGGGGCTAATGGGCCTCTGGAACCGAGACAAATGGGTCATTTTCTACTAGTGTAAATTCGTCATTTGAGGGGGCTTTCGGCCCTATGGGTTAAGCTTATTACCTTCTCTTGATCCGGCTTTCCCCCATCTCCGATTTATACCTGCCTGTTTGCAACTTGCTACTCCACCATGTGATCCGCCGAACTCTTGACGGTTAATTTTCATAAGAGACCCTAAACTTTTCTAAATTATTCTTGCACAAAGACACTGAACTTGTCAAGGTTTGAACGACAGCTTTCCTCACGAGAGAGCCGGCTTACAGTGAGCGAGGAAAAACTCATCTTGTCTACCATATTCCCTCCGCTATGTGGCCTATTCGTACTCTTAGCAATGTCAATCTTTTAAAAGACCCTGAACTTGCTAAGGTTTAAATGATACATTTATGTCATGTGAGGCCTGGTTTACAAGTTCTCGGGCTTTTCGCCTCGTTTCTTCGAAAACAAAAATATTTTCATAAAAACGGGAACGAGTTGTCTTATCCTGTCATCCCTTTAAAGACGGCTTATAGAATGAGGCGTACAATTATTTGTTCTTGCAGGTACTCTCATGATAAGGTTCTAAGTCATGGGAAGTTTCTGGCTGGGCCCATGTAGTATAAGCCACCCAGCGAATCGAAACAGCTAAAGTGCTCGTATATCAACAATTAAGTTTGATGTATCGCTAGCGGAGCTTTCAAGCATAAACATCAAAAGTGCAGGAACATGCAATCAAGAGTTTTCTACAACTATTACAAGGCTACTCAACAGCCCCAAGCATTGAAGACTTAATGTTTTTCGACGAGTCTTAACCCGGTGGAGTAACAAAGCTGGGTTACATGATGCAGATTTCTTTCCTTAACTCGCCGTCGGGTCACCCTACGCTGGGTCTTCGGTTTCCTTGATCTGCAGATTGTGTACATCCCAATTGCAGTTTGTCAAAGCTTCAAACATAGCTTCATCATGCATGATTGCAGATAGGTCAACATCAGGAGCGAAGACGTGCTTACGGCATTGAGGAATTATGATATTTGCGTCAAAAGTGGGACCTCGAACCCGCTTGTTGTCTTCAAAATAAGCCGCCTGGTACACTGATAGATTAGCCTCTGTAGTGAGCCGACTTGCAAGAACCTAGGAAGCCTTATGATAGCGAGAGTAATCTGCTTTTGCAAATTCTGAGTCGTCGTCCTTCAGTTGAGGAAAGCCCTGCATCATTTCATCCAGGGTAAGCTTCGGAGCATAAGCCGACAACCGTCTCAAGGGAGAAATTGATCCTTGCGGGCGGCTGATCTCTTTAGTTCCTCCACATGCATAGGGATGGTAGACAGGGTCTCCAACATGCCCTTCACGAATTTTGGTACACCCTTTTCAGACATGATTGTTTTGATGGTCACCAGAGATCCGACATATATTTGCTCTGCTAAGGTGTATAAGGCCTTTAGCCTCATCAGGCTATTGTCCGACATTTGGCGGCTCCGTGCACCTATAGGAAAATCAAGAGTTTATAATTCGCCAGAAAGGATTTCTGACAGATTATCAACGGAAAAAGTGAAGGCTGACCAAAGACAGCGCCAATCATGCGAGGTATGTGTCCCTTGAGAGTGTTCAGTTCATCAGTCGCCACTTCGAGCCGGCCCTCGCCATCTTCCACATGCTTAGCCAGGGTGGATTGGGCTTGTTCAGCAGACTTCTTGATAGCTTTCAACTCTGCTTTGAGTACATCTGCTTCAGTCTCTGCCCGCCCCTTTTGCTGCAAGGCCAGGCTCTTCTTCAGGTCTGCCACAGCTGATTCAGCACCACTTAAAGATTCTTGCACAAAGAAAGATTATCAGTTTTAAGCCGCCGGTCTGGCTCATATAGTTTACGTCAGAACTTGGTACAATGTTTAAATCCCAAGCAGATTGCAAGCAATTTAATTCACACTTGAGGGCTAATTTATCACACCTCTTTCTTATAGAGTCGGGTCATTACTTAGGTAATGACACAGCCCTTGGGGGCTACATTCAGTGCATAATCTATGATTGAGTGCCGGCTCATTACTTAGGTAATGACTTGGCCCTTGGGGCTAAATTTGGTGCTTAATCTATGATTCGATGCTGGCTCATTACTTAGGTAATGACCCTGCCCTTGGGGCTACATTCGGTGTATAATCTATGATTGAGTGATAGCTCATTACTTAAGTAATGACTCGGCCCTTGGGGGCTACATTTCGCGCTTAATCTACGATTTAGTGACAGCTCATTACTTAGATAATGACCTGGCCCTTGGGGGCAACATTTGGATCTTGGGCTATGCTTGAGTACCGGCTCATTACTTAGGTAATGACCTAGCCCTTGGGGGATACACGACAGTTCTATGAAAATATTGCTAAATGAGTGGAAGACCCAACTGTCTTTTGGAAAAATCAACCAGCTCTTGGGGGCTGCATAAGTATATATAAGAAGGCAAGAAAAGTTTAGTACCTCATATTTGTTTCTTCATCATGCCGACCAGGCTGGCCTCCATGTCTCGGTTGGAAAATGGGCGACTCAAGTAACCACTTGCAAATCATCAGCAGTAAGCTTCTCCAAATTTGAAAGAACGGATGGAGTCTTTTCTTCCTTGGAGGGAGCTGTCTTGTCTTCTTTGATATGCTTAGACAGTGCATGAGAGGGAGTTGGAGGTTTGTAAATCGCCCCTGTGATAACAACCTCTTTAGGAGAAGCTACTTGTTCAGTTGAGAGCCGAGGGTTGGGCGGCTTAGGATCAGAATCTGGTTGGGCTTCACGAGCAACAATATCCATGGCAACCGGCTCAGCATGTGAAAGAACCTCATCAATGAAATTTTGGGCTCTTTTAGAAGGCTTTGTATGAGAGTCAGGGATATTGGGTGTTGGGATCTCCGGGTCTTGGACATCAGGAGTCACGGATGACCCGGCCCCTTACTGCGTTTGGCTTGAGCCATGTGAGTAAAGGCAATTTTGGATATGTCAGGATAAAGTAGGACATATTGAATGTTTTTCGAGGCATAGAAACACATACCCTAGGTTAATAATAAAGGGAGGCAGCTTTGAGGCGGTTGAATCGCCAGAAGAAGGAGGCAAATCCTAGAAAATTTAGCATTGTTAAATCAATTAACCAATTGCAAAAATAGTATCAAACAAGATAAGCTCAAGACAAAGAGGTACCTCTATGCACTGTTTTCGAGGACCTGGCTCATTGGGTAAGCCGGATAAAAGATCTCTAGAGTCGGTGCTCCGGGTCTGATGTCTGCTATCATCTTGTTTCTTCTTCTAAAGAAAGTTACGACTCAAGTAAGAAAAAGGACAGGATCTCTTTACCTTTCGTATAGCCCATTTTATTTTCTTTATTGGTAAGAAGGTCTGAGTCAAAGGAGACAATGATTACCTCAGCAACTTTGGCATGGCTTGTTTCAGCTTCTTCCTGTGAGTGATCGTTATCAATAAGTTGCATGAATAGAAGGCCAAGGGAATCAAGTTCTACCTGTGAATCGTCTAAATAAAATTGTTTGTTAGTTGACTATTTCCTCTTACGGGACCGTGCCTTAGGCTTTGAGGTCTTAGGGACCTTGCTCTTCTTTTCTAGAGTTGAGGACAACATTTTTTCAAAAGGAGGAGCCAGCCTGCAAAAGATGAAGCAGATCAATAGGAAGGGTTCAGAAGATATGGAATTAAAATAATGGATGAAGGTTAAGATGAAAAGACTTACATCCGCGGTCGGGTTAAGTGTGGACAAGGGGCTCTGGCTAGTCTTGCTACAGGCGGCTAAAGCTTCCCCCAGCAGAGACTTGACGATGGTGTTGAGGTCTTGATCCGTTAAGGGGGTCTGATTGAAATGTTGAGGGTCATCCACGTTAACATAATACTGGCATATCAAGGCGTTTCGGTGGCTTAGCGGCAGAATCCTCCAGGAGGCCCAGCAACAGGTTAGATCAACACCCTTCAACCCATTCGCCAATAGGGCCCTGACTTTGGAGAAGGTGGAGGCATATTGAGCACTTTCGACGGCTGGCATCTGATCTGGAAGTTCTATATCTGTGCTGAGCCGGTAAGGAAGATAACCCGGCAGTGGATTCTCCCCCTCTAGTGAAGTGTCTTGGCAATAGAACCAAGTCTTGTTCCACTCTTTGGGATGACTTGACAGGATTGCTGCTGGAAAGAGTATGTCTCTTCGTCTATGAAGGGTTACGCCTCCGAGCTCAAGGCTTAACCCGTCTGCCATTTCAGTTTGGTGGTTGACATAAAAATATTCTTTGAATAAGTCAATAGATGGTTCCTCTTGAAGATAGGCTTCACAGAAAGTCTGGAATTGGCACATATTGGTGACAAAATTTGGACCAATATCTAGGGGGTGCACGTTGAAAGCATGTAAGACGTCCCGAGAAAACATTGATTCGGGAGAAAAGAAACCCCGAAGGAGATGGTCTATGAAGACAATGACCTCCCAGTCTTTGGGATTAGGGGTGGTCTTGCTGCCTGGAATCCGCCAATGGATGACGCCCTGAGCTGACAGAACTCCCATGGTGATGAACTCATTGACGATTTCCTTGGTCACTCCGGACCATACCCAGTTGCAAGTATGGGGAGTCTTCAACATGGCGGTGTCTTAGGAAGCTAAGGAAAGGCATGAATTTTGGCGTCTCAGAAATACATCTTGACCCCGGTTGCTATAGTGATAAGTGGTAAAATCATTTGGCGGGTCAATAAAAATTGTGAGCCACCGAAGTTGCTTGCGAGGAGACATAGTGAGCCAGCAGACTATTGGCGGGTCAAGTTATCTATGCAGGTCCGAAGTTTGCTAAATGTTGACAAACCGTTTCCACAACTTCAGCCATGGATTTAGGATCTACGGGCGGAAGAAAAAGAAAAATATTCTAGCCCTAAAAAGATTGGCGGAAGGACAAATGACCAGTATTCCAATTGCTACAAAGCCGCAGATCTGCAACAAGTGCAACTAACTACGGATTAAACGATCGTGTGATTTTGGCGATATATGAGGTTATACAAAGAAGGTTTTATACTAATCGATGTAGGATGCTCCCGCGAAAAGGAGAAGGCAAGACTCGCTAACCAGAAGACTTGAAGATTGACATGAATTGGTTCAAATCAATCTGGGCCTAATGTTGGGAATATATACTGAGCGTGAGACCCGCCCAGGTGGGGCCGGGTCATGCAATTGCCTACTTATGGTAACTCTAGGAGCAAACATAACCAGTGGGCAGTAGGGCCCAGAGCCAGAAGGCCGGATGTAACCCAGTGCACTTGAGCCGCCGGGAGTGACTTGTTAGATAAGGCATGTTTAGTTAGAGGTGAGGTCGGTTGTTAAGTTTAACCCGACCCAGACTCTTGTAAGCCCAGGGCCTTGACCCTTGTATATAAGGGCGGCTTACCAAGGTGGCTTAGGACACGAAACAATTGATCGAGAGCTAGGTCAAGTGAATTTTCTCCCTTGTAATCGGTACGCAATCAATACAACACAAAGAAGGACGTAGGGTTTTACCTCTTTCCTAGGTGCCGAACCTGGGTAAACCCTAGGCTCTCAATTCCAATCAACCCCTTCAAGTTCACTGCCTTAGCGATGGCCTCAAACCTAAGTCCTTTTACCCAGACATCTGCCGTGACAAGTGCACGACAATATGGATTGATACCGGTATTGTATATATATCAATGATGGGTCGTGTGTTATTAGATGGCATTCGTGGATCGATTAAATTGGATTCATTAGGAAGGAAACCAGATCTTGGATTGGTTTACTACGAGTTTCCTTATCATAGTAATGAAGTGCATTAGACCTTGGATAGGTCAGAAGGACACTTGGATTTGTAGTATCTTGTGTAAGTTTAGCAGCTTGTATGTTTTGGTTTAGTCCTTCTATCAAAACCTTGGAGATATGAGTAGCACGTGTAATGTTGGAGTTGACTCATATGAGATGTTATCTTCGATGGTATAGGGTGATTTTGTTTGGAGTAAATAGTAGGACTATTGGCATCTTATAGTTTTGCTCAGGATAAGATGATAGACGTTCACTCACGTCCTAATCTCCTTGAAACCTATAAGCTTTACTGAGTCACAATGTGCTCAGGTAATGA
Source organism: Hordeum marinum (assembly GCA_022496015.1). Classification (NCBI taxonomy): domain Eukaryota; kingdom Viridiplantae; phylum Streptophyta; class Magnoliopsida; order Poales; family Poaceae; genus Hordeum; species Hordeum marinum. Next base: position 16,798 of record JAAAWK010001164.1, on the reverse strand, counting down.
CCGTAGGTTTTGGTTCTAAGTCATTTGACTATGGCCAATACTCCACCTCGACCACCACCAATCTTGTTCAATAGGAAGGTGAACACAAAGAACTAGATTACGTTGGATCACGAACCCCTGAACTAGTGACCTTCCAGAGCAAATTACCGCTCCTCCCACATGTCCCATGAGCAATGTGTTTATGTGACACTTGGAGAAATAGTTTGTTGTCCTCCGGGATACTTGGAGACACTTCTGAAGTTGTGACACGTGAAAGACATTGTGCACATCGGATAGCTGGGAAGGTAGTTCCAGTTGGTAGGCAACTTCTCCTCGTCTATTAGTGATCTTGAAGGGGCCGATGTACCTTGGTGCAAGCTTCCCCTTGACATGAAAATGCTTGGTTCCTTTGAGAGGCATGACTCAAAGATAAACCATGGTCCCCAACATGAAAACTCATGTCCTGACAGTGAGAGTCAGTGTAGCTCTTTTGTCGGGTCTTTGCGGTCTTATACGCTCTTGGACGAGTTGCACTTGTTCTTCTGCCTCATACAGGATGTCTGGTACAAAGACTAATCCTTCTTCGGTCTGTGATCAGTTAGTAGGCAATCTTCCCACTTGGCTCCATATGCCAAAACACAAGAGTATCTGATGTACTCGTTCCGTCTGTCCACCAGTCTAGGGTGAAAAGCAGCGCTGAAGGAAAGCTTGGTTCCCAAGGCTTCTTGGAATCTATTCCAAGACCTGGAGGTTAACCCGGTGCGTTAGTCTGATACAAAATCCTTAGGAACTCCATGGAGGCTCACAATCCAGGTGATGTAGAGGTTGGCCAGTCGGTTCCCATTGTAGGTCGTCTTGACGGGAATGAAGTGGGCTACCTTGGTCAGTTGATCGACAATGACCCAGATGGAATCATCTCCCTTCCTTGACCTTGGTAATCCGGTGATGAAGTCCATCCTGATTTTGTCCCACTTCCATTTAGGCACTTGGAGAGGTTGCAATAGTCTAGCGGGTCGCTGATGCTCACCTTTGACTCTCTAGCATATGTCACACTTGGGAACAAAGTTGCATATTTCACGTTTCATGCCATGCCACCAGAATCTTTTCTTGAGGTCTTCGTATGTCTTGGTTCCTCCAGGATGGATGGAATATGGGTGTCATGAGCTTCTTGTAAGATCAAGTTCATGATCTCTTCCTTGTTGGGTACGCAGATGCGATTCTTGAACCATACAACTCTTTGTTCATCCACTCAGAATCCTAGGGCCTTGTCTGCCTTGATCTTCCTCTTGATGCCTTCAATGCTTTCGTGTCCCTTCTGATCTTCCTTAATATCATCCATCAAGGTAGGCTTTGCTTCGAGTTTGGCTAGGAAACCAGGTGCAACTATTTCCAAGCCGAAGCTTTCAAGTTCTCCATACAGGGCGGGTAGCCTTTCCTTAATCATAGCATTCAAGGAACAAGCCTTTCGGCTTGAGGCGTTTGATACCACATTAGCCTTTCCGAGGTGGTATTGAACATTGAGGTCATAGTCCTTGATCAACTCCAACCATCTTCACTACCTCATGTTCAATTCCCTTTGGGTGAAAATATACATCAAACTCTTGTGGTGTGTGTATTTCTCACATCGCTTCCCGAGAAGGTAATGTCGCCATGTGTTTAAGGAATGAACTACGGCGGCCAAATTAAGGTCATGAGTAGCATAGTTCTCTTCATGAGGACGTAGTTGTCTGGATAGATATGCTACGACTCTGCCTTCTTTCATCATAACACCTCCAAAACCGGTTCTTGATGCATCACAATATATCACAAACTCCTTGTGAATATCGAGGGTGGCCAAAACTGGGGCTGTGGTCAATCTCTTCTTGAGCTCTTGGAAGATTTATTCACACTTCGGTGTCCATTCGAACCTCTTTTCCTTCTTCAAAAGCTGGGCCATGGGTCGGGCAATGCTCGAGAATCCTTCGATGAACTTGCAGCAATATCCCATGAGTTCGAGGAAGGTTCTCACTTCCTTCACGTTGGTTGGGGATTGCCATTCAGTCACGGCTTCAATCTGGGTAGGATCCACGGACAATCCTTCTGCAGTCAACAGATGACCCAAGAAACCAACTTCTTGCAGCCAGAATTCACACTTAGTGAACTTGGCATAAAGCTGGTGCTCTCGAAGCTTGTCTAGGACTAATCTTAGGTGCTGCTCATGTTCTTCCTCAGAAATGGAGAAGACGAGTATGTCATCAATGAAGACGACAACAAACTTTTCCATGTACTCCATGAAGACCTTGTTCATGAGGTACATGATGTAGGCAGGGGCATTGGTTAACCCAAATGACATGATCGTGTATTCATACAGGCCATACCGGGTTACAAATGTCGTCTTCGGAGTATCTTGGGGTCTGATCTTTAATTGGTAGTACCCAGACCTGAGATCGATATTGGAAAACACCTTGGCTCCATTCAGTTGATCGAACAGGTATTCAATCTTGGGGAGTGGGTACTTGTTATTTATTGTGACCTCATTGAAGGAACGGTAATCGACACAAAGTCGGATAGTTCCTTACCTCTTTGACAAAAATAGAACAGGTGATCCCCAAGGAGAGGCACTAGGGCGAATGAATCCTGTTCTGAGCTGCTCTGCCAGCTGCTTCTTCAACTCAGCCAACCGTTCGGATCCCATTCTATAGGGATTCTTATATATGGGTCCTACTCCAGGAATTAGCTTGATGATGAACTCAATGTCGTGATCATGCGTCATTCCGGGCAGCTCATCAAGAAATACATCTGGGGATTCGCATACCACTAGCACTTGATCCAACTCAATTCCCGACAGACAATTAACCTGAGGGGCTTGAGTGGAGGCAGGGTTGGGAACATACTTTACTTCCACTCCTTGGATATTTGTTCTGGTAATGGTCCTCTTGGCACAGTCTAAGTAGCCTTGGTTCTTGGTCAACCAATTCATGCCAAGGATGACGTCCAAGCCTGGTGAATCCAGAACTATAAGGTCTGCTAGGAAGTCTACCCCGTGGATGATGGTCTCAACTCCTTTACATCCTATCTTGGACTTCATAACCGAACCCGGGGTTTGTATTAGCATATGACTACCCAGGGGTGTAGGCTTCATGCCACTCTCTAGTGCAAACCTTTGGGTGACAAAAGAATGTGAAGCTTCACAACCAAACAATACGGTTCCTGGGGTTGAGTTGATGAGGAACGTACCCAGTATGACATCCGGGTCTTCCTGGGCCTCCTCAGCGGTGACGTGATTCACACAACCCTTGCCATTGTTGGGTTGGTTGCAGGGAGCTAGGTTCCTTGGTGGTGCTCCACGGCCTAGACCATGGTTCGGCGCAGTCGGGCGTGGTGCATCTGGCTTCTTGTTGGGACACATCCTAGAGATGTGTCCTGGCTGACCACATCCAAAGCAAGTGACTTGCCAAGGGTTGTTGTTGTAGTTCCCTCTGCTCGTTTTGTTGTTGGGGTTATTGTAAGCTAGCCTAGGATTGGTGTACTCCTCGGGATGGTAGCTCGGACAAGGTGTAGGAGGTCTAGCCTGCTGCGGCTGATAGGTCAGCTTGTCTTGGGCTGGCTGCGATGGGCGACGCTTCTAGTTGCTGGAACTACCCTTTCTAATCATATTGCTCTTTCAAGTGTCCTAAATGGCATGACGCTAGTCTTGCAGCATAGGGCCATCTTCACCAAGTCGAAGAAGGTCCGACAGTCGCAGACAATGACCTGATACTGGAGGGTCTTCCGAAGTCCCTCCATGAAGCATTCCATCTTAGCAGCCTCCATGTTGACATCTTCAGGTGCATACCTGACAGTAGGTTGAGCTTCTGCATGTACTCCTTGACAAAGCCACTTCCTTGCTTCAGTGCTCGGAAATCTCTCTTTTCCATAGCCATTGTCGTCGTTTTCTCACGACAGATGCCATGGGTAGGCTTATCGAAGGTAGTTGAGGCCGGAGGACGCCGATGGGCTCTGAGAGAGGGATTAGGCACAAGAGGTGTGGGACACGCGAAGTACCCAGGTTTGGGGCCCTCTGGGGGAGGAAACAACCCTAGTCCTGCTTGGTCTAGTTGACAGATAGGTATGGTTACAAGGGCGCTCCTGGAGCTATGTCTAGAGGTGGAAGAGGGAGCAGCCGGCTCCCCTTCCTTTACTACGTGGGTGAATATATGGGAAGGGTACCATGGGTGTCTGTGCGTGAATCCGTCATCCCCTCCATGGGGGGGGCTCGAGGGGTTTTATAGGCCAATCCCCCGGCTTACAATACCTATAGAGAACTGTTTGGGGGGACCCGGCTGGCAGCCACTCTGGCTGACTGGCAGGGTCCCCTTGCTGAGCCATCTCGTCGCTGGTAGGGCCCGCCGGCCGCGCCCTCCCTTCGTCTACTTGGGACCGCCTGCTAGTATCGCTACTGGCCTGAGCTCACCTGCCCCGGCATGGGTCACCCGGAGCGGTGTCGCCTAGCGCCAGCCGGCCGAGATCTCTCGTACGGCCGGCGACATTGTAGCCACGCGGGGGCAGGTAATGGAGTTGGCCGAGGCATGCCGATACTGTTGACCCTATGTGATTTCGGTCTTCACAAAACCCTTAAGACTCATACCCAGGGGTGTGTGCGAAGATCCCTGCAGCCTCGCCCAACCTAGCTCCCTACTCGATGAACTTAGCAAAGAACTCGCATGATGACGAGGAAGAAGATGAACACGATAGTTTACCCAGGTTTGGGCTGCTGCGAACTATAGTAACCAACTCCTTCTTTGGTGGATTTCCTCTCGAGCAGGTGAGGTGGATGAACAAGTACAATGCTTTGGAGCCTCCTGAGGGCTCTCGGTGGTGATCGAGGCTCCTTGTGGTTTGATGGTCGGTGAGTGGTGGAGTTGGTGGATTGGGTCGGATTGGGATCCCCCTCTACAAGGCAGCCTACCCTCTATATATAGTGGTGGCCCGGGTCCTTTTCCCTTATCACAATGGCGGTAAGGGATCCCACAATGGCCAATTTTGAAGGGGGGCAGGGGTTAGTGCTCGCCCTGCCCAAAGGCAGTCTTGGCCTGCAAAGTGGCAGTCCACAACACAGGGACGGGCTCAGCGATGACATCTGCCCTGCAGGATGGGTGGTTGTGATCTTCTTTCATCGGAATGGAAACCTTTGGGGTGCTTTGGGAACCCGCGTACGTCCTTGCTCCCTTTGTGCCAAAGGGGAAACTACGCCGCCTGGCGCACTGGCACACGCTTGTCCTTCCTTGCATCAACCTTGACTCCCTGAGGTCGGGCCTTGCATAGCGATATCCGCCACTCTAGAGGAGGCCTGGAGAGGTCCGTCCCTTGCCAGCCTTGATGTTCTCCTCCTCGCGAGGCTTGGGCTCTCGCGAGGGCCTTGTCCTGAGTGGGGCCTCACCTTGCTACGTTTGGTCGACGAGGTGGGCCATGCCTTGGGCCGCAGGCAGGCAAGTCTAGGTACCCCCATTCTGAGAACACCGACAGTAGCCCCCGGGTCCGCGACGTGCTCGGGTTGTCCTCGGGGCGGAGCCCTGAGGGCGGCTAGGAGCACGGCGGGCCCCATATGCCTGCGGGCCAGGTCTGGCACGTGTTGTGTGGCTGATGTCGGGTTCCCCTCGCCCTTTTTATCTCCACTCGAATTGCCAAGAGCCTAACTTCTAGCATTGGGCCACAATTGTTGTCCCTTCCTGCTCACCTGCTCTTGCTTTCCTGGTTTCCCACTCTAGCAGGCGCCTCCCCAGATCCAGCGCCGCTCCATCCACTCCCTTGCTGCTTCGGCCCTACTAGCTCTATGATGGCTCCCGTCGGCAAGCAGAAGCCAGAGGCGCAGAGTTCTACCTTCGCTCCCGCCCCGCAGGCGCTCTTGGGGTCTACCATTGCCAAGGACGAGGACCTCCTCCCGTACTCCCATGGACAGCGGATGGGTCCAACGAGAAAGGTCGGACCTTGATCTGGGGTGGTTCCTCAGGGAAGCGGCCCTCGTCTAAGGCGGTCTACCCCTTCTTCCTTCATAGCATCTTCGTCGGGCTCGTTCTGCCCTTCTCGACGTTCTTCACCACCATCCTTGACCACTACGGGATCCAGGCCCTTCACTTTCAGGCCAACTCCATCTTGATCTTGTCCATCTTCGCCTTCTATTGCAAGGCCTTCGTGGGCGTGCGGCCTTTGGTAGCCCTCCTCCATCATTTCTTCACCTTGCGCCTGCATGACGGCGCCCAATGGTGACGTGTGTCTCTTTCGTCGCGGTCCAGAGTGGCAACATGGTCCTGAAGGCCGGGAAGAAGGTGGAGAACTTCAGGCACCATTGCGTCCTCATGGACTTCAAGGACACCAACCCTCGGTTGGATCTGCCGAAGGGGTTGTTGGAGAAGACTTCTAAGTGGAGCTCTGCGAAGCTTTCCGACCCCCGGGCTGAGCCCATCCTGGGGCGCTTCACCCGCAATATCAACACCAAGAAGCTGATTGGTGGAATGATAGTGAAGGAGTTCTTGGTGCAGCGCCTGGCGCCCCTTGAGGCCCATTCTAGGCCCTAGTAGGACTATCAGGGCAGCGACGACAACCTCAGGCTTCGGTCTGAGTGCATACCTCCCGGGGAACTGAGTAGGGCTATGGCAACCTTAATCAGTGGTGACCCGGGTGACCTTCCCGAGTCTCACGATCCGTTGTACTATCGTGACAACGGGGTGAACCTAGTTGCTGCGATGCCTATCTTCAATGAGCTGGGCCTTTTCCCAGCTGAGGGCCCTGGTCCAGTGGTGGTGTCTTCCAGCGATACCTCGTGCGGGGCAGACTCGGAGAGGACTGCCGATGATAGCCCGGCGGGGGCGCCCCCCCGCCCCCCGTCGCCGGGTACCCAATTACACGAGCTTCAAGATGACGACCACATTGGAGAAGTTTATACTGTGGGCTCCTCAGACGCCACTAAGCCCTCCAGGGGGCTACGGCCAACCCCTCGCGCTATGCGGTCCACGTGCATGTCGACTCCCCAGAAGCGCGGAGCCGAGTCTCCTCCGGCGCGCCCTGCCTCCGCTGGCAGCACGATTGAGGGACCAGCATTGCCCCTGCTCGAATCACAACTCCCAGGCAAGGTCGGCAAGGACGGGGCCATGGCGATCTCTTCCGTGGCCGCCTCGGCTATCGGCGACCCTGCTCCCCCTCGTGGTGGACCCCTCTCCATGGGTAGCTCGGGTGCCACCTTTCTTGTCGAGACGGAAAGGAAGAGGAAGTGGATTGGTGTTGAGGAGTAAGCGACCCTATCTGGCTTTTCTCACATGTCTATGGCTTGTGCAATGCTGACCTCCTCTTGCTTGGTGACAAGGGATGTCGCTACATTGAAGATGGGGAAGAATAAGGAGGCCGTTAAGCCGAAGGCAACTCCCAATGCGCCGCCTACCCTTCCCAACACGCCGCTACGTGCTATTGAAGAAGAGAGGGCTCGCGAGGCGACCCCTCAGGCCACTATCGCCGCGCCCCCTAAGCCCCCGATGCTTGTTGATGCGATCACTCCTTCCCTTGGAAGCGTGGTGACACCGACGTCCGGAGGACCAACCCCTGATGGCTTCCTGTCTGCCGATTTGTCCGTGTCCATGGTCGTAGAGCGGCCTCTGGAGCCTCCTGTCCTTCGTGGCCCCACTTCCCCTAGGGTGCCCCCCCCCGCGACTGCGCTGGGGACCCCTCAGAGGGAAACCTTGATGCCTCCGGTGCGTGTCCATGACGTCCTAGATGGGGCCTTTGCTGCTCTGGGTCAGGTTCATGACGCCTTTGGGAGCACCGATGATCGCCTCATGGGTGGATGCCTAGAGCTCCTCTCAGGGTGGATCAAGGTCACCACCGCCGCTATGTCAATGTGGGATCAGGCCACGGCTGCCGTGGCGAAGAGCAAGGAGGAAACCACAGCCGCTCGCATAGGCCAAGCATGCGGTGCAACTTCTTCAACGGACGGAGGACCTCAAGGCACGCGAGGCTAAGCTATCTCAAGCAGCGAATCACCAGGACGTAGAGCGGGCGCGCCTGGAGGCACAGGAGAATGAAATTGATTCGAGGAAGATCCTTGTTGACACCAAGGGGGAAGCTATTGCCGCAGCCGAGGAGAAAAAGGCTGCAGAGCTGAGGGCCTTCCCTACGTCGAGGTCAATCTTCGCCAGGCATGTCGGCACCGACGCGGAGTTGGAGGCGGTGGCCGACGAGCTGCTGGTGAGGGCGAGCGACCTTGCGTCCTTTGCTGTGTGGGACTACTACGCCCCGGAGCATGGGGCGGATGGCATGGTTTTCCCGAAGGACCGGTACGGGCTTCTCCAGGATGACCCGGAAGGGAGCGCCCCTGAGACGGACGACGGAGAGTCCGACACCGACGACTATGCCAAGTCCGAGCCGGCTCCGGACGCGGGGGCGGGGGCTTCTACCTCAGCCGCCCCGGAGGGGCCAGCCTCGGAGGTGCAGCACTGCCAGCTCCCAAGGCGTGAGTACCGTCGGCTCCAGAGGCGTGAGCACCGCCGGCTCTAGAGGCGTGAGCACCGCCGTCTCCAGAGGCGTCAGCACCGGAGCAGGGCCGGCCCGAAGCTGCCACCACTTAGGATTTTTTTCCTACACTTTGTTTTAGATTAGAATTCCACCCACTGGGTGTATGTATATGTAATGAAGTTGTGGCCGTGGGCCTTTTACTGTTATGACCTATGCCATTTTGCTTAAAGAGAATGTGCGTGCCGACTCTTCTTTTGCCTTTTGCCTTTTGACTTGTGTTCGCGCGCCGGGACTCCTTCCCTGCATGCCAGCCAGTCGGGAGCCGGTCTAGGATAGGGACAGGGCTTCACCCTTAGGGAAAACCAACAGGCTCTTAGGGTCAACCGGCTAGGGCTAGGTTGAGACGGTAGAGGCCGGTTACTAGGAGTAACAAAGCTCGGGTGGGTCGGTGCGACTGCCGCGCGTCGGCAGACCTCAGTGTGAGAAGTTCCTTCGCACCCCGCGGTCCCTTCATCCGGACAACCGGGAGCCGGTCCGTAGCTGGTTAGGGAGGGGAGGCGAAGGGTTGCTTGCTCACACTACTTGTCCGCCTCGGGGGGAGCCGGGCCCGGTTGACGTGCCTTAACTAACAGGAAAACATTGGAGGAATTGAAAAGGGGCATGCCCAAGTGCCGGCTTGGGGCCCCCGTTGCTTTCACGAGCTTGAATAGGGGGTACATGCATTGGTTTTCAACAATAAAATGGATGGAGGAGCGCCGCATTCCACGGGCGCTCCGTCTCCTCGCCGGAGGCATCTCTCTTGCGCTTCTATGGCTTCTGGACGTCTATTAGAGAGTACGCATTGTTGTGCAATGCCCGGTTGATGATGAACAGGTCCTCCCATGGGGAGGACAACTTGTGTTGGCCGGCGGTTCGCTGGATCCGCCTGAGCACCAAGTCTCCTTCGCGGTACGAGAGCGACCGGATCCGCTTGCTCTGGTAATACCAGAGCTTCTGTTGGTAGATGTCCGTCCGGCTCAAGGCCAGCTCGCGGGCCTCCTCGAGGAGGTCGACGCCGTCTTCCCTTGCCTCCCTCCCATCCTTCTCGGTGTATAGGGTAACCCAAGGCGAATCAAATTCGATGTCAGTTCGGATGATCGCCTCGGTCACGTAAACAAGAAAGAATGGAGTGTAGCCGGTCAACCGGTTGGGCGTGGTCTGGAGGCTCCAAAGGACAGCCGACAGCACCTTGACCCAGAAGCCGGCCGATCGGACCAGTGGTGTCACGAGCCGGGGCTTGATACCAGACAGGAGCAGGTCGTTTACCCTCTCAACCTGGCCATTTGACTGTGGGTGGGCGACGGACGCCAGGTCGAGCCGGATGCCCCGCCTCGAGCAGAAACGTGCTAGCGCGCCCTTGGCGAAGTTCGTGCCATTGTCGGTGATGATCCTATGGGGGATGCCATAGTGTACCATGATGTCCTTGATGAACCGGACGGCCGTGGGGCCGCCCAGTTTCTTGATTGGTCGGGCCTCGATCCACTTGGTGAATTTGTCGACAGCTACCAGCAAGTGTGTCATGCCGCCTCGTGCGGTCTTCAAGGGTCCCACCATGTCCATCCCCCAGACGGCAAAGGGCCACGAAAGGGGGATGGTTTGGAGGACGCTAGCCGGAAGATGGCTCTGCACGCTGAAGCGCTGGCAGACCTCGCACTCGTTAACCAGTTTCTTGGCTGCGTCTAGAGCAGTCAGCTAGTAGAAACTGGGACGGAATGCTTTGGCCACTAGGGATCTGGAGGCGGCATGACGCCCGCACTCGCCCTGGTGGATGTCGCGGAGGATTTCTTGTCCTTTCTCTGGCTCGACGCTGCGTTGGAAGACACCGGTGGTGCAGCGACGAACCAACTCGTGGTTGATGATGCTGTAGGCCGGGGCCCGGTGCTGAATTTGCCTTGCAGTGGCCTCATCAAAGGGGAGCTCGCCATGCTAGAGGAACGACAGGATGGGCTGGGCCCATGCGGCAGCCGAGACAGGGAACGGCACAGCCCTCGAGACTGGCTCGTCAGCCCTCGGAGCCGGCCCACCAGCCCCCGGGGCCGGCTCGGCAGGAGTGTCGACTGTCATCATGACGGCGATGAGCCTAGCACCGACACGTGCAGATGTGGCCGGCTCAATTGCCGTGGTGAACGGCGCCGGCCCGATGGCTGGTGGTGGCGGAGCCGGCGGAGCCGCCGCAGCCGGTGGTGGTGGTTGGGCAGCTGGTTCTGCCGAGGTGCCGGTCGCGCTTGCTGGCACGAAGATTGACTCCGATTCGGGAGAAGGCTTGATCGAAGGCTTCAGCAGCCGCTCGAGGGAGACGCCAGCTAGGCTGGCCTGCCGGGTGGAGCCGATCTTGGCCAATGCGTCGGCCGCCTCGTTGTCTGCACGGGGGACGTGGTGGAACTCGCAGCCCTCGAAGGAGATGGTGAGTTGGTGGACGAGGAAGCGGTAGCTGGCCATGTTGGCGTCCCTGGCGTCCCATTCGCTAGAGACCTGTTGCACCACGAGGTCGGAGTCGCCGAAGCAAATGATGCGTTAGATGCTGATTGCTTTGGCGAGCCAGAGGCTGTGGATGAGGGCCTCATATTCGGCCACGTTGTTGGAGGTGGCGAAGTGGATCTGGAGGGCATAGCGGAGCTGGTCCCATCTAGCAGACGACAAGACGATGCCGGCTCCTAGGCTGGCTCGCATCTTCGAGCCATTGAAGTGCATGCGCCAGTGCGTGGAGTCGGGCGGGGGCGGCATGAACTAGGTTTCAGCCCAGTCGACGAGGAAGTCGGCCATTTCTTGGGATTTGGTGGCGGTGCGCGGCTCGTACCTTATTTTGTAGTCGGCCAAGGCAATAGCCCATTTGGCGATCCGACCGGTGGCGTCCCGGCCGGCCATGATTTCGCCAAGTGGCGCTGTGCTCACGATGGTGATGACGTGATCCTGGAAGTACTACTTGAGCTTCTAGGCGGCGAAGTATATGTCGTAGCACATCTTTTGGTAGTGGGGGTAGTTTTGCTTGGAGGCGGAAAGGACCTCGCTAAGGTAATAGATGAGGCGCTGCGTCGGTAGCGCCCTGCCTTCCTCCGGCCTCTCCACCACCAGGATGACGCTGACGACGCGTGTGGTTGCCGCAATGTAGGCGAGCAAAGTCTCCTTGTTAGCCGGCGTGGCCAAGATGGGCGCGCTAGTGAGAGCCCGCTTGAGGCTGCGGAACACCACGTCCGCCTCGTCGGACCGGTCGAACAAGGCCGGCTTCTTCGAGAGGTCCCGACCTGGCTTGACCAGGGCCGACTTGCGCAGGAGCCCATAGAGGGGCAATGCCTTCTCACCCTGCCGACTGATGAACCGGCTGAGGGAGGCAAGGCAGTCGGTGAACTTCTGGACGTCATGATGCCGGATCGGCTTGGGCATGCGCTCAATCGCCCGGATCTTCTCAGGGTTAGCTTCGATGCCGCGGGCGGACACGAAGAAACCCAAGAGCAGGCCGGCTGGGATGCCGAAGATACACTTCTCTAGGTTGAGCTTGATCTTGTATTGACGTAGGTTGGCGAACGTCTCCCGTAGGTCGTCGAGGAGGCTGAAATGCTTCTTGGATTTGACGACGGTGTTGTCCACGTAGACGTGGACATTCCTGCCTATCTGAGGCAGGAGGCACTTCTGTATGCAACGCTAGAAGGTAGCGCTAGCATTCGTCAGGCCGAAGGACATGGTTATGTAGCAGTAGGCCCCGAAAGGGGTGATGAAGGAGGTCTTGAGCCGGTCGGCCGGGTCCAGCTTTATCTGGCGGTAGCTGGAGTAGGCGTCCAGGAAAGACAGCAGATCGCAACCGGCCATGGAGTCGATGACTTGATCAATCCACGGTAGGGCGAACGGGTCCTTGGGGCATGCCTTGTTCAGGCTTGTGTAGTCGATACACATGCGCCAGGTTGGACTGCGTTGGCCAGCCAGTCCAGGTGGAATACCTCCATGATGAAGCCGGCTGCGAGCAGCCGGGCAATTTCTTTTCCTATAGTAAGTCGCTTCTCCTTAGAGAAACGGCACAGCGGTTGCTTGACCGGCTTCGCATCCGTCCGTACATGTAGCTTGTGCTCGGCAAACTTCCTCGGAACAACTAGCATGTCCTTGGGGGCCATGCAAAGATGTCCCGATTCTCACGGAGGAAGTTGACGAGCTCGCTTTCCTATTTGCTGTCGAGGCGGGTGCCGATGGTCACGCACTGGGTGGGGTTGCCGGATCGAGTGGTACTTCCCTAGTTTCTTTGGATGGCTGGAACAAGGCTTCGCCAACCGACTGGGACGGAGGGGCCGGCACGGCCGGCTGGGCAGAGGCGAGGGCCACCAGCCGGTCGAGTTGCCGCTTCTCCTCCGCTATCTCCAGGGCCTCGGCCAGCCAAATGCCGTCTCGCGCGCACGCGATTGACATGTGGTATTTCCCGACGACGGTGATGATACCCCTGCGGCCCGGCATCTTGAGCTTGAGGTAGGCTTAGTGGGGTGTCGCCATGAACTTGACAAGGGCCGGCCGGCCCGGCAATGCGTGGTAGGGACTGTCGAGGTCCACTACCTCGAACAAAACCGGCTCGCAGCGGAAGTGACTGGCGTCGCCGAAGAGGACGTCGAGCTTGATCTTGCCGACAGGGGTGCAGGACTTTCCCGGCATGATGCCATGGAAGACGGTCCGACTCGTTTTCAGGTCCTCCACCTTGAGCCCCAGCTTGAGCAGGGTGTCAAGGTAGAGGATGTTGATGCTGCTGCCTCCATCGACCAACACCCGCGAGAAGCGGCACGAGCGCTTCTCGAAGGCGATGGTAGGATCGAGGACGAGGGCGTAGCTGCCAGGGTTCGGCATCACGGTCGGGTGGTCCGCCCGGCCTCAGGTGACCGGCTTCTTGGACCAATGCATGAATTGGGGAGTTGCGGGGATGGTGCCATTCACCTCGCGGTGGAGCAGGCGCTGGGCGTGCTTGTCCCTTTGCTCGCTGGTGAAGACGACATAGTAGTCGTCGTGTTCGGGGTACCAGTCGTGTAGCTGGCCGTCGTTCCGAGCCGGGGCCAGGTCCGCCGCGCCCAGGCCGGGAGCCGGAGCTGGAGCCGGAGCTGGAGCCGGAGCTGGTGCCGGAGCGTGGGCTGGCTGCGCGGGGGGAGCCGGGAGGCTGTCCCCCCGGGCCAATCGCTGTGAGAAGCTGCACTGCCGGAGCGTGTGCGTGGCCGTCTTGGCACCATAGTGGTTTTTGCAGGGGAGGTCGAAAATTTGCTCGAATGTCAGCTTGGGCTGCCAGGCAGTCTTGCCGGTGCGCTGGCACTGACCGGAGGCCTGGCCGGCCGGCTGCTCCTCGTCGATGGAGGTGACCTGCCGGCTCCCGTAGCAGGAGTCGGGCTGGTCGTTCTTGCGCTTGCTGTTGTGCTGCTGCCGGTTGTCGGCCGCCGCCCGCGGCGCGGCGGGGGGCGTAGCCGGCTTGGCTGGTGCTTTAGCCTTCATCCTCATTGAGGAATCAGCCGTGGCATATTTGTCTCCTTTGGACATCAGGTCTGCCAGGGAGGTTGGCTTGGAGCACAAGAGCTTGTGCTTGAGGGGTTTGCCATCACAGCAACCTTCGATGAAGTACTGGATGGCATGTACCTCGTGCACTCCCTCGCAGGAGTTGCGGAGCTCGGTCCATCGCGTGAGGTAGTCGCGGAGGGGTTCTTCCGGCCCCTGGCGCACATGGCCAGCTCGCGGGGTCGACCAGGCCGTTTGTAGGTGCCGGTGAAGTTGCGGACGAAGGCCTCCTCGATGTCCGTCCAGGTGTTCATGCTGCTGGCAGCAAGGCTAATCATCCAGGTGCGGGCCGAGCCGATCAACATGTGGGGGGCGTAGCGGACGGCTATGCGCTTGTTCCCCCTGGTGATGCCGATGGCGGTGGTTTAGTCGATCAGCCAGTCCTCCTGCTTGGCAACCCCGGTATACTTCGGGGTGTCGCGAGGGAGTGTGAAGTCGGGCCGAAAATGCACGTTGCGGATCCGCGGACCAAAACAGGCGAGGCCAATCGAGCCCTCCTCCTCGAGGAGAGCTGACTACGCCAGCTGGTCAAGATGGAGCCGGGCATCATTGTCGCTGTGGGGGACGCGCGTGCCGAGCCAGGCTGCAAGCTCGGGACGGATGGCCGGCGGGATGAACCACGCCGGCTCCTGCCGCGGAGGTGGAGTATGCCCGCGGGTACGTCGGCTACCGCCAGCCGGCGATTCGTCGTGGCGGTGGCTACCAGTCGGATTGTTGCTACGTCGGCTGCTCACAGCCGGCTGCTCGTTTCCGCGTGACGGGGCGTGCTGAGTGTTTCTTCCCCGAGCGTTCTGGCCAGAGGGACGAGGAGTGCTGGAGTGTTGAGCCGGCTGACGGTAAGCAGCCCCAGTGTCCTCGCCCTCAGGAGGAGGAAACTTGGAGACAGCCCCATCAAGGGTGAGGACAACCTGTTGCGCGTTGGCGGTGTTGATGAGGTCATTGATGTGCCGCTCGCATGCGGCCTGCTCCTCGCCCTCCAAGCTTGCCAGATCCTCCTAGGCAACCTTGGCGGCGCGCAGGTTGGCCGCATGGGTGTCGTAGACGGGGAAGCGGCTGCTGAGGATTTCTGCGACCACGCGGCCATGTTCTCGCACGGCACCATGCGTAGTTGTATTCCTGCTGCGCGGCCTGCATTCGGCGCCGCTCGGCAACGAGGGCGCTGGTGTCTCCGAATAGCAGGCGGCGGGCCGCCTCCAGCTTGGCTAGGGCGGTGTCCGGGTCTGCCGTCGTAGCGATAGGAGCGCCCAGACCCCGGAAGGTGGCGGCGAGCGGGTCGGAAGCGCCGGCGCGAGCGGCAGCTGCGTCGGCCTCGGCTGCCAGCACATGGTGGAGGAGGCAGTGACCATCACTCCCACGTGGGTGTGGGGGCCGATGGCCTCGCCCATGGCGAGCGCGCCCACGGACGAGAGGGGTCCGTGCAGTCGAACACCCAACTAGGGTACTCGCTTGCCGACAGCTCTTTGGCGAGGCTCAGCTTGCCGAGCTGCCCAGCGACCGCGACGACGTTGAGCACGGGGTCATAGCTGAGGCGCTCGTCAGAGATGCCGGTCGTGCCGCCCGCAAGACCTGCCGGAGAAAGCCCCACGAGCATGCGGTTCCGCCCAGACGCGAGGTGGCCGAGGGAGTTGAGTATCCGCCTAGGGTACTCGTCGGCCGTCGGCTCGTTGGCGAGACTCAGCTTGCCGAAGCGCTCGGTGAGCACGGCGATGTCGAGCGCAGGGTCGACGACATTGCCCGCAAGGCCTACCGGAGCAAGCCTCATGCGCGTGCAGTTCCGCCGGGACGCGGGGCGGACGAGGGAGGTGGTGAAGGTTCCCGCCCGGAGCGTGACTCCGGCCGGCGCCGCGGACGGCCCCACGATGGGCGCCAGTTGTCGTAGTTTCGTCACGGCAGATGCCATGAGTAGGCTTATCGAGAGGGGCCGAAGGACGTCGGCGGACTCTAGGAGCGGGGTTAGGCATAAGCGGTGGTGGACACGCGATGTACCTAGGTTCGGGGCTCTCCATGGGAGATAACACCCCTAGTCCAGCTCGTCTTAGTTGAGACAATGGTCGGATTACAACGGTGCTCCTTGAGCTGTATGGATCGAGGAGGAAGAAGGAGCTAGCCGGCTCTTCTGCCTCCCTACGTGTGTGTGTGTGGAGTGAACGTGAGGAGAGTTGGGAGATTGGTCGTCCCGTCGATCCTCTTCGTCCCCTTACATGGGGGTGGCTCGGGGGGTTTTATAGGCCAACCCCCGGATTACAATGCACATAGAAGGTCAAGGGGGCCCCCAACCTGTAGCCTCTCTGGCCGGCTGCGAGGGCCATCGGCTGTGCAGTCCTATCGCCAGTAGGCCCCACCAGTTGAAGGGTCCCATCAGGAGATGGCAGGGCCCACGCAGCGGGTCCCGATGCCGGTCACGTCACGGCACGGGCCGCCCCTTGTGGCTTCGTCTTGCGGTAGCCGGTCGAGGTCAGCGGTCCGGACGGCCGCCCTGTAGCCATGCCAGAGTATGTAATGGAGTGGTTGGGGCGTGCTGGCACTGTTGGAAGCCTGGTCACCGCCCGCCGGGGTCAGCGGCCCTGACACCTTTGCTGTGGCCGCTATGGCGCTGACCCCCGATGGGACGGGGGCCACTGTCGACATGCACGTCCGGTCGACGGTATCCAATGCGCGACCGGCTGGGGGGTTAGGCGGCAACGCCCCCAGCCGGCTGGCATGTCATAGCCGGCGAGGCCCTGACGGAGGGTCGCCGCCGGCAGGGCGTAGCCAGACCGCATGGGGAGGCGGCCCGCCCTTTGGTTGTGTTAGAAGGCCAGAGCAAAGGGGG